>LR990490.1:3882931-4529669 GCA_905147785.2 Thyatira batis
GCTAAAGTTACAAACCTTATTATGTGTTTCTGTAAAGATGGCTTGGTGTAATGTACAATGTGCTGGATTATTTGCCATATGGAAATGGGGAGTGCAAGCAGAACAAATCCTCCCGCTACCAGAGCACCCTGATCAGACTTCTTAAAGCCATTGCTTATTGAATGCGCGATAAGTATTGGAACCAACACAATTATTAATATAACGTAAAGCGCAATGAGAACAGGCCTAATCCATAGCCTCCATTGGCTAAAGAAGGACGATAAGTTGGAAGAACACATTTTCCGGGAAAATTACAAAATCTTTGTCCACTTTTATTTTCTTTTCGTTTCATCCATTACACTTTCTCCACTTGTAGTTTTGCTTCAAAGTTATCTCCAATAAATTTCATGTCATTATTGATGAAACAACATGAATTCATAATAATAAACAATTTTAAATGGCTACTGAAACAGTATTAATTGGATTTAGAGATTCGTAAAACATACAAAATAATATTTTCACGTATTGTATTTATTGTCACGTCAAATTAAGAGTGAGTGAGTGAAGTGAATCAAAAAATATTGTGAAATTGCTTGTATTGTATTGAATGTTCTGTCAATTTTTTTGTAATACCAAAACCACGAACTAAATTTACGTCAATGGTCAATAGTGTTGTGCGCGATTGATAAAAATAGCATAACAGGATTTAATTAGACGTAGTAACTCTACCTACAGATATACCACAGATAATAATTAGCGGCACTAATTTACCAAAAAAAAAAAAACAAGTGAATAATAGGTATGATTATTTCGCTTGATTAACAATCTGTCAGTTTTATTTAAATTTCATAATAATAAATTGATAAATATTGAAATCATGTGTATTGTAGAAAGTGGGCTAATTAATAGTTGATTTTATTATAACCTATTTAATAATCCATATATCCCAAATAGTTCAATGGGATTTTTTCTTTTCGTAATATAATCTAGAGAAATATAAGTATCGAAAAAACAGAATTTATCAGGTGTATTATGAAAAAGCCTTATTTATTGAGTTTTTTAAATATAGTCCGAATAGGCAATTGGATATGTGTTCCGAATATCATGAAGTTGCCAGATGAAAATTTAATCTTACATAGTCAGTCATGTCATGAAGAAAAAAACATTTTACAGGTGTGTGATTTTTTATCAGAATGGTTTTGGTTAAAAAGTTTTAATTTCTCATAGGAACATTATTAAATTTATTTTTATGTAAAACAAAAGAAGATCTAACAAGTCAATTAATATAAACTGCTGATATTCTACTTATTTGTGCATTTACAGTTAGACGCGTAACACGTATTTTGTGCATCGAGCTCAAGCATTGAATTAGGCCACATAGCGATCTCTCCCTAAAATACCGCTGTTCTGGCTGTCGACGTATCAAGCAATTGTGAGTTTGTAATTACTCTGTATTCCTAGTAGATTAATACCATAGTATTTAATGTATTTGATGAGGAATATCCATTTAAATACGATAGATATAGTTTTTTTATGAAATATATCGCGAGTCAATAATTCGTATGTTTTCGTAAATGGGTCACCTCGCCATTCTTACAAGAAACAAGTTGTTTGTGATTTTGCCCTTTACGGAGCAGTAGGTAGCGGATATTACATTATGTGTGGTTTATTTACAGTTGGGTATAATCATTTTGACGTGTTTGTGTTTTCGTAGTACTGGGAGGCGGGAGAGTGATGATCTGAAAGGCCGCGACCTGGTTATGTGATGTCATCTAAAGGGGAAACAGAGGCCGACTCTGGCACCGTGTCACCGAATTTAGCAGCAGTCAAAAATGAACCGGTTAGTGGCTTTTCCTATATTTTACAATATTAATATAACATATTAATTACTCATGACTTTTTTGTTTTGTTGAACCACTTGTATTATTGAAACATCTTTGAATTTTATTATCCCAATTCACTACTTTTTCTTCTGAATATTTTAAATTTACTTACCTAATTAAACTTTGCCATAGTATATGGTTAATATAATAGTACTTGTATTACTTGAGTTAGTTTCAAATTACTTGTGAGGTTACCCTTATATTAGAGATGTTGGTATCTTGATGTAGTGTATATCTTTCTAATATTACATTGTATTTTTTAATATTAAAATTGACCGTATATTTTGTTTTGGAAAGTTTAAAATTTAATTTATTTAAGTAGCATTTATTCTCATCTGTATTCCCTTTTTATGAATAATTTAGTATATTATAAATGCATATTGTGTAAGTTCTTCTGAGCCCATAATGATTAAAACACAATTCGATTGTGTATACTTTTTAAAACATTCCTTAAAATTGAAAGAGTATATAAAAAAAAAAATTTAGTTTCGGTTTTCTAATGAGCTTTAATGAAATAACATCACATATAACTATGTGATAGAACCTTGGTTACCTATTATGTATATATAAATAATTAATACTATAGCAATTAAATAAACATAGCTATTTGCTTGGAATGGAAACAAAGTGTAATGTAAAAACTGCTATTGGAAATGTTGCTGCTTTACCATGTTAGATTTACAAGTCCACTATATACCTTTGCATAATATACTAGCTGCCTCTGCACATTTTTACCCATGTAGTTCCCGTTCCTGTAGAAATACAAAAATAAAAGGTAGCTTATATTACTCCCCTAGTAGTTTTTAAGTTCTTTCATTATATACAAAAATACAATACTTTCCTCTTTATAATATGAATATAGATATATCTGATTTAGGATATGGAAAAAGGATGATTTTTGCATGCGAAACAAGAGTGACAGCTAGTAGGTGCATATTAATTTAATGACCTGGAATATTGATATGGACTTGTTCTATTTAAAACAAATTAAGCAAATGTCTCCCATTTAGTATGTAATAGTAATAAGTTAAATATAAAATTCTTGAATTATGAATAATGTTCAGTAATTGCTCATTATTCTTTCTCTATCCTCTTTAATTTCCTTAAGTCAAAGGTGATTTAGTAAATGTTGATATAATAAAACTTTTATGAATAAATATGAAACATATTAATATTAAGATAATTCTATGTAAATAAGTAAATTTAAAACTTTCTCATTTAAACTCAATAGTACTAAAAAAAATTATTGACTAATATATACTGTAGATTAGTGTTACACTATTAAATTGGCAATATTATCTTGCTGGAACATATTTGCTGATTATAATGTTAAAGTATAACTCACAAACTTGCAAAGTTAATTATTTTTATACTTAGAATCAATTATAAAATTTCAGGTGGCAACAGCCAGTAAAGAAACACCGAAGAGGGGGAGTGGTACATTATTAAAATGTACTACCTGCAATAGTTTCAGTACATTAAGTAGTCGTGCCTTAACCACACACATGGCTCAGTGCTCCCCCGACAACAACAATGTGGCTGCAGCACAGAATGCCGATGCTCGGCCGCATCGGAAGCTGTTTGAATGCGACGTGTGTAACATGAAGTTCTCGAATGGTGCTAACATGCGTAGACATAAAATGCGTCACACTGGCGTGAAACCCTATGAATGTCGCGTATGTCAAAAAAGATTCTTCAGGAAAGATCATTTGGCGGAACATTTCACTACCCATACCAAGAGCTTGCCGTATCATTGCCCAATTTGCAACAGAGGATTCCAACGCCAGATCGCAATGCGTGCGCATTTCCAAAACGAACACGTCGGACAGCATGACCTCGTCAAAACTTGCCCCCTGTGCAGCTATCGTGCACCCACCATGAAAAGCCTCAGAGTTCATTTCTTTAATAGGTAATTAAATTAATTTATTACATGTTTCTCCATAATAATATCTGTGAAAAATTTAGGTAAAACAATCAAGATGATCTACTATACTATAAGAGTTGATTTTCCTTAACAGACACGGGATCGACTTGGACAACCCGGGTCCAGGTAACAACCCTGTGTCCCTTCTCGCTGCTGGCATCGCTAACGCCGCGTACGCTGACGGCACGATGGACTCGAGCGCTATAAACGCCCTCGGCGCGTTGGGTTCCGGTCTCTCGGTGTCAGTAGCAGCCGCCTATTCAGACAGCGGGGACAGCAATGGCGCAAGATCCGTAGACAATGCCACTCCACCGATGCACTATCTAACACCACACGTTGAGATATCTATGGCCGATAATAACGAAACCTTCTCGCCTGGACAGAATCACTTGGGTAATTCAGGTAAAGTTCATTTACATAATCGATTCGTATCGCATTTTCCTGATGCACGGTTGATTACGTTACGTACAATTGTCGCTTTGAATAGAAATAAATAGATGCATATTTTTAACGGCTTACTGCTGAATAGCAGGCATACTTCATTTAGGTTGGTGATTAATGATTTGGGGAATGTCATCAAAACGTATCTAATTACTGCCATCAGAATTATAGTTATTAACTTATTATCATTATTTTAGATTTTTTTGAAAATAACATATTTTACCTTTTTTACTTCACATGAGTATACTTTTCTAGGAACTAATCTCATGAAGTGGTCCCATCATTATTATTGTGTATTATGTAATAGGTACTTTATCTTGGCAATGTTATATATGAATAAATATGTGTAACAGATTCTCGAATGAACGGCGAGGGCCCGCGCTCGCCGCAGTCGGGCGACAGCTCCGGCGCCATCGCGAGCAGCTCGCTGTCCGCCGTGCTACCCGCCAACATTACACCGTCCATTACTCTAATACCCATTAAACAGGTAACTTACCTTTAATTTCTATCATTATATACAATGTTATTTCCAATATATGTGTATGTATATCTCTAGTTCGCTATTACTGTGTTTGGTGGACATGCCTTTCTTTTGTACAGCTTGGTCTTAAAATTATTTTAAATCCTCAACAAGGAATCAGCCGCGTTCGAAAACACATATACTAAGGAAAATCATTGTAGAAGTAAGATATTAACTGTTACGTATCGCAAGAAGTGAACCAACCGAACATCCAGCCGGAGGGTCAGTTTCCGTGTAGCTTCAAACTCGTTCCCGTATCCAGCGAATGTTGAAATGTTTTCAGGAACCGAACGCTCAAGACGACTCGAGCGCGGGCGAGGCGCGCGACGGGGAAGCGAACGGCGGCGACAAGCGCGGCGTCTCCTCGAGTCTATCGTCTCTGATCAAAGTGTCTCCGCTTAAAAGCTTACTGCGCGAGGACCTGCGCCGGCGCATATCGGCCCGCGGACGCGCCCGCGGCTCCAACGTACGTCTGTCTCTAGAGTCTATTTTAACCCGCAGCATGCATGCACCGCTCGGTCGAATGGGCGACCTAATATGCTAAACGGTCATTTGAATATTTAGTGCGCAAACTTTCATCTCGGTGTGGATGGTCGGTTGGGTCGCCGCTAGAGTACGGTAGAGAGTGGGTGTACGAGGTGCGTTTGTGCGTTGCAGGCGCGGTCGGAGCGGAACGCGGGCGGGGGTGGGGGAGGTGGAGGCGGGGGCGGGGCGGGCGCGATCACGTCGACGCTGGGCGAGGCGGGCGAGGGCGGCGGCTCGCCCAGCTCGCTCGTGTGCACGTTCTGCGCGATCACGTTCCCCGACTCCACCCTGTACTTCCTGCACAAGGGCTGCCACTGCGACTCCAACCCGTGGAAGTGCAACATCTGCGGCGAGCAGTGCTGCAACGTCTACGAGTTCAACTCGCACCTGCTCAGCAGGAGCCATCAATGACTGTTCGCTGGGGGGCCGTTCGATCACTGACCTGCTGTTGGATGATGCACTTCTCGTAAACTATGTGTGCATACTACGTGAGCACTTCGAAGATACTTCTCGTTTTATTTTCTTTTCTATGTAACCGTTGACGGTCTTACGCTATCTCAAAATCTTCTTCGTTTCTTATACTATCCTTTATCAGGCACTGTTGAGTTGAAGTGCTTCGAATATGCTATACGCTGAACGTCCCCCCGAAGCTGTTTTATTTTTAAAAGTGCAAATTATGTCAAGGTATATTTTTAGTGGTTAATGTAGTTAAATGAGCGAAGATATTTATATGGATATTTTAGTACTTAATTGAGAATGGGTATAAATATATATTACAGATGGTTAATAAAAAAAATACCATATCGTGTCTAACAATTAAAATTATATGGTAAGAGTTATGAAGATAAGCTGAAATGAGGTCAGCAGAAATTGTATTTACATTCCAAATTGAATTGTATGCATTCCATAATGTGAGATTGATGGAAGTAATCAATCGAGCCTTAGGTGGGGAATAAGGTGACCTACTTATCTTAAAGAAGATATTTTTATTTATTGTTCGTCTACAGTACTTAACTGTATATTACCGTGATTTAAAAGAATTAAAATTTTAGAGTATTTTGGTGCGATAGAGAATTTTACAAATGTTTATTGAAACTTATCGTGAAGAGTGTACAAATTAATATATTTTTACATTTCGCTGTTGACAAGTTGTATGAAAGGCAAAGCCTATGTTTCCGTGATCGTTTAATTATTGTGATTGTGTAGAGACAGGAATTATAAATTCTACATTCCGTTATTATTTATATTTCCTTTTATAAAATGCATGTGATGCAAGTCCACGACTAATACTTAATGTACAAGTAAAATTTTATTTTATTGTTATTATTTATTTTTTTCTAAAGTATACTTAACTATTCTTTTATTCATTTTTAGAATGAAAAAATCATTATGTACTTAAATAGTTTACTTGTGGTGAGTTACGAAGTTAGCACTTTCTGTTTGAAGTTCCGTCATATCATATCATAGGTGATGTTGTTAGATGATTTGTAAATATATAATAATATCATATGAGATGTATCGAGTGACTTGTACAGGCACATCTTGCTCAATGAAGCTCAAGCATGGAGCATGTTGGGCGTCTTACTCGCACAAAAGCATAATAACATTTGTTGCACATCACGTTCACAGTATAAATGCTCCACAGGAAGGGGCAAGTGCTTATATTGGTGCCTAATATATTCGTTTTATAAAATCAAAAGCTTGTTGTTATGTCTTCTACTTTGAAGACTCCAATTCTTTTGGTTTATGTAGTGCTCCTCTTTGACGAAACTAAATTTAGATAATTTTAATTCCTTAGGAAAACTAAGTGCTCAACATTTTGGTGAATGATTATTGTCTTCGTAGGTACTTGACTTGTTATGGATTTATTGAAATGACACGAAAGTTAAACTTAAATTATAAGTTAACAAATCCGTAATGATGCAATTAAAAATTAAGCTTAGGTTATTATTTTAAATAGGTATTAGTTTCGTTTAACGCATTCCTTGTACTTACTAAATTGGTCAGTCCGTTCCATTCGTTAATTAAACTTGAGAATTACATTCCTTTAGCTTTTAAGTACTTAATATCGGTTGTGGTCTTGCCTGATAAGTTTACGAAATTGACTTTGATGGAACTGAAATTATGTTTACCAACGAAGTTTGTATTTTGTTTTGTTGTTACATTACTACATTGGTATTAGATTAGTGTTTGGCGTGCGCGGAGTGCGGTAGTCCGTCCGGGAGTTTCGTGGACCTAGTGAGTTACCTGAATCGAGAAACACGTATTTATTTATAGAGATTCTTTTTTTATGTTTCATTGTTGGTTATGTAAAACATGAATGTTTATTGTTAAATATATATATTTTGGTCCCTACCGTTGCGGCGCATTTTACCTTAAGGGTAGTTTTACATAAGAGCTATTAATATTATTAATCGGTAACCCCACTGGGCGCCTTTACTTAATCCGTCCATATCTAATGATAGATATTGCCTTTAATATTTAATAGAGTAATATATTTTATAGATTTTAGATGTAATTAAGAACAGATCTTAAATATAAAGTGTTTTCTGAATGAAGAGTTTTAAAGATGTAGATATATTTATTTATCGTCTATTATATCGTAGCCTATTGCCAACAAATCGAACGGAGCAATCTGTAGAGCAATGCGTAATGATTAATATGCGCGCGCGCAGTGTCATGCCTCGCTTGATTTGTTCGTAATGCACTGAGAATATTGTTGACTGTTACAATTTCAAATGTTTTTTTTGCGTGGAAGTACTACATACTGTAAACTATAAAGTATTTTACTGGACATTGTTTGCAATTGAATTTAATAAAATATCACCCATTCTAATGTAGTAAACCAGTATTTTGTTAAAAGGTAGAAGTGTTTGTTCCCAATCATACATTAATTTATCATAGAACATTGTCTTGTCTGTCATCTAGATTACGTAATATGTGCGATGGATTATTTCTGGGATAGTATAATTATGTTGGTGTTATCAACGATCACGAAACTTATCTCAAACGGCCACTGGGAACCATAATCGTAACAACATAAATGTTTAGCATAGCAATCCTCACCTTAATACCAAAACACAGCTTACCAACAATATAATTATATTTTAAGTTGTTATGTATGTAAGATAGTTAAATTAACATGGTTAAAAGCAATTATTTGTAATTGTAAGCAGATTGATGTGTCGTTAATATTTTGCTGTTACATTTATTATATTATCATTAATAGAGGATTAACAACATATTATACTAATATTTAAAATGATAAACTTTATAACATATTGAGGAACCAGTTTGGAATCATGAGTGATAGTTACTATATCAAATATTAGCAATTGTGCCTTAGATCAATAAATTGTAATAATTATGTGAATAACATTTTTTGGAAGTTTAGATGTGTGCATTTTAATTATTGTCACATAAATTTAAAGTAACTTATACATACACATTCTGTAAAATCAATAAAAATGTTATTTATATATGTTAAAAAAATACATTTTATGCAATATGGCTGTTTTGCTTGTTTTTATAAATAAAGTTTATTTGCAGTTAATATGAAAAATTGTTCTTGTCGTCTTGTTGCGATGTTCTAGGATTATAAAAGAATGGTACTTATTACCGAGTATGTAGTTCTATTTATTTACTTTATATTAATTTGGTAAAGGGTCTAATGAAATATTAATAAACTATGACATAAAAATGTGGAATATCATTTATTTAATGCATATATACATAATTATTTTATTTATAACTATTGAGTGTATCAGGAGTGCGGTGAATATCGTAAGTGTATCACCAATTATCTTATATCACCTCTTATCGAGAACTCAAGTTCGAATCAGTATTAGAACTTTATATGACAACGATGGTATATATAAAACGAATATCGTTGCTCAGAGAATACATACTTTTGCTCGTGTTTGACCATCATTATCAGTAGAGAAGTAAGTAAAACAAAAGGCCCAATGGAACAATTTGGCGGAAGATTTTAAACTTCAGTAAAGAAGGCTGTCCTAGACTGTTCCACTAATTTCCTGCTGCTCTTTGGTACAAATGATGTAATTGTGACGTACTTGTACAGATTTGGGAGTTAAACATATGGATCGTCTTTACAGTTAGGTCTTAGGATATAAGATGTAATAATACAAATACTCAGTTTCCTCGATTTTCATCCAAGACGATGTGTGGATTGACGATCTTCTTGAATAAATTCATATTTATTTACATTCTGAAATATTTTTTTAAATGTATTCATTTTATTCGGGCTATAATCACAGTCTTCTAAATCATAGGATAAATATTAGCATGCTAGATTATGATTCGTATTTCGTAGTTTGTCTTATGTTGCCATTACTTGCCTTCGTTGAAATAATAAAAAAATTGTAGCACTGATAAACGAAATGTCATCATCACTATATCGAAAAATGATTTGTCAAAGTCTTGTCATGCATGTCAAAAGTAAGTTTTGTTGACAAAAAGTTAACTTTCCTCTTTGGCACTTTTCTCGCACTTTTATCTGGGAAATAGTTTGTGTTATTTTATCGATAGGCCTTTAATCATTTAACAATCCACGAGAAAATAAATAAGTAATACATTCAAAGAGATATATAGGGAAGATTAAGTGTAATGGGAAAAACGACTGAAGTTGATGGGGACAACAATCCAACACTATCTGACTCCGATCCTGCGAAGTTATTGGAAGCTGCTTTACTGCAGATGGACGGCATTATAGCTGGTAGGTTATGTCTACTAATCTGATATAACGATATAACTGTTTGGTAATGTTTTTGTTCCCATTATGTTTTGTTAAACCCATGGATGAGTATGAATTGGCTTGGAACTAACATTCACTTTGATAACTTCATGGTCTACTGATTATTGGGGTCTTCAGCGGTTATTTTAATTAATGTACATACTACAAAAATTTTGTAGGTTGACATTTTATTTAATTTTGGTACACAAACAGTGTTAGTTAGGTATAATACCTTTATAATTTAATGCTTTTGTACTTAACCAAGAAAATGTTTTAGCCATGATTCAGAGTCCCATAAGATAGGGTTATATATTTAAGCCACTATTTTATTTCTTGATCCCATCAAAAAACTATTTAAATCATAACATGTATTGTTTTCAAGAAGTAAGTACAATTTTGGTACAAAGATTCATTCACTTTATCTTATGTCTCAAAGATAATGTTTGAGTTGCTGTCAATAGCAGAAGGTATCAATTCTAAAGTATGTAATATGAAATGACATTGTATGTGTTAGTAATTACACTCTGGAAATTATGGTGATTATCAAATTGTAGTTTAAACTAACTAGCGGTTTAAAAGTATTGGGTCCGCCACCCTTTCTTAACCATCTTCAGTAGATTATTTGCTGTAATTCATAAATAGTTTTGAACAAGTAATATATGCCCAAAAAAAGTTAGAACTGGTTCAAAACTCAACCTGACAATCTAGGAACATTGAATGAAAGTTTTCTTTTCCCTAACTATTTTTTATATCGATTGAAATTCCAAAAAGCGAATTATATTAACAAATACTTAATAAGTAATCCCGTTTGTAACTACTTATATACTCAAATTAAATCTTGCCACTGGTTTTTAATGTTTTCACACATATTGTTTTGTATCCAGTAAATGATGATAAGACTAAGAATGAGAAATTCCAATATCACAATAAAATGCCGCGTGGAGCTTATGTATCTAATAGGGGTGTCGTTTCGTGGGAGAGGGTGCAAACTGTTGAACGGAGGGTGGCGCGCCGCCAGTCCGCCGCCGCACGCCGCCCGTCCGGACGCCTCGTCGTTATCGAGACCAATGCGCACGCGTCAACTCGTTTTCGCGATTTTTACACGTTGCCATAATATTATAGACATATTTCAGTACTCTACCAAAAATCCAATTTCGTCAGTACCCTCTATCACCAGTGAACGAAATAAATAAATTTATTTACTACTGATAGTCTATATGACAATGTAATACACAAAGAACAGCAGCCCATGGTGACTCAGTTAACAATGTTGCCTACGATCTCGATAATTCGCAAGGGTGTGAGTACAATCCCGGACCCATCAGAGATAACCGTGCGTTTTAATACAATAAATATGTATGAAATCATTGTAGGTTTTTATGTGACCCGAAAGATCGTCATGGAATCAGGATGTTCACATAAGGCTTATTAAGCATGCTTAAAGGCACAGTGATAAAAATGCTATGATCCCGTAAATTAATAATATTAATATAATTTTAAACAACTCGATAATAAACCACATAAGTGGCAGCTTGTTTCACTCAAATACCTAAGCACCAAAGTTAATGTAAACATTTATGACATATTTGATGTGTTGATCCAATATACAGTCCTGGGCTTTCCTTTATATTTTTGTTTTTGTAAGTGTGTATGCGGGTAGTAGTGACGTAAACCTATCTAGAAAACAGAACGTAGAAAAGCCTTTCTCCGAATATGTATGATTTGATGATAAAAATATGATAATGATACTATAAAATCTTAATAAAAATTCAGTACCCTTTTCCATTGTTATCATACTCGTAGTTCCTCGACTGTCCTCGCCTCTCGGCACGTAGACTCGCTCGGCATAGCTGAGCAACATTTTTATAAAATAATGTTAAACCTACAGGAATTTAATCTCAGTTGGGTCGCGTCAAGATTAAATTTTTAGGCGTTTCTTATCGCTGCTATTCTCTTTCCAAATATTTGCTTGGAGGCTATTATGCCTTCATGAACCATTTTCATTCTATAATCATCGATATATATATATATATATATATACTTATATATATATTGTTGTTGTTTTGAGTATTAAACGTTATTAGGATCTAAGTACCTACATAACAAACATTATATATAAATTTATCTTCCAGTAACATCCTTTGTTACCCATTATTGTCCGTATATCTGGTAGGTATGAATATTAATATGTTAATTCCCTCAGTTTACTCTCCCATTGTGGGTTTAAATATAATAAAGTATCATCCGTTTAAAAAATAAATACGCAGGAAATGTCTCTTGTAACAAATGAGCTTCCCGGAGCCGGTTCGACATTTCCCATTTATTTTTGTACGAACGTAGAGCGAGAAAAGTTTCGTAATTACCATTCTGGTTGTATACTTAGATATCTGCTTCCGTAGCTACTGTTGTGGTACGCTATGTAGGTATTGTGGGCTCAACAGGTACCTATTTTTCACTCGGTATTCTCATCATTCCTGTCCTCCACGCCTGACCCCTGCCTCTCACCCCTCAGTCCTCTAAATCCCAATACAAAGCGGATAATCCAGATGTGCTACCTCCCACTGTAGGTACATACTAGTCTTTTCCGGCGGATCCATTCACATAGACCTAAATTGAATGAATGATGGAATGTCTGTAGGTTAGGTACCTACTATAATTTGCGCCACTGTCCTCGACGTCGGAAATTTAGAAATACAGCAAATACGCTTATTCCTGTTAATATATAAATGTGAATGTTTTGAGGTTCCAATTTTTACTTTTCTATTCCTACTAATTATATCGCGTCATAACCACTGCATTACAAACAATCTCGGTTGGATAAAATTGTTTGTTAACATGCAAAGATAGATTTTTATATCGATATAAAATATAAATATCTATACATATATCGCTGTAAAAATAAAATCTATCACTCTGTTTCACGTAGGTACAGGAAAGGGTATTCCGCCCGAAGGCTGGAACAGTTTATTTTCATTTACTAAATTCTGGATAAGGACAATGTACATTTATTTTTTCGATGGTTTTTTATAGAGTCCAATACGATTCAAGCGGGAATTACTCATTGTTAGTGGTTTTCTGTCACCAATATGTCCAATAACTGAATTTTCCTGCTGTCTTTGTTTATTTGTTGTTCATGCATATATTTGCCTATATTTATATCAGCTGATATTAACTGAATTGTGAAGAGGAGTTTAATGTATCAGTACAATGAACTACTTGTTGGAACAATATTAGTGTAGCAATGGTTGTGTCGTGATCGCCATGCCGGGGTGTTGGCACCTCTCCGGGCACGTCACCCGCTGGTGGCTGCTCGACATCTGCACCCAGAGGTTGTTCGGCGACGTCGATAGCACCGACTCGCAGATTCCACAACGTATGTAACATTACTTTTCATTTGTGTTACCCGCCAATTTTCATTATAGGCACGCATTTTTATCAGTTATTTATTATACTGCGAACTTTACCCTAACTAACGATACAATTACTGTACAATTCATAGTCGAAATGGGAACAAGGTTTACAAATAGGTACCTACATAAATTATATTCAAGCTGTACCTATATTCCCGACTCTACCACATTTCGACGGCACGGTACTATCCCAGGTCATATCAATTAACTAAATGTAAGTTTTACCTTGGCCGGGAGTCGAACGCAAGTCCTTCAGTCTCTTCTCTTGCCAAGTTTCATACTGTGCAACAACTACCGACATGATCAAATCAAAACTTAAACGGAGCTAGGAACCATAGTACCTACTCTATGCTGAATATGATATAAGTTCTCTGAGTTGATTCATAAACGGTATTATACCATAAGATCACGTAGCTTGAAGATATAGTACTTTTATAATGAAGGATGAAATGATGAAGATTTTTTTTCTTTTTGTGCCCGAAGCAAAAGCGTCATTGTTCCTAGGCGGATGCAATTCACTCGGTCCCCGCGCAATTTGCGCGAGTGGAGTAATTTCGAAGAGATTTGTGTCGTTTCGTTCATGCGGGCTACGTGCGGGTTAATGAATGAAGATTCTTATATCATAGCTCGTAAAATATGTCGGTAGATATAAATTCCACAAAAATGTATAACATGACACCATGTAGGTATTATCGTATTTCTCGATTTCATTGACTTAATAAAAGTTATGTTCATCGAAGCATTTCGGATCAAGTAACAGTGTTCATTTCCGTAAATTAACACCTGCCATTGATACGGGCGCCTCATTAACGTACGTAGACTTGCATGTTGCGCTTGATGTATTTAGTCGACTTTGTAACTCTAATCAGAATGCTTTTCAGTCTCCAATGATATATGATCGATCGTGTGTGATGCTTAGTTTGTATCAGTGGTATAATACAGGTGAGTCAAAATCAGATAACTGGGATTGGCATCACTTCCTGCGGCAGTGATAATATATAACTGGTACCTACATAATAATTAATAAATTATATTATTAGTCCTATTAATTATGTATTAATGGCTTGTAGGACTAGGTAGGTAAATCGTAAAGTGAATACGTATCGGCATTTCAACTCACGCCAATGCAAGAAGCATAACGCTTCTTGTTGAGTATTCCTATGACTGGGCTGTAACACTCTAATCGGACCGACCCTGTTTATATCATATTCCATTATTCTCTTATTTATAATGCTACCTACATCAATACATATTTTATTTACTCAATCGTCAATATAACTTAATGTTACAGAGGCAGGCGGCAATGGATCCAGTGGGACGACGACCAGCGGGCCGGGGCGGGCCGCGCGCGCCCGCGCCCTCGAGCTGGCTCAGCAGCTCGCGTCGTCGCTGCAGCACGCGGTGCCGCCTCCCCCGCGCCCCGACTTCACCACCGCAAGTGCCATACTGCGGTGGCTCCAGCAGAATAACAACTCAGTTGCACTCGTGAGTACCTTATAGCTTTGTTTTTTAAGGTATACGGCTTAGAACCACTTTGAGAACGTCACAAATTCTTTGATGGTTCCATTTTCAAAGTTCCACATCATATTTATCCATTCAAATAGGCCTAAGCAGTCACTTACAAACGGTCGGATGGGTAAAGGCGCAAGTGAGCTCTAAATCAGTGTTTGTCGTCAGATATAATGCAGAATAGATTTGAGAATAACACTGAAACCTTGATATTTTTTTTACGGAAATAACACCCTGTTCTGATGAGATTTTTTTCCCTATAAAACAAACTTCGTTGGCGAATTAGCATTATGAGATTTCTCAGATGATTATTTAGGTGCCTGACGGATTCATACCCCGTAGGTACTTCAAATAGAGGTACCTTCCAAACAGAGGTAATATAGGAAAGACGTAAACTTGAGAAATACGGCTTTGTATACTGACACAATGTATGTAGTGTATTCTGCATGATAAGATTGAAAGGATTGAAACGTATCTGGTGGGGATCGTAAAACGAGAAGACAGGCCTGCCTTTATTGAGATTCTCTACTTGTTGCTTCTTTTTATCGCTGTTAACGGTTTTTGAAATATTCAGTTTTCGCGCTGCTTGCAAAATTATCATCAACGTAAGTACCTAATTATACGTTTACTCTTAGAAATTTTAGAGATTTCTTCTCATATTTATATCCAATTGACAGGCACTTAGTTATCTTAAGTTACTTTTAAATCGATTTTCATGTCGGGTCGACCGACTCAGGTGTTCACGCAAGCCGCAACAAGGCAAGGCTTACGTTTTAAACGCCATAGCGCTCTTAAAAGCCTTTAGAAGCTGTGTATGGAAGGGAACTAATTGCACACCCTTGGTACGTTTGCTCGCTGACGTGAATTCATTCGCAACAAGCCTGACTTCGTAACTATAACGTCTATAGTGTAAGTATACTATGTTTAAACACTAAGCTGCAGTTTAACAAACCATCATTACCATATTAAGTATATATATGTTCTTATATAGAAGTATAATATATATTCTCGATTAAATCTGAGGAAACTTTCAGCGTATTTGATTGGCACATCTACACTTAAATATTGAATATTCAAAGCATATCCGAAACAGTCACGGTTCACGGAGCAAACTTGGCGGGACACCTTTCAAGTGGAAGTTTGAACCGAAGTCGACCACAAGTTCAATTAATCGAATTTACCGTCCTCACGGTTTCACCGATTTATATATACAGGCTACCTACCTGTATAAGGAGTATATGCTATTTTCCTGTCCTCGGTTGTCTGTGTTTTGATTAAAATTGTTATTCCAAATGAATCGTCATTATGATAAATATCTAAATAGAGTTTATAGAGTATAGTATAGGGTATTTATTGTAGTCGTTTTAAACTCATTTGCTATATTTTCAGTAGTTTTCGGTGATAAGTTGTGTACATGCATCGATCCCATATCGCTTTTGTGTGAGTTACTGCTGTCAACCAAACAAGAGTACCTGTCTCTGTTATGTCAACCGTGAGGTGGGTAGGTGGTGGCTGTCTACTCGTGGGTACCCGAGTGTCTTTTCGACCTATTGAACATGCCATGACACGCGATTAATTATAACGTGACGGGCTGCGTAGCTAAACCACTAAACTTACATATATACCTAATGATCTCTAAACTCTACCGGGAAATCATATTTCGGGGACACAAGTTTCATGAAATATGCATTTTGCAGAGATTGCTTGAAACTTTTATTTCTAATGCTACGTATGGAGAACCGCGTGTGCGCACTAGGGTACCAGGTGACACGTATGCGATGAAAGCGTCTTGTTTACTGACCAGCATTGAACGCCGAGCCTGAATGGATCCCATATGCAGTATGCGCCACTTAGGCATTCATTGCCGGCTGCCTCACAGAGTCGGGGTAACTAACCTCGCTCTCACTGAATACTCTGTGAACTATATAGCGTAGGTACTATCTATAAAACTAGACTAGTAAAGTTCTCCATTGGATATCGAAATCTCTGAAATTCTAATAACGCCGCCTGCCGATTCCCAATAGCATTTAGCCTCCGCTTTTCCTCGTTTGACCTAACAATATTATACCCGTTAGGACTTACTCTCATAACTCTTATTGCATTTTAAACTGTTTCAGTTACTTAACACATTTTTGTGCTTTTTTTTCGCTAAACTGAACAATTGTGAGTTATTGAAGTATTCTTTTACTTAAGAATATAGGTGCTTTATCCTGAAGTTGTTTAGTTTTATTAAATTGTTATACCTGCATTTATTATAATATTAATTTTGCTCGGAACACGCTCGCCGCAAACTAGTTTCAGGTGAACGCGAGTTCCATTAGCGCTAATTAGAATTTCTCCAGCCCCCTACACCCTCCGCTCTCTGTCCTGATATTTCGCTTCACATATTATTACCTCAAAATATTGAAATTACCTAGGTACGTCAAAACATTATATGCAGTAGTAATAGAAACGCACTATTAAAACTATTTTTATAAACAAAATAATTGTATGCTATTTGCTTATAAACTAACACAAACATGTTAAAAACGTCCAAGACAAATTTGATCATTGCACAGCAAGCTGGCTTTAAGTGGAATAAGTAAGTGGGATGAGGAATAGTATAAGCTCCTTCCACAACACTCGTAGCAATAATGCATCTGCGGGTGATTCTTTTCTATACAAACAAGCTGTTTTCATGAAAAGCTTTGAATGAAAATATTTATTCAAACGGAAATGTTGTTTGCTTGGTTCACGGTCGGGCTGCCATCGACAGAATTTCAATTAAAATATCGGATGGGATGTGTTGGTGGAAAATATTGGAAGGTTAATAATAAGTTAGGTATTGATAATTTATTTTTCATCCCACCATCTCGGAAAGAGTATTTTTAATCTTCAATATCTGAGTGGAAAAGCCGTTTTTATTCTCTAGAGGATAAAGTAAATTGAATTTGGAACATCGTGTGCACTAAGTTTGTGAATTAAAAAAAAACATTAAACCTATTTACTGCTACCTCTATGGTGCCGAATATATCATACAACTTTTTTTTTTTTTGCATTTAGTCATTTCCTCGCTGAGGTGGAATGAAAAGTTACGTGTTGCACTCGAGTGCAAAGATTTTTCACCTCGTGCTCTTTTGATTCCCTCGCTAACGCTCAGGATTCTAATTTTGTATTTCTAAATTCTAAATTTTAGAATCCTTCGCTTGCTCGGTCATCAAAATTGAACACGCGGTTAAAAAGCAACTTTGCACTCTTGTATAACAAATAACTATTGTACAAATAATTTATCCTTCATAATTTTCATTTTAAGATGAATTTTTATATGTTTATTTTAGTTATGAAATGAAATGAAATAAATTTATTATTTCAAATAGGCCTTCACAGGTACTTATGAAACGTCGACTCTAATGCTCGGTTTGGAAGGTTGCTTTTGCTGAGAAAAGCCGGCAATAAACTCAACAAGTTCTGTTGAGTAGGCAATTATTATTTATCTCAGTATAATAATAGTAACTACATATTTCTGTATCTAATATACATAAACGAATAATACGAATGCAAATTAGGTAATAAATATATCAATTCCGTGCTCCATAGCATAGGTAGGTACGTAGATATTATTGGCTAGACGATGGAACAGTGGGTAACCGCAATACTGTCCGGCACTTGCTTCGTGTCTGGCTCCGAGCATTGTGCGCGTTATTGGTCATTGATTACGGTGGCACATAGCACAATCATTGGATAGTTGGCTACTCTACAATTTTAATTGGTAAACTGTTATTGTTAATCTAATGTGGGATTGATTTGGATGGGATACGTTGATAGAACTAGACGGAATAACTTCCTAAAACTACAAAATTATCCTTACTAATATTATAAATGCGAAAGTAACTCTGTCTGTCTGTCTGTCTCGCTTTTACGCTAAAACTACTGAACCGATTTAAATGAAATTTGGTACACAGATAGTCTAGAGCCTGAAAAATAACATAGGCTACTTTTTATCCAGGGAAAATGGAAGATCTTCTGGTACGCCGGTGGAACCGCGGGAAGCCACCTAATAAATTTATTTATACGTTTCGACAGCCATTTAAACAGTAAATCAAGTACACATATGTTTTTAAATTGCCATAATATACAATGAGAATGAGATATGTTGCTAAAGGTCATTTCTGCCCGCCCTCGGCAATGGCCTCATCAACGCGACAGGCGCGAAAGTAGGCTCCGTCGCACTTCCGCTGCCTGCCACCCGTTTCCGACAAAGAATTTTCCCAACAAATCTCTACCATCTGACTGATTCTTGTAAGAACTTACAAATAATCTTTTGTTAATTTTCCCACCATATTCTTCAAACAATGCATTTTAAAATTCATTTATGTTCCTGAATATTTTTTAAATAACAATGTCGTCCCAAAAGACAGAACATGTATCCACTTAAACGGCTTTACATGATAATATACAGTATCTGAAAAGAATGTTGTGTGCAGGAGAAATTTACCGTGCAAACTTAAGGCTCACCTTTTTATTAAGACCATAGCCAAGAAAGTTTTATTACAGATTTAAAAATAGACACCTGTAACATTTCAGATACTTTTCATAGTCCTTGTTGCATCCATTTCCATATACAAAATGCAAATATGCTGAGCTGTTGAATCAATACTGTGGTAATTTGTTCGCGAGCAAATGAAATGTTATTGCGTACTTTGATTCCCGATCGACAGAGTGATTGTTTCCATTTGCTCCAAGCTTTAGCATTTAATTTACGAACAGGGTCCCGTTTGGTAGGTACCTCAATAAAATATTATTACGATTAAAGATCAGTTTTATTACAATACTTTACTTAATTAAATCAGTCAAAATATATTATATGATATATTATATTTTATAGCAAATTTTAACAATGTAACAGCTTCGGGTTGTATACATTTCGTGATGCAAACGAGGCTTGAATTCCTTCAAAACATCTAGCAACAATGCAATCGTCTGGGAAGTTATGCGAAAACTTTATTTTCATTAAACCTTCAGTGAGTTTCTAGTATAGACTCTGTGTATTTAGTTTCAAAGCTTAGTTTTCCTACTCATACTAAATGATTTAATATTTGAAGCTTTCCATTGCATTCATAGGCGCAACCTGAGGAGTCTCTTGAATGCTATCGATATCGGATCTGATTATTAATATTATTAAACTACTTCGATACAAGGTATGACGGTAATGGTATAAAGTTTTTGTTTTTCAATTAACTTTTGGTTTCCTTAACGAAACTTTGTCTGTTTACTGCCAAGCGAGCCTTAATTAAAAGTAGAACAAAAGATGTTCGTCTATAGTATTACTTGTATAGTTAAGGAGGTTCGTACTCATTTACGATGGTACCTACATACCGTACAGTCATCGACGTAGCCTGCTGTTTACGGGCTGGCTCAGCGAATTCGCCTGTGCAAAGAGTAATTTAAAATTCAGAGCGCTCCAGTCGCGTCGAGCCCCTCATTATTGCCTTATTGTTGCGTATGTACATGTAATTTTATTCAAATGTATGTAAAATATATTTTACCTACACTTGAAAATAATTTTATATAATTTTCCTTTGCGTACAGCTTACAGTAAGGATAATGTATGATTGGGAAAACAAACACTTCATCCGAGATTATCTACGCGTATTAATATGATAATTAATATTTTTCCCAATAATTGATATCTTTAAAGTGCGTACTAGTACTTATTCTTATTCCCATTTATCCATTAGGAATAACGATGTCGATAACTTCGAAATCCATTAGAGAACCACTCACCATCAGCACATAAAAAATATTCATTTCCTTAATTTCGTAACAACGAATTGCAGCAATAATGGCGTTCCTGTCTTTATTGTTACGCAACGCGAAAAGTAAACAGTGAATTTAACCTAAATATCTTACGATCGCGCGGAAAACATTATAGTTTTAATATTTGAACAGGCAATAATTAAATGGAGCAGTGTATTATTATCGTTAACAAGTTATATTTATAGAGCCGCCCGCCCAAGAGTCCATTTGCCGCCCACCGGGCCGTAAGGGTGTCGACCTAAGCGATTTGCACAGTGTGTTTATTGCTTGTATTTTCTGTTGAAACAAAAATCAATGCATCGTAAAAAATATTTCTAAACTAGATTAAAATTGGATTGTTAATGTTACAATTTCTACATGTAGGTAAATATAATTTAACACCTCTTATGACACAATTTAAACAAAGTTACATTTTACTATTCCTGACTCTACACCAAATTTCATTGGTCCGCTTTCTCGTCGCTAACAATATGATGTGACGATTTTTTGCGGCAGTTAGCAACATCCACTCGTAACGTTCGTAGCCAACGAAATTTATATTGTGTGTGGCCATTGTGTTACAAAATTTAGTAAAGCTTGTTACCGTTTTATAT
The DNA here is from genome assembly GCA_905147785.2 of Thyatira batis. NCBI lineage: Eukaryota > Metazoa > Arthropoda > Insecta > Lepidoptera > Drepanidae > Thyatira > Thyatira batis. Next base: position 3,904,265 of record LR990490.1, read on the forward strand.
TTCGTTGAGTTTTCATCCCTGCAACATTGAGTTATTCAAGAAATATTACGTGAACATTACGTGAGTACGTATTTATTTTATTTAAAAACTAAATGAAATGATAGATTAAATAGAAACATGAGTCACTCAACCAATTGGTAGACGGAAAAAAATCGATAAGCCTTAGTGTATAAAAGAAGCGGAAAAGTTGAGCCGGTTAGGAGGAACTATGAGGCAGCGACCCACCGCGACAGGCAGTCAGTCGCTGTCAACTTCAGGCTAAACTTGCCATTTTGTTTTGTATTTTGTTTTAGTTTCACCCATGGGTGACATCAAGATTTTCGTAAAGCACTTACATTGCATATACGTGTGCACTCGTAATATTGCTTGCATCTTTAAGAAGTCTGTTTTGTAACAGAATTTCCCTACATAATTTTATAAACAGCAATAACAACTTGAGCATATAGGAATTAGCTATACTTATACTACAGGAGTTAATTCGAACTCAAGGTTACATATTAAGTAGATAGAAAACTTATTCCGTTTTCGGCAAAATAGTTAATATTCAAAATAAAATTATCATATTTTTAACTTTGATGTATTTATTTTATATTATATTCATCATTGTCATTTATATAATTATACCTATTATAGTGTCTTGAGGATGCCCGTGCATTTTATGATTGACAAAAATCAAATGTAAAATAATTGTCTACTTAATGTCATTCTCCTCATCTTATGGAAAATAATTTTAAAATCTGAGTACCTACCTTAATAAAGACTTCAGTTAATACTTTAGGGGAAGGCAAAGTTTAATTAAGTGGAAAGTAATATTAATGATGTTTTGATGCGGAACAAAGCCCCACCAACTTGGTCAATTTACGTGTTTCGGCCGAATCGTGGAAAATTAATCATGAAGCATTTCTGTGAAGTTTTGTTATCGCGTACTATGTACATGTTTAAATCGATATTTCATTTAATTTTCATATATTTTTTTGGGATTGATTATTGGACATATTATTATTATTTATGTCTAGTAAAGTGAATTATAGTAAGATGTAATTACTCGGCGCATATTATCACGTTGCGCAGCGGTGCGTGTTGATTCGATTATCGGACTCGCACAGGCACTTGTGTTCAATCAAACCAATCTACATATTTCAAAATTACATTTGGAATACCGATAATCTGTTTTAACGCTGTAAAATTACAACATCAGCATAAACAAACAATAAAATTGTTCTTACCGATCGGGATGACAACATAAGGTTTGAATAAGGGGCACGTCCGCTTTAGATCAAACCGTAACAACTGAAACTGAAATTGTATTCCATATTTCGATATTTGAGTTAGTTCATGCCAGGAAAATATGCTGGTATATTGGATCTTCGATGAGTTGATCTTTACTTGTGACAATATTATCTTAGTATGTTTGCGTATGAATGTACTTACGATTTCGAATTGAAATGTGTGTCGCCCATTCATAACACTATTTACGTGACTTAAAAAATAAATAAACCTTTATACCTAAGTGTATATCACTTACTAACGTACATTTGTTTCTGGGTGTGACTATTTTTAGGCCTATAGAACATGTGTCGAGCTCATCCACCCTCCTTCAGTTGAGAATTAAAATGTAAATTATGTCGAATAATCTGAGCGGAACAGCTGTCGGTCTATTTCCAAGTCGAGAGGAATTTATTTTTACGATGAGTTTACTAACAACATTATTCATGACAATACGTCAACTATTAAACGTAAATTTGGATTCTTCATTGTTATATTATTGCTTATTGTTACATATTGTGAAAAATTTAATGAGCTCTTCAGTATTACATATGAAGAGCGTGTAAAAATATGCCAGGAATAAATATTTTTCTTAAGTTGCACTTAAGCATCAATTTTTTTTTCTATTGTCGACATACAGATTTTGAAGAAATGAATTGTTTGGGAACATGTAAGGGAAGATATGAATTTGAAGTATCAGAGCCTAGTGCTCCTCCGTACTATGTGAGGCAGCCTCCATTTAATCCTGAATTTATGAATCATCTGATGAAAGTCAATGCAATGGGAATAAATTCAGTAATTGCATGTGATGTCTTTAATACTGAAATCGTCTCTGAAAATAATATGGAGTATGGGGATAAACACGATGAGTGGGGGCGTCAACGGCGCTCCCTTTACGAAGGCGTCAACTGGATGCCGGTGAGTGCGTCAGCTTGTGTACGTTGCGCTGCACGCTACCATGTAATCGTGGTTTGGTTACGCATTACAAACGTGTGTGACTTAACAGCAAACAAGACGTGATCTAATTTGTTTGGAAGTGCGATACTTATTTAGAATAAATAATTAACATAGCTTTAATACGATCAAAAATTATTTTACTTATATGATCAAAGTTTGCTTTTTGTTTTGCCTTCTAAACACGGATCAAAGCGGGAAGGGTGTCCGGAATGCATCAGGCGCATGTTGCGCGATCTATTTCCGGGCACAGGCGTCTGTCGGCCCTATCCGTGTAAGCTACGTTCATTTTGAACTAAAACATGCGCGAGCTCGGCCGCGGGGGCTCACTCGTGGCGGCCACCATAGCGGCATTGCACAATCGAACCGTAGTCGAAGATAAACCTCGGGCGGTTAAATCGCGAGCAAGCTCTACGGAGACCAGAAATGTGCGGACGATTAGAGAAGAAACCCTCATAGACGATAGGTCGAGACGTGCTTCCGCCGGCAGCGAGCGTCCCCTGTCTACCGCATCGGAGACCTCGGAACGTGATTCTGCTTCCGTTCAATCCAGCGAGGACCCGCCCCCACAAGAGAGTACGTATTTCGCGGCCTGCGGACGAGTCACTGACGTAGCAATAACTGGAACACAGCCAAACTGTAAATAGCGACACGTAGGTGACTCGTACCGAGAGCTTGTCGCGCAGTGTCGCATGTAAAGAGCCTCATGTCCGACTGCGAATACCTGACTGAACCCTTCGATGAGGACGAGGAGCGTGCAGCGGCGGGCTTCGTGCACCCCGCTGTGCGCTCCTACATGTACTCACCTATGGGTGAGTAAACGCCGTCGTTCATGAGGTTCTTACGTTATAGACGTACTCTTGACCGATTGCATTTCGTGACAGGCGGTGATTCGGATAGCCCTGAAGAGACGACTGTGAAGTGTACGGCCTGGTCGGACGCAGCTGTTGCCGCGAAACGAGCAGATTCTTCCGAAACGGAGTCGAGCTCTTCAGACGAAGACGACTCTGATGAACGGGAGTACGACACTCGAGGTGTAGATACTGATTATCGGACTCTGACACCTAGTCGACGGTTGGATAATTCGACCCGACGTGACGATGATTTTAAGTGGTTGCCAACTGGTAGCATAGTCGATGATATGGAGGAACCAACGTCAATGGAAGTTAGACCCGAGGAGTATTCGGTAACAAGTTTGGACAGGCGCCGTCGCACGCCAGGTGATCGTAGTGACCGTGACCGTAAATCTAGATCGTCGCTGACGTCTAAACCGCCCCAACACCCGTCAAGCGTTCGGGCGTCTCCGCGTCCACGGCGTCCACGGAATGAAGAAACGCCCCCCGATCTACAGAGACGATGGAACTCCTACGAGCACTTTCGATATCCGGAAGGCGGTTGGTGGCCTCCTATGTGTTGGTGTCACGGACCTCCCGGACCACCACCGTGCTGCATGCATGACCGTTCTTGGCCCTCGCATCCGTCATTACCACCAGCACCCACAAGATCATACAAGGTATGGGTAGTGATGAGAATATAGTGATGTAGACAATAAATAAATTGTGTGCCACATTGTAGGTACATAATTTTGCTTAACAATTTTATTTTTTTCTATTCGCCGTATGTAATCGGTTATTAAAAATACTGACTATTTACCGTTCAAACGCACTAATTATATTTCTTTATATTACAAAATGAGACATTCTCATTTTTGCTAAGCAATAAATATCGTAAACATAAGTAAAAAAAATTACATACTTTTCGGATATAACAATCATCTAAAACAGATATTGTGTATCGTTACGACAGATATTGTGTATCGTTCGAGTACCTATTTTAGTATCGTTGATTTACAAATAATGTTAACGTGATTTTAATAACATTTCAGAGTGATGCAGAAGACAGAGTCCGTAGGCTGGAAGCAGATAAAGAGAGCTTGCAACTTCAAGTTCAGGTGCTATCGGAACAGATAGCCGCGCAAACAGAGAAGATGGCTGACCTAGAACGAGCATTGGTAGACACGCGCCAGAGACTCGATGATGCTGATCAAAATTTACAAAAGGTGAATATTCCTCTTACACCCAAAACATATTCCAAATTGCATAGCAATAAGTTCAGCTATTGCAGAGATAAATCTTAATGAACTGATACTCTAGTAGGTAGTCTATTGATCATATTATTATCAAGATTTTTTTATTTATTAGGTAAATAATGGCAAAATTTAACTAAAGGAAACCTGTCTCCAAGTTATAGTAACATTGGTGACTAGATAGCTGCTAGTTAGTCCATAACTTCTCCATGAGCTTATCTCTCATTTCAAGTTTCGTGCCGCCGGCAGTGAACAAATGAAAGATATATATAAAACAGTACAGTTAACCAAGGTGGTAAACTCTTTAACATTCAGCGCGGCCTAGATCCCGGTGGAATGGTGCTATTGAATAATCATGATCGGTGTGGGACGTACAATTTCTAGCGCGCGCCTCTGACCGCGTCGTCTTTATCACAATTCATGTCATGCAATCACTCTCAACCAATGATTAAATACTTACTCTGGTATGATGCGAAAACTCTCAAACGTGTTCAATTAAGCGTTAAATTCTTACAAAAACGTTGTTTCTCTTAAATTATATATACTGGCTGATATTGAAAGTTGGCTAAGGGCCGCATTTTAAAAGTAATTAAATTTTCTCCGAGGGTTGGTCGTTACTCGTGTTTTCACAAACACTGTAAACATAGAATATAAGAGAATATGTACTCCTTTGTATGAACAAATTTCTGCGTGCCATAGCTGTAATTAATAACGTACGTACTTAGTATTATGTTAAAGAAACTTAAATCACGAAGTGTAGCGTGCGCGGTTGTTTGCAAATCACTGTTGTTATTAGCGGTGTCGTTTACATCTTACTTCTTTACATATTTTTTCATCAATATAATGATATAACATAACATTTATAATACTTTAAATCAGACGAATATTTAGAACTCCAACAAATATTTGGACATTCAGTCATGTATATTTGTTTTGGTTAGGTTTGCATTAATTTTGATTGAACTAACACAAACTAATGGAATGCGGCGTACCGTGTGTTAGAAGTAATGGTGAGTCATGCTCAGGTCTGAACTAGTGAACTAATAACATTGAGTGCGGCCTCTGAAATATGTATATAACTCGCACTAGCTGGACGCTTATGGAACAGTAATGAACGTAAAAGATACATCCATCACTTGCGCATGTATTTCAATTAGGATTGAATATAGCATTATATTATATCACTTCAATAAATCAATCAATCACTTATCTCTATAAAATATATAAGCAAGCATTTACTGAATGTACTTTCTATAGGTACTTCTTCTATCTAATGTAGGTATGTTAAGAATTTAGACTATAAACAAAGAAAGCAAGTTTTGAATGGGGAAAAAGAGCAAAACTAGCCAGGCGTTCTAATTCTGTAGTACATTTACGTTCTGCGTAATGCGTAGAAGCCGAGCTATGCCAGATGCGTTTTTTATTATAGCAACTGAGATAGGAATTAAGACCGCCATTGCCGAATGCCTGCGCGTCGGAGGATGTTTTATTTCTCACATGACGATGTTGTTTATCTTACGTGAAAGAATCGGTTTATTTATAGGCACCGTTGCGTATCTACATCTTAAAACATTTTCATTTATTTACCTGCCGCGTTGGAAAGATTAGTGCTAATATTGTGAAATGTGCTTCTGCTACCTTGTTAGGTAGAAGATATATTTTATACATAATATTTCAATCCCTGTGTACCACAAATTTACAAGCTCTTTAGATGTTGTATCGTACCTACTAAGGACTATAAGTCCTACACGTTTGATACCTTGTTGCCTAAAACGGCATCTAGTCTTTAGAGCCTTGTATATACAACTTCACCTTATGTAGTACCTACCTGCCTACAGACATTATATGACAAAAAACAGAATGAAAAATATTGTCTAACTAAACAGTTTATTCGGGTGTAACATAGTTTTTTTGGCATTTGTCCAAGAACGTAGCGTTTACCTAATGGTTACCGCCACCTATGGACGCTAGTAGTATTTCCTAATAACTACTAGATCATGGTTTATCATGGTTTTACCCTCACTTAAGGATTATCGTTTTCAGAGATCTAGTATATGACTTAAACCTCATACATTTGTATTTACAAATTTGTACTTAGGTATGTGTGCTTTCATTCCAACCGTCAATATTTGAATTCAGGAAATGGTCCAGCGTTCATCACTGGAGACGCAGAAGTTGGAGTTGTTGTCCAAACTGAGCGAAGTTCGACTGCGGGCGGCCGAGCGCGGCATCCTCGAGCGGTCGCCGCCGCCGGACCCCGCGCCCGTCAGACCAGCTCCACCTAGAGTATGTATATCATACTTGAATAGAGCTTAGTATGTTTACGAAGATGTTAGTACATAAGGTCTCCTGTCGTCGAGTACCCTCAACGTGCCTGCCAAAGTGTTCTAATATTTACTATCTAGTTTTTTATGTTTTTGGGTACCTCAAGTGTCATTCCCGATTGGTGAGTTGGGTGCGTGTAAAAATCCATACCCATTTGTTTCGATTGTATTATTGTAACTATTTGCGCTTGAGGTACTGTACTTCGTCGATTATCTTGTTATTTATTAAACAAATATCTTCAAGTTAATAAAAGAAAATTTTTGCTACTAAAGTATGATCGCTAAAATAGATTTCGATTCTCACATTTGACAAACACTTGTCTATATGAACATGTCTGTTTTTCTTTGTCTTAGCGTAAATGTAGTTTAAACTAAATTTGCCGTAATAAACATCCCATGACATTACTTACCATACCATATCCCCATACTTACAGACGCCGCCAGCTAACTACGGTCGTCAGATCGAGCGCAACACGCACATGTACTCGTCGCTGCCTCGGTCCGCGGTGACAGCCACGGCGGAGGCGCGCGTCGCGTTCGGTAAACACAACATGGTGGTGGCGCGCGGACGCGGACACTCGGTGCCCAACCTAGGTCTCTGCGGATAATGGATCTGAGGCGGATTGAGCTTTGCAACCGCAACAACTACCTCCCCTATTAGGGCTGCCATATATCTGTCTCGCTCACTCGAATCATGCACGGCATTATTGCAGCGGAAGCTCTCAGATTTGGAAACATTCTTCATTGGTGCTCCGCGCCTTTTGATCGTAGCCTGGTGATATATAACAATGACACAAACAAACTCTTCAGTTTTAGTATAGATTCTCAAATCCGTTTGTCAAATACTGGGATTTGAATTTTCAATTATGCTCCGCGTCTGTTAGTGGAATTATATTGATATTTTAAGTCATTCATCAGCCTATTTATCCTCAAGAAATGAGCTGTCTATCACAAAAATGTTATACTTTATTCGATCCAGTAGTTTCGGAGCCAATTCAAACCAAACAATCTATCAAGTAAATTACCATTCCACTAGGTATATTTTCTTCATGTATAACCGTGTGTGAGGGAATACTCAAACCTGGTTATATAGATATTTTGTTGACACCCGCCCGTAGTAATCATTTCCTTTCAGTATATTTTTTATCGATATTCATGGCAGCCCTACAAGTCCAAAGGCGATTCAGAAAATACTGAACAATCGTTTTACCTCGCCTCGCTCGATGTTGTAACTACAAATTGTCTAAAATCCTTTAATATAGACACAGTCCCGCCCGCATGTGTTGCGTATTGTATGCCCCAATGCGAACGGAATACGTACATTATCCGAAAACCAGATAACCGCTTACAATTACTGTCACAATTATTTCTTATTAAATATAGGTTATATAATTTTTATGCATGTATAAATGTTTGCTTTGTATGTTAATGTGGCGTCGAATTGTTGTACAATGTATGTATATAGATAAATGACTAGTGGAATAGTCGTGGTGGCTCAGTTGGGAACGCACCGACTCACGATCGTGTAGGTTCAAATCACTGGCCCATACCTCTGAGTTTTTAAAAACTTACGTATGTTACGGATTCACACCACTGGCTTTTGTTGAAGGAAAACATCGTGACGAAACCTGCATGCCCGAGATGTCACAATTAAAGGCATGTGAAGTCCGCCAATCCGCACTAGGCCCGCGTGGTGGACTATGCCTAAAACCCACTCGATGTTGATGATGAACTTTTTATCGGGGGAATAATATAAATCCCCGGGTACAGTGCTCGCACCCGCTAGTACCCATACATTATAGGACCCACACACGCCTGCCAAAAGGACGAAGGAAGGAAATATAATATAACTAGTGGCCCCCGCGGCTTCGCCCGCGTTCCCGGGGACCTTCAATTTTCCCGGGATAAACAGTAGCCTATGTCCTTTAACAGGCTCTGGATTATGTACCAAATTTCATTTCAATCGGTTTACTAGTTTTAGCGTGAAAGCGAGACAGACCGACAGGACATAGGACACATTAAAGGACCTACATACGCCTTAATAGTAAGCCTTAGATATCAATGTGAATCAACATTGCACTACATACATGTCTCATTTTGTGGTACATATCAAGAGATTTGTCGATACCAACACCTTTGCTAAGTTAATTTAATAACTTGTATTAAAGGATGTTGGTCCCAATTCCCCTATCAGTCTGATATGTTTAAAGGCATGTTATGTGGGCTGATTGTGTACGATTAAAAATGGGTATAGTTAGGTGGAATTCCTTGGAGGAGGCTCTTACCCGAAGGGGATCCATACATGAACTTTAAAAATTAAAATATGTTAAAAAATGTAATATATAATATTTAAATTTAATTAATTAATCATAGTTATCCGAAAGAATTTTTTTTAATAAGTAATATTTTTATTTTTTTGTTACGACATAATTTGTATGGATCGAAATAAAGCTTTATAATTATTATTATTATTATAGTTAGGTGAAGTAAATAAAATTATATAATAATAAATACTAGAATATTACGTGTATTTACTTACAGCCGATAAAGAGGAGGCTATCCCCCGCGGTAGTCCATCTCCATCCCTACGCTCGGTGCGTACGCGCCTCGGCAGCGGCTCCGTGCGGCTCGAGGGCGATGACCTCGCGCGGAGTTCCATGCGGGCCGCGGGGTCGGCGACCTCGCCAGGCCCAGCTGGACTGAGGACTAGACCACACTCTATGCCTTGGTAACTTTACATATTACTAGCTGCCGCCCCGCGGTTTCACCCGCGTAGTTCCCGTTCCCGTGATCTTAGGGGGATGAAAAATAGATGTTGGCCGATTCTGATAGATACCGGATAAGCACACAAAATTTCATGAGAATCGGTCAAGCCGTTTCGGAGGAGTATGGCAACGAAAACTGTGACACGAGAATTTTATATATTAGATAATCCTGGAATTAGACAAATATTACCGACCGTTTTTTGTTTAATGAAACGGTTTAGTAGTAAAAAAAAAAGTCCGTAGGTACCCACTCTGCTATGCAAGTCGGTCGTGGGTTCGATTCCAAGCACGGAAAAATTGTGTGTATGACGTATTAGTTTATTTAAAGGACATTTGTGTAGTTTATCAGCTTTGTAGTAATCTTCACAAAAACATATAAATTATGACAAAAATTTTGTATTAAATGGCAATTATTTTTCATATTTGGAAGGACTTAAGTCATATACTAGTACAAAGTCGCAATCCATTAGTGTCACTTCAAACAGTATTCGTAAAACCATGTCCATAAATATTTCAGGCAAACCACAGACGTGCGTCAATGGGACTGCGACACCACATGCGGATGGCTAGAGAGTATAGGCCTAGACGTGTATGTACCGGCTGCGAAGGCCTGGCTCAGCACCAGCGAAGCCCGAGGGGTCCTCGCCGCCGCCTCCCCCCACACCATTGACAAGGAGCTCGGCATCAAACACCCCATGCATAAGAAGAAGATCGTACTCGCTGTCACTGATATGCTTGTAAGTTGGTTTTATTACATTAAATGTATTTATAGTGTGGCCATTAGTGCTGTGCACTCCCTGAGGTATGCACGGCGAGGTGGGGGGCGAAGAAAAAAGTGCATGAGTTCACATGAGGTCGATACATGTCGGACAGATCTTACGATATCAGTTTGCATTTCTAAGGCAAGACTTGTGGCGGGACGTTGCGTTGGTCGGAGGCTATCTATCTGTAATATATACTTACTTTGTTGATTAAAATGTAACCCAAATATACTCATATTTTATTAAAAATATGCAGGTGATAAATAAGAATTGAAAGTTATAATTCACAACAGGACTTGTTTTATTAAACATTTTTTATATTTACAAACAATTATATATTCTAACGAAAGTTATTCTGACATAGATTCTGTTTCAACTTCATCTTCCATTTCGTCATCATCTTCATCTTCCTCTTCGCCACCGGAACTTGAATCAGAGTCTTGCAAATTTATTATGAATGAATCGATAACATTATCGAACCTACTATCGCGACTCCAGTAATCATTTTCATTTTTCTGGACATGATCGTCGCATTTCTGCCATTTTTCCGCCGTGAATTCCGAAAACAATTTATCCAATAAGATTATCTTTTCGTCTAGAGAAGAATTAATATAGTTTTGGGCTATGTTGTTTTTAATATCAGCCCAGACCAACTCGATTGGATTTAAATCTGGATGGTACGGAGGTAAACGCAGAACAGTGTGTCCACTGGCTTTCAGGAGTTCGTCAATTCTATACACGGGTTCTTTTTGTGTATTTTTGATAAGAAGTAGCAGTTGAGCCTTTGACATGGTTCCTGAAAATTCTACATTATGGCGTAGCAACCAGTTCTGCATTTCACTTTTGAGGCTTGATATAGTTGGTTTCTTCTCAATCTGAACGCTGTGGTAAGACGCGTTGTCCTAACAACCACAGAATTAGGCAGCAACTTATCTTTTAACTTTTCATCTACCCACTTATAAAAAGTAGGTCCGCTCATATCTCCATGATAGTCACCGGTTCTAGCATCGGATTTGAATATAGTCAATGTATCATCCACTAAGCCATTTCGACACCCAGCGTGGAGTATTACTAGTCGCCGTCCTTTCCCAATATCAGCATGAATACCGGGTTCTGACGATGATTGCCAACATTTGCTGGCATGGTGACTGGCGTTGATGTATGTTTCATCAAGAAAATATATGTTTCGGTTTTCCGTTCTGTAATTTCTGATTTGTGTAAGATATTTTTTCCGCCACACTGTAATATTAGGCTGCTCTATAAGGAGATGTCTCTTTGATTTGCATTTTTTGTAACGGTAGCCCATTTTGTGTAAAAGCTGTCTTAAATATTCCCGTCCACAATCCAATATGCCATCCTGTCTCAAACTTGATAGTAACTTACGGACACTTGGTATTTTTTTTTCAACTTCGTAAAACTGATGAATTTTTCTTCTGATAACTCCAAGGTCAAAATCATCCACAACGTGTTTTTTCTTTAGAACTTTTGGTTTTTTTGGCGATTGAAATTTTAATTGGCTTGAATTTTCAATTGATAAATAACCCGCAGAAATCACATTATGTACGGTTCTTTTGCTGTATCCCGTAGCCTCCGCAACGATTTTAGCAATATTCACGTCATTTTTAAATTCAAAGCTTTCTTTGTCTGCTTTTCTTTTCTTAAAATATTCAGCCATATTTAAAAATGACAGTCTTCATATCACGAGATAACGCACGACCCATCTTTGAATATTTATCTCGTGTGCGTCTGACATAGACAGTCCGATACAAATAACACTACCTGCCGTCCCAGTATACAATAGTAGTCTTTGCTGCCGTCACAAGCGTTGACGGCGCACTGACAGCGCAGCAGCCGATTCTAACCCGCGCGCATACCTCAGGGAGTGCACAGCACTAATGGTCATACTATAGTAGAATAGTTTTTAAAGTTGCAATTAAATCACCATTATTTAAATTAATTATTTGGTGAAATGTGAATGCTTTCGCCAAATTTGGTGATAACATTTTCTTTATATCCATTACGTTTAAACACCAAAAACTTGGTTATTTCAATTTTGCACACATATATTTCGTAGTTATGTTAAAAAGTGTTACTACAAAGGTTGTAGATGTTTTTGCTAACCTACCTACAACATTTTTATTTAATATCTTGTCCTTAGGACTTTTAGTTTTGCTGGAAAACGAGATAAATCGTTTTTTTACCTTTAAAAAATTATTTTTACTTCCCGATCTCAGATCGCCCGTAAATTATTTTTCTTTTCATTTGCACATTGTCTTGCACTTTGGAATCCCATATCATTATTTTTCACTTTTTACCATTTTTAAAGGCTTAGGCCCCGTTTTAACAGGCCATCACGGTACCAATAAAAAAATCGTGGAATATTTAACCCCACCTAATACTACATGAATCGTCGGTATATATCCAGGGTGGTCACGGCGACCCGCTGCTCACCCTAGCGGGTGAACTAGACACGGCGTGGACGCTCCGGTGGCTGGAGGACGTGGGCGCGTGCGGGGCGCGCGCGGCCGCCGCCGACGCCGCGCTCGACGGTCGAGCCCTCCACCGCCTCGCGCATCCCGACCTGCACGCGCACCTGCGTGTTGCGCATCAGTTACATGCGCTGTCTATACGTAGAGGTAACACACTACATCACGCCACACCACACTACACTATACTACACCACACCACTCCGCGCATGCACACCTGCGTGTCGCGCATCAGCTGCACGTGTCTATACGTAGAGGTACCGCACTACACCACGCCACACCACACTAGACTACACCACACCACACCACTCCGCGCACACGCACCTGCGTGTCGCGCATCAGTTGCACGCGCTGTCTATACGTCGAGGTACCACACTACATCACATCATACCACACAACGCCACGCCACACCACACCACTCCGCCAACACCAACACCGCGCTGGACGGCCGCGTGTCGCGCATCAGTTACACGCACTGTCTATACGTAGAGGTACCACACTTACACTACACCACTCCACCCCTACTTTTTTCTTTTTTGGTGTCCCAGGGGCATCCTCATAGGTTCAATAGGCTCATAGGCTCACCGGCACAGAAGGTGCCGGCGCCTACACGCTAAACCCCTGGATGTTCCGAGGACGCCTTGGCACCGTTTGGCGGAGCTGCGAGACACGCGTAAGCTCTACAAGGCCGAGCCCGTCTCCGGGGGGTGGGACTCACAATGTGAAATATACGTGCGAGTCCCCCCCCCTCCACTTCACTAGAGATGCCCATGGAACAAATGGGACCAACCTTAATATGCACGTAATCTTTCGCAGGCATCCAAGTGCTCCGCGACAACAAGTTCAATCCGGAGACGATGATTCGTCGCGCGGCTGAGGGGGAGATCAGTATGGTCAGCAGCGGCAGTGGTAGCGGTACTAATAGTGTACCACAAGGGAGTGGTAACGGTGGTAACGGCAACACTAGTGTGGTGGAGGGCGAGGAGGGCACGGTCCCGCGGGAGGAGTTAGCTCGCTGGTCCTCGCACCGCGTCATGCAGTGGCTTAAGGAGATCGACCTTGCAGAATACGCGCCAAACCTGCGTGGTGCTGGTAAGTATCATCTTTACGACCTAACATTAGGGCCCTAGTTCACCATTCGGACTCAAGAATGGTGGACTTCACAGACCTTTCAAATTTTAATTATTTTTATTTGCACTAAAAAAAACACAATAAAGTTACAATTACAAACAAAATTAGAAATTTCGATGATGTCATTATTATTTTAGTACAAACTACTACTTACCTAACCATACAGATACCTGCTTGTTAGGACAAGCCTGTAGTCTAGGCAGTAGGCAGCAGTCTATACTATCCTGTTAATATTTTAAGTGAAGAATGGATGAATGTTTGGTAGTCAATCACGCAACCAACAGCTGAAGGGGTTGTTGTAGAATATCACATATCTCAAACCGTTAATTTAAATGCAATATTTTTCAAAATATATTTATTCTTAAATACTATTAAATATGTTATAGGCGTTCATGGTGGGCTGATGCTGCTGGAACCGCGTTTCACTGCTGAACTCCTAGCCGCATTACTGAACATTCCTGCGAATAAGACCCTATTAAGGAGACACCTTACACAAAGGTATATAATTCATTTTCTTTGCAAAGTTTATTCTAATCTGAATATGCTTGTAACGACTAAATTGAAATGAAATATATTTATTCATTCAAATAGGCCTTCACAGGCACATATGAAACGTGTCGGCTCTAATTTTTCGGCCTTTGATTTTAACTTTCGGAAAACTCATATGTTTTAGTTTTCAGTATTTCTTTGGCGTTTTCAGGTTCAACGATCTATTAGGGCGAGATGTTATACAGCAGAAGCGAAATGCCGAACAAACGCTTGGCTACCAACCTCTAACTGCAACTACCAAATATAAGGTGAGATTTCAGATCACGATAGCTTTTCGATTGTTGTCGATACTTTGTTATTTAAAATATAAATTTTATTCCTATTTCCATTTCCAAACCAATAAAAATCTACCCTTTTTATAATGAAGTGGCATTTCTTATTTAGGTTTATAATACCTACTAGTCATAAAGCTTAGTATAAATTTTCTAATTTTGATGAAATCAAAAAGAAAATAAAGTTATTTACTATTTAAAATATAAAGCTACACAGTTCTAACGATAAGACTAAAACACATTTGTCTATCCACAATCATATTTAAAAGAATATGCACCTTATTAGGTACCAAAGAAGAGCCAATTCTCGTTGAAGCGCAAGAAGAGCAAAGACGAGTTAGACCTCGGAGACCTGGTGTGCCCGCTGCACGACGACTGCTCAGGTGACATTGCCACTTCGCCAGTAAGTCGCTATACTAACCACACTAATCTTTAATATACTATCTATTCGCGCGGTTCCACTCGCGTAGTTCCCGTTCCCTCGGGAATACAGGGATAAAATATAGCCTATGTGCACCGGAGATAGTGTAGCTTCCCAACAGTGAAAGAATTTTTCAAATCGGTCAAGTAGTTTCGGAGCCTATTCAATGTAAACAAACAAACAATTATTTCCTCTTTATAATATTAGTGTAGATACTCGCGGTGCGAAGTCCACGAAACTAGAATTATAGTCTTGACATCTCATTATTGCTATCGCAATCTAAAAGGCCCGTTTTGATAGTGCGAGAAAGAGACAAACATTATTCCGTCCTGCATACCGCTTTACATAAGTTTGCCTATATATTTGTAGTTAGATATCGTTTGTCTAGTTTAAAATAAGGTTATATGCAACAGCCATTACTATATTGTCATTTGAGTTTTTTTTATTCACATGGTTGAGATTTAAATTATAATTCTATATGAAAATTTTAACAAGATGTGCAGGAAATTTAAACGCAGTTTCATTGCGTATTTGGAGCCCAACGTAATCCTCGAGCATACTGTGTAATGCGACATATTTATAGGGTTTGATATTGCTCCACATTATTGGCTAAGGTATGTGTGTTGTTACTGCACCGTTTTGTTTTTATCTGCACTCGTATTTATAGATTTGGTGGTTGTGTTTTCCATAACTTATTTAACATGGGGTACTAAAGCTTTTGGTGGTGTGAGATAATATTTTAGTCTTTTAAAAGGTTTGGTAATACATACTATTTTTAGCATTCGTGAAATATTATATTATTTACTATTTGTGATGTTTTGTATGATTAACATTGATTATATTCCCCAGACGATGAAAGTAAAGTCAGCAGCGGGGGGCGTCGCGTCGGCTGTCTCTCCCCCGCGTGACGACGTGCGCGCACACTAACGCACACGCACACACACACATACACACGAAAGATTTAACCATACCTTGGACTCACAACTCAATCATTCATATCTTTTTATTGGAACTCAAAATTAATGTTCGATTAATAAAAATTTTAAAATTCTTTGCGTGCTATTTACAGTATTAAAAATAACATTGGTGCTAAATTAATAATTTATTCCGTGGTGTTCCGCAATTAACGATACAATGGGTCTAAATAAATATAGTGCTCGATGTCCAAGGTATAATTTCGATTCTTAGGTATTAAGCGAAGTATTTAAAACGAATAATCGTCTAACTGCCAAAAATCATGAATTTTATTGGTTCATTGTAGTTCTTAACTAAGAGTTCTAAAAATTATGACTTATTTAAAGAAAAATACATATAAAATATTATATTTAATTTTGTATTAAAAATATCAATATAATAACAAAATGTGTTGATTGACTGAGCACTGTGTACTAGTTGAGACGAATATGTGAATGTGAGCAGACATCAGGATTAATCAAAACAAGCAATAGACATTCCAGTAAATAACATAATGTCATGATAATAACTTATTTTTGCTCCTTGAAATATAACATTGTATTCAATTTTAAGTCACTACATATAAATAATATTCGTTACAAGTTTTCCAGTACTTAGTGCATTTTATAATTAAGTAGCTTATTAGGAATCGACTGAAAGGTGACAATATTAATCTGGTCTCATTTCTATTTGCTGAAAGTAATTTTCACTTAGATAATAGTATAAGATTTATACCAGTTATTATTACAATTATTATATATCTTAGATACCGTTGAAAGGACTTCATTAAGAGTTTTCATTGTTAGTATTTGAGGAGTGTATTTATGAATAAAGTTATTAAATTCTTACGGTCAGCTGCATGTCATAGGTGGAGATACATCATTCATGTCGATGATATCTCTGTGTAGCTGACCGACCACGTTATAGTTCATTCATTCATATTGTTATGTTCGATCGCACAATATATAACATCGTTTAGAGGAATTGTTTCCATTTTAACCATTTTGTAACACTTTATACAATTTTTAACAATTAGAATAATCCACGATCCTGTTCCTAACACGTTGTGCCAAATGTTAAGAGCATTGTAAACCCTTTACGATGAACCCTTGTCTTCCATAGCTTTGTAACGCGAACGCGAGTTGCCGGCGGGCGTCTCTTGTCGCCGCCGGATATCAATAAAACAACAAGTCTGTGTACAATAATGTATTAAATAATTTTTACGATACTTTAAAATAATAAAATGTAAATTGTCGAAGTTAATAAATATTGAATGAACACAATTACTGATTTTCATTTTTATTCCTTAGAATCAAATAATTGCTGTGACTTGACATAGTTTGGGTCCAAATTTTTTAAAACTTTCAGCCCCTCTGAAAATAAGGTGTATAAATAAATAATGCCTTTTGAATTAAAGGTACAGAACAGAACCACAAGTTACCTTTTCCTCGACCTTTACGACGCAATTCGGCAATTCTTTCCACTTCGCTTTCTTCATCAACGTCTCTCTCTCTTTTTTGCGCTTCCTCTTGTGCTTGCTTTAGAAGCGACTCTTCCAAAAACGTCAATTCTGGGAATATTGAAAAGTTATATAATTTCTGACAATTAAATAAACAAAAATCGAAACAATGTCAACGCCGTGATGTAATGATAAATTTATATACTAAATAGACGGTCATATAGGTAAGTCTATCCCGCTATAATTGAATTAAAGAAGATTGCAAATTAATGACAGAGCTATAGCAGAATATATAAAGGATATAGTTTTGTAGCAGGCTACTATCAACGAACACTTACACTAAGCGAACTGATTCAAAAGATTTGTCTACTCAATCAAAATTGTATCGTCCATCCAATATTAAAATCTGTGAACTGTCTGGAAATGGTAAAGGTACTATAATTAAATTAGTTACTCGTGAGCCTGGGGTCCATGCCGATCCAAGGTGCGTTAAAGAGGCACCCGGCGGTGGGGCGCGCCTTTGCCTCGGGCTCCATCAGCTGCGTCACCTGCTGCTTGCACTCCGTCGACAGTTGGTTCACCACGCTCGTGCGGAAACGCCACTTGCGCATTACCTTTGTATATATTGCAGAAGTAAAAAAAATATATATATTTACGTTCCCATTATTCTGCCCTCAATAATAGCCGTTCTAATTGAATTTATACCTTTCACTTTGTTACGGGAGCCTCGTGCGTGCCCCTAAAGAGGGGACGGCGGAGGAAAGGCTTGATCTTTTTAAAAACTAGTTTTAAAGATATACCTATCTAGTAGGTACCTACCTGTTTCTCATACAATTTCTTGACTGAAGTTTCGTTGAAAGGCAGAGCTTTGTTAAGCATAGTGTAGAGTATGATCCCGAGTGACCACATATCCGCCAGTTTGGGAAGATAGGGCACACCCTTGAGCACCTCGGGCGCCGCGTAGGACAGCGAGCCGCAGTACGTCTCGCTCAGCACGTCCCGATCGCGCTGCCGTACGTTGCGGGCGAACCCGAAATCGGTTATCTTCACATTATAATTTGCTGTAATTAACACATTTTCGCATTTCAAATCTCTATGGGCTATATTCATCGTGTGTATATAATTTATACCCGACAAAATCTGCCTCATCCATAGCCTAGACTGATTCTCCGGCACGGCACCGTTTTGTGTGAGAAAATCTAACAAGTCCCCGTTTTCAGCGAACCGCAAGAATATGAAATATTTAGCGCGACGTTGGAAAATATTTGACACGTGCACGATGTGAGGGTGGTTGATGCGGATGAGAACGTCTAGCTCGCGAGGCAAGAACTTAGTGAGGTAGTCGCGCGGCGCCTGCGCCGTGTCTATCACTTTACAGGCCATTATTGAGTGGCGGGTCTCGTCGACCATGTGCGTAGCTTTATACACCTGCAAACATTTTTACTATTATTTTATCTTTCTTGTTGATGTAATTTTTTCAAGAAAGTTGCGTCGACCGGTACCTTAGCGTAGGAACCCTCGCCGATCATTTTCTCCAATAAAAAGCCCTTTTCTTGTAATACTGTTAGATCTGATTGTGTTGTGGTAAGATCTACCTTATCGTTCGCGCCCATTTACTTTATTTTATGACTCATATTTACTTCATTTTCACTTTTGCCGGTAACATAATGGTATAATGATTATGATATTATGTATAAGTTGTATATAGTTTCATTGTTATTTTGGCCTATTTCATTTTAATTATATTTAGCAGGATGACAATATTCGTCTGTCATGATATTTTTTTAATAACTTGTATTTGACAGTGTTAGACATTGAAATGTGGGACTAATATAACCTGCATGCACAGTTACTCGAATAAAATATAAAGTTATTTACCAAGACGATGAAGACCCGACCATATCGTATGCTGTTGTTTTCATCATGGACGTGTCAGGTAAACTAGCTAGATCCTTGTCCAATTTGACTTGGTCTTGATTTTCTAACTTTTTTTGCAGTTGAAATTTTTCTTCGCGAGCTTTTTTGTAAGCTAATGTCTCTTGCGCAGTCCACTCTGTAAGAATTTATTACTGCTGACATACTTAGATGACCTTAAATACTTCGTCATAAAATTTCAGAACTCACCTAACAATCTCGAATCCATAGCAATCCATTCACTATTTATTATCTGATCAATTTTTAATCTAACTTGAAAATTTGGTTCTAGCATTAGAGTGACCAAGCGTTTACAATTTTCCGATAGTGTGTCAACGTATCGCGAGCGAAATTTCCAATTCCTATTGTTCTGAGCTTGATAAAGTTGTTTTATGTGTTTATCTTCGAACGGCATTGCCCTGTTCAGCATAACATAAACTACTATACCGAGTGACCACACGTCTGTCGGTTTGGGGATGTACGGTGTTCCTTGTAATATTTCTGGAGCGGTATACGATAGAGACCCACAAAATGTTTCGCTGTGTATATCTTTCAGCTTTTTATCGACGCACAAGCGAGCGAAGCCAAAGTCAGACAGCTTGGCATTCTGATTAGCTGTGAGTAGTACGTTCTCGCACTTGATATCTCTATGCGCTATCTCTAGCTCGTGCATGTATTGTATGGCAAGAGCGAGCTGCCTCGTCCATATCCGCGCTTGGTCTTCCTGCACTGCACCCTTTTGCAGTATGAATTCTAATAAATCTCCATGTTCCATATATCGCATAAATATAAAGTACTTGTATCTTCTTTGGAATATGCTGTGAGTGTGTACGAGATGAGGATGATTTAATTTGATCAGCATATCTATTTCCCTCGGCAAGAACTTTTTCACGAAATCTTTTGGTGCTGTATTTGTATCGATCACTTTACACGCTAATACTGATAACTTGTCGTTTTTGTGTGGATTTCTATATTCCGCTAAATAAACCTGAAATAACACGAATACCTTTACAAATGAGCCGCATGTTAGTTTAAAAACTATTTCTGCTTCAAATACCTTTGCATATGACCCTTCATTTACTTTCTTTATTATTTTATAACCGCGAGTGGCTAGAGTTAATTGTTCGGATCCAGATAATTTTAATTCATCTTCAATTTGGTGATGCTGTAACGTCAGTTTTAAAATTTCGGCATCTACATTTTATATAAGTTTTTAAGGACAAGAATAAAAATTATTGATAAAAATAAAAACCTTTGATTTCCCCTCCATCTGTTAAAATGTTTAGACTTTATTTGTCATTGTTGCCAGGGACTTTATCATTTCACTTGCCTGTCGATCATAATTAATGATGTTAGCAAATGAACTACATAATTATATACGTAGGTACCTAGTCGGCAATAATGGTATTAAGAACATTTTATTCTTGCAATTACCCGAAATGCGGAATCTCTTTGTGGTCCTTCCAATATATCACCTTGTCGCTTGGGTGGATTTCTATGGGAGTCGGACAATCGACGACGTTCTTCTTTAGCACGTTTCAATGCAGCTGCCTCCACAGCATTTAAGGCTAAGTAAATAAGTTCAACACTACATTATATACCCAACCAACTGAAAAAGTTCAAGTAAGTAATTACCTATACTCACTCGTGAGTCTACTGTCCATAGCAATCCACTCTGAAGTGAGTATATCAGTGGCAGTGTGGCGTAGGCCGGGATCTGGCTCCAACAAATGTTTAACGACCGATTTACATTCGACCGTGAGTAGCGTGGCAACCCGCGATCTGAATCTGTACTTTTTGCCCATCTGCTGCTCATATAATTTGCGCATGCGAGTATCGTCGAATGGCATGGATTTGTTAAGCATAACAAACAATACTACCCCCAACGACCAGAGATCTGTAGGTTTCGGTTGGTACGGCTTGCCACGAAGTATTTCAGGCGCTGCGTATGACATTGACCCGCAGTAGGTTTCACTATAAATCGCCTTGTCTTCTTCGTCCACACAAAACCTTGAGAAGCCGAAATCCGATACCTTCACGTTAAAATTTGCCGTTAGGAGAACGTTCTCGCATTTAATATCCCTGTGTGCGATTTCCAACTCGTGGAGGTACTGCAGGCCCAGGGCGAGTTGCCGCATCCACACCCTCGATTGATTTTCGGATACGCTGCCGTTTTTCAATATGTACCCGAGCAAGTCACCATTTTCAGTGTACCTCATAAAAATATAGTATTTAGTTTTTCTTTGGAATATACTGTGTACATGAATTAAGTGCGGATGGTTCAAACGAACGAGAACATCTATTTCGCGCGGTAAGAATTTTACAACGAAGTCTTTAGGTGCTTTTGCTGTTTCAATGATCTTGCACGCAAGCACTGACTTGCGGGAATCGGCTTTCGCTGCGAATTCAGTTAAAAATACCTGTGATAAAAGAAGTCGGCGATAATAAAGTAGGTAAGAAAAATCTCGTTTTGGTTCCTATTGAAATGAAATGGTATCAACCTTAGCATAAGCCCCTTCGCCAACGAATTTAATAAGTTTATATCCTTTTGAAGACAATGTGTTTTCTTCGGACGGAGTGCTTTTCAGTTCGGACATGATAAGCTAAACATGAGTGTAAACATCGAGCTCCCCCACTCGCCCCCTCTCAACGCACTCTCTCGATGGATTGGCCGGCTGCTCATTATATCTAAAGAATAAGTCGGCATTTTTATATAGCTTTTTATTATATCACATTACGGAAATTTTATTTTGCTTGATTTTTTGGAATTGTACAGGTCTTGACGTCAGGGTGACGTCAAGGGTTGACTGTTTGTCTACTGCCGATTATTCTGTCAATTATATTGTTAAAGTCTAGCATAGAGGTAACCTTAAGAGGTACGTAACCATAAAATAAGCTCTTACATGGATATTTGAAATTGTTTATACCTAATGCTATATTTTTGTTACTTTAGATATAGTCAATACCTAAAAATTTCGTTGACTGATACGAGTTATGGGACTACAAAGATGAAAGTAGGATAATAAATTACTAAATTTGCCTTGAATAAGACATTAGGAATTATGCTTATGAATGAAGATATTGTTATCTTATTCAATTTTTTTTATACGCCACTTTTTTATTTATTAAGTGGGACAAATTCGGAACTAGTCAAATGAACTCATTACATAACATTTTATTGAAATTATTTTCAGTACGTAGTTACAAAAATAAATTATTACAGTTACACTTAACACTTCACAGTTATAATTCCAACTGTTTCTTATTCAAAAATTCCCCAGCCAATGATATCCTTTGCAAGAAAG
The DNA here is from genome assembly GCA_905147785.2 of Thyatira batis. NCBI lineage: Eukaryota > Metazoa > Arthropoda > Insecta > Lepidoptera > Drepanidae > Thyatira > Thyatira batis. Next base: position 3,926,912 of record LR990490.1, read on the forward strand.
ATGGCGCTGGTGTCAAGAGCAACTCGTATCTTGCCACATCTGGATGACTCGGGTACATCTTTTCTTTCCTTATCCTTTCCAATATATGTTGCGGTTCACATTTGGATTTCGCCTTCCAATCATTATTCAAAAAGTCCTGTATTACTTTTGGTAGCATTTTAAATGCCTCCTTTGCCCTAGTTTCACTGGGTGCTTGTAACATTTCAGGTTCTTGTGGTTTTTCTAACACTATTATATCGTCAACTTCTACACTGCCGACACCTATAGACGGTTTATCTTCTGTTGTTAATGTTTGCTCTTCATTAGACTCTGTAATTACATTGGAGTTGTTGTAATAGTTGTGAATGCGCTCTTTAACTATATCACTTAAAATGGTTTCATTCTTGACTTTCTCTCTTTCAGTACCATCAATATTGACATAACCAGTTTTTGTCTCAGTCTTTATTAACACTTGATTCTGATCTAGTTTAAAAACGATATCTTGCGATGTTCCTTGTGGATCTTCGATTAGTTGTGTATATGACTTTTCTGTTTCATTTTTCGTTGTCGTAGCTTCAAGCATAGTCATGAATTTAATGTTATCTTCCTCTTCTAAAATTTGATAAATCCTGTGAACTTCACTGATGTTAATTCTGAAATAACAAAATATACTAAAATAACACTCTGAAATAGATATTTATTTAAATGTATAATACCAATTTGACTAAAAGATGCCCTAAGTGTTTACTCCATTCTGCTACCGAACTTTAAAAATACTGCAATAAGCAACTAAGATATAACATACCCTTGTTTAGTTTCATGACAGCAGTAAAGCATGGTGGGGTCGATCGGATGAGCTTCGGTGTTGAAAATATATCCACCAAGATCCACGATACACTCTCCATTAGGGGTGTTAATGACAGTGCCATGGACACCGGGGTTGTGGATGAAATTATCCGGATCAAACAGAAGATACAGGTATTTCGTCGTTTCTGCAAGGAAGAATGACTCCATACGATCTTCTTTACGGTGGTCACGGACATCTTTGATCTGTAATTTTTTTTTTAAGAATACTTTAATGATATATTATCTTATCACAATGAATTTTCATTGTTAAGCTCTGTGTTTTAATGATTCACAGTTAAAAAGGAGAGGTAATTAAAAATTATAGGCTTTTATATACAAATAAATATAATTAGTTTGTCGAGAAACAGTGGTAACTTGGTGTAAGTTACCACTGTTTCTCGACCAACTAAATCATTTCATTTCATCATCAACAGCTCATATACGTCTCCACCGAGAAGCTCGAGCCTCCCCTAACAGCGAGGGGGTTTAGACCATAGTCCACCACGCGGGCCTAGTGCGGATTGGCGGACTTCACATGCCTTTAATTGTGACATCTCAGGCATGCAGGTTTCCTCACGATGTTTTCCTTCACCGAAAGCCAGTGGTGTAAATCCGTACGTAAGTTTTTATAAACTCAGAGGTACGGGCCAGGGATTTGAACCGGCACCCTCATGATCGTGAGTTGGTGCGTTCCCAACTGAGCCACCACGGCTCTTTTCATTTATCGTCCGACAATTATAAGGGCAAATAACATTACTCACCGTAGCATAGCCACAGGGCGTTCTAGCACTGTGCTGTATACTCCTTAATATATCCTCACCCATCTGCAACAGAATGGGATCTCTCGTGTCTCGATACAAATACATGATCGACTCGATCAGCTCAGGTCGCAGTGGGTAACTCTCGCGAGTTAACGATGCTTCTCCAGTCCCGAGATTATATACTTCTGGTGTGAATCCATACTGCTTCCATACGCTGTGGTAGTTGTGTATTATACGCATTGCTGAGTCGCTCTCACCTGGTAGCAAATATTACGTTACAAATAAACCAGCCTACAATTGTGATCTCCTTGGGTTTCAAACAAAATTTAATAGGTTAGCCTGAGTTCCTCTGTATTATTTTTTTATTTGACTAAACATGCACGATAAACTTTCAGTTGCGAAGTGTAAAAACATTAATTCGGAAAAGAAACCCACTTAAAATTCCTTGATTTCATTAATATTGATAACATACATTGTGTACTAAATAATGGACACTAAAATGTATTCAAACAAGATTATTGTATCTTCATCTCACCTATAAGACTAAGTAGTCCAGGCCAATAGGATTCTAATGACTGAAATACGGGCAGAGTCACTTGGCCACGCAGCATGGTCGCCCAAACAAACCAGTCGTCTTTCTTGAGATACTTCTCGATCGACTGTCGCGCTTCCATAAACATAGACATTAGCTCTGGTTTTTCAAGTAGTATTGCACCTAGGACATAAGGAAGACTAGAAATAATGTAAGCAGAATTATATTACCATCACATTACCATTTTATTTCAATACTATGGCACTAGCTAGGGTAAGGGGCTACAAAATGTTTTAAAATGGCCTACATACTAGAAGTATAATGAGTCCCTGAGATGGATCAAGGTGTATTAGTTTAAATATATAAATTTAATTTAATACAGTAATTTTGCTTATATAAACCTACCCATTTTATAAAAAGTTAAATAGGTAGAAGGAATATTTTACCTTTGACTAAATATTCATAATAGGAATCAACTCCTCCACCAATGCCAGCATCCTGGGCAGTCCACCTCCCTGTCATCACATCTATGTGGTTTCCCAACAAGCCAATTGGAGATCTGTGATGATACAGTGCCATTAAAGCATTGTAAGCTACCTGTAATTATTGTAAACAAGAATTTCAATGTCATAATCTATGGTTTCTACAGAATTGTTTCAAAAATATGCAATTATTTTTATGTATTTTTGCAAAAATGTATTTTTAAAAATGTTATTAATATTTATGAGAACTTGTTTGGGAAATGTATGATAAACATAAATGTATTATAATTTGTATAAAAACATACTAACCTAATTACTGCAAATAGTAGATATTATGATTTAGGGTAATAAAGATGAGATGAATTACCTCTTCATATAGAGGATCCCCAGTGAGCCGACTTAATGTCCCAAACTCAATAATAAATGTGCCAACTCCTGCTGTGCATGTAACACTGGTTTCTCCAGGTGGTACTCCAGATCTTAGGTTTATTGTACCATATGGCATGCCAGTGGTTGTGTCAAAGGCAGCTATCAATCTTTGAGCCACATCCTCAGCCAAACGAAGAAGTGGACCATTGCATGGCCAGCCGGGCTCCAACTTCATTCCTGTCCTGGAAAATTGCATGTATATAATTATAATATTTATTAATTTCTGTAAGTATTAAAATGAATGAGGTGTTATAAAATATATATCACATCTAAAAGTGTCTTCTCAACTTGTCAACATGACTGCTATAAATAATACTATTCAAGTAGTAATATTAATTAATTATTATCTTACTTGTGTGACAAAAGATGTGCACTCAATAGTCCGCCAATAATTCTGATATTTGTTTCAAATACAGATACATTGATATCTGTGTCAAAGTTCTTTTTTTGCAGCACAATATCAACAACTCTGTTGAACTCTGTGTAGTTGCCCATGATAGCCAGTGTGTCAAGTGCATCAATGAGGGTAAGGGAATAACTTCCCCATGTATCCACACCATCACAGCTCAGCGGACGAAGTTCATCATAAGGATATGCATACCGCAAATAACTATCGTAAGCATGTTGAAACATCTCTCGCACTTCCTCCCTAAAATAAAAATACATATTATAAGTACATAATAATAATAATAATAATAAAGCTTTATTTCCACATAACAATACAAATATACATATTTACATACAATTTTATTATTTCCTATAAGTTTTATTTGTTATATGGCCCCCTATGGGTAAAAGCCTCCTCCATTCCTTTCCACCTTCCCCTGTCTTTGGCGATATGCATCCAACTTTTTCCAGCAATCTTTTTTATGTCATCCGCCCATCTTTTCTTCTGTCTTCCCACTTTCCTTTTGCCTTATATAAGTACATACTTGGCACTTATTCTTTAGCCTTCCCTATATTTATTTGAAAAATTTCAATAATGTATTACCTTAATCGCAAAATGTCAGCTTTCTTATATACTCTGTTTGTGGAACATATATCACAGCCATTAAATAAAACGAAGCACAGCACAATTATTAACTTAAACATGATTTCTTAGTGTAAATGCATGAAATTGGTTGTAATATCTAGGTTTGAAACCTATTTCTTTTATATTAATTTTTTTTTGTGATTAATCTACACTTTAAGCCTAACCTCCATGAGCTAAACTTGCAAATCTTGCAATTTTTTAATTATAATTATACAAAATTAAATTATTCTCCTATTATTTCTACTAACAAAACAAACGTCAAAGGAAGGTGTCAAAATTCGACGATTGTCAGTGCTACCAACCAGCTATTACTAATAGGTCTGTATATAATGAGTTTATGCTTATTTATATAAAATAGAAATAATATTTGAACATAACATCGAAATTACATTTACTTACGTCAGTAGTGCAATAATGTTATCATATCGACTGATAATGTATTAACTATTATATCGTAGATTTCGATGTGACCGTGGTGGTAGAGCGTAGTAGGTCAGAATTTTTTATTTTATTTCTTGAACTGCAATTGGAATTATATTGTTTAAATACATATTGTCGGTGAAAACGCATTAAAAGTAAGTAATTTAAAATTTAAAGTACCATAAATAGACAGTTATAGGGACAGACATAGAGCTTAGTATGTTGAGCTTTCCATAGATATTAAATGAATAGCGATTGGTCCAAATTTAAATTATCATAGACGAAAGAATAACGTAAACTGCAACAGCTGAATTTACTAAAATGTCTGTTGTCCGTTGACGCCACAATAGCATTATTGGGGGTGAATTTATCCGCAAAACTAGCTCATTTTTAACTTCTTCCCTCGTTATTGCACCAAAATGAATTTATAATTTTATTATACTTTATAGTATTCAGTTTAGTAAGTTTAGTTGCCATTTGAAATCGCGTGGCTCGCGTTTGAAGCTTGGGTCTGTGTATTGTTTACGGAAGAAGCGGGAGCAATGGCATTCAGAATTCACGAAGATCAAGAAAATACTGCCTTGGGGCTGCGCAAGGAAAATGCAGATGTATTTGCTGCAAACCAGCGTCGTGCACTGGGCGACCTCAGCCACTTCACATGCAACCAGAACCGTAATAAACTTGTAAGTTGAACTTCGGGTTGGTATCATGCATCCTTGCACCTTGTTAGTTCAAAGTTTTTAATAATTTTATATGTTTCACTGTAGCCGGGATTGACGAACGGTACATGTAAAGTCCACGACGAGAACAGGACGGTACGCCAGATAAAAAATGAGAAGAACATTGTCCCACCCGTGGCGCAGTTTCGCGCCTTCAGTGTCTACGAGGACAAACCGACCGAGGTGAATGCTGAAGTGAAAAAACGCGAGCCAACATTCAAGCCTTTTGTAGCTAAAGAGATAAAGAAGGATAATTTATTCTTAAATGCTGCAGAAAATGTTAGAGTTCAACAGGCTCAAGCTGATAAAAAACCTGACCGGCAGAAGGATGCACCTCCACTCAGGTAAGAAACCCATAGGCATAACCTCAAATTTGCCTACCCTCTACCTTAATATGAAAAATCATATGTAATGTTCATTTTTGTTGACCTACCTACTAAATGGTTTAAATTAAAAAAATAAGTCTGGTACCTTAGTTGCTACATAACTTTAACTTGGTCTTGCTATATAGGGTATGGGTATGGTAAAACCAATACAATACAATACCAGGGTAAGTACTGAATATTCTTGATCCTGTATTTATACCTTAGAAATAGGCAAAACTACAAAGCTGAAGGCTTAATATCAATACAATTTCATATCATTTGTGATGACTGTTTTCAAATAAAATGTATCAAGTCGCTACAACATGTACAGTATGCATTGGTTAAGAAATAATTGTTCCTACTTATATTACATATGTGAAAGTTAGAATGTATGTATAGATGTATGTTTGTTACTCTTTTGCCAGAATAGCAATTTAACACAGAGTTTGAATGTGTTCTGAATAACACCTAGGCTAGTTTTTATCTTGGGAAAACTAAAGATCCCTTAGGAATGTGGTTGGGACCTCGGGAGCCACTAGTATTTCTATATTTACAATGTACTTATTATCTAGCAACATGTAATAGCTCCATATACCTAGGACTTTGACAAAGACACTTAGGTTATCAAACCAACTACCTAAACATGACAACATAAAAGAATGTGTCTCCATTTGTCCATCTTTGTCCAAGTTCTATATGGATCTATATGGAGTGACATGTTGATATATAACAAGAATATTGGAGAGATATGGTTCACAGTTAATACTGAGGTATCTTTTCTTTCAACCACAATTACATAAATTTATATTGTATACTGCCCTTTTATTTTTGTTCAAAATGTTTCATAGCATTCTACTTACCAAAGATAATAAGAACTTGCATTAAAAGTTGCAGAACATAGGAATTAAATTAAACAAATATTTTGTGATAGGCTGCCATTACAAGTTAAGAAAGATGCAGTGGAATCCCCAATGTCAGTGGTTGACTCGAGCATTTTGTCAATGTCCATCTCAAAGAATGAGAGTCAGATCATTGAAGATATTGATGAAGAAGAAACCACCACTGTGGCACAGACTGACCGTGAGATGTTCTTCCATGTGGCTGAGTATCGTCAGGATATCTATGAGTATATGAGGGAAATAGAGGTGAGTATGAAGCTTATAATTTTGTTGCAAGGTAAAGTAAATACCATTTGCTTTATATCTTTATTTTGTCTCAAAATTATTTATATCTTTATTCATTCAACACTGGTCTTGTATAAATTCGATCTTTATACGTATCATGAATGGGTTTTGTCTATTATTTATTCTTAAACCATGTTTTTATTTGTTTTGTTGTTAGGAGTATAAAATTACTCCTCATATGGAATGAGTTTATAATTTTTTTACTACTGTATAGAACTAGAATCCAACTCTCAATTGCCTGATTGTATAAATTTAAATCAGTATGTAATTTGTGATATTTTTTTGTATTACAATATGATAGAATATACAAAGTTGTTAGACAATTGAGTAGATGGTGCACTCTGGTGGGCTGTGATAACCACCGGTGGCTTCTACCCCCTTACATGAACAATTTAGTGCAAGTTGAGTCATAAAACTGGGTAAGTTTAGTAATGGTGCAGGTGTTGCTGGACATATGAGTCACAAGCAATATTTTTTTTTTTTTTTTTTTCTCTTTATTTGAGGGCTTTGTCACTAATGTGATTAAGCAATAATTGTTTGCTGATTCAGGCCATTTTAGAATAGGACAAATGTTAGGGCAGGTGATATTGATGGAAAGTTATACCTAGTCAATTGATAACATATTTATAAGTAAAATAATATATTAGTATGACAAAATTATCACAAATGATTCCGATTTATAGGTAAAGAACCGAGCCAACCCTCGTTACATGCGCAAACAGCCTGACATCACACACCTGATGCGATCCATCCTCATTGACTGGCTGGTCGAGGTGTGTGACGAGTACCAACAGCAGAGTGAGACGCTACACCTTGCAGTGTCATATGTTGACCGCTTCTTGTCTTACATGAGCGTTGTCAGGACGAAGCTTCAGCTGGTTGGGACCGCTGCTACGTACATTGCGGCGTAAGTACTAATAATATCTATGTATATAGGTTCAAAGTTAATCTTTGCTAGTCTTGATTACTGCTGGATACATAACTTTTCCTTTTGATTTGAATTACTTCCTGCAGCTAGCTCTATTTCAAGCTGCTGTTTAACACACAAATAAAAATCTGTCCTGTTTTCAAATGTCACTGCAGCTTAAGTACAACGTAATATGGAAATAAGGATTATTACAAATTTTTTTCAACCTTCGTAGGTACACTTCTAGTTCACGAAATATGATTTCCACATAAACGCTATAACTCTGAAAGGGCTTATCTATTGTTCACAATACATTCATATAAAATGACTTCTATATAGAAGTATATAGTACCTCAAATCTGATAAAAGTACCGATTGTACCTGTTAATAAGTTTACTTTTTGTTATCATTGGCAGAAAATATGAAGAAGTATATCCCCCGGAAGTGACTGAGTTTGTATACATTACTGACGATACGTACACGAAGCGCGAGGTGCTTCGCATGGAGCATCTGATCCTAAAGGTGCTATCGTTCGATCTCTCCACACCGACATCGCTTGCCTTCCTCTCACACTACTGCATATCTAACCGGCTTTCCAAGAAGACTTACCATTTGGCTGCTGTAAGTGAACTTAATTTACCGACTTATTGTTGATTTTATTATGTCGTCAGCTGTACATATTACTATCTAAGTTGATTATGATGCTAAGTCACTTTGTAAGTGATTTCATAGACCATGTTATGAGACATAAAACAGCTTCTCATCATTTCAAAATATACTCCTGCAGTTGTCACTTCATTATATAAAGAACAAAGCTTTTTTTTCTTGAATATAATCAAGATCTATACTGCTGATTAATGGGATATTTTATCACGTTGACAGTACATAGCAGAGCTGTGCCTGCTGGAGGCCGACCCGTACCTCCAGTACAAGCCGTCGGTGATCGCCGCGTGTGCCCTGGCGACGGCGCGCCACTGCCTCTCGTGCGAGCAGTGCGGCAAGGACGGCGACGGGGACAGTGTTACAGACAAGTGTAGTGAGGCGGCCTGGCCTCCCGCGCTGGAGAAGTGCTCGGGCTACTCGCTGGCGGAGCTGCGGCCCTGCCTCGCCGAGGTGGCGCGGACCCACGCCCACGCCGCCCACCAACCCTACCAGGCGATACCCGACAAGTACAAGAGCAACAAGTCAGTGTTCACCTGTCCATCATGACGGTTTTAAATCAACAGCTAAACATAATAATATAGATAAAACAACAGAAGATGTGTGAGCCATTATTAGGTCCTCCGGTTATAGGACCAATTACTTCTTTAACAATATTTTTTAACAAGACTAGCCTCTACCCTCTAACTAAACATTTATGAATATATGAATAAATTTGTAAATTATATCTATTTAAGCATGTACTTACTAGAAGTATATGGTCCCAAAATTAAAACTTGTTTCAATTGGATGATAGGCATGTGCAATATTGCTAAATGTAACTAATATCCCAAGTGCAAATATATATTTACGGTTTTTAGTTATCGGTGTTGTATGGTGTTTTAGATACGAGGGCGTGTCGAGCATCTCCCCGCGGCCGCTTGTGGCGGTGGCGCCGTACCAGCCGCCCGCGCCCGCCGCGACCCCCGCGCCCCCCGCCGCCTCGCGTGTTGCCGCTACAGACTCCACTCGCACCAGCTAGTATAATCAACCATCAACCAAATACTACTCCACCCGTTATGTGTTAACATCTCCAAACTGCTACCCATGTTTTTCTGATCACTACACCTTTTACGGCCTCCGAATAATAATTGAAAGTACACGATTGCTAACAATTGACCTATTTCGAGGCCATAAGACTTACCTCTATTAGACTACTAGAAAAGTTAAAAATGTGGAGCGTGGTGTTATATTGTGCGGTTTCGATTGTCATTTGAGCGAAGACTGAATCTTTAATACCGTGATTCGAAATTCCTATACTTGTTATTGCTACTATGTACCCTGTTATTAGTTTGACTCTGCGATTGAATAAGGGCATTTACTACAATTTTGTATGCACATGTTTCTTCAACTTATGACAACCTCAAAAGATTGCCAAATAAAATATTTACAGCACTATTGTGTCAGGTGAGTACTAAATATTTTAAATTTTCTTATAATAATTAGTGTTTAATAATACTGTATTTTGTTCTTCTAGTTTTAACTTGCAAAGATTTGAATATGCTTAAGTTTCTGAAGGATAATGTGTGATTTATGTGATGTAGTAGATTAAACTTTTTCCAATAGAAATTAAAACGAGTGTTCCAATATTAAATAGTAAAAGTATTCATTTTAGCAAGTAAACTACTATGTTTAAAAATATACTTAGTATATGGGCAACCTTGTGTTCTAACTGTTGTAATAATTTTACTTTTATTCTTTATGAATTTCTATTTGTCACTGTATTCATAATTTAAAATAATTGTAACAAAGTATTGTTTGGTGTTTCATTTACCAATGTGCATGGGTTCCAAAACAAAATTAAACACGGAAAATGTAAAACTTCGTGCAGTCAATTGCACTTATAAATTCAACTAGTTATGTGTATGACTACGATGTATAACTGATTGAAATAATTCTTATTTCTCTCATGATGGAGTTCAATCTTGAGTTGATATGTCCATAGGTACTTTATTTATAAAACTGCATTTTAAGCGGGGTTGCTAGGTAGACATTTTCTACCCGCACTAATGTTTGTTAGTAAATTATTATTTTTTGAGATTTAAGGTATGTTTTTAATGTTGATAAGTAGCTTTTAATGTAATTTAATATAAAAAATCGATATTTTGCTCCAATTCTGTAAATGGAAATAAGTACGAGTACCTATTTTTGGTAATATAATATTTGTAATATAAATTGTGTTTTATTCTTACGTAAGACGCCCTATTCCGTAATATATTAATGTTGATGATACACCAAATATAGTGAACTAGCTTCTGACCCGCGTTCCCGGGAGACTTCCCGGAATAAAAAGTCGCCTATGTTCTTTCCTAAACTCTAGTTAGTTAGTTTACCGAATTTCATCAAAATCTGTTCAGTGAATTGGGCTTGAAAGCATAACAGACAGACAATTTATTTAGTAGGGATTGGTTATGGAACGAAAGCGCCATTGTGGCTAGCGCAGCCAGGTGTGGCGTATGCGTGTGACGTTGAAGAATAGCTTCCTTCCGTCTCAGTTCAGCACTCGATAGATAAAATAAGAACCTTATTGATAATAGTAATAAAGTTGTTTATGTGCTGATAGTGTGAATAGATATAATAATAATATGCTAGACGAGGAACGGTCAAATCTATTTGAAGATTGCGCGCGCGCGCGTCACCGCTAAGAAGAATCGCGTTTGAGATTCGCCCCAGAATGTACAAAACAGACTTGCTAGGTAGGTCCGTAGGTACTACCCAGATATACCTACTTCGATAAACCGGGTTGTTATATTTAAGTAAAATGAAACAACGCAAATAATTTTGTTTAATTTAATTTACTTAGGAAAATATAATCTCTTATCCTCTATCGACGTGCGAGGTTCTTCTATATTTAGTTATTTTGTACTGGGGATACTTATTTGCTTTCGGTGGTTTAAGTTAAGATTGATGCTTCTCTTGTGTGTACACATTGCCCAATCCTTTTTTAGCTGATGATGGATCTGAAACAAAAAACCTTCTATAAATCATATGTATAAAATGAAATTGCATTGCAATTGCTGTTGCGTAACTCGCCATTTGTGATATAAAAAGTTCCTCTGTGCATAAGAGTTCATGCTAATTGCGGTTTGTAGCGACCATATTTGAATTTACGGCTTGTGCGCGTGCGCATGGAATCCTAAACGGTTTCCAGCTGCTGCTATACGGGCTTACCTGTCGTAAAACGACTTCTTGCGGAGCGGAAATCAATGTTACTTTTAGGTGGTATTTTTTATATGAATAAAGTTTTGTGATTTGAAATGAATAATTAAAATACGTGTACAATTAGTTTCCTCGTGGTGTGGTCATTGGATGTAGGTACTGCACCGAGAAATCGCAGAATACGGCCAGTAAATTTATTTACATGTTTATGTTGCGAGTTTTATATTTATACTTATAAACAGTCGGGCGATGTTGGCAAGGAACACGGAACGTGCGAGAGACGTCTGTTTCAGTGCGCATTTCCAGGAAATGTCTCTAACTAAATACAAATACCAGATATACCCATTACCCATTTCAACTTGATTTAACCTTCAAACGCTTGCCAATTCCTCGTTCCGTCTGGTGCGCGAGACTGACAATTTAAATCTTATTCGCGACTGAGTACCTACTTAGTGATTTGAGAAGCCCGAGACGCGGTGCATAAACATAATAAATCATCTGCCGTACAGTCTGAGAGTCGCGTCCATTATATGTAGCAAGATAAGAGCTAACTAAACGTACCTACTCATATTGTACCTTTAATAAGTACCGACTTTATTTATCGTCTTAATATTTTGTTAATTTTCATGAAATTCTGTGCGGATAAACTGCGATTTTAAACATGACTGAATCGATCACATGTGATTGATTTTCATGGTTTGAAGATAAAATACTTTCAGAAGGTTTTATTTAGAGTATTGATTTAGCGAATACCTAATAAAAAAATAGTATTATAATTAAAGCAGAATTTATAAGGTAAATTTATGGTTATTAAATTCACAACCAATGGAATATCACAAAATAAAGAAAATCGACATACAATTAGACAGTTATCAGCGAGCAAAGAATCATTGTAACTTTAATGACTATGTACAAAAACTTTGCCTGGAGTTTTTATTATTCATAACTAAACTAACTATAGTCAAACAAAGTGTTATTGACTTTGCTCTGCGGTGGACTGTGCATGTTAAAGAACAACGTAACGAACCTACAGAGCCACTTCCGGAGCCCCAAAATGGGAAGGAAATTCACTCGCGAATTTTTGATTCGGCACACGATTGTATTATTGTCGTGGTTCACTCCGTCCGTTTATACTATCTGTTGTTTGTTTTCGAATGCAAATCGGCACGACCAATTTAGGTAGGTACCTTTTATTGACTCTTATCAAATGTATTAAATTTTTAATATTAAAACCGTAAACCTAATAATAAAACTTCCCATCGCGCCATTCCAAGAAATTCTGATTCCAAATCTCGAGTCTAGAAGATAAACACTTGTAAATGCGACCTTGTACGACAAGAATAAGACTCGGTACTTAGTGAAGTAGGCACTCAGTATTCAGAGTGAATCTTCTCGCGCGTCACAGATTCCTCTTATATTTATGATGGATCAGATTGGATGGAATCTATTTATTGACTGCGCAAACATCGCGTGAAAGGAAGCTTTCGGGCCATTTCCTGACGCCGCGCTGAGAGAAATGGGGCCGGCTATGGTGTACCCATACCGTGCGTGACGCACGTTTTTACCTACATCCGCTTATAATTATATCTTATTTTTTAACGATAGAAAACATTTCTCGTACAGTTGCTTGATATGTTAAATTAAAACTTCACGAAATTCAGGCGTATAATAAAAACGACTCGCTCCGCTTCCTCACTTCTTTGATGACTATTTGAGAACTAATAAATAAACAAAATCCAAGACGACTAGATTTACATATTTTCAAATTAATATGTTGATAAAACATCAAGATTTAACACAAGTTTGTATGTTATTCTTGTGTATGTAGCTACATGCCACTATAGGTAATAATAATCACTAATATCTGAAGATTCCTATCTACTGAATTATTTTTGCATCAATTACGATCATTATTAAATTCTACTTGAGTATTTGAATGTTAGCAGTTAGCCTATTTGTTTCCTATTCCGAACGATATTATACGCCAGGAATCCTACTATCTATAGGCAGTAGGTAAAACCTTGTATTCATAGTAGGTACAGTTCTTATTATTAACACAAATAACAATAAAAACCATTCGATTTTTTACCAGAACTTATGATGTGGTTGACCCGAATGCTCAGAATAACACGAATGTGAGTGTGAACTTTAGCTAGTAGATAGCCTACTACCTACATAGGTATTTACTTGATCTAAGGTGCGAACTAATCTTGACTCTACATCAACAGATGTTAAAATAAAGACACTCAAGGGTAAACTGTTCGGATGAAGCAGTTTATTTATTTGACCGTGGTGAGGTGTAGTGTAGGTGTGTGTGTGTTATTGCAATGTATTTATTTGGAAACGAGTGAACAATTCCTGCTTACCCACCGATGTTTGCTTGGAAATTGAAACCATTCCGAGAATTAATATTCGATTAATTGGTTACCATTTTGTTATTAATGTAAGTAGGTATTTTATAGGTACAATGTAAAAAAATCGCGTAAAAATATAGCCAATGTGTTATCATTAGATATTATTTATTTATGGTACTTAAGCCCTATATAATATCTACTTAATATTAATTTTAGTCAGTGTCGGTGATATTACAGAACGCAGATAGGTAATTATAATCGTTTAGTTCTATTCGTGATCGTGACACTCGTTTACATAAATTATAACAAAGGTTTTCCAATGTTGCACATTATGGTATGTGAGCTTTGAAATTGTGTGAACACAAACACTGTATTCGTACTATTCTTAATTAAGAACTTTCACAACAAGGAAGCGATAAAATTGGCACAGAAGTTGGTAAAATGAACCACTGGTTAATGTATTAAAATATATATTTAATCAAAACCTTTATTCAATACTCACCTTAATAACCTTTATATCAACGTTTTAATGAAATAACCAACCTCGTTACAAACCTGACAAGTCTTAAAACTATAAACAACTTGTAAATCTTATTAAAGTATTATTCTTAATTAATCGCAATTTAAATGAACATTAACAATATTTAACATTACACACTTAAATGCCAACCGGCATAAAGACGATGAGATGTTATCACGCTGAGACGCCACACGTTTCTGCCGCCACAAAGCACGCCGTTGTCAGCAAGTTAACCTTACTTTCTTAGCCTCGCTTCGCGCCTAGTTTTCTATTGGTCGGTTATGGAACCGTTATGTTTATGGAAACAGGATTTGACGTCATTTGCTCAGAGATGTTGCCACTGGAAAATTCATGGCGACAACATCCGGCCGTCCTGCTCACGCGTTCGTCCTCGAACAGCGTTTTCGTCTGGTAAATTATCTAAGAACATGATAAAGAATAACAATTAATTATAATCCTAATTATGTTTTCATAAATTCAACATTATTCCCAAGTCATTCACTTCGACACCCGTTGCTTTTGAAATGTAGAAGGGAACAGGCAGAGTTAGTTATCCCATCGGCGGCCAACTAACTCGTAACCATGGTTTGAACTAAGTGACGTTTACTAGTCACTACAGTTGTGTATCACCATGCCACCTGTATAGCGGTGTTCACTACGGATATCCGCTACACAGTTTCCCTCCACACAATCCATATCGCAATTATATAATGTTCGAAGTGAATTTACCAGACTGTTGAATTTGTTAATGGCGAACCTTCAGCTCAGGCTTAAGTGGAAATAAGTCAAGTTTTACTCAATTGGAGAACATACACTAGGGCATACTCATACTAGCGACAAACAATATTAAACGTCATACTTGTAGAATTTCATTTACCAATTCACGGAGATATTTTTTTATAAATTAAGTATCATACCTGCTTAAACACAACATGGACAACATCCGGTATTTCTACTTAATCGGTGATAAGATTCTATGGTTTCATATTCTCCACACATACCATTCCATCAGTGTTTTGTACTTCTATTAGCTCCTCTCATATCCGCAACTTTGTACCGATTGCGACCTAGGACCTCTGTATTTCTGTAATTTGAAATGGACCCTTGAACAAGGCATGAGATTTTAACTTTGACCGTCATTCGATTGACTGGGTATTCTTAGCACCACTAAGTCCCCGACATCATACTTTCGCAGAGTAGTAAGGTCAACAGAATGCTCCGTAGGTATTATCATCATCAGTGACACGTCATTATAATCCATCATAATTCTATACCCATAAAAATACTGCGGCTGTAGTTTTATTAATTGTCTTATTAATTCCTAGCAGTATATAAGTTATGCGTTCGTCTCTTTTATTCTATCTTTATCATTTATTCTTATATCTGGCAATGATATGAGCCCTAATGTTGCGTTCTTTACAATAATTAGTTATGAATAATTTTGACGTGAACACGCTACCGGCATCGAAAATTAACCTTTTAGGATTCTCAATATCTCGAATATTTTACTCAACACATTAATAGCACATATGCCTTTAGTATGTTTTTTACCGCCAAAACAGACACAATCTTTGTAAAAGAGTCTACCAAAACCAAGAGATAAATCTATTCTAACAACTTGACTTAACAACAGGGCCATCATATAACGATCAACATATTGTAATGTATGAAATGCATATTGTAATGTATGAAATGCATATTTTGAAATTGGATATAAATATCCTGTTTTTTACCTTGAATAGATTTATGCTAGATGCGATTGAGACTATTTCAAGTTCCGAAACCAATATTTAGACCGAAACCTTTCGTCGTGGTTTGCTCGAATAACGTACCATACGCATCGCCTGGGAACTGCCTAACGACGCCCATACCCTATTCTACGATAAACTTGAATGCTAAAAACTACGTAGGTACTTAATCATTAAAATGTGGTTATTAGTCTCGGCCACACCTGACATTCATAACCTTAAATCTTATAATTGAACATATAACAGCCAATCACTCTCATTTATTGTCATTACACTAAGCTACCAGTTATTTTTAAACATTTTTAATAATATAAGTATTATAAGTATAATAGGATATCTACTGTTAGCTTTTATTGGAAATGAAATTCATATTACGATTGGTGCGTATACGTACCTATATCATTAACGATATACGATTGGTTAGGTAACGTTTTTACATCGGAAAAAGACAATTTAATGCTCCGGTCCTTCATTCGCCACGTGGTCCATCTAGTGTGACTTTTTTTTTTTCAAAGAATAACCACGTTTTAGCAGCATTACGTACGTGGTACTACTATCTACTATCATATTGTCAGACCAACCAAAGGCACGCGAATTAGCCTCAACTAAGTTTAAGCCACATATCTACATTGTCTAAAGTGGATCGAATTCGGGTATCACTGATGATAACAATGCACTCTTACTCACGGTTGGCGATCTTTTACGTGATCTTATTCCGTTAACGCCGGTCATCACTGCTGCCACTGCTACTGGTTGTATTCGATGAACCGGATGAAATTCTGCCTCCGTCCACGCGGCATTGTGAGCAATTCTATTCCACTTCTGATAAAATGAACCACTGGTTAATGTATTAAAATATATATTTAATCAAAACCTTTATTCAATACTCACCTTAATAACCTTTATATCAACGTTTTAATGAAATAACCAACCTCGTTACAAACCTGACAAGTCTTAAAACTATAAACAACTTGTAAATCTTATTAAAGTATTATTCTTAATTAATCGCAATTTAAATGAACATTAACAATATTTAACATTACACACTTAAATGCCAACCGGCATAAAGACGATGAGATGTTATCACGCTGAGACGCCACACGTTTCTGCCGCCACAAAGCACGCCGTTGTCAGCAAGTTAACCTTACTTTCTTAGCCTCGCTTCGCGCCTAGTTTTCTATTGGTCGGTTATGGAACCGTTATGTTTATGGAAACAGGATTTGACGTCATTTGCTCAGAGATGTTGCCACTGGAAAATTCATGGCGACAACATTGGCTACTAACAACATAACATAGCTACTAACTGAAAATAATTATTTTCGACAACATAATAGGTAAGTCCCTACAACAATCAACATTTTGTAAAAGTGTAACCGTAGAGCTAAATATCTGGAGAGAAAGTCTCAACTAATCTAAATATAATTTTAAATGGTTGATGATGCTAAATCATTGCCCCCTAGTGTATTCTGTGTAAAGTTTCTCTAAGTAACGTTATACAACCTGATTTCAGACTAACAGGGTTAACATCCGTGGATATATAAATAAACCCTCTGGAGTAATAATAACGATTACGGCGTGATCATGCACGACTGAGTAACGTGACTGGACTAGAGTAGGTAGTTCCATGGTTGCACTCTACGCTACAAGTTACAACGTAACGACGTGTCACAAATGCGTTTCCATTACCCACCCACATTGGACCGATTAACTCGGCCATTACAGTATATTATGTTTCAAGTTCGTATTGATTTATCGTTAATTCTTGTAGAAAATACTTATGTTTATGGCAATTTAACTGCTGAACATAAAACTACTTAGGTTGTCAAACTTTGCGATAAATTGGTATTTAAATTAATTAGTGTTATATGCAACGTGTGGTAATGGATACGTTAGTTTAAACCGAAATCGAGTTAGCCAGTGGCAGAGCAGACCACACCGCTGATCCTTTATCCCACGACGCGGACTCCTCACTGAATAATAAGTTTTTGAGTTCAACGCACAAGCGGCACGGACTTGCGGTTAAACTCGCCACATCTTTAATGTATCAATAGTTTTTTGTTTCCATAACGTTATTGTAATACTTATGTTTTTTACTTGCCTCCGTTTTTATATTCGATATTTTTGTAACATATAAAACTTATCGTAAAACAAATCGCTCAGAATAAAATGCCTATTTAGGGAGTCTAACGATGGTTTTGGTGATATACTTCGACTTACCAACATGTAACATGTCTAGATGTTTCGTGAAATATGTATATACTGTCCACATTATAACAGTAAACTTTATGCCAACACATCGATCCTGTGGTGACTACTATGCGATAAATAAAATACATTCGAGAACAAAGTTCAACATCCTAATAAATCATAAATCGATACAGCTATTTTTTGATAATTAAAATTTATAGTTGTCAAAAATCTATACAAGCAGGAAGTGAGGGGCTTCCCGGCGGCTCCAGTGAAGCCCTACGGGGCGGAAGCACCGGCGGTCGTCGCCGCGACAAGCTTGCATTACAAATAACTGCCTAATGAACGCACGTGCGTTCAAGCCAGATTGGGTCGATTACCTGCACTATTGCCTATTGGCTAAGCTGTCGTGCTTCAGTTTCTATATACCTGCCTGCCCAGCCTATAACGTTAATCTATTCGATAAATTCTTACTATGAGTAGGTATGACCCGAGTCTATTGCGCCTGGTCGGTAGCCAAATAATACAGTATAGGATCTAATAAGTAAACATTTTGCTCCGTAGATATAACTGATTTCAGCGCTAGATCTAGGAACATTTATTTAGAAACTGCTGTGCTCAGTTAAAAATATCTTTAGAGTTCACCGTGGTTCGACCCTCTTTTCTTGGCAAAATGTGTGGAAAGTTTAACTAACAAGTCATTATTAACAGTTTTACGAAGAACTGTTTAGGTTTAGGGTTCTGTTTATGGATTATGATCGATAACATACCTACGCAATCTTACAAAATTAGATTTCGTTAATGGAGCGGATCTAATAAATTTTCGCTCGCGAATAGTAGGTAAGTGAGTGAGTACGATTAGCATACGGCCCGCATGATTGTGCGTAAGTAGGTACTTACGTTTTCTATTACAAATTAGAAAGCATTCATTGCGACAGTTATATGTTGTCAATGATTCGACAACAGAATAAAGATATCGACAGAGCCATTAAAATTTGATCGACATCGAGTCCGCGCGCGTGATGGCATCCCACGGCCTCGATCACCTCGATGTTGAGCCTCGAGCGAGCCATCTGCGCTACTCCTGGCCCTTATTAGATTAACAATCAAGTATCAAATGTTATGGAACTACTAATGGAAGTGGCCGAAGTGGGACACATCGATAATGGGAAGGAAACGAGATCGCCTGCGCATTTCAGGTTTGTAGACGACGGAATCGATAAATTTGATTTTGTCCTAATGCAGTTGCAGTAACATGCATTGAATGTGACCTCGAGGACAGGGTGATCGAAAATAAAATGCGGGCGCCAGCGCCAGACGGGCGCAAGCGCAGTGGCCCACGCCCACGCGACACTGTATTTTAAACTTGACTGGCATGGCGCCAAAGACGACGTTACAAGGATCCTCGGGGAGTCGACCCACCCGTTAATGAGAGTTATGACCGCGTAAACATTCCTTTTTGGGATGGCTCCCATTGTTTGTGAATTTAACCAGCATGCGCAACTATTCTGGAAGAGGCGTCGAACATTAACATTCCAAATCTTCAAACAAGATCAAATTTTCTACTTAATTTCCTAAGTTGTCTAGTTGTTTATACGAAAAGTTAGGAGACCATGAAATAATATGTTGTATGACTGAGTAAATAATATCTCGCTAGAGTATACGTCGATGATAATATCACTTACCGAGTAAAGCCTCTTTGCCGACGTGAATATTGCAGTAGATGTGGTGGTCGGTGGAAACAACTGGCTCCGCCGGTATGTCGCCTGCTTCCATTAGTTTCAGCTTAGCTGTTAAGTCTTGTACATCTGAAAGTCCAAAATAATGTTTATATAGGTAAATAGCAACACTTGATCAAATCAGATATGTAAAATGGCGTCGATCTTGCGTTCTATCTAAATTCAGATAACGTGATACTCTTGCGGTCAATGTGCTTGGCATTGAGAGTATATCTAATGAGCTTTTATTATAGTTCTAATTTGGGTGTAGACGAATGCAAGGAAAAAACCGTTAGCTATTGTTACGCGGGCGGTCCGCTACGCAGGTCAAAATTAGTAGCGCACATGTTCAAACAAACTCGTATTGTTTACATGGGCACAGCGCACGCGCCTCGGAGTGAGACTGCGCCCGCGGCGAGCGAGTCTAGATTTATTACCTACGTTGCTAAGATTTGATCCCACCTGCGATTTCATACCTGAGTATTTTGAGTCTTTTCAGGTCGTAGTTGTTTATAATTTAAACTGACTCATGTTGTTCAATGATTGATCGAGCCAGATTTGCTTTTATCCAAAAGCTGTATGGGCCATCACCTACCTACTGAGCAGGTATAATTAATTCAACAGATTTATCTACTCTGATCGTTTTTATTTTGTTAACTCTTGATGCAAACTTCAATCATACAAGAAGGCAGGGTTTTTCAGCTCTGTCTAGTTAGTTTCGTAGATGAGAATATGATCATTGAGAGACTAATCCACGGCCATCGTAAGTAGGTACTTGTTCTGTTAAAATGAGTTGTTATTCGTCTAGCGTGGCGGTCGCCAGCGTCTGGATAATAAAAACGACACGGAGGTCGCGTGATCTGATCGTTGTCCTGAATAAATAAACCATAATTTATGCTCCGTTGAACGACATGTTTGTACAACGCGAATTATTTATTCAACTACTGAACACATATTTTTTTAGCATCCATAAGAAAAAACAGTATCTAAGTATACTAATAATAAAATCTTTAATATATCAGGTAATAGTCTGGGATTTCCAGCAATCTGCTAAGAACAGGCGCCAATGCAGTCTTATCTATGATTCAATATGAATATTCAAAGCTTTATTAATAACCTTCTATTGTATCGTATCACTATTCATTTTCCTTCGTAGATAGAGAACATGTTACGGTACCTACCGATCTTAAGACAGGTTAACCTGGGTATCATAAATTCATTATCACCAACGAGATCAGGTTCGTTGGCTCGCTGAACCTTGCGAATAATGTACCTATAGAAACCAAACTATCCCTATTATATAAAGCTTTATGAAGATCGTCTCACCTGACTTGAGGGCCTGCTTCAGCACCCTCCACTGTTTGGTATGGTACAACGACAACGTCACAACCACAACAAAGAATATAACACAACCACTAGCGGCTAGAGTCAGATTTAACGTCTGCAGGTCCCATTTCTCGTCACCATCGTCCCGTTCGGTCACTTCACTATCGTAGTCCACGTATTCGTAATATTCGTAATCACTGAGTTCACTAGTGTCATTGTCTTTGGTGTGATTGTGCACTCGGGGTGTGTTGAAGGGCCATATGTGTACTTCGGAGAGGGGTTGGCAGACCGTGTTCCTGTGGACCTCGCAGGGGTACTTGACGGCGAGGCGGCGGGCGGGGTCGCAGCGCGTGCAGGGCAGGCACGCTCCGCTGCGCCGGTCCCACCAGCTCGTACCCCGCACGCACACCTCGCCGCCCCACACGCTCCCCACGCTCCCCAGTGACAGCGTTGCGACCACCAGACACAACTTGGTTATGTCTCCTCGCATCACCTGTTCATTACATTCCAAATTTTAATCATAGGTATATCTAGTTATATCAGTTGATGATTTTGTACCTGTAGCAAGTGAAGTTTAGGAACAGTTACTGGAAGTTGAATTTTAGTAAATTAACTACCTAAGTAGTTGCTCATTGTAGGTTATAGGTAAACGTTGTATTTATTTAATAAGAAGTAGGTGATTGAAATTGGTACCTTTAGATTCTAATAAGTTTTTTTCTATAGATATAGGCAACTTAATATACGTTAAAAACGGTAAAAATCAAGAAATTTTGAACTATTTTGTATACGCTATTAGGTAAATTGTACATATATTACTATTTGTACCTAAATATGCAAACAAATTTATAAGTTTTGATAAAAAAAAACCCTAGATGTAAGTGCTTTTGCAAATAATAGATATCTCTATGCTTAAGTAAGTATATTTGTTTGAGACTATGTAAGAGCAAAAAATATTAGACGGAAGTTCACTTATAGGTATATGATGTCTTTTAAAAATATGATTATTTACTACCTACTCACAACCTACAGTTAAATATTGATATAAAAATGTTTATCCTATCCTCCTAAAAACTACTCACACTACTCACTCTACTCCTCCTACAAACTACTGAACCGATTTAAATGAAATTTGGTATACAGATAGCCTGAGAAAGGACATAGGCTACTGTTAATCCTGGGAAAATGGAAGATCTCCCGGTAATGGGGGTAAAACCGCGGAGAGTCACTAGTTAGGTAATAAGTTTGCATTACTCTCTCACCTTTATGCTTAAATTCATGAATGCTGACTAAGTATTCACAAACGGCCACATCGCAATAATTATATTTAATAGAAAGCTCACTTTCACTATTCTCACATTTGTTTATGAAAACTTAAATATTTCTTCCATACAGTTTCGATTTTTTGCGTTAAATCCATAAATTCACTGATATCACTAGAGATGCACTGAATTTTACGTTTGGATAATATTTATAAACCGATGCTCAAATAAGAAACCGGACGGTTTTGCTTGCGGCTGGTTGCGGGCTGCGCGGGAGACGCAGCCAAACATTGAACTGTTGCGAGCGCCGCGGTCCCCTATCCCTACTCCCACGCAGGATGCGCGCTCGTTTACATGAGCGGTTCGACCCGGCTCTTTCTACACCACACCTAGTCAGAGCGTAGTATCTGGTCAATTAATTATTGCCCACACATTTAATATAGGTTTCTAGATAAAATATTATGTAGCAACTTGTTATTAATTAAATTATAATCTTAATGCCTAGTTAGTTAACTTTTAGCTCTATAATGTGTCTGTATGTATGTATTTGAGAACTATATTCTTATTTTTCACAGGAAATTCGAAACTTATCTACTTAATTGATATGGTAAAACCGCGTTGAATAAAATCATGAACCTAGGTACCTACCGTAGCCAGTTCAAAATATTATTATGCTTAGTTATAATTTATATTATGTGTTCTAAAAATGTACAATTACCGTTTTCTTTATCTTAAAGTATTAGACTTACATAGTCGAAAACCTAGTAACCATCTGTTTTATCATGTGGTCAATTAATTAAGTAGGTTTCATAATCTCGTATGTCATTCAATTTAATATACATAGTTATTAACAAATTGTTATGTGTATTCTATTCTACGTGGTCAAGTAAAAATGGACTCTGACGTTGACGACGTACATAAAAATAACCACGTTTATTTATATAAAAAAAAAATCAAATTTATGTTTTTTGGCGCCAATATTTTAGTGATTAAATATTTTAGATTTGCAACTCTAAAAGACTACTGTCATTGATAAAAACGTCAAATGGTTAGTGATGCCAAAAATATGCTGGTCTTGATTTAAAACTTTTAAGAAATTTTCTAACTTATTGGCGAAATTATTATAATGAATGCGAGTAACCTAGTTCACCCACGTATACTCAAATAATTATGATGACTAAAACATCAAATAACCAGCTCATGGATATTTGACAACGGAATCAAATCGATGTTCATGCCCGCAGAATCGAATAAAAGAGAACGTGCACTACACTATTTTACATTTAAACTTTTTTTTTATTGATTTATTTCATCATGACATGAGTGAGTGCTACAAATTGAATGTAAATGTATTTATTGTATTTTTATTAGAGTAAGTGGTGCTGTATATTATAAAAAATAACCACGACTTTAACAGTGACATATATAAAGTTCTTATTGGTTTGTATAAATAGGTCACAAATATGAACACGATTGATCGTGGAAGAGGGAATTCTCGTGTGCGGGAAATTCAAGGTGATGTGCCAGTCCAAGATCCCTCAGTGTCCTCAACGGTTCATATCCTTTACCGAACCATTACTCAACCGAGAATAAACAACATAAGAGCAGATTCTGTTGGATTGTTTTATCCTCTCCCAAGTACCTATCCACTCCCCGATTTATATCGTATTTCTTTGTTTTGTTAAATAAATTAAACAAAGAATGTAGATAATAAGTGGAAAATTTCAAATTTTCAGATACAACAACTAACACTTCAGCAACTACTGGAGTATCTACATCCAAAGCAATAGTTTTAGTTGTTATAATATTTATATCTTCATTGCTAGCATTAGGACTAATTTATAACCAGTTTCCTAACTTGGAAGAGTAAGTTGAAAATATTCCATGTGACTTCATACTGCTTCTCATAGATTAATATATTTTTAATTAATTTCTTACTATATCATTTCCAGGCATGAAAAACAACATATACATCTACCATGGGATCTAGAAGATGCCAAGCATCTAGGTTTAGTCTTAGACCGTTATAAGGAAAAATATTTCTATGAAGTATTGTTTGGAGTCTTTTTAGTTTATATTTTGTATCCTTTTTTTAAATATGGTGAGTTGCAATTGGGCAGTCTCGCATGATAGGTGAAATAAAGACATCAAACAACTTATTTTAAAAGGGGAGTGAAGTCTTGTGACTACAGTAGTGGTTTAAACCACACCCACACGAGGAGTCATCATAGATTGAGATATGGCTATATACTCAATTCATGTATAATTTTCTACATATACAGGAACACATATTACATTCATAACAAAATTACCATTGTGTTTGCAGGTACTACAACATGAACAATTTATTATATGTATACTAATTTATTGTTATTATGATGATAATAATAGCACAAGGTCAATAATAATTTCCTATACACATTATCAGTTTGCAAACATTTGCAATACCTGGATCACTTTTTTTAAGTATTCTTTCAGGGTTTTTGTTTCCATTTTATTTAGCATTAATTTTAGTTTGCTGCTGTTCAGCTATTGGTGCAAGTTTATGTTTCTTTTTATCAAATCTTCTTGGGAAAAAAATTGTCAAGAAGTTTTTCCCAGAGAGAGCTGCACAATGGTCAGTAGCAGTAGAAAAGCACAAGAATAATTTGCTCAACTATATAATATTTTTGAGGGTGACTCCATTTTTACCAAACTGGTTTATTAATCTATCTGCACCTGTAATTGGAGTACCATTGGTGCCATTTGCTCTGGGGACATTTATAGGTACCTATTTTTTTGAATTAATAATTATAATATAGGTAATATTTCTAAGTTAAATGTTTGCAATCAATGTTTTATTATTTACAGGTGTGGCCCCTCCATCTTTTGTTGCAATTCAAGCAGGGCAGACTTTACATACTCTGACATCAACTAGTGATGCATGGTCATGGACATCAGTAACTGTCCTAAGCATGTTTGCCCTATTTTCTCTAGTGCCAGTATTCCTCAAAGATAAACTGAGAAAAAAATTTGAATAAAAATATATAGTGGAATTTCTAGCAAATTTTATTTAAAGCATTTACTTAATAAATAAATTGGTGTTTTGTACATTCCATTGGTGTGTTTTATTTTTATTTCATTAAATACAACTGATATCAACTTTTAACAATAAGAGCCAACATGTGCTATAAAACTCATATTACCATATGATGGTTGCAACTTAGGTCTCCAGTACCACCAGTTATACCACACTGAAACAAAAGAACCACAATATACTGAATATCTATTTATGTAGTCATGTTTTATTTGTAATAGTAAATGTACCTTACTCATTGCTGTAGATTTAAAACTAGGTATCTACTATCAAATTAATAAGTACTTACATAAATGTGTTTCTTTTAATTCTACTTTCAAAATTTTACACTGATGTTTACATTCCTCTGCTGGTACTAATTCAATGGTTCTAGAGCCACTTAATGCTAATAGAAATGAGAAACTACATTCAGTTTCAGGTATATGAATTGACTCCTGACTTGTATCTATAATGATAAATCTCTCTATGCTTTGTCCAAATTTGGGCACAACCTTTGGTCTTGGTATAATTTGCCTTAGTACTTTAGCCATGTTTATATTGTTGAATTTCCTGAAAAAGACTACACATTATATAAATTGTCTTGTTTAATTCAAATTAAGACATGCTGACTTTTAATACGAACCAAACATAAGAGTTCTTTTCATTCATTAGTTGTTGACTAAACAGTTCATTTGGGGTTATGTAGTACTTATTGTTTAGATAGATTTTTGATGATTCTCTATCAAACACATCATGTTGAGACATGTATAATTTTTTAAGAGATTCTAAATCAATTACTTGTTGGGTAGTCTAAAACATAAATATCACTTCTATTATAGAGGTAAAGGATAAAATATTTAATATGGACTTTGACACATGTTTCAGTTTGGTTTTCACTCACCGAAAATATTTGTTTTGTGGGCAACATATTTTTATATAGACTGAATAAACAAACTTCGTAGGATAATCTGCTGTTAGTAGATATTTGATATATTTATTGAGGAAATCATATTTGCATAAATTTATTAAATTATTCATAAAATAATCTCAGTAGCTTATGAGTGAAAGGGAGACAGACAGAGTTACTATCGCATTTATAATATTAGTATAGATATGTACCTCATAAATAAAAGGGGCAGTGTTTTGTTGGGTGACTGGTTTTGGATCAGACATTTGGCCAACATCATTAACTGTGCTGCATGGCCAGCAGTCCATGTCAACCACAGTAAAGAATGGGTTTTGAATCAAGCAAGTTTCATGGTAGAAATCTGAAATTACATAAGTTCATATATAGCCTGTATATAGGTGATTTGAACATGTTCATAAATACCACAAACATACTTTAAATTGTACTACTATATTATACTGGTTACTAACCTGTGAGTGCAGGGAAAAGTGATATGATTGGGATAGACATTTTCCTTAATATCCTTAATCCAGGATAGATGTATTCTTGTAAATTACATACTACACAGCTGTATAAAGACTTGAAATTATAAATAGCATACACTCCGATAATTACTCCCAATAGCAATACGCAATATTTTGCCATAAATCTTCGATTTTGGACCTCTGGTGGCCTCTCATATTCTAATGATTTAATTGATTCAAAGTAAAGTTTTTTAAACTCATCATCACTTATTCCTGCATCAATACACTGCTTCTTCAAACTTCTGATTGTGTTGGAGTATCTTTCTAAAAGTTCTTCATTGACCATTTTATCAGTCAGAAAAATATATTCCTTGCTAGAAAACAAACAAATTTAACATTATTTTTGGGGCATGGCATTGTAATATGTGTGAAAAAGAACTACGCTACGACCCATCCACTTACTGTGTATTTCAAGGATTTTGTTAAACAAAGTTGATATTATAAACTCCAAGGCAATTGTTTTGTAAATATCTACACATTTCTTTTATGTGCAAACTGTGCAAAATACTTATATTTTATGGTAAACAAATAAACAATACGTACTTTAAATACAAGTGTCAAACAAAACTATAAACTATAGACCAATGACCATAGATAGATATAGATACATAATAATGATAAAATTTTGTTGTATACACACTTCTAATAAGAACATTCTATTCAACTTATCATTGCCAGTTTCGTATTAGGCACGCATAATAAATGATTTAACTTCTTTATTATACGTGTATTAGATGTAAAAAAAATTTTAGTGTGTTTTACTTCTATTCGAAAGTTATATAAAAAAATTGCGGTTGAGATTGTTTGCTATATATATATATATAGACAAAGCACGATTTGCACGAAGAACTCGAGCCTTTTTTACACGTAGGTAATGTTTCTATTCTACAGGTAATGGATGACTATAGGGGTTTCGTCTCCACAAGTGGCTTACTTTAATTTTGTTTATAGGTATAATATAATTTCGGAAGAACCCAATTTAATAAAAAAAATTCTCCGGTTCAGATAATTTAAATGACGTTCTTTTTAAAAACCGTTGCGAGCCTTGCATAAATCAACGGTTTATTGCCTTATACGTAAAGGTGAAGACACAAAAATAAAAATATAGGTATACGATTTTTTTTTATAATTGGCTTTGATGTGCTGTTTCCAATAACTACTCGCGCGTATCTCGACTATAGCGTATGATGTTACAATAGTTTTGTGATTGCAATTATTTTGTAGGTAGATACCTACTAGTTGCCGCCCCGCGATTTCACTCGCTTAGTAATACGGAAAACAATCTGGCCTATGCTATTTCCTGATAATAAAGCTTTTCATTTGTAAAATAGCTTTAAAAAGCGTAACAAACAAACACCCTATTTATTATATCCTAACTATAATATAAAGCGAAAGTAACTCGGTCTGTCTCGCTTTTACGCTAAAACTACCAAACTGATTTAAATGAAATTCGGTACACAGATAGTTTACTCTAGAGCCCGAGAATGGACACAAGTAGTCTAATTTTTATACCGGGAAAATGGAAGATCTCCCGGGTACGCGGGTGAAGCCGCGGGGAGCCACTAGTACTTAAGTAATATTTCAGACTCGTTAGTGCATAATATTTTATTGTTATTAATAATTTTTAAACTCATAAGAGGAATATGAAAATCTATACCTATCTATGTACAAGTCTTGTTTATAACACCTTATTGCTTCGTCATAGGCTACCTACTAAAATAATTTTTACAAAGTTTGCGTTGATAATGCCTAAATAGGTAGGTACCTTAGACAAAAGAGCAATGTACCTAGTACCTTTGTGTGCTTGTTATTAAAGGTACAAAAGTTTTATGAACTGCGAGATTAGCTCTACATAGAATAAACTTTTATTGGATAAATGGTACCGAACATTATGCAATGATAATTATAAAAATATCACCATCGATCTCCAAGTCATCTGAGATGTGAATATGCAAACGTTTATCAGATAGCTCAAGCTATAAAAGTAATATCATAAAATAATAATTAGTAACTAATATTGAATTCTTTCACTGAGACGATAAGATAAGACAAAGTAACGACGAGCTGGGGCCTTCTGATAACACGGTCGATGTATAGAATCCTGTCAATACGACGACATGCTCTCTTACGTCTACTAGTTTTTAATATAAATAAATCACTACTACAAACATAAATAAGCATAAAATGCATTGAGTAACATCGTGTGAATAGTGACAGTTTTCGTGAACCAAGTGAAACTATAACTTCCCGGAATGTTGATATACTTTGGAAAATGCAGGAAAAGAGAAAACTAGATGGAAATTGACAAACGAGTGCAGGCCGCGTCGTGGCGCTGGCCTCTTCTATTAGCTGTGGTGTTGTTGAACGTGCGTACATTGCATTTGTAATGCGTAATATTTGTGTCTCCATATGTATACCTACCGATGAGTGTCTGCAAGACTTGTATGTATACCTATACAATACATAGGTACCTACCTATCTAAGATAACTTTTGAAACCTTGACACTGCCTCATATCTGATCTGTCAGTTTCCTAAAATATTGTACAATTGTATTTAATTTTGTTAGCGATCTTAATCTGAGAGATCTTATTTTAATTTCTCTAATATACCTACCAAGATTTGTTTTCTAATATTCAATTGTTATGAAATGTCATGCATGTCACTCAATCTTGAGATCTTATCAATGCTTGCTTCAACGACGTCATACGTCGTTAAACATTTGTAGGTATACTAAACTACAAACGTTTGTGAACAGTTAGGTATTCTAACATCTTAGATGCATGGTCAGGTGTTGATAACGAAGTGATGGTATAGGTAATTATACTCTGAGATCGAGCATTGTAGATAGTTAGTTACCTACTATTGAATTTAATCATGTGTTTGCTAAGCATCTACGTAATTACGAACAAAACAATTTTGCGCTATAGTTGATTGTGTGAATTTAAATATTCTGGGATATCCCACATATTTATTTACATGACTATCTCAGACTAGAGAGTCCATATTTGTCTACGTTTTCCAAATTCCAGAATTGCCATAAAGATAAAATGGAAAATATTTTTTTTTAACAATTATAACGTGTTGTTTCATCGATTAAAACGTAATTCGAACCTTCGAACTTGGTCTAAAATCCGTTACGAGATAATATCAATCACGAGGCATAAGATAGTTGTAAAGAAATTGTATAATTAATAAAATTCACA
Organism: Thyatira batis; assembly: GCA_905147785.2. NCBI lineage: Eukaryota > Metazoa > Arthropoda > Insecta > Lepidoptera > Drepanidae > Thyatira > Thyatira batis. The sequence continues at coordinate 3,957,229 of LR990490.1, forward strand.
TAGGTACCTACTGTAAGTGCGTGTAAGTGTAATACTTAATTAAATTACTGTACTCTAAGAAGTATATATTCATTTCTCTAATATTCCAATATGTGTCACGGTAAATTAATTTATCAATCTAATTCAAGTACCTACCTACTTAAACATTCTAGAGATGTCTTACCCAACAAGTTACCTGTCTAAAATACAAAAGCTAAAGGTACCAAAGCACCAACTTATAACATTACTCATATAATTGCTTTTTGACAAAATTATGTAAAATTTAGTCACGCGGTTTTATATACGGAAAGGTATCGATTGATAATTTTTCCTTTATATCATCTTATCGGTTAAGATTAGGATTTGACTGATTGATTATATAATTAGGAAATCGTTCACCGTGCTAGTCATGGTAGAATGTTATTGTATTTCCCTATATAATAAATGGTGTGTTCTGATACCAGGTTTGTCTGCCAAGTTTAGTGGTGTCATACGGAGTGCTGCTGGTACACTGGGCTGAGTTTGATGTACCGTTATGGCTCGGCCTCTCTACGCCAACTATTTACATCCTCACATACAGCCTCACACGTAAGTACCAATTTCTTTCATATAACCATTACAGCCAAGAATTTTTATGATAACTATACTGGACTGCTATGTCCATTTACATTGATAATATGTTTCTATAACTTCGTTAACAAAAAAAAAATTGTGGATATGTTTTCTCAGCATGAAAATCTCATTTGAATCTAACCGATTCAATTAGCCGTTATAAGCTCTCCTTAGTAGCAAGAATACATAACACACAAATTGAATTTATTGTATTAGATAATATGAATAAGGTATCGAGTGATTAATAAGGCCTACCTAGACACCTACAGTCTTCGATTAGTAAGAAGGCCGCTCTACTGGATGGTTTAGTTAGATCTATGAAGAGTTCGGTACCTATTTATTAATTGTTTGTACTTATTATACTTAAGTATTTATAGTATACGGCTTTCAAGCAGTTGCTAATATAAATAAATACGATAATGGTCAATAAAAGGTACATAACTGTCCACTTAATCCTATTTATATTATAGATGCGACTATTTATCTAGTATTAGATACTACTTATTTGAGAAAACTAAAAACATATTTTGTTCCACTTAGCGAATTCCAAGATTATTTTGTTGGTAGTGTTAACAATGATAAGGTATACCTACTAATGGAAAATACCAAAGGAGGCTAATGAACTAATATCTCTAACCTTTTATTTGTAGAATGCTGGTGCAGAGAAGCGGCAGACTCATGGGGGGGTCCCGTCGGATACCGCGTTATGGCTTCGACCGGTCTGATGACGGTGGTGGCTAGCTTGTTGATCTGTGCATTCATACCTATCAACCTGCAACCTTACGTCTATGGTATTTTGGGAGGTGAGAATTTATAGTTTCCTGTTTATATGCAAAATACTCTTACCACCATAGAGGCACCAAAATCTGTATGTTTGGAGAATGACATATTCTGATCTATCGTATGCCTACCTGTCTCACAATTCTTTTTCTACATGATAGTTCAATGAGTTCAAAAGTTAATTTTCTTTTTACAGGATTTGGATCATCACTTATATCGGCGCAAGTAGACGCAGTTATCTTCGATACCTACGACTCCCGTTTGGGGATCATACGAGGTTTATGTTTCGCAGGCCAGGCGGTTGGGCAAGCGATATTTCCCCATATATTAACAGCCCTAATAGATTATTATGGATATTCCCATTCATACATCGTTTTAAGTGCAATAATGCTACAAGCATTACCAGCAGTAATGTTACTCAAAGTCGATGAATGCACGAGAAGACCTGTTTCATTCAGTAGATATAGCGACTTAGCTAAAACTTATGCTGTATTTAGTAATGAAGGGATAGACAACAATTATTACACCGCTGAATTACAATTGCACGATATGAGCAAAAAATGTTGGAAAAGTCCCTCAGATGATAACTTGCATCGAGAAGACGAAGATATGGAGGAAAACGGAGAGATTGTCGCAACGATCACGCCTCCGCCGAGCCCGGAAGAAAAACGTAGAAACATATTCGGAGTAGAAATATTACCCGAGATACCTGAAGAGAGCGAGGATAGTGATGACAATCAAGAACAATATGTTAACGAAAAAGAGAAAGGCAAAAATAAGAAAAGATTTAGTGCCGCTATCAAAAGACTGAGTATCTTAGGAGACAACTTAGATGAATTCATTACTAAACAAATAAGAAGAGATTCTCAAGGCGATCGCGATGGTAGCGAGAGCAGAGAATACTCTGAAGTAGAAGTGACATACGATAATATATCCCCCGTCACTGATGTACAAAGGGAGAAAATATTTAATTCATTTAGTTTCCGTTGCCAATCCGCCTACGCCAGTATGAAGAGGCGAATGTGGATGCCATCCTACAGAGTTTATAGGATAAGAAGAAGATTGTTTTATCTCATGTATAATACTAACGATACGTTTGTCAAGCCGTTGACAAGGTCATTGTCATGTTGGAGATTTTACCCGTCACTGGTTTTAGCCTTCTCCAAATTGAGTTTAACTGCAATATCTTTAGTATTGTTACCAATGATAGCCACTGAGATACGGCCAAATATTTCCACGACAGAGACAAATTTTTTGATGTCACTATACGGTTTTACTTGGATATGCTTTCTGTTGAGTACACCTTGGTTGGCACAAACACCAAAGAGGAATTTTAAATACGTGGCGCTAATTGGCTTGATTATATCATCCGCAGCTTGTTATGGTATGTATTTCAACTAATTGAGAACCGCTATTACTTTGACAAAAAAAAGTATACATATATACAAGAAAATACAATATATTTTCCTTTTCCTTTTTCAGTGTTAGCTACTGCCAGTAATCACGATTCATTTTCGATTGGTTGTGTGGTCGCTGGTTTCGGATATGGCGCTATTACCTCGTGCTGGGAAACGGCGGTCCAAGATTTTGTTGGTGCCCGAAAATGGCCCAAAATACACAGTACTCTAGAAACACTTTCCGCGTGTCTCTTGACCGCTTTTGTAGTCGGAATATCCTTCATCGTGAATAAAGAAGGAGGTAGACAGTACACGTTAATTATTTTAGGTTACATATTGTCTGGTGTTACAATTATTTGGCTGATTATATCATTGGTGTCCATATATGTAACTAAAGTAAGATCTCTGAGACTAGGTGGTCGCTGGATATTTTAATAATAAACTTCATCGATAAATAAGGTAGCGTGGCTAGGATCATATGGGTACAGACCATGTACAGACAAACCTACGTGTCTACTGTCACATCACTGGGTTTTAGGTAAATGAAACATCGTAATATAAACTGCTTGGCTTGGCCTAGAAAAGAAACATAAAAGGCCTGTAGAGTCCACCAAATTTGATATTAATTATTGGGCTCTTGCTGAAAGTCTTAGAATTTTATGTTAAATAAAAATTAACTCAACGACATTAAATAGATAGATAAGTAGGTTAAGTAACCTGCGTGCTGCAGTTCTATTGTGATAAACTAAGAAAATGTATGAATATGCAAAACATACGTAAATAATGTATAATCCATTAAATTATATTTTTTTAAACATAAATGTTTTTTCTTCGTAACATGTTTACACTATACCTCTGATAGATATGTGCAAATGTCGTTAAGAATTTTAAAATTTAGGTACAACCTCTGGATTTAATTATTGTGCCTACCTAGTTACCTTAAACAAAGTACATAATTGAATAATTGTAACGGGATGTGACATTAAATTAGTCATAGGATAATTATTTGGGTTTCCAGCACTAAACACCTTTGTTGACTTATTCATTTTATCTTTATACCTACTTACGCATGTCAGTCATGTCCACATCCGTTGCGTAGAAATACATAATTTAAGAACAGTGCATTCTATTTTAATATGAATCACACGGAAAAATATCTTGTGAGGAAGTTTGTAGATATTATATCTACTGATACTGAATATCTGTAGGTAGGTATCTGTTTAACTTATCTCGTTTCGTTTTTATTACGTTTTAGTGCTACTACAAAACAACACGTGAATGTATGATTAAAACACAATATTTGGCAAGGATAAAGTGGATAAACTAGTCAAATATATTTAATACTCTAGTCTATTCTAGAGCATAAGATGAAATGGCTTATAATATGCCATCTGTCCCCGTATCCTTATCGATACTATTTTAGATTGTTGGTAGTGTTGCCCAAATGCAAGAACAAGACGAGACTTAGCCAGTCTTGGTCTTGCGCCAATACACCTGGTCTTGGTCTTGGTCTTGCGCTCCCAGTCTTGGTCTTGGTCTTGGTCTTGCAGCAAGAGTCTTGCAAGTCTTGCAATTACCTATTAGTCTATTACTATTTATTAAAGTTTACTTTAAATCTTAGAAAAACGTATTAGAATTTAGTAAAAACAATTATTAAGTTAGACTCGAAGCACAGCTCAATTGGAAATGACTGGAATTAAAATAATTCCTTTATTTATAGTACGTTTCCTTGCTTTCTACCTCGCCACGCGCCGGCTCTATTAAAAGGATGCCGCCGCAAATCAAACGATGCCGCGTGCGGCGTACAAACACAGATTATTACCTACTTGTACAGACGCGACGCGTGAACAAAATATATGTAAAGAATTAGTGCCAATCACTATTCTTTACATATAAGTGAATGTTTTGGCGTACATCTATACTTATCTATACTAATATTATAAAGCTGAAGAGTTTGTTTGTATGTTTGATGACAGAAGTTTTAAAATAAATAAATGAATCCTGAACGTCACTATACCTCCAAAGTTACTATTCCTCGTGGACGAAGTAGCGGGCACTGCTAGTAAATACTTACTCTCATCATCTCTCTCAGAGATATTCGGGCTGGTAAGCAATACAAAACTCTTATCGCAGGCTTTTTATTTTATTAGTAGGTAAGTACCTACGCTTTTTATATTATTTTATTAGTTTTGTAGAATTTTTTTACACGTTTCAAGTATATTTAAAAGTGGCTACAATATTTATCAAACGGGTGATATTTGAACACTTTTTTGCTATTTTTCTTGTAAAAACTTAAGAAATATAATGACTAAATGTACAATAATAGTACCTAAGTAATTAGTTTAAAACCATATAATCAATATTATAATACATACTTACTAGAATAAATTATTATGACATCTACTACCTATCCTTAACATTTTTTCCTATCATAATACTACTTGCGTGATCAGTATAATGTATTCATTTTCATTCTAAGCACTCTGAAACTTATTTATTCTTTGGAACACCTGTAAGTACTCTTAAAATTCGAAATTATTTTGCATGAGTATACCTACGCCCTGTGGCGGCAATCAAATAGAGTCAAATGTTGTGATTTCGGCGCGGCGGCAACGATTGTTGTATATGATTTCAAAAGAAGCCGCCGGCGCGTGTATCATAACCATGTACTTCCGAAAAGCCGCAAATTTCTTTGAGAAGTAAGTACAAAACCTTTGATGCCGCATTATCAAAGTGCCGATGGTTCAAACATAACTATGCATGCACTCAGTTTGATTTTAATGGATATTTTTTTATTCGCTATGTAGGTATGTTTATGGTATTAGTTCAGTTTTTCATATTCTTTGATACAGTTTTTTGCGTCTCATAGAATTCCTAAGCGTGCCTATACACCGAACTGTTACACCTAACTACTCCGTGAAATAGCGCGAAGTCCTAGCTGCAAGACGCAAGAGTCTTGCAGGCTTAGTCTTGTTCTTGCTCAAGTCTTGCACGGTCAGTCTTGGTCTTGGTCTTGCTAAAAATACGCGGTCTTGTTCTTGGTCTTGGTCTTGCAAAAACGCAAGAACAAGACCAAGACTGCAAGACCAAGACTGAATTTGGGCAACACTAATTGTTGGCCATAAGTAAAAACAATATAACATTTTTAAGCTATAAAATAGAATTATTCTAGTTTCAGTTTTCAGCCTGTAATTTCCAGTTTCAAGACATGTTCTTATCTTAGGCAAGTTCGGTTCAAATCCAGTAAATTTTGTGTAGGTTTGAGGTCAACAAAAAACAATTACAGCAGCCTCCTGACTATAGCTCCTGATAGACCGTAGTTTCTTCATAAATGTTATTTTTTGTAGTATTTCGTACTAAAATAAAAAATATATATACAAAAGCTAAGCGAACAATAGATGTGTCGATGAATATAATAAAATAGATGGCTTAACAATAAACAAATCAATATTAACAACAAAAAAAACAAAGTGAGGTCGCAGGAAATAAGATGTCTACATTATTTGTTTAACGTCATTCTAATCAACTGTGTAATGTGAGCCATCAAGCGCCTATGCAAATAAAGATTTACTCCATCATTCATTATGGGTAAGAGTGGCGCAGGTAGAGCCATTCAAGTGAAATCAACGAGAGATAAACGAGCGAGTGTATAAAACGACGAATGCTGCCATAATTATAAAGTTTATTTTAAATAATGAGGCATGGCTTTCATGGTAAATAAAGTTTTCGATCTACAAGGAATTGTCGCTGTGGTACGAATATATTAACAATATTTCTGTTGGTAATTAACTTACATATTAAAATTTTAAACAATATATATATTTCTTTTTAGGTATTATCGGCAATTCTGTTAGTAGAATCAACGAATATCGACTGCAATGGAAAACCTTTTCATTGTATAAATTCAACACATTTCATGATATGTGTGGACTTGGGCGGTGGTTTATCGAGTACTGTGGATAATTTTGTTATACCATGTCCGCCAACAACAGTTTGCAATGGAATTAACCGTTTCGAATGTGAATTTGCACCAATTCCTCCAAAACTAGATGTAATAACAACAGACAGCGGTCAGCATGTTGATATTAGTGCTACGACATCTATAGTAGAAGTTATAACGACTGAAATTCCAATAATGGGTTTTGAAGAAAACTTGAATACAATAAGTACGATAGCGGAGTCTGAAAATGAAACTGCGAGAAAGCCTGGAGAAATCCTATCTAATCAAATTGAAATTCAGGAAGACGACAGTTTAACTGTAAGTACTCCTACTAACAATGGATTTAATAGATATCCACTTTTAGATGCCACAATAAGTAAGGAACCGAGTTACCAAAATCCTGATAGAAACAGCGATATTATAGCAAATTCTGTAAGTCATGGCGAAGGGACGGAGACAATTACAGAACATATTGTAACTCAAAAAAACAATGATTTTATACCGACCGTAGCATGGCAAATAACGACTGATCCACCCTTAGAACTACTTTCAACGGTTGATGTTAATTATAGTACAATAAGTTCTGAGACAAAAAGTACAAATACTGATATAATTACAACCAATGCTCATAATAATGTATTGCCTTATACAGTCACTTTAGAACCACTTATCCACGACACAAACAGTGCTATTATGACATCTACTGAATCTGTATTTTATGAAAATGTTACCGAAATTTCTACGGAGATACCTATTACTAAAGAAGCTTCAGAGAGTACTTTAAGTTTTGAAACTAATCTGTCAACGACGGTATATAAAGAAACAGAACAAAATTCTACGACTAAAAATTATTATGAAAGTATAACAACCGATAATTTATCTAATAACAATTATACGAATGATGCTATTAATGCTGTATCTGAAACATTGACAACAAGAAGCGAGTTTATTAATAACAATGAAATAAGTACTACAGAAGTTGGATCCACTCTACACAACAATAATTTTATTGCAACAACTCCCATAATCATAACTACACAATTCGTTGAAAATATAACTGAAATCTTGACCCCAGGTGCTGATATAACTAATCAGTCAAATATTTTTACTACTATTCCTAGTTTACCGAGCACACATTTTGAATATTTTGAGCCTAATAATGGAGAAGTTATAAATACTGATGCAATCAATACGCCAACACTTACAGACAATTTTAACGACATTAACAATAGTGAAACAGCACTAAATGCTACAGAAACAACTAGTACAATATTCGTAACTGAAAATAATATAGTAAGCGATACAGGCGTAATTTATGATCAATATGTGGCCCCTACTACAGAAGGTTTGTTTCCTTCACTTAAAGAAAATGCTGACGTAAACCAACTAGTCTCGGAAATAATAAACATCGAAGCTTCAACTTATGTTCCTAAAACTGACGTAGATTCATTTTCTTTAATAGTGCCTATAACCGAAACCACATCCACAGCTGATATAGCAACAGAGGTTTCAAAAATGAATACTGCTTTAAATTCCGTGACTTCACAAGATAAATTTTCAATTTCTTCTACGACTAGTAATACGGAAGTCAACGTTGTAACTGAGAATATGCAAGAACTTTATCTTACATCTACGGATATGATTAGTAAAAAAGTTCCAGAAACATTTATAAATGCTGTAACAGACTCGACTAATGTTCAAACGGAAAGTATTTTGATTATAAATAATCCGGAAGAGTCTGTTAATACACTGCAATATCAATTGCAAAATTCTACATTAGATATTAGTATACCAAATAATACTGGTCAAATTAACGATTTTATATCAACCAGTAGTGAAAAAATTACTGGAGCAATAAACGATACAACCAAAAATAATGATTTAAATAATCAAGATAGTAGAACGCCTCTTGAAGTAACTTTATCATCATTACAAAACACAGTGCAAGATAAATATTTTTCCAGTGTTGACAAAACTACCCAAATTAATATAATGGAAAGTTTATCACATATTAAACAAACTGAACCAACTATTCCAAGAACTGTTTCTATGCTAGAAAATCATATAATACCACACCATACAACTGAAGAACCATTTTTAATTATAACTGAAGATCCAATAACCTCAACATTGTTTCCTGCAATAAAATCACATCAAGAAAATCCTTTGGAAAGTTTATCACCTTATAATGATCAGCAACATATGTCAGTCCAGTCAGTAGAATTATCTAAGCAAAGCTTGTCGACTGTTACTGAACCGAACCTTATAGAAACAAATTTGGAAATAAATAGCCTTTTACCAAATCCAACAACCGAAAGTTTCCAAATTACATTTCCGAAACAGATTAACCCTGTTATAGATGAAGAAAAAGAAAACTATGTACCAGTAATATTCAATGATAGGAATTCTTCTATACAAATTGATTCTCCGATAAATAGTATGGCTTTGAGTGAGGACATGAAAAATTCGATTGGTATTGTACATGAAACAAATACATCCAATTTTTTGTCGGTAAATAATTCAGGAATGAATACAGACGAGATTTTAAATAATTCTGTACTTGCTTTCAATACTTCAAGGTATCAGGGTGAAAATAAATATGTCCAGGAAACAGACACGATAACATCGACACCTAATATTGTCTCTATATCATCAACTATGAGTATTTTATCAAATTTAAAAGATAGTGGAAGTATAAAGAACGCAGAAAATGAAACTGGGCTACCAAACATCAGCAATACGTTTAATATAAAAAATGAAAATATCATTCACGTTCCAGCGATAAGTACTTTAAATGTTCAACATTCAACTACAAATATTGTTGATACTCTAAGTCCTCCTATTCCACATAGTAAAATCTTTTCATTGATAATGCCAAATGTAACTAAACGTGGCGCAGGAGATATATTTAAAATGCCAGCAAATAATTATGAGCAGATAAATAATTTAACAAGGATAAATGAGACTCAACAATTTAAACAAGATCCCGGGACAGGATCACAAACTATAATTAGTAGTCCTACAAGAGAAATTATAGATCAGCATGGGACATTGCATGTGCTTTCTCCACTTGCTATTTCAAATTGGCCCGCACCAATTGAACAACGCAATCCTTTAATTGATGTAGAAGAAATATTACTTCCGGTTAATGCCGCATCTTCCCAGATTAACAGCGACACGGCTTCTAATCGACAAAGTGATGGTAATGGGAATATAGAAATAGCTACTGCTGTTATTTTCAATAATTATGCGCCTGATTTAACTATTACAACTAAACAATCAAAGGAACCTTTAAGCAAACCGGATCTAGTTTCAAATAAAAATAAGAATGCAGATCAAAATGCAATTTTAAACAAGGATCCAAACCTGGAGCCGATTACCACTATAAGCTCGGATTTTACAAATATACCAGACATTGTCGACGAATCGAATAGAAAAGACACTGCAGTTGAAAGCCGTCCAATGGAAAAATATATCACAGATACACAGATTAAACCGGTATCAAAAGTAAATATTCCTGAAATAGGGACACAGAACAATCTCACCAAAACATATATAGCAGCAAATATTAGTCAAACAGTTGACGAAACAAATAAACCATACTATAGTTGTGTAAACCACAGCCGTGGTAGATATGCTGACCAAAATGATTGTAGAAAATTTTATATCTGTATCGGTAATCTCCATCCTATTGTTGGAATTTGTCCCAATAATACAGTATTTAGTGAAATCAGAAAACAATGTACCAAAACTCTGTCACAGTGTACGAGGAACAATCAGTTTCTTTGTGCATCAGAAGGCAGATTTGGGGATCTTCTCCAAGATAACGTTTATTATATATGTCTCAGAAATAGTTCGAATAAAGATAATTCGACAAATGATAAATACATTCGATACAAATTGCGATGTCAGAATGGTTTATATTTAAATCAAACATCTTTTAAATGTGTCCATAAGGTGTTAGAGTCGAGTCGCTCTTTGAATTCAAACAGTGATACGACAAATAGCGATAGTACAAATAGTTACAGCAGCAGCAGTCAGAGTGTTACTGTAAGTGCACAGGAAATGAAAAAACGGCCAAAAAATAAGTTCAAATGTGAAATCGAAGGAAAATTCCAGGATCCAAATGACTGTAGAAAATATTATATTTGTTACAAGAATAGAAAATCTATTTTAAAGCGAAAGAAGAAAGAATGTGATAGCGACGAAGTGTTTGATAGTGAAACGAAAACGTGTAAAGATTCTGAAAGTTACGAATGTATATCAAGTCATTGAACAGAACAAAACAAAGTTTATAAATGTATATTTTCAATAACAGATAGGAATAAATACTTAAAGCAATTTTATTTGCCAATTATCTACGTTTTAAAAGTTTGTCATCAATAATTTTTGTTAATAAAAATATTTATTTATTTTTGTATAATTGTACAATGATTAGTGTAATTTTGTTTTATTAAAAAAATGCATAAATTACGTGTTTTCTTTTTAATGTTCATGTTATTAACAATATTAATAAAGGTCGGTAATATCATAGAGGTATTATAAACGGTAATATCTATATACTTAATACAATCATTTGCATATTGAAGATCAGTCTTTTACACTACATCACTTATAATTCATTAAATAAAAAATAACTAAACGCGTGGTCGGCGAAAGGCTGCACTATTACTTTGCATAAATTGATCATATCCATCTTTTTCTAAAGTAATACAGAATTGGTTGGAGAAAATTGTGCATTTCACTGAAGTCTCACCCGGAACAGGCTTGGAAGGGCAGAAATATGTCGCCCGTACTGGGGTACTGTCCTGTGTCACTGAGAACTTGTAATTCTTACATTCTATCGGGCTGTGCTTATTGTTTTGGCCGTGATTATGGTAACCAGAGTCTATTCTTCGTGTTTCTGATCCATAAAACTCTGATGGAACTTTTGTTACGTTAGCCATTGGACACTTGTATTTTCCTGGCGATGAGCACGTTCGAGTATAGCCATTAAAAATTGTGCTTCCCGAGCATTTAAATTTAATACCCTGGAAACGGTTTTTATTTGGGATGCATAGGATATAGCCCTTACACCCGGGTACGTTTGGATCTGCTATTCTTTCGTTGCGGTTGCATCGTATAGCCCTGGTTATTGAGGAGTCAATGTAGTTTATTGTATTCTCGCATACTTCGTTCGAGTCCTCGTTACACATGGTGTTAGGTGGACAGACGAAAGCTGGCCCGAGTAGGTTGTCACCTTCGCAGAGACGGACTTTGTTATTAGGCTCGCAATTGAAACCGTATGGGCCACATTGGAACTGCTTTAAAAAATATCCAGTCGCTGTGTGGATACTTGATAGAACCTGTAAACAAGATGACAAATATGATCTTAAAGGTAAGCTGACATGTTTGATTATAAATGGTAATCCTACTTATATTATAAAGGCGAAAGTTTGTATGGATGTTTGTTACTCTTTCACGTAAAAACTACTGAATGGATTTGAATGAAATTTGGAATAAAGATAGCTTATAACCTGGATTAACATATAGGCTACTTTTTATCCCGGGAAAATGGAAGACCTCCCGGGTACGCGGGTGAAACCGCGGGGAGCCACTAGTTATCTTTATATAAATAAGTACATCAAACAAATTGTTTGTTAGTTAAAAACATAACTAACGCGATCATTCTGGGTTTTCCCTGATAGTGAAAGTAGTACAACTGAAATATTATTTGCTTAGATAAGGCCATTTTCACTCCGCAAGTGAGTTAAGAGCAGCGAAAGTTTTTCAGAACGAGTCAACATACATAAATTGGATGTGTGTGTACAATATAAAACTATGTTGACTTGAACCTTGTTATTTTTCTATTGCTTTAAGAGCTGTGGCGCTCCAGAAAGTATTTAACATGTTATGACGAAAGATAATTTCCTACTCGTTTTATCATTGACATACTTTAGTACCTGTACCAACAATCCCATAATCCCAAACTGAAAACATCTATAAAATATGCACTCACGGAGATAGCGCATTTAGTTGAATTTAAACCTATTTTTATAGTCGGTACCTACTTTAAATGTACCTAAGTTGCATAGGAAAAAATCATGCTGCTAAATAATAATAATTAATTTGGTACTTACCGCAATAATCAAAATACGAATACACGCTTTATGGATAGGCATTTTTTTACACAAAGTCAAGGTTGCCTTTAAGACGAACGGCTCACGACTAATGGTCGGACACTTGCTTTCTTTCTACCATAGTTTGAGGACAATTAACACCTCACAGTCACAATATGAAGAAACGAGTCCAAAGTGACACATTTGTAAGTTCAGAGCTTTAACGGTACGCGACGCATAGGTACATCAAATTCTTTCTATGAAAACAAAGATACATAATTCTTTGGGGTCAGTCTTGGCCGTTATTTAAATTTACATCAAATTTCTATTTGTTAGACAAACGCCAATTTTGCGTTGGTTGGTAGAATTTGTATTAAATCCTACGTCAATTTATCCTATATACTTAAAATAGGCATAAGAAAGCAGTTCTTTATATTCTTCCTTCCATAAATTTATCTAATAAATATTAGTACATATATTATTCGAAGTAGGATATATTTTTATGTTTATGACATGGTTTATAGCAATAGTTTTGATAAGATCCTATAAAATTTCTTTTTATCTGTTAATTATACTGTTATTGGAATCGTATGAGAGTAATAAAATTAAAGAAAACATTATGAGTCTTATATGATTTTATTTTAATACATACTATAAATAAAACTAGTATATTACATAACCTTATTTCTCATCATCTGAGGACGTATCGCTGTCGCTGTCAGAGCTTGTTGACGATCGGTCTTCGCGTGTGGCAGGTGCTCCGGTTTTAGCCCTATAACAACATATTAGCCGTTATTTAAAATACCATTCATATATGTCTGTAAGTTAATTAAACGATGATTATGTACTTTAGTTTGAATAAAGATATCTCCACTGATACAAAGCTTAATAGAAATTAACCTCATTGTAAAGAGACAAGGTTGAATTTTCTATGGCATTTACATACAAAGATTTTTTACAAGACTAACAAGAAAGGACCAAATATTTTTAAAATATATTTCTCTCAAGAAATCTGGATAAAATTTGAATAGGTTATAGGCTACTTCTTTTACCAGAAAAATTAAAAATACCCGGAAACATGGGTGTCGTGGTGGACCATGGCCTAAACCCCGTCGTTCAGTAAATTATTGCAATTATTGATAAATAAAAGACGTATTTGAGCTGATGATGATATTGTTTAAAGGAGACTTACAAATGGTAAGCTTCAGCCACAGATACTGCGGCGGGTTGCAAAGCGTCGATGAGTGTGGAGTGTTGTTGTTGCAGCAACTCTTGCACCTCGGCTTCGGGCCGGTTCAACATGGCGCCCAGGACTTGTACACTCGCCGATGTCGCTTCTTCAAACCCGCACTCCGCTAGGTATGTTACTGCCGTCTGTTTGGAGATGAGGAGAATGTAAATAAGTTATTTTTTTAATATCCTGGGACATTTTTCACACACGGCGATTCCAAAGAAAGCTTCAAAGTGAGCTTGTGTCATGGTAACCAGATAGCTGATATACTTATAAATACATACTTATATAGATAATTACATCCAGACACGGAACAAACAGGATATTCATGCATACAAATGTTGGTGGGATGAATGGGATTCGAATCGACGACCGGCGGCTTTAAAATCAAGGTCACTAACCACAAAGTCAACCAACCTGTCAATTTGTCCCATCTACTCATGAGCCCAAAAGTGATAAATAAAACCCAGATAAGTTTTTCTGAATGCATCTTGATAACTACTCACAGCAGCAATTCCATGTTTTCCAGCGGCAACAGCTTTCTGTGCCACAGTGGATAGCACTTCAGGTTTGGAAGGCAAGCCCGTAGCCTGTTCTTGGTGTAGCCGTTGTAGTGCTGCTGATACGGCGTCCCAACTGGGGTCCACCTTGTCTTGCACGTCTGAACACAGCTCGATTATATTGCATAGTGCGTTAGCTGATAACCTGTAGATATACATATTAAAATCAAATCAAAAATTTTATGCCCACAGGCCCTTATAAGCACTTATGAATAGTTGCGCTTATGCTCGGCTCTGAAAGTTGATTTTACTGAGAAGAGCCGGCAATAAACTCAGTAATTACTCAATTAATTCAAAACAAATTCAGATCTAGTACAATATTGATTTTAACTAAACCTGTGATATTGCATTTCACTGCCAAGGGTCTTTTTCTAACATGTAATCTGATACACTATAAAAGCCTTTTTTGATATCAACTTTATGTTGAAGCAATTAGAGCTGAGATTTAGATTAATTTAAGTCCATAATTCTCTATTTTAAACTCACTGTTGTACAGGTGATCTGAGATCTTTAGTTGCCTCTTGCTCTTCTGTTAACTGACCATACTTCAACATATCTTCAGCTGCGGCGCGGATTTTAGCTTTTATATCTTCGTCTGCAATAGATTAACATATATTTTAGCTCCGTATTCTTACAGGAGTGGGAGCTACGCATGTGAAACTCGATTACCGGAGCGGGCATAAGTTAGTCACGAATTTTGGAACGAAGTTCCTTAGGCAGGCTTAGGGTAGGCATGGCATCATGATTCACAAGTAGCTTGTGAAAAATCATATGAAATACTTTTTCATATGTCACACCTGCTACCTACCGTGACGTTGTCTGCTACTTAACACATTTTTTTTTATTAGCAATAATGTTCTCTACAACTTTAAATCATACCTTGGTACTGGTAGCAGTTGATGTATGCAGTGAGTAGCCGCTCCACGAGGCGGGTCCGCTTGGCGTGGCCGAACACCACGAGCTGCGGCCACGCCTGCGCCAGCCGCTCGCCCGCGCCGCCCACTTCCAACGTCTTTACTATCTACGGAGTTACGGTCATTGCTGACTTTATTGATTCTTCTCAGTAAAACCAACATTCAGAACCGAGCATAAAGAGTGACCGTTCATAAGTGCTTGTAAAGGCTTATTTGAATAAAAATATTTTGAATAAAAATAACTTGATTTTTACACTGAATGTAATGTAGACTGACAAATTGATGGTCATGTGTTAGGTTCCCCGCGCACTAGGCAGCCTGGCTGCGGCAGCCAGTAAAACGTATGACGTTGTATGGGAGCCCGCGCACTAGGCAGCCACGATTTCCTGGCTGCGGCAGCCAATGCAACGCGCCTGATTGCACGGCAGCCAGAGCGGGTGTAGGCGAATGTATGGGGCTGCCATCAGTGTCCACGCACTAGTTGTAGCAGCCAGACGTATTTCCGGGGATCCGAACTTTGATAAGATGACTTTCGATACAGAGAAAGTCGTTGATTGGCTGCTATAACTGGCTGCGAAAATATTCTGGCTTCAGTCAGGCTGCCTAGTGCGCGGGGGGCCTTATGTCATCATGCATATTATTAGACCTGTATTTTTAACAACCCAAACCAAAAATATAGTAAGGAAAGGTATCCTATGACAAACATGATATCTGATCTAAAAACCAGATATTTTATCATGATAACCAGATTACTGATGTACTACAATGTAATAATTTTATAAGAAACTACAAACTATTGCTAGTAAAAAAAAAATAACAAAGATATAAATATAAAAATATAGCATTTTACAGACCTCTTCCATGACAGATGGTTCCGGCACATAAACATTAGGAACTAACGTATCTAGTAGATGTGTGGTTCTTTCTAATGGCGCATGTCTGTAATAAAAAAAAAGTATGAATTACATTTTGCTCAATACAGAGTAAAAATAATAGTTTACATAGAGGTGAGTGTGAAATATATACCTGCACGCAACTGTAATTAAATGCCTGTAATAAATACTTTCTTTGTATGCATCGCCAACTAATTTGTAATTATCGCCTTTCATTAGGAGCGCGTGTAATCTTTCAGCCATGTCTATATTCTGTAAAGAAGGTTCGATTATTAAATTAATAAAATCATAGCGCATACACAAAAAAAAGCTATTTGCTTACTTGTAAGTGATCGCTGCATACACCCATTGCAGTGATAAAGAAATTGGTATCAGTTGCTTCTTTGGCATCCAAATTGTCTCTATTTTCCAAGTCATTCAATATTGTAGTTAGAATATCTATGCGAGGTCCTCCTAGAATAGATAGATCAATTTAATATATAAGGATTATCTTATTAAATGATGTGGTTGAAAATTCATGAACTTTTATGAAATCTGTTGATTTGTAATGATTTATTGTTAGCAGATGGGAAAATATATTCCAGTAGGTAATGTTTTTTGTTTAAACCTGTTTTTTAGATTCTTATCCTCCCTGAATATATCTACCTAAATACTAATAAATGGTGAAAATATAACACTGGTATATCATTTTGAATACTTCAACGTTTCTTCTACTTATTACATCTTTTTTTACCAATATTGTCATTACTTTATTGTTATTTTGAACCAATAAAAAAAAAGAGGGGCATTTACATAAGTCGAGTATTTCTAAATGGTACTTACTCTCCTTACAAAATAGACATAATAAATAATAGTATGCAGATAATCCTGGATGTATGCCCAATTGCTTGAACTCGGCTAGCACTTGTAATGCTAGTTCTTGTAGCATTTTTCCACCACCCCACGCTGATATTGACCTGAGACAAGATGTTAATGTCTCTTCATTTGGGGATACACCCTAGAAAGATACAAAATATTTAGTGGATAAGATTCTTTATGTGACAGACAGGAAATATAAAAGAAAAAGTGGATATAGGTTATTCTACAAAAAAAAAAATATTACTTGTATTTTTACGAAGTATATTAATATTTTTTGTATTTAATGTTATATTATATCATGCAACTACATATATATTTTTTATAGGATAAGGATAATGTTTCTGTACATAAAAGACTTATATAAAAAAAAGCAACAGTAGCTTAGAAAATGGATTTTAACCAACCTGTTCATTCATTTCACCCAACAATGACTTCAGTGCTTCTATCCGCAAGGCAGTGCCTTCTCGTAAGAATCCTACACAACCTAGAAGTGAATTGTAGACACCCGTTGAGAGAGGAATGCCTTTCTCTTTCGCCTCTTGGGCTAACATGTGAGCACGCTCGGCCTGCAATTAAGTAATAGGCTTTAGTAGAAATGTCTCTGAAATAGTATGTGCTATCTCTGACTGTATTAAAGCGGAAAATAGCTCGAGACCTAATCCAATCACAGTAAATACAACTGTTTAAACAATGAGGATGTGACACAGGTCACATACTGAGAGAGTCAGAGATAGACCAACTAACATACTTCTGAATGTCCCACGAAGGAGACAGCAGTAAATAAAGAACAAAAAAAAAACTGACTATAGACAGAAATAGCAAAAGATTCAAATGAATTTGGGGTTATTATCAACTCTTAGAAGGTATTACCTGATAATATTTAGCCATGCCCTGGATGATAGCACAATATGCTTCAGGAGATTTAGGTTCTAGAGAAGTGAAGATTTTATCAGCAATACCACCTAGCCTGTGAACAACAAAATTAAATTGTTGTATAGAAAATGATAACACAGTAAGTGTTTGAGATGAGAGATATATGAAAAACAGGAACTTTGGAATATATGAGCAATAGCAGCATGTAATATTAATCATATTATTTATAAAGTTACACATAACATATATTGTCTCCACAGTTTATATCTAGTTGACTATCTGCAACATATATTTCAAAGTATCTTTCATCTCAAACACTTAGTGTAACTTAGTATTTAAGAAAGAATAAATGTAACCAAATCTTTACAATTTAATCTAATCTAACCTCCATGTGGCAGCTTGTCTTTCCCTCGTGTTGGCAGCAAACCACCTCTCCTCCATCCATTCCATTGAGTCGGGCTCTTTCTCATTATAGAAACAAAGTAGTTGAAGAAACTGTATCTTGAGGTCCTCATTTACACCATCTGTTCCACCGAGCAGTTGGAATACTTTCACTGAATCATCTATTAGGGCATTATCAATTGTGTACTTTAAGTCTTCTTCTGTTACCTATGAATATAGAAAATATAGATTTTTAGTTAAAATGTTTATTTGCCCTTTATTATACACTAGAGGCTAACCCACGGTTACACCCGCATAAATGGGAGATCTTCCATTTTACCGGCATAAAAGTAGCCTATGTCCTTTCTCAGGCTCTACACTATCTGTGTAATTTCATTTAAATTGGTTCAATAGCTATAGTGCGAAAGCAAGACACACAGACATAGTTACTTTTTCATTTATAATATTAGTATAGATGTTTGTTACCTACCTTACTCTCATCATTATAAATAGGTTTTGGTTTAAATGCATCAATGTGGGGGTCAGCGTTAAAGAATGGTGTCTTCTTTCTGGTTGGTGGATCCCACAATCTAGTTGTGAATAGGTCTGCATGTTCATCTCTTATCCAAGCCGCTGCTTTTCGACCTGCCTCTGCAGACAATGCATAGGCTCGCTTGCGATAGTTTGAAAGTGGAATTAGAAATGGATCATCATGGTACCTAAAATATTAATTGAATAATACAACTATCAATATCAGATGCATATCAAAATTATGTATTTTAAGTCATGTAGATTAATTGTGTATATATATAAATAAATAAAGGATCTCATTATTGTAGTATGGTTCTGTTTTATCTGGAATAACTAAGAATATTGTTTACTTATAGTGTGCGGCTGTCGGATCAGGTCCAATAGTCGTTGCTAATGCTTGGAGTATGTCAGTGGGACCTCTTGGAATGCGCGGTGGAGGAGCAATCCCATCACTGGATTTACTGCTTTGAGGAAGTTTCTGTCCCTCGATACTAGTTAGTTTGCGACAAACACACCCTAACCTTTGCCATTGCCTGTAAATGAGACGTTATTCAGACGATTAGACGTTGATTAAGATCATTAAGTTGAATATATAAGCAACTTATCATTATATACTGTTAAACCGAATCATTAGGTTAGAATCTTTAAAACATACCTTGGAACAACTAAATTTGAATACATTTAGATCGTGACTATGTTTACTTAGGAGCTGAAAAAAATTTTTGTGTCTTTTATTTTATAAATAATATTTTAGGACTGTTTTCTAGAATGTTTATCTAACCTCAAAATTGTTGAATTGATTTGATTGATTGAAGTTTGAACTGTCAAATATAGCACTGTCAATCGCTCATAGACACTACGTACTTTTTTTATGGCTTTGAGTATGAAAACTTTTTAGCCTCCTAAACTTTTATAGCGGCGATGTTGTCAAGTTAATAAAACAAGCGATAGCAGTTAACCATTTTATGATGATATATGATATATTTTAATAATATACACAAGATATATTTTAATAATCGCATAACTGCCTTTCAAACGTTTGTTGTTCACACTTTATACCAAACATACTGACACGCGACACGACATTGCGCTGATTTATTAATGGAAAGAAGTACTATTGCTTTTATTTGCTAACAATATTTCAGTTATCTATACTAAGTATCTATACTAATATTATAAAGGAGTAGAGTTTGTTTGTTTGCTTGAACGCGCTAATCTCAGGAACTACTGGTCCGATTTGAAAAATTATTTCGCGATTAGATTAGATTAGTCCATTTATCGAGGAAGGCTATAGGCTATATATCATCACGCTATGACCAATAGGAGCGGAGCACCAATGAAGAATGTTTCAAAATCGGGAGATTTCTTTTCCTGTTGAGAGCTTCCGCTGCGTACGCTGCGTAAACGGTTAAACTTACGCTAAAATGATGTATGACAGAATTGTTCTTCGTTAAAAGTTCTAAAAAAAAGTCCGCGATAGCATATATCTATCTGTTAAGGTTGACATACTGTGACCATTTTTATACTAACCAAATTTGTTCGAAAATTAACCATTATTTGTGACGGTATTTTTATAAAGATGATCCTTATCCAAATAAGTACGTTATTCATCACAAGTATTTAATTTAAAACGAAATTGCCTTTTACATCATTCGATTTCAATGAATATCTTCGGAGATATCGCAAATTTAAAATAACATTGCAGCAAAATAATGATCATGTACTGTACTGCGCGCGCCATTATGTTCCGGGCCGGCGCGTGCAGTCATTAGTTAGCTCTGCGAGCAGCGAGACCATCCTTCTACGTAAACGAAGTGGGTTGAAAGTAAGCACTAGCCCAAAGTAACTATTCCACGCGGACGGAGTCGCGGGCAGAAGCTAGTTTATTATATTATTATAATTATTTTATTATTTACTTATTTTTCTGTAATGTGAAACTGCAATCTTGTGAAAGTTAGGTTTTCATGCTTGCAGTCATGGGATATTCTTTTTAGTTCTTTGTAACAATTAATACGAAAAACAATCTTTATCAACAAATTTATTTACATAAAGACTAAAATAATAAAATATAAAATTAAAACGTAACTTGAGTACAAATTTGCAGCGCCACTGATACTGAAGTTACCTGATATATTGTCCACAGAATTTTCTACACTTGATAGTTCAACAAAATCAAAGTCGCAAATATATTCAGTTTCATTAACACATATGCTTTTATTATGATCGAAGACCATTGAATTAGGGCATTCGATTATTCTGGCCGTTACAATATCGCTTGTGCCGTTTACACAAGAGACAAAGAAGTTGCATTTATTGTTAACATGGTATGAGAATTGGCCAGCAGCAGTGCAGTTGTAGTTTGGTAAGCATTGGTATTCTGTGGCATTCGTGCATTGTTGCTCCAAATGACTGTAGACGAAGCCTAATGGGCAGGCGAGTTTGTATTGGATGAAGCTGGCGCCTCCAAGCAGGCACATAGTGTATCCCCGACAGTCTGCAACCTCATCATTTGGAAACCTGCCGCGAACGCTGCATTCCGCTGTATCGCTTACTCCGTTGCATAAACCCTGTAATAAAGCCATAACTTTTATCATGAAAGTCATTTAATAATAACGTAGAGGATGCGAGATTATTATATGCACTTGCATATTTTGTTTGTTGTTGGCTTAGATATTCTTATTTGCTGTAGTAGTTTTATATCTGTTGTTAACTTCAAATTGAGGCGTAAAATGTTTGAAAGTTGTACCTTAGTAACAATTTTATTTATTATACATATCTACTTAAACAACGTAGGTGAGACCAAAAAATTGGTACCAACTGTAGATAACCAATAACCATCTAAGTAAGTACCTACTTAGGTATAAATATTTATATGCTTTATTCGAAACATGGAATTGGCCATTTCAATCGTACAATATTGCTAATAAATACATATATACCTATGTAGCTATTTGTAACGTAGTACCTATCTATGTGTACCTACTTAAATAATGTAGGTAACGTGTATGTACGTAGGTACCTACCCTATTGACTATTTAACTATTAATGCTCTATAATGATTGTACCTACCAATAAGTTTGGAAGATGAGAAAGAAAATAGAATAGAATACTTACAAACATCACAACCAAAATGTATATTTGCATTTTTCCCATTTTTCAGTTCACTTAAATAACTATTACGAGTTCATACTACCGTCCGTATGTTTAAAAAATGTCGTGAGACATGAAATTAACCTTGTTATACTGTAGCTTCTTGTTTTATGGTGATTAAATATTTTTTCTCCACATAATTATATGTATTTAATACTCTCTTAATACCTACCTATCTCGGTTGAGATAGTAGCGGAAACTGAACAATTCCCTCACAGTGATTCATTTACTAGTGATGAGAACCTTGTTTACGTTTTTCGCGTTTATTATGTAGGTACCTATACTTACTTATTTAGTTAAATTTTAATTACTTACTCCACTTTTTAATTTCATCATATTATTTGGCAAAATGGCATTGACCCATGTCTACTAAGTATTTTTAATGTCTTTAATTTTAGCTTTTAGCGGTAACTCACTCGTGAATGCCTGTAAATTATGTAAGTATTTCGTCTAGCTGTGGTATCCTACTCCATTACCAGTATAAATGATCATTGATCAATTAAATGGTGGTCGATGAGAAAATAAATTACACATTCACAACTCTATGTTGGTGTAAGATAAAAAAGATAATTTTGTTTGAATACGACGTACAACTCTAGCTTTGCCTAGATTCCTCACAACTGAAGGTACCTAAATGTGTTATCATAAACTAGTAAAAGCCAACGGCTTTGTTTAAATTAAATACAACAAAGTATCTAATAATAAAAATATCTTAGGTACCTACTTTGATAACCTAGTTAATTTAGTAGATATTTTAATTTAAAAATACTTACATAGATACATATAAATACAGTTTATCATTACGAGTGTACCGAGTTACGAGAAATTGTCGGGTCGTGGGTTCGATTCCTACACAATACAACATTTTCTGGATGAAATACACAAATGAAGTAGTATTTAGTAAAGTATTTTAGCTATCTAGTTTAAAATAAATATTGGCAGGTTATTCATAACACAGGTTTCGGCTAAGCTTGCATACCAGATACCAGTTTTTCCTACAATCTTTAAAATGTTTATCATGTCTGTTATTTCAGATACTAGTTTGTAAGGAGAAAGCAATTAAATATTATTAATTAATAAAGGAAATAGACTTACCAAATGTGAGTTCAATCGATTTATCATTAATCTTGTTTATTGTGGTCTCAGAAAAAGTCTGAGATATAGGTACCAACCCAAATGGTGAAATCACTAAACAATTTAAGCTTCTTACAAGGTAACAGGAAAATTGAAAATAAAAACAGTCATCATCATCTATCTCACATAGGTCAATAAAAGATCTGACTTTTTTGGTACATTTGCCTAACACCCGCAATAAAAATGGATTACTAAGAATATCTTCCTTACGGGCTTTGTGAAATTTTCTATAAGGTATGTTTCGCACAGTAAGCCACGTTTTACCAATGTTAATTGATTTTTTAACATATTTGTCTATCAAATATAATATGATTAATACCTAGGTATATTTATTGATGAACTGAATAAACTCACATGATTAAAATAACATCTATGGATTGAATAGGCAGAAACCGTTTGAAGCTATTTTTTTATAGATGTATCAGCAGGTAGGCACTAGGTTACTACTAGATACGTCGTGTTTTCGTATATTAGTGGTAATTACTTACATGGTTTTTGTTAGTTTATTTTACTTATTAATAGATTGTTTTCTTGTATGCGGGCTATGCTAGCACCGAATATAAAGGAAGGTAGATTTTGTGCAATGGAGGTTTAGCATTACAGGAAACTCCAAAACAAAACATGACTTGACATTATGACAATGACCGAATGAATTTTATCACATAGATAATCTGTAATTGCATTAATCTCTTTATGAGAGGCAAGTTCTAGTAATGATATAAAACGAAATTTTGGAGATGTTTATGCAGTACCAACCAAAGATTGCAGAACTCATCAAAGATGGAGAACAAGATCGCCTACACCATATTTTTTGTGAGTAATATTTAATATTATGCACTTGCCTTGTTCCATATAATATGGGGTTAGGACAACTCTATGAAAGTACAACTTTCCTGTTCGTAGAGAAAGTGGGAGAGATGGCAAAATTTTTTTAGAATTGGTTTATTGATCACTTAATGTGTAAAGTAGTTACTAGTGGTCACCAATATAAACTTAGTTACCTCTTACCCTGCCAAAATTCGTCTCCGCTTCCATTACACCTAGTATTACATTTTGTACTTATATTTAGTTTAATTTGTTTGTTTGTTTCAGATGCTCTTTGCTGCTTGGCAAGTCCACGGCGCCGTGAACTGCAACTCGACGGGTGCTGGCCGTTTCGCTGATCCCAGCGACTCTACCTGTCAGAACTACACTCTATGCGTCTACAATAGCACCACCGATACCTACCTTTCATACAACTACGTTTGTCCTACGACTTCCCTCTTCAATCCTATTTCAGCGAAGTGTACTACCAACTACACTTGCAACGCAACTACAACTGATACTAATTCAACATGTATTATTGAGGGAAGAATAGCCAACCTCACAGATACGACATGTAAAACATATTCCCTCTGCGTATTAGCAACAAATGGGACGTATCTGGAGTACGGATATACTTGTCCTAGTACATCAGTATTTAATCCTACTTCTAAAGTGTGTACTACTAGCTATACTTGTTCTACAACTTAACATTGGTTATGCGGATAGAGTTATCCGTTAATGATTTCAATTCATTCTGTCATTCAATTCATTTAATTATTTTGAGTCATCAACAAAAATCTGAAGATAAAAACAAAAGATACACAGAAATAACTACAATACCTCCATTAATTTAGCCATAAATATGAGTATATAGTGTATTAAGTATAAAATGTTATTATATGGGTTGGTTTAGAAATTAGATGTACTTAAAATGAATAGAATTGAATATTGTTATAATGTTTGAATAAAACAATGATAATTATGACTATTTTTTAATAATCAAGCCGACAATATACGTATCTTATATTATTTTATTATTATATTAGTGGCTCCCCGCGGTTTCACCCGCGTACCTGGGAGATCTTCCATTTTCCCGGGATAACAAGTAGCCTATGATTTTTCTCGGGCTATAGACTATCTGTGTACCAAATTTCATTTAAATTGGATCAGTAGCTTTAGCGCGAAAGCGAGATACGAGATATTAGACAGACAGACAGAGTTACTTTCGCATTTATAATATTACTTAGTTAGGATTAGGATGAGCTATTTTGTACCTAGTCCTAACAATCAAGACTGTAAATGCAATAACACGTTTAAATGATATTATGATTTTTAGATATGAATGATCCTAAGGGATATAGATTTTAATCCTATTGTTAGATTAAAGATATGTATAAAAAGGTTATCTTCCTACAACTCATAATAAGATAAACCAAGATGAGGTGCATAACAATTGTGCTTGGATTATTTGCAGTGAGTAATTTAATATATATCCAAAAATATGTACAAACTATTATTTTAAATAAATGGTACTTATCACAAATAGATAGTAGCCGATTCTCAGACTAACGTATATTTCATAAAAATCGGTCAAGCCGTTCGGAGGAGTATGGTAACTAAGTAACATTGTGATACGAGAATTTTATATCTAAGAGAATAAATACTTATATAAATTTATAGATCTTCTGTTGTACCGTGGGGTCGGAATTTTCGAGTCTTAACGTGATCATCATATATCATTCGGAGTCCAAAGTTTCTACCCCTATACAACAATAAAAAAAAAAAATTACATACATTTATTTCAGGTAATATTAGCGGTGTGTTACGTCACCACTGCTTCAGTGAATTGTACTGCAAACGGACCGGGCCGGTACCGTGCCACGAACGACTCAACATGCCAGAAATACGTATTCTGCGTGTATAATAGGTATACTAAATCCTACACGGACTACAATTATACTTGTCCTAACAAGTCCCTCTTCAATCCTGGTATTGCGAAATGCACCACTAATTACGCTTGCAGCAATACAACAAAATAGTGTTCAAATGTAATCCTATCTACAACTGATTGTGAATAAAACTATGCTTATTGCAAATAAAAAAAATATTAACAATGTTTTTTTTTTTCGTCAATAAAGTAACATCTGATAAAATATTATATTATTTTAATAGACACCGAAGATGTTAATAAAAATTTGCACAATGGCGTGTATTCGTATTATATAGATATTAATATATTATAAAACTAAAAGAATTGGTTGAATATTAGTCCAAATAAGCAATATATTTTATGAGTATTTTAGTAATGAAATTATTATTATGTATAATTATTATTATTCTGTACGACAAGTACCTTAGGAAGGACGGAGTCTTGACAGTCAACATCTCTTAAGAGGTTTTGTTATGAAAATTTTAAACACACCTTTTGTATTTATTTATTTACACTTCGTGTATGATGCTCAAATAAGCATTCTTTTAATTTACATAATCAATCATGCAAAAATCTAGAATCGATAGTAAATCCTGTTTGATTTGACTTTCTCAAAGCAAAAACACAAATGCCTTCCATATAACTTACCTCGTCGAATGTAAATTAAGTAGATTTGAGGTCAATATAACTAGTCAGATTGAAATATATCACTTTAGTTGGATTGGTTTGATTTCTTAAGACTTAGATTTTTAGGAATTCCAAGATTTCTTACCTTTAGGTATTCTCACAATGTTATTAACAATTACCTTTAAATTTTAATGCTATAGTGTTCCGTAGTGTCAGAGTCACTACCCACGTTCCTTGTTATAGTAGGCTTTTTAGTAAATATAAAAATATGATCGAAGCACTTGATAGCACTAGATTTTCTTGCATCAGCGCTCACTTTTTGGGTTTTAATAATTTGATTTCAGTTGGGAAACTGGCTGTCGGTCTTTGTTAGCTTAATATCTAACTGATGTTAGGTTTAGGATCGTGTAGATTAGTGAAATAATTTGGTAATAAAAATGGATAACATTAATCTCGAAGTCTTAACTCTCAAACTTTAGTATTCCTTTAAGGCATTATATCCTCACTAAGCGTTACGCTCTAGATTTGAGTATGCACTATACACAATACATGAATATTACTAAGTAGATATATTACATCCTCAAAACATAAATAAAAATAACATAGACATACTTTTGCAAAACTATGTGCTAAGTGCAAACCATTTTTTTAATGAATTAAAAGTTACACCCTTACACGGACTGTTTCGGTGAGCGCAGAGGGTTTTCAACTGAGGGTAAATATATGCGACAGCGCTAAAGGTGCATCCTGTGGGACCGTACCTCGGCTGAGGGCGTCGCTGGGGTAAGTAGGGACTTACTTGGCATGATTATAAGTGGTCACCGCCACTTATAGGAATATATTGGAAAGAAGATCTCCTGTGTAATTTTAGGAATGATATTAGGTATGACCTCGTGCTCCATAAACTTTTATGTCAAACGTAGTAACAGAAGTGTATTGGTCCTTCATGATCAAAGTAAGCTTGGTATCACTTTTCCAGATGAACTCTACATAAAGACCTCTCCCATATTTGATAACCTTTAGTCATCGAGCATGTAACCAATAGAGTAGAACTGTTAACAGTTTTGTTAGAAAACAAAATACGCCAAAACGCTGCGCCGGCCCCTGTGTTCTGATTGGCCGACTCAAGGTCAAGTGTTGCACTAGACGTACACACAGGTCTCTTATTGGTCGGGTACTGTTTTAGTTCGAGCGTGGCTTGTTAGTTATACGTGACAAATCATTGATGCGTTGCTAAACAAATGGCTCACTATTGCTACTCTATTGGTTACATGCTCGATGCCTTTAGTGGACAGTGTGATATAATGCCAAAATGTATAATTATTTTACAATGTCATGGTTTGCTATTTTTTTACGATTATTACATCAGTGCCCATAAATTGTGACACATAGCCGTCGCGTCATAACAATGAAAGTCGTAATTATTATTGTGGGTATAAATTTTACTATTTTTACTGGTATAAAAAGGTTTCAGACTTACAGGTTATTGCAGACAAAATTTAAAAAGCCAGCAGCATGGAGACCAAAATTACCTTCGGTGTATTCCTCGTGAGTAAACTTTAATTTTATCCAATTTTTATAGTGTTTATTAGAAATTAATCAATAAATCTATCTCGAAGTATAACAGACAAATGCCTACTAAGAGCGCAGAAACTTTTCAGAAACCATTTATATTTTTTCCAAAAATCATTCATGTTGACCCCTTTTTCCTTTATGATATCAAACATAATATTGTTGTGTTATAATTTATACGCCATAATAGTAAAAAATATCTTTGGATTATCAATCTTTCCATATTACTTCACTATCTGTTTACCCCAACTGGTGTTTAAACTGCATTTATTTTTCCCTTAGGTGCTGTTTATGGCGTGGCAAGTTCGCGCTGCAACTGTCAACTGTACTTCGACTGGTGCCGGTCGATTCGCCGAAACAGACGACACAACCTGTCAGAACTACACCTTCTGCGTCTACGATAGCACCACGAGCACCTACAATGCCTACAACTACGTCTGTCCGACCACATCCCTCTTCGATCCCGATACATCTAAATGCACCACTAACTACGTGTGCAACGTAACTACAAGTACAACTACAGAATCTGTGTGCACAGAAGACGGTTACGTTGCCGATCCCGATTCAACAGATTGCTCAACATATATAGAGTGTGTTGACATTGATGGAAACTATACGGAAACTACATACACGTGTCCAGACAACACTTACTATGACCCAAACACAACTCTATGCGAATCTGACTATAATTGCACGACGGATGACACGACAGACGATACGACCACGACATTTAGTTGTACATCCGCGGGTAGATTTGCTAATACAACCGATACAACGTGCCAAACTTACTATTATTGTGTACTATCAACTGATGGTACATATTTACAGTATAACTACACATGTCCTACTACATCAGTTTTCAGTCCGACAACCAGTGTTTGTACTACGAGCTATACTTGTACAACCTCGTAGTGTCACTCAATTACTATAATACGAAAATAAACAAATGCTATGTATACCGGATAAATGTGTCTTATAATCGAAATAAAGTTATCTCAAATCATCTAATAATTGTTATTTTATCCTGCAATCCTATTCATTCAAGTCTATAGAAGACATTGAGACTTCAAATAACATATCTGTATTTATTTACGTTCATATGATTTATGTGCGCGGTTTTGTTTGCATGTTTCAGTCTGCGTTAGCTAAATAAAATGACATATTTATGAATGAACAACAATTTGAAATGCAATATTGCATGTAAAAACTTTTAGACAAGTACCTAGGGGAATTGTGCTTAAGATGACATACTTTTTGTTTCAAACCAAATATTCAAAATAAATAAAGTCATAGTGAGATCAAAACCTTACGATATATTCAAGTAATCACTTATTAACAAAAGTATTATAGTTTTGGAGCAATCGACTGAATATAAATTAAAAAAAACATCATTAAATGCACTTAGGTCCACGTGTGTAAGATGACACAAGACTAGGGAAAGATGACACACTATGTCATCTCAGACCTTATGTGGTATGTCGTCTTATCCAACAATATTTTTTTTTTCTTTTTGGGTCCCACTCAGCAGTGCAAAAACAGAGATTATACAATGATGTCACACTTAACCAGTAGATGAAATTGGATGAAAATCTTGTTAGTGCCGAATAAAAAAAGATACGCATACAACCGCCTAATAAAGGCAAGATGACATATATTATGTCATCTTATACCGATGTCTAGTATGTCATCTTACCAAATAGTAAACAAAAGTTTCATGCAAACATCGTCACAAAATCTTTTAGGTTAGAACACGTTATTATTAATATTTAGGCCATGCATTAATCACTGTTTATAATTAATATTAGTTCAAACGAAAATATTCACATCTTATATGAATTTCCACCATAATCGAAAGCTTTGGATATTTTTTTCTCACTACATAATCACAAAAACGTTAACTATTTTGCAACGCGCTGTCAGTCTCCGCCAAATTGCACTTCACCACTAGCGCTATCAATAGGTACTCTGTAAAACGTCACGTATTCACCTTTGGGCCGAATATTATACGAAATATAGAGGTGTGTCATCTTATCTGACTATGCCATCTTAAGCACTCTTCCCCTAAACAAAAGTAAAATCTATAGAAATTGTTATCATATAAAAAAATACTTTTGAAACGATACAAATATGATATCATTAACATATACATATTTTTGTATATTTACATAAATTAACTAAAATAGAAGCGAAAATATGTAGTAAACACATGTTGTGCCGACCCTGCTTAGGCGGGATAAGGGCAGGAAGAAGAAGAAAAAACGAAAATAGTTCTGACTGCACCAGTGCGATATATTAAAGTTATGTGAGTTGAAAATGAAAAAAACATTATTTAATTTTCCCTATGACGGTACCTGTATATTCTCCAAGTACTTCAATTAGAAAACTTTACATAATTAAACCTGCGAATTCTTGTATTTTTTCTAGGTGTGTTAGAAATTCTCGTATTTCTTCTTTTTGCATTTAATATGCTCTCCTTAAAATTAACTTCTTCTGGATCACTTGAACTCTGAATTCCGTTAATTAATAGCGATGCAAGTTTTCTTACCACTTGGACGTTGTGATCAAAAGCCGAAGATCCATTTACATTGACATTAGATTCGAATAAACTGCTGTAGAGATTCTTCTCGGGAAGCACGCTACAATTAGTATTCGGTTTCTTCGTAGTAGGATATAAGTGACGAAAATAGTATTCCCTATTTTTTTTTATCACCGCTGCTGGTATTTTCTTTTTCGTGTTTCCTTTCTTCTCACCAACCGACACAGTGCTGAAGATAGTATTTTGATTATCTTCAATTGAATATGTGTCTTCTTTAGGAGACGTAGATTCAATCCTATATTTTCTTGCATTGTTATCATTTAACATATGTTTATAACTATCGTAATCGAACTCAGGGAAGCTTGTTACTAAGTAAGTTGATTCATTGACACGTCTTACTTGGTATGTATTAAGAATATTCTCCATTGACGAGAAATTACTGAGCGTACATTGTAAAATTAAAATATATTTAGCTAGCAAAGTAATCATGAAAATAAGTCGAATTGTCAACAATAGATAGGCGTCATTTTGACATTTACATAGTAAGGTTATTACTCAGTTAATTATGGTACTGATGTCAATGTCATAAAGGAACCTATTTACCTTCTGCTACTATTGCTGAAAGAAGGCCAGCATGGAAATTGACCACGTGTCGGTCAAAAGTTATATCTCTAACTACCATTCGACAAAACATGAGTAGGTATTTCCCGTGAATAATGTAAACGGCAAACGACTTAACACGAAGAAGCGTGATGATATCGCATCTCCTAGTAAAAAGTGAATGAAAATCACACAATGAACGTCGAGAGTCAGCTCTCATGCCGCGGAATCAAGGTCAAATTTGTCTGGCAAATCATCCAAATACACTATCCATCTTTATGTGTTGATGTGGGCGAATACCAACTATATATTAAAGCACACATGGTTTATATTAAGTTATGCCTCGCTCGGGGACTTATGTCGATCTCTGGGAAAGAGCATGAGACCGTTCCCGATGCTGTTATTGTTTTCATTGCCTCGAGTACACGCTGTTTTAATTGCTTCTTCCGTAAATGTACAAGAAAGTTTAGAATAGCAAAATATTAGTTATATGATTTTACTGCATTAGGATGAAAATGGGAAGTGATAAATGTACATAACTCAATGTCAGTATTGTAGGAAAAAGTTGAATAAAATAACTCCGAAGACTACCTGCTTTCCTAATGGAAAAGTCGAGTAAGTAATATCAAAAATTAATATACCTACAGAGAGTTTCCTCATTCTTCAGGCGTAAAAGAAACCCTTTAGGTTTGCACTCTTTAGCTTATGGAATAAGTACGTAGTTATCTTGGGATATCAGCTTTCACTCGAATGCTTTGCAGTGTCCTGACATCGTTAAATTGACCCCTGTTGACCCATGAGTACTTCTAGTTTATATATCGGTACAACATAACTTATTGATTTGTTGTATATACATTTAATATGGTAAAAGTGCAAATAGCTCATCACAAATTTAATAAGTTTAATTTTTGATTAATTGTTTGATTGCATTATATTTTATTTAAGATACTGTAATAGGGAGTGTTTACGGAATTACACCGTAATGAACGTCGCAGGACGTTTTTGGACAATAAATAATAAATATCCTGGGTCATTTTTCACACACGGCCAATCTAATTCCAAAGTAAGCTTCAAATAAAGGATAGGATTTAGGTAAATGGTAAGAATTAGAAAACAGCATGAGGAAATTACTTAGTATATGATATTGAGAAGTTGACAAGGTATTTTATAGAACACGCAAAATACAAACCTATTTATATTGGTTGTACTAAAATTGTAGTAGGCGCAGGACATAGACTAAGTGCACAATTTTACAGGCATTTATTCAGTTATTATGAAATACATGGCCATTTATACTGTAGTATTAAAATAATTTCTTGAAGATTACATCTCATAGTTCTTTAATGTCAAAAGATAAGAGAAATGCTCTCTCGAAGACACCTCACGCACGAATCAACTTTCAAGTCATCGTCATCGGTCATTCGGACGAAGCGCTCGCAACGTTCGCAGTTTATACAATTAGAATAGTAACAACACTCACCTGCGTGACATGACTTTTAAGAAAGTGCAGATAAATAGGAACTTGTTAGAAAACATCGGCTTGTGTCTAGTTGTTTACTTTATTTTGGCTTAGGTATGTATATTATAGAGCTATAATAATAAGAAATAATTTTTCGTAATATTGACGAAATTTCGACGAAAGTTTTAATAAAGCTATATTATTATTTGAAGGGTCTTCATGTACCAACGCCATGTGATTGATTGCCATTAGGTAAAGTCTTTTATTCACGCAAATAATAAAATAAGAAATACCAAATAAATTCTGACTGATTCATGGTCATAAATAAACTTATTTATATTTTTAACTTCATTTTGTGCATTATAGTATCCGCATTAGGATTTCGTAATTCGAAAGGAAAATGCCTAAGTGTCCAGGGGCCGCAGTCTCGACTTGTCATCGCAAAGTTACTACCGATAATCGTTAACAAAAAAATTCGGTTGCCGTATCGAACTTAATGTCAAATGCAAGTCTCTACTTGCGAGATAGCGAGCAATATCGTTAAATTATGCGTCGCTACGCTACCGAAAAAGTTATTCATAGTCCGACATTTTTTTATGAAATATATTGGTTGTTAAAAAGTTTACTTGAATACAGGGAAATTTGGTACTCATGATTTTATCGAAATAATATCATTTATTTGAAAATTTTACAGAAACTAGATAAAACTTAAATTAAGCATATAGCTTTTCATAAAAAAACTAACAATTAGCACAAAGTTTTTACCAGAATTTAATTAATTTATTATTTATCGAGGGACTATTATAGTTTGCCATCTAGCAACACTATTTTATGTCAAATTTTATGAAAAAATATTTAAAATGTCATATCTTCTTGTCTCCGTATTACACGCAAAGCTAAAGAGAAAATCAGTTGCATGGCGTTGTTTCTTCATTTCAATAATGTTGCGGGACAGTGAAGCAGCCGCAGGCCCGAGCGGCCGCGGCGTCGTGTAAGTACAACCTACATATTTATACATTTTCGAATTTTCATATGTCACATACGATGTTTATAATACAAAATTCTGAATCAATACGAAAGACAATTAATCAATTGGCACTAATTATCTTGAAGATTCGGCATCACGCTTGAGAAAATTTCAAAGCATTTTGAGATACATAATACGTCTTTTTAATTACAGATGATAGCAGCTGCAACTCTACTGCAAGCAGAGGCTGAGGCTTTCTTAGCGCAAGCTGAGTTCAAGCTCAAGCTTGTTTCAAGTTTGTTATATTGGCGGTGGATTTTAAAGATATAAATAAATATCTGTATATTTATGAAAATAATAAATATTTTTGAAATGTTTTATGGTTTATTATTACAAATACGTAAATCTAGTTTAATTCAATAAGAATTCTTTGTACTTGCTCTGCAACAGCTCGCCAATGCCGTATTATTCCTGTTATTAAAGATAGATAGATAAGTAAGACACCTTAAACAAATGTATTTATAAAAAGTACGTAAATAGGTGGACTGATGGACTTACCTTTATCCTATATTTTAATAAATTGATGTTCCAAGGTGGAACTAGGTAGATTACAATAAAATTACAATAAAAATCTGCTCAGAAATATATATTCAACCCCACTTTTATCTATCTCTTCTAAAGGGAATAAGAAGATAATTTAGTCTAGCAAGGAAATAGACAAACATTATTATAACTAAAGAAGGCACAATTACAGCTTATACATTTTATGAATGGTCCTTGCAGTGATTCCTCACATATGCCTCTTCGTACACATCCGAACTAGATTTATAATGTACTAAGAGTATTTGCTGTGCACCAATATAGCCTGAAAATTTTCAAAATTCAGAGTTTGCTTTCCTACCGATCGTACCGATCACTTTGCGGGCTTTCAAAAATCGACGCAATGTTTCATCGATTTTTCGGTAACTTACCGACGTCGGTCGATAGCTTTTTCAGTAGAGACTACCAAATATTGTTAAGTTCGGCTGTCAAAAATCGACGCAAAGTTTCATCGATTTTTCGGTAACTTACCGACGTCGGTCGATAACTTCATCAGTAGAGACTACCAAATATCGTTAAGTTCCGATTGACAGGACTTACCGACCGAATTCGGTCGCAAAGTTATCGAAATTTATGTCGAGACTGCCGCCCCAGCTCATTTGAACTGGGTTTCTTGTGAGTTCAAGCTTCCTGATCGCTGATGATGTCACGCACGTAGATCGTCGCAAATGTATTCTTTACGTAATCATTGCTTGGCGTCCAGTCAACTATGTATATCACTAAGTACGCCTGCAGGGTAGTAATTACTTCAAAAATGGCTTGCTTTTTGCAGGTATAGTTAGTAGATACATCATCCAAATAATATTTTATACGAGTCAGACATTTCTGCTTGGCAGTAAATTTTATACTAGCTTAACTCCCTATTGATTAAAAGAAGGTAGGCATGTACCTACTCAGATCCTGTATAAACAAAACAAATAAATTTAAGTCCAATAAATTTTGTGTAATACAATTAAACTGTGATTAAAATTTTTAATAGGTATCTATTACCAAAAAATATAATCAGTTTTTAGAGTTCAGTTAAAAAATTACTACTTAGATATAATCCTTTTTTTGTAATCGCTACACTATTAAAAGTTACTGAGAAAAGTTTCCAAATGTTGCAGGTTACGCAAGTGAATTAAAGTCACTTGTTGTTGGATGGCGTATTGGCCGCATCAAAGCAGAACGATGAAACTATAGTAAAAGAGCATCATACAAAATACGTGGACTGAATCGCACATCATCACTCGCACCCAATATTTGCGAAAGCAAACTGTTTAATATATAAGACGCGTCGATGCTCTTTCAATTTGTACAATTTCACTAAATAACTTGGCACAGGAGAGAATACTAATTTAAGGTTTCTCAATACGTTTGTCTGCTATTGATTGCATTTTTCGTGTTTTCATTTTTCACTATTAAAAACCAATAAGTGGATTATGATTGCAACTATGTATATATCAATAGAAAAAGTATAATTAGCCTTTTACTACATACATATAACTGATTGATTTTGCTGTGAATGCAATCACAAAGTTGCAATATCTATACATGCTATGTATTTATTTTCTATTTAGAAAGTAGAACAAAAATATTTTTAAGAAAGTATTATTACATACCGTTAATTATATATAACCTTCATAGGTGCGAATTAAATAGTAACCCTAAATAATAAAACACATGTATCCTTTCCCTGTTTCCGCTTGTAAGTCGAACTATTTCCTTCCAATACGCGTCTACTTGTGTGTGCTATCGCACAATACCTACATTATTTATGTTACAAGTACATTTTCAAGTAAATGTACGAAAAATATTCATGCGCAAATGCACTTAATGCAGTCGCTCCTTCCGCGATTAGCTGTTTTGCGGAACAACATTAGCTCATAAATAACCGTTAGTGTAAGTAATTTTCTACTAATGGCCAACGACTTTTTACAAGCTGATGCAAAGTACTTTTAATTATATCTGACAGGTGTGCTGTTCAGCAAATTTATGGGGTTATGAAATTACTATAAAATATGTGCTTAGGCGCATTATTTTTTCACTTTTATAGGTGAATCAATCAATAAACATTTTCCATTTCTCATCGTATGATTCTAATGACGGTTGCTCATATATAACCCACCAGTTACCATTGTAGAGACAAAAACCCTTAATGATCAACAATTAGCTTCATAATTGGTATTCAGTAGGGACCTACTCCGTATTATTTTTGGTAACACAATTTACACATGTACATTGTACGTTTAGCAAATAAGCATTCAATTTAACATACCTAGTTAGTAACGTTATCAATACGGAACTCTAGATATTATATAGAAGGGAACTAGAGAATCAAGAGCAACTTTTTTTTAACAGTAGAGTGCATTCCACACGTACCAACTTTAACATAATATGCTTAATGGTCATGAAAAAAGACTAAAAACTATAATTGTGGTCAGGATAACGCGTCCTAGCGAGTTAAGTGAACGCATTATTTCTTTTAGGACATATTGTAATGTTTATGTTATCTGAGTAAAGCTTTTACAGAAGAATTTCATGACAAAACAATACTTTTAGATTTGTTATAGTTTTAAGACAGTTTGCGTAATCCTTCATCAAATAGGTAGGTACCTACTTATTTTAATATCACATACCTACTTTTTAATATTTCCTTTTTCGTCTGCTGTGTCTCGTCATAATAATAGCTTTACGTAGAAACTTGTTATCCATAATCATACAAGCTTATCTAATAAACTGTTAAAAATCGAGTGATTTTTTTGTCTATCCTGTTGGATCGAAGTCATCGAAGATTATGTTTCAAAACTCGAACTGGCCGCAACTTTATTGCTACTTTGGACCGAAGCTGGACGACCCTAATCGAGAGAGGGTTTCAAATTCCAATAATCATTGTGGTGTATTTGAAATGGGTCAGCAGGTATAGAGTGCTCCCGCCCCCGGGCGCTCGACGACGGCGCGGCGTGGCGGCCGCGGCGTGGTGCGCGCGTCGCGTCTGCCTGCGCTCATTCGCTTTTTGCCCACCTTTCGACTCACGCGCAGCCTCCACCATTGTTTACGCGCGCGCATTTCTCTCACGTGGGAACCATTGACTTTTTCGTGCTTTACCGCCGGAGTTATTCATCTGCAACAACTGGAGCGCCCGCACGTAATGATTGCGAGCTTTGTGTTATCAGTATAAGGGACACGGTGTAATATGACAACTGTGGATTGTTGGCATGTAAGGTGAATTACCGGATCGGGGTCCTTGTGAAAGTTAAGTGATGATCAAATAGACACAGTGATTGGGATCTTCCTATCAGATAAGCGGAGACATGGCGGTCGCACCGGTGAGACTCAATATAGCGTTTTATTTCATTATATTTTTATAGTATTTTAATGGGGTACCTCCTGTGGTAAGTGACTAAGGTACAGCTTTATTAATTGACGGGCCATATGTCTATCTATCTGACTCAAGCTGCTGGTCAGGGCTTCGATTCTCACACAGGACATAGCATGTCAGTTTATTCTAAGTGTAAATATAAATTTTCGCACAGTATATATGTATGTACATTATTATATTATGATTTATGGGAAAGTTGTAGAAAATTTTGAACAATTTATTTCTTTATCAATACTGCCTACTGATGGTTCATTTACGAGCCATTCAATTTAATTAAGTCATGAATGAAAACATTTTGTGAGTTCAATTAATAATATTGGTAGTTATCTTGCTTCGGTAGGCGGTTATTTTCAAATGTAATCTGCTAGTTAATTACATGTGAGATTGGTTTTTAAAACATAAAGATTGTGAGTTAAATGTTAATTATGGAGTTCATGAGGAAACCAAGGAATAGTGTTAAGGTATTTTGTAGGCTGGTTATCACACTAATGTAGATTATTTCCTGTGTTCCGGGTGTTGATAGCTAGCAGGGCTTTGAACCTTTACCAACTTTTACAGCATCACCATTTACTAGGTTTAATTTTATTGAGCTTAAATACAAGGTAACTTAATCCAGGATGAGTCGGAGTACAAACAAAGTATTCACATTATTTAACCGAAGAAGGATAAGTGTAAATTTCACATGTTTTAAGGAAATAATACTGAAAGCTTCGGTGCCGTCAAAAGCTTTCTAAACGCATATTTTACATTTTTTTATAGATCGAATGACCATTTATTTTAAATTTAATGACTTCTTTAAATAGTACCATATTACTGTGTAATAAAGAAATTAAAATATACTAAATAATTTCATTAAATTCCTTGAGGCATTAAGAAGTATTTTAACATATGCCTACTTAATACTAAATGTATGGTAATCCTGGTAAATAAGTGTCGATCGCTAGTAAAAAACATAACTTAACCTTCAATAAAAACCTCAAAGAGTCTAGAAGAACTCACAAAAACCAATATATTTCTGAGAAAATTGTACATCATGACAGTTCCTAGCGACATTGAGCTTTAAGCTTTCCATTAGCTTTTACGACAGCGAACAACCAGTGTGCTTAGCTTCCGTAATCGTCGTGTGTAATCAACTGCGCTTTTAATGCTGTTATAAATGACAGTGTAGTTCTAAACCACTTGGACACCAGTTAACGACAGGATAATGTAAACATAAAACCCATTTTTTGTGACGCGGAAGAGGTTTCAACCAAGAATTTTGAAAGGATGTGATAAGGCTATGTTTATCTTCGAAGTTAACACGGAAAAGAAACTTGAAATCTAAATGGATCAATGTTACGACACTTCGGGTGACTGCCTCTAATAGTTGTCTGCCCCAAATTATTTATTGTCGCCGGAAACGATGTTTCCTTACCTTTGCGTAAGTATATTTATCGTCATAATTATAGAAAGAGGAGGCTTTTTTAATTGGAGCATTAGTTTTTATGTAAAGTTGTGCGCTGATTGCTGAACATAATTATATGATACATGATATAATAATGCTTTAGTCCTAAAACTGTCTGGAATAAAGGACATATTAGTCTATCTAGTCATGAGCTCTTTTCAGTCACTGTTTTTTATAATATTATTATAGACTTTGATAACAGTCAGTTTCAAAGGCTTAAATAACGTTATACTAATGCAATGAGGCGTTAAAAACTAAACAGTTCCTAAAATAGATTTCATAGACGTTTAACGCAAAGTAAGATAAACTATCTTTATACAAAAACTTGAATACCGGTATATCAAGCTGGTATTTTGACACTAAGCTTGGTGAAATCTGAGAACGAGTTTGTACGTTCTTGAAGATGAACGAGAAATGCCCACCGGATCTGAATCATCCTAATCATTTAGTACAGGGGAGTATAGAAGTGTTTGCGAACGAATTTGAATTAAAGAACGACTTTTGAGAACTTCTTTATCTTCCATCAATCTTCTCTGTTTAGTATCATCTATACGTATATCCTTAAGGTGATACTCGTATGCAACTATGTTGATTGAATTACTTCACGGTTTTTTTTTATTTAAGAAATAAATTACCGTATAAAGGCCAAAATAAAATCTCCTTGATAAGTAAAAAAAGTTTGGAATTTGAAACTTAACTAAAAACTTTTTATCGTGACTGTGTAGCCTACAGTGTTTTGACAGTAAACAAAGATGATGGAGGGGACGTGCTCGAGTGCCGTATTTGAGTTTTATCCTAACCTCTGTCATTGTTGATGAAATATTCTCAGAAAACAATAAAGAAAACATTTAATTCCCGTAATTTAAACAAAAAAAAGCTTTTTTTAGCAAAAAATTTGGGTAATTTTTTTTTACCCCAAACTTAGCTTATTCCTTACACCTATGTGGAAGATTGAGTTGCTGCTGCAATAACCTTATTAAAACATGCTTAAAGGTTTGATTTGGCATTAGTCAGATAAATCCTAATCCGTTAGTAACAGTTACGTACTAACTAAGTAGTAGCTTTTTTTAACTATATTTTTTTTTAATATTCAACCTAAGATATTATTTACAAAATATTCTCATACAGTAATAAGCCTATGAGGTCAATAAAATGCACTTGATATCGTCTAAAAAGCCACTTGTAAATAACAATATCATTAACCTAGAAACTAATACCAATAAATCATTATTTCGTCAAATGTTCAATGAAAAGTCGGTAGTATTTGGGAGTCGGCATCCGTGTTGTGTTGCGCCCGCGCACGTCCGATATACGACATTATACGATACGTTTACAAGCTAGCGCCGCGTGCGGTGCATGTTTCACTTTCCATTTTGTCGCGTTTACTTTTGTACTAGAATTCCTCAATGGACTGTAATGGTTACCATCCGTATGTCATTTTTTGAGTAATGGTGCGGTAATTTCTATAGGGACTGAAGTCATTACCGTATTCTGTAATTAAGAAACGGTAGGTGCTTATGCACATAGTAGATATAATTGCCAACGTTCTTAATGACTATCTGTATTATTCGTTAACTCAGTAAAACTCTAGGTAGATTTATTAAGTTATATAAAATAGGTATAATTTGGTAAATAGCCCCAATATCTCCATGTCGTGAAATGTTTAAAAAATCCGTCAAATAGGTATAATTCCTCCAGCGCAGTCGAGTAAATATAGGAGCCTAAGCTATCTTGATTAAGTCCCTCCATCTTCAGCATATTTTTAAATATGTATATAAATATTTTACAATTCTAATTTCATTAGAGAAGGTTAGTTCAAGGCGAAATTATCATAGTTCCTAACTCTTCCTTGCGTACATTTTATTCTTAAAATGGCTTCCTTCTTTGTCGGCTAAAGATTTGCAGTCATTGTAACACTTGGGGGCCATTAACATTATTTGCATATTCATAACGCTGTTAATGTTTTAGTATTGGTGCCTATCGTTAGTAAAAGTGGATTATAATATCCTATTAAATATGTAGGCTCGTAAATTTAGCTTTTTACCGGTTGTATTTATGTTAAATGTGAGTCAGCATATTAGATACTTTGGTGCCACACCCAAACTAAGTTAGGAATCTTATAGAAACTTCGATCGGTAAGTTTCATTTCAGTATTGTTCATCAAAATAAAATCAAATCACGGCTATATTAAACCTATCTATTACTGAGTTTGGACTATAAAGTTTTGGAAACCAGTAGCTCAAGTAGGTACAGCTCGTCATATCTCACAGAATCTCACAAGCCACGTTCCATATCTGTGTTCAGTAAGTGCTCTTGAACCCCGCGATCATTGTTCTATGCAATTGTTACGTCTGAGAATTAACTCATTTGTAAAGCTCCTTGTGAAAGCGCATTTCTCACCCACAACGATGGAGAACTACTGTCAACGTTAAGTGTTCATTTAAAAAAGGTTTTCACATAGGTAATGTGTGGAATTAAATTTAGAAAT
Organism: Thyatira batis; assembly: GCA_905147785.2. Classification (NCBI taxonomy): domain Eukaryota; kingdom Metazoa; phylum Arthropoda; class Insecta; order Lepidoptera; family Drepanidae; genus Thyatira; species Thyatira batis. The sequence continues at coordinate 3,998,948 of LR990490.1, forward strand.
AATGTTAGGAAACTTTTACGATTGATATATTTATAGAAGGGCTCGTTATCCACAATGTCTAAAATAAAATCTAACCAAAATCACTGAAGCTGCGTTTGTTGGAATGATTAGCCTCCGATGAAATTGTAGATGTGAAGCTTAATTTATTTATTTATTTAGACTATCAGGCGTGAAGTGACTCTTATATAATATGGGATGAGATGAGGGAGAGTGATTCGTCGCAATGGTCCTCAATTATATTATGGTATTGACGGATATCATTCTTAACAACAAAACATAGGTAAATAGTAACATTTTTACATAAAATAATATAGCCTATTAAAACAATAGAAATTACAGTTATAATATTTAAATAGCATTTAAATTTCCTGATTATACTCCGGTGTTAGCGTAATGTAACGTAACAATGCAAACAAAGCACGGAACAGACTATATCATGAAAATCAACGTGCGACTAACAACCGTTTAATGGTTGCTTGCGAGTAATAAACACCCGTTATCGCCACCATCGACACGGAATAAAAATATATTGGTAAACAGAAAAATGTTAATATAAATATCTTCCATTAACTCGAGACCTGCATCCTAAAGGAAATTTCCTCGAAGGAAAATATCTACTGTTGGGACATAGGTACCTACGAATATATGATAGTACGGAATTGATTTCAGATAACATCGATAGCAATTATAAGGAAACAGTTATCAGCTGCAAGTAGAGCAAACTCACACAGTTACGTCACGAAAAAAACGTAATTCAAATGTAAAAATAATTATCACATTCGGGTAGTAACTCACTTGATTCCTTCTATTATTTATCTATGTAGCGTAAATAAAAGTAAAAAAGCGTAGTAAAAGCACCTATCTAAATACGATAGCCGCAAGATGAAGGTATCTTATGAAACTCGCGACCTTTCACCCTCGCCGCGATGATAATCATTCACAAAATCTTCCGAGCACGATTGTATTATAGTCTCCCATTAGGTTTAATAGAGATCATTTATTTCTTTTATAGTTTATAGCATCCTAAAAAAATTACAATCGTATGCTGATTGTTGCTTTTTTATTCGGAATGTCACATTTTCAAAACGCTTCGTTCATTCCACTTGATTTCACTTGAAGGTAGCTCATATCAAGTTTATTTATTTATTTGTAGAAATAATAAAATTTAATTTAATTTTCAAATGTCAATCAAGATCTATAGAGATGTGAGTGATGGCCGAACAACGTGTGGTAATCAAACATATCAAGTTCAGTGTTATGCTTTATTATTCGTGTTTTGATCGGAACAGGTTTCAGTTCACGGTACGCCCACACACTGGGAACTTCACTCTCAATTTCCACCAAAATTGTACTCGTTGTGCAATGATTTGATTTATTGTATCGATATTAACTATTAGGTTACGGTGGGATGGTATGTTATATGAGTTATGATTACAAAGGTGGTCATGGTCTTAAATGAAGTTCGGATAATTATGATTGTATGGTAGTCCATCTCGAAAGATTACTCATGTTATTTATTGAACACACTTTGTACTTAGAAGTGCATGTGCCTACGGCCAATTGTAATATATTACTTTCTTTCGTAAAATATCTTAAATAGTAGCGTAGATATTCATCTATTTGAAAATGTCTTTTCGTCACATGTTAATAAGCTAATTTAACGAAGTGAAACTAACTGACGTAGACGGCTGAACAAACAGCTTATTTAAATAGTTTCTTTTCTATAGTATAATAAGATGGCGTAACGCAACTTACTTAATAATTATAATAACATACTTTTAGTAGATATAGAGATATCGTTATACATATGAAACTGAGTCAGTCAGTATAAATGTTTGGTTCATTTAAATTTACCATAATTGTATCCAATTGTTCTATTAAATAAAATATTAAATTCCTGTCAAATGTCCGTAAATCCTTACATAGTGAGTTGAATAATTTAAAGCAACAGTTAGAACGAAATAAATCAATGATATAATATACCTATTGCGCATTAGGGGTGGCCTACGTCCAGCAGTGGACTGATAATGCTGAAGACGACCTATTGAAAATGTACATCTATGAGCTTTTTGTATGGAGGTACCCCAACCTCTAAGAATTGATAGATCATTTGTTTTGCAAACAAAAGTAAACACTATTAAACTATTATGTGAACTAATCATTTATAGAATGATATGTTGCCTGCTACAAAATCGTTGGTGTCAATTTCACGAGCAATACTTGTGCTTTCACCACGAGTTCCCATCACATATAGATACTTACATGTATTTGCTTCAAAGACTTACTATTGTTATGTCGAATATAGTTAACAAAAGGATAATGTTATATTGTAAACAATCACCTTCATAATGACTATCTTGAAGCGGAACTGTGATAATGATAGCTGTATGCTCAAGTCATGTGTGAAAATATGAATGTCACTTTCTTCTTTTTATTATGATCACAGAACACTTTGAGAGCCATTCATAGAAACATTGCTTCATCATCGTCATCATCAGCATGCAGATTTCCATTAGACAATCGACGTTTACTACCAGTCATTTAAAATACGAAATATTTGGCAAGATTTTGTTTTGACTATTAGTACTAATTTATATTTCAACAATGCTTGTTCTGATGGAGTCAATAGTCTATGGAATAGGTGGTTCAATGAGTAAGAAGTGGCCTTTGGCCCGTGCCAGGAAAAGTTTAACTGAGAAGCTTACTGAGAAGTCACAAACTATTTTCTATATACTTAGTCACTCCGTATGTAGTTATACTTAGACGGTATTGTGGATTAGTTACTTTTGGATAGCTTTCATTAGAACTGTGTTTATTAATGTTACTTAGAGACATATTATGTTAATATCGATATGTAAATAGATATAATTAGATGAGTTACTTCTTCTTCTTCTTCCTGCCCTTATCCCGCCTAAGCAGGGTCGGCACAACATGTGTTTTAGATGAGAATTAGATGAGTTACTTATAATTTACTAGCTGCCTCCGCGCGGTTTTACCCGCGTAGTTCCCGTTCCCGCGGGAATACAGGGATAAAATATAGCCTATGTTACTCGGGGATAATGTAGCTTTCCACAGGTGAAAGAATTTTTGAAATCGGTCCAGTAGTTTCGGAGCCTATTCATTACAAACAAACAAACAAACAAACAAACAAACAAACAAATCTTTCCTCTTTATAATATTAGTATAGATAAAACAAGTACCTACTCTCACACGTTTTTACTGTCATGTCAATCGAAAAACTTACTCAGCACCCAGATACATAATTGACGTCGAATTACTGACTTATTTTGAATATCTTGTCCATTGTTATGAATGTTATGTATGTATGTGATGTCGAGTCAAACAATTTTCATGTTCAACAATATTTAGCATGAATAGAAATTCACTTATAGTATGTACATACAAGACATTGTTATTGCACTTTCACTGTCCTAACTAACGTGATCCTATTTTTTATTGGCGTAGGTATCTATCTATCGCAATACAAAGCAATGTTATGTTACAGATATATATATCATAATTTTGTTTTAAACCAGCTCAATTTCTTGTATAATGCAGGTGGTTATACTGATCCAACCGATACTTATTTAAGAATACTTACTATTTAAAAAAAATGAATGGAATAAGGTGATTCTTTAATATGAAAACCATTATGTGCCTCTCACGATCGATCACTGTTTGACAAAGATCGAAGTCACGATCGATCCACGACAGCTCAATTATTACGATCGACTTGTGATGACTTTCAAGGGAACTATTGTATTCTCTCCTTTTGTGATCGAGTGACGATGTTATTTGTGAAAAAATAAATACTTTACAAATTTTGATGCTCGGTTGAGTCTGAGAGGCATGCTTGGATGGTTTTTTTTTTTATGTGTTGGACGACAAAAGTACAGACGTATCGCCTGATGGTAAGCGATTACCGCCGCCCATGGACACCCGCAACACCAGAGGAGCCACAAGTGCGTTGCCGGCCTTTAAAAAAAGGAGTACCTACGCTCTTTTCTTGAATTCCGATTCAGAACTACGCATAAAGTAGACCTAACACATTACAAAAAAATAAGCATTTCCATTATAGTCATTCAAGTTAGATGCCGTCTAAGGTTAATCGAATGCAACAATAATGCTACATGAATAACAATTATACATACAAAATTATCTCAATTCTAATCTTAAGATTTATAATACTAACCAGTTTAAGGCTCGATTCACCTAGTTTTCACTTTCACGCGGTTTAGTCGTGAGAAAAAAATATTCCTTCTTACCTTATGTCATACAAAGAAAGCATTGTTACATTTTGGACGCCTATTAAGTAAAAGTTTAGCGTGCGAATCCCATGGCTAGTGGAAGGCCAATGTTCAGGCAATTGACCTTTGATAATAATATTATTTTTTAAAATATAGCTACCTATATAGTTATTATTTATAGTGACTTATCCATATTACTGATTTTAATTAACAATTTAAATAAATAAATAAATATAAATAAATAAATATCCTGGGACATTTTTCACACACGGCCAATCTGATTCCAAACTAAGCAGAGCTTGTGATATGGTAACCAGACAGCTGATATACTACATATACTACTTTTAAATACATACTTATATAGATATTTACATCCAGACACAGGACAAACAGACATATTCATGCATACAAATGTTTGTCCTGGGTGGGATTCGAACCCACGACCCGCGGCTTGAGAGTCAGGGTCACTAACCACAAAGCCAACCGGGCTGTTCAACATTTACCAGTATATAAGTATGAAAGTGCGTAAATACTTTTTACAATTCGGCAAGTAACTTCGATATGTAACTAAAATATTCTGAGTATTACTTACATAATAATTGGCCACGGGCATCCTTCAATGATTTCGTGACTAGAACTCATTGAAACAATTTCGCTTTTCTTCACATATTTATTTAAATGATACCTACACCCAAATGGATGCGATCAGAATTCATTCGAGTTTCGAAATTCGGTCAAAGTATGTACAAGTTTTGCATTGATCATTGCTGTCCTAGTGGTTATGTGCTGCCAAGTCATGTACCTATATGATCATGTTCGGTTTTTAAATAAAGTCTTATCTTCTGCATTATTGCATAAAAGTGCTGCAAGTCTCTGAAGCAGCAAGTTAAACTTTTTCGTATAACCTATTTATTTTATAACAATTCTATTCTCATATACCATACTTCTGTTCTATTATATTCATTTATATGTCGGGCTAATTGGAGCAGTTCGTTACCGTGTGTTCATTTTGAAAAAAAAAAATTGTATACATGATATTTTCATGTTATTGTACCTTCATTATTATTTCTTATTATGGTTAAGTTGGGTACCATATTTTGATTTCCACTGTTTAATTAGTTTGCAATTTCTAATGAGAAATATCAACCTAGATCGTAGCTGAACTCATAAGGTGGCGCCTTCCGATAGCGAGCATCGGCAAAGCTATGAGAAAAGAGAAAAGTGCAAAGAATGGCAGTTCGTGAGAATCACCTACAATAGCTTCAATATGTCACGCCGCATGTTTCTCTGTAATTTCTACGTAATTAATATAATATAGATGTTCAAAAAAAATAATCACATAATAAAATTCTTGGAAAATTCTTTGTTAGTGGTTAAAATTAACTTTTTTTTTATTTCAGATTTACCCGGTGTTGCTGATCGCTATGGTCACAAGGTGCTCATGTGATCACTCGATTGGGTATGGTGGAAACATTGGTGTATCACACATTGGAGAGCTATTGAAACCGCCACCGCCACCCCCGTTGAATAAGATCTTACCTGTGCCATTTCATGGCGGATCAGGGAGAATCCAGAGACAGAATTTGGATGTTGGCTATCAATATCAGCCGCCTCCACAACCACTACTACCACCACTTCCACCATCATCAGAATTCAAATTCCCAACGCCATTTTACAAACAGTATAATTTTAATTTCGTGCCTCCTCCTCAGCCATTTACGACGACTCCATCTCCATCCTTATTTCAAAAAGTGTCAGGATGGCTTTTCCCATCGCAACAAACAAGTTATGATACAGGAACATATTCTAATAATATAGGTGTTAAAAAAGATTGCAATCCCTGCAATTTAGTGCCATGGTTACCAGTTATAAGATACAACGTTGGAGCTAAAAATATACAGCAAAGTCCAATATCTACATACGGGCCTCCCAGTCCTACTGCAAATGTAAATTCACAAAATCTAGGCCAGTATCAACCGCAGCCCTATAACAACATACATATTGAAAATAAACCCTTAGAACTTTCACCCGGTGTACCTCATGCTAATTATGGTCTACCGAAACAAGCATTCAATAGTAATTCTGTTCCATTAATAAGTTCTACGTATGGCCCACCAAGTCCAACGCAAACAATATACCCGCAAAATATTCAAAGTTCAACATTTAGTGGTTCCAGCACATCATATTCAATACCGAGTTCTTCATATGGGTCACCCGGAACATTCAATAGTCTTCCCAGTTCTTCTTATTTACCAACTCCATCTCACGGAGTATCTAGTACATCATTTAATATTCCTAGTTCGACATTTAAATCACCAACATCTTCTTATTCAGTACCATCTTCTCCTTTTGAATCTTCACATGCATTATCAACAACTTATGGTCCAGTAACACCACATTATGATCCAGGGGTATTAAATAATGGACTACCACAAGAAAGCGACGTAGAAAATATAGACAACATAGAAAACTTAGACGATTTAGAACCAGCTAATTATTTAAAACTGCCAAAAGTATCACAACCAACTGGTTTCAAGAATTCCTATGGAGAGATTATAACTGATCCTAAAATTTTTGATATTCCTTATCCAGTATCAGCTACTGCAGCGGAATCAACTAAAATTACACAAGTTTTGCCACAAGAACCAACAAAACCAAATATGTCAGTAGCTCTAGCTAATCCAGCTCCATTTACTTCAAATAGAGGAAGGAATATCCATACACTGCAACCAGTTGCCTTACCAAATCTAAGTGTATCACCCTTACCACCAATTTTTAATGCACGACCTTTCAGACCAATTAAGCCCCACTTTCCATCAAATGTACTTCAAGGAGTAAATCACATGCAGCATACTACAAATAATGTAAACATACAACAGAGTGTTCCACTTGCTGAATTTACGCATTCTATTGATTATCCTACAACATTTATTCAATCACCAGTTATTGACATAGATTCTTCTCGTAATTATAACCATACTAAGGCATTTAGAAATATACCTAATGGTTATATTGTCGATGAAATCAGGGATATATCTTCACAAGCTTCAGAGGATCACGTTTCAGCTACTAATTCACATCCCGATTCGAGCTTCGAAAGCACGGGCAATGATGTTGGTATTGAAGTATATGATAATGCCCTACCTATGCAATTTACACAAAATAATAATAATATGCCCACAAACCACAAGCCTAATTTTGCAGACTTAAGAGGAGTAAAAGATGAAGATGTCGATAAATATCGAACTGAAAATAATTTGCAAAATATCGATTCTCCATTATTATATCTCAAGCCAAGTGCCCCACACAAAGAACACGGGAACTTTATTTTTGCTATTTCAACTCCAACAAATGGAAACGAATATGAAATGTACGATGATATTCCTACTACACCCGCACCACAGATACCGACTCTAACGAGTGCTTGGGATGAAAGTAGAACTGATTATAGCGATGGGATACTACCGCCATCCGTGCGTGACGATGTTTATCAACCCAAAATTGTACAGATAATCGTACCGTATACTACTGGGCAGAATGATAATAAAAATTATGAGGACAATTCAAAAAATCCACAAGAATGGTCAACTTCTTCTGAAGATGAATATCAAGCAAGAAAAGTTCCATCTAACACAGAACATATTTTTATTAGCACTATTACAGAAAATTACGGTTCATCAACAACAACTACAACAACAGACGAATCTAAACAGACAGTGACTGAGAGTTACGATTCTGATAAAATTAACCCTGCACTCTTAAATGATCTTTATGATGTGAAAGAACCACCATTTGACATAATAAAGTTACAACATACAATCGACGACTGGACAGAACAAGAGTATTCGAAAGAATATAAGATACCCCAAAAGACACGCAATAGTGAAAAATACGCTAAGCAAATACCTGATGACTTCTTTACCACCACAACGGCAAGTAACTATGTCACAGAAGCAAACAATTATAACTATGATTTCTACGACCACGAAGTGTCAAGCAGTATACAACATACTATAACCGATGAAAATAATGAAACGTACAGTTTACCTCGTAAAGAGTATAACACAATTGAAAGAACAAAGGATAGGTTTAACAGTGGTAAAAATGAACATGTGAGTGAGTCGCAAAAGCCATATGTTTACACCGCTGCATCCTCATTTCGTACAACTACTACGCCAGCCCCATGGGGTAAAATACAAACGTCTATATCACCTCTTACCAAAGAAAAAATATACGTTGTAACATCAAAACCTTGGCGAGAAGCTAGAAATATGAGTAATGAATGGTATACAGTAGAACCATTTGAGTCGAGAAAAACGAATGCAGGCAACGAGCTGCCAGCATCTGACAATCTGCCATTTAAATCTCCGAGATTTATGAACCGACCTTCATTTGGCTTTACTTCGGGAGGAAAAGTAGAATCTGCTAAATCGGATGCATCCTATGGATTTTCTAGGAGCTGGTATCAAAGCAGTAAGTAAAAAAAACACTATTCAATAATAATTATTATAATTCGGTATAGTATTAAAGCCTGTTATTATTTGTGTCAATTCTATATTATTATGTTATTATGATCATAATTTAACATATTTACATGTATCACAGTACTGTAGGTACAGGTATTTTCAAGTTGAGCTCATGATTACATTTTAAATAACTTTAGTAACTATGTAATGAATCATCTTTGTGATCGTCTTTACGAGCCCTAAAAAAGTTTAACGAATGAATTAGTAAGTTTTGTATCTTTATTGTTTCAGTCAATGAATTGGAGGCCTTTGCGCGGAATAATAGCACGACATCCCCAGAGGTATCACAACAGAGAGTTGTAACTAACTCGGACGAGGTATACCATTTCTTAATAATTTATTCTCAAGACATAGGTACTTTTGATTTAGAAATACTCGTTTATAAAAATATCTGAATTAAACAAATTTAAACTTAACATGACCATTTATCTAAACAGTTTATGTAAAAATTATTATCATGTAAAATTCAGTAGAATTAAAAATTTCCTCTTTTTACTTAAGTTAAAAGTTCGACATCTCAAAGAACGGACTTTGAATTATTCGTTAGAAATAATCCCAAAAATTTTTAATGATACGATTATCTAGTTTAGCTATACCCACATAATTTAAATGTTTAAATATTATTTTCCAGGACATTGCTACGACTGCAGAACCACATCGTCATGGATAATGCCCAACAAGGAATAATAAAACCATACATGATCAACCGACTGACAATCTTAAAAAAACTGTATTATTAGTGATAATGAAAGACAGTGTTTCTGAAGTGAAGTGAAAAACCTTATGTTTAGTGTTGTAAGAAGAAATGACGAGCAAATTAAGAAGAATACTTAGAATGGCAAATAACGTGCTCTTTTTAATTTGACCAAATTTTTTTATTTTAAGGTACCATATAGGTAGGAATATTGAAATAAACTGAACCAAAGTAGGATTATCCATGACAAACCAAGCTGATACGGAAATATATAGAACGGATCGGTTTCATTGGCTAAATATTTAGTATTTTAGACACATATAAATCATCTTCTGTACCCAAAATTATATTTTATTCATATATTCATAAGTAAAAGTTAATACAATTTTATGTAAATAAATGATTTGATAGATAGATTTGTAAATAAATAGCAGTTAAACGATTTAATTGACTTTAATTTCTTCACAACAATACTCACTGATTGTTTCTTAGTTAATTTATTTGTTGTTCTGGTTGAGGCTTCTTCTTTATTTTGAAGTACAAGAATTCTCCGCTCCATAATAATATGGTTACCATAGTAACAACATTTAGAATGATTATTGGCACCTTGTATGATCCTGATAACTCACGCACACGAGCTGAAATTATACATATTTATCGTATTAGCAAATGAGATTATACACGAAGTGTGATTCGAAATATAGGGATTAAATTTGATTGTGATATTTCAATGACAATTATAAAGAAACAATCAACATTTATATAATAATGATAGAAACCCATAATAGTCTTATTATCAGTCTCAGGAAATGTTCTAAAATATAATATCAGTTCAGCAAATTCATGATAACAGCTTATGACGATACCTAAAGTTCCAATCCAACACAATGAAGTTCATGTAAGTAATGGAAATTTTCTTATTTACTTTTGTCTAAGAACTTGGGCATTCTGGGTATAGGTTACGCATTTTATAAAGTATTAAGTTGCCTAGATAAATCGTTATAGCTATAAAAAGAAAATACTATATTCATAGACGAATACTTATTAATAGTGAGACTCTAATAATCGGTATAAAGTTGCTTCTGCTGAAAAGAATCCATAGTAAATTGCAACATTCCTGCAATGAGTCTTTATAAATCAACAGCCTTTAGATAATAATATATATACATTTATAATATATTTCTTCTAGCACGTCTTTTACACCGATTGAACGAAGTAAACAAACCTTTTAGTTTTTTACCAAGATAAAAAATCATTAGCGCGGTAAGAATAGCATAACACACAATAGCATAGTAATTTCTTCTTACCTAAAAGAGATCCAATAGTGATGATGGTGATACCATTGAAGAACATCTGTATTCCTGAAGCGAATGCTAATCTATGAATTGGCACATATGTTGGAATGACGATATTCATGTACACCGTTCTCAGTCCCTTAGTAATGCCCATAGCTAAGGCAACAATCACCATTCCCGAGAATGAAGTCGTGAGGAGCATAACTGAAAAATATTTTAAAAAAATTTAGTTTTTTTCGTGAAATATGGCCATGAATTAAACTAGTTACAAATGTTTTAGGAAGTTTGGAAAACATATTAATTTCGTAATAGGAAATTATTGATTACTTACTACTTCGCACGAAGATAATCATCATTAAACTAATCATGTACATAAATCTTGGTGGCTTATGGCACCATTCACCAATAAATGGTGCAACGAGTCGGAATAATGTATCTGACAGTCCTATTACTCCCATTAGTATTGCTATATCTCTTGTACCGTACTTCATCATATCTTTAAGAATTATTGGTAGCAAAAGTGAGAAATTTATCTCTACACAAGCGGCAATAGAAAGTCCGAATAAAATATTGACGAATATTGGGTCTCTCAAAAGTGTGAGATCAAAGAACTCAATAAACTTTTCTAATAGTGTAGTTGATTTCTTGTCTTCAACCAATACAACAGGTACTGGGAACTCTTTCTCTTGTACCTTTTTTATATTATTATCCTCGTGAAAGATGTTAATGGAACTACCCAAATTGATTTCTTGCGATTCCCACCATTTATATCGTGATTCTGATAATGGCACCTTAGGAGATTTTATTCTTACGTCTGGATGTGATATGGCATTTCTCGTTTGTATACTTGAGTTACTTGTTAAAGATCTCATGGACAAACTTTTTGGTTGCGGAATACCATTTTCCAAAGATGATTCCAGTGGTAGTGCTGCAATTCCTGGAATGAGATCAAGTACCAATTATTTTATAAATATCAAGCATGTAGGGTGTATTGTTAACGTGAAAATAGCTCTTTGTTTCTTCTGCAATATTTTATCACGATAAAAAAAGATCAATCAGTTTGATGAGGTAAGTTTTATGAACTTATAATAATATTATTGTGTTATCGACGAACGTACCGTTAGGCTTAGATGAAGTAGTAACGCTACCATTAATAAGGTCGACATCTTTATTCAGCGGTTGCATTTCCTCTACTGATGGTGGATCTATTAAGTACCATTTTGCTGGTCTGAGTAAAAAGGCTCCTAAAAGAGAGTGGAGGCAAATTGCGCCCAAAATAAGAACTGTATATCTCCAGTTATAGGCTTCCATAAGAGCGTCTATAAGAAAAGGCATACAAATTGTTCCAAGGCCAGTTATTGACATTCCTACACCAATTGCTCTGCCTCTTTTTTCCTTAAAAAATGAATTTATTGCTAAGTTAAATGCTGCCATCACTGCTGCTACACCTGAAGCTGAAAACAAATAGGTTACGTTTACTTTATTAAAGTACGTGAATATTATTTTGAAATAATGTATTGGAACTAAGAAACACTTACAATTTATAATACTGTAGGATAGTAAAAAGAGCCAAAAGTTTGACACTGCCGAAGTCAACATAAGACCTCCTGAGATAAGTAAGGCTCCAGTGACTGCTACTTTTCTGTACCCAAAGCGTCGTAATAGAGGTCCTCCAAAGAATGACAAAAGCATGCCAATGCTATGGTTGAGTACTATTATAAGAGTGCCCTGAGTTATCGTCAAGCCTGTGTCATCTATAGCTTCTTGAAAAACTAGTCCAAAACTAGCTATTAGAGGCAGGACTACTATCTGTATTTAAACGATAAATAAAGTTTATTTAAGGAAGTAAATAATAAGATTTTCAATACTATAGGAAATATTGCTCTTATTTAACGTTATAACTGTAAGAAAACATAATGGGAACAATCTAGAATGTTATTGATACTAATTACGTATACAAAATGATGTCAAAACTGGTTATCAATGTGTATACAGTAGGTACCCATGTAATTATAATGAATGTAAATAATGTTTCATAATTATCTTTTGAATGTGCAAGTGATAAAGTGATCTTAGAGTTCTGATAAGTACCTTTTTATTTCATAAAAAATCAATGCGAAGTTAACACTACGGCAAAAGTATAATATAAATATTATCTTCTTACACGTAAGGAAATCCTCGTGTTCCTATTATGACTTAAAAAAATATCACGTCGACACCAAAATGTATTTCTATAACTAGTAATTAAATATTTTAATAATGTTTTCCATAGAAGTCCTTCGTATGTTTTAGTAGCTACCTACTTTTACTTATGCATGTGCAGTGCACAATAATTTTTATCCTAACTTTATTTTCAAAATAAGCTCCTAAAAATATTACTTCAACCTAGGGATCTCTTTGCATCATATTTCTAGATAGAAAAGCGTGTATTTAAAATCACAAAATCTTGCTTAGCGGCTCGAATTTCGAACTCAGATTAACTTTTCGGTTACGACAAAAAGATGTTAAATAATATAAGATGGTGAGAATCTTATTTTTAAAGCTTATCTGATAACACTAGATCTTTCAATGAAAAATTGAATATAGTGGTATTATAAACTCTTTATTGCATTACCAAAAGATAAAACAATATAACAAAGAAAGAGTGACAACAATTAAGCCGGCCAATCTCTTCTAAGCAACCTTGTGTAGATAGGAAATGTCCTTTATATGGCTAGTGTAGGTCATAATGAATTAAATACATGTTTAGTAAGAAGAATAGTTGCACTTAATTTTGAATTGAATGGACTAAAGTTAGAGTTTCATATTAGTAAGTATAATAATTAATTACATATGATAAGGTAACGATACTATCTCCAAATCAGAAAAATTTGGATCATTAATCATATTTGGCGTTAATCCTTAATTACGTCAACTTACATTATTTAGCGCAAATGCAAATGTGACCACCCATCCGTATCCACCATCAGGCGGCACCTTGTATGATGCTGCATTCGACATTGTGATGATAGATCAATTAGACCAAATCACATTTCTTCTCAAGTTTAATTCTCTAATTCTTCAATTCCAACTTTTGTCACTATTGAAGCACATTTTAAATCCTCTTACTTATCACTTTGCACAATATCTACAAACTTTTTGATACTATTATGTTAGTTTGTATTTGGCACTTGTTAGATTGTTGACCCGTATGTCAATAACACATATACTAGTAACGAGCTATACGCGAGTGTTCGCGGCTGTTTCTGTAAGTAATGTTAGGACAGTATGCTCCCAGTAGATACATCGACGCCTGTTATCGGTTTGACTTTAATATTGTGGTTCGTTATCAAAGACGAAGTTTTACAACGTGCTTATAATGTAGACATCTAGAACTACTAAAATAAATAAAAGAAATCAATGTTCGAGGCGCGGATTATTCAGTTAATCGAAACAACACCGGATTCCAATTAATTTATTTTGAAATTTAAAGTGGCGGCGTTCATTATTATGTCCATTAATTGACAAGTAAACATAAAGGTACCCAAATAACTGTGTAACGCTTTTTGTTTCCGTACTAAATTTTATGATTTTTTGACATCCATTAAACTTGTGAAAACGCCAAATATTATACCTTATCAAATTATATTCGTAGTAATAGGTCTGAGAATCGGCTACTATCTATTTTTGATACCCCTGTGATCACGAGAACGGGAACAACGCGGGCGAAACCACGGGCGGCAGTTAGTTAGGTATAATATAAAATTGCTGTCCACAATTACATTTCTATAACAAATTAATGATAAGAGTCATGATTCAATTAAAATTTATTATTGCTCGGCGTTTTAGTAGGTAATTGGGATGAAGTGAACTACTAACTTCCGATTAGATTAGATTCCCGGGAAAATAAATTGAATAAATGATAGTTTGAAGTTGAATGCTATGGCAAGGTTCGGGGTCACAGTATCGAATTCTACAATGAGCAAGTAGGAATCACTACTCTACCAGTTTCGTATTGAAAATATATTGGTAAAACTACTGGTATGTCCTTATAGGTACACAAAAGCCAGAATTCTGATAAAAATAAAAGGTACACTTCGAAAAAATTTAGTATATCATGGTGCATCTCACTCACACTAATTTTGAATTGTAAAACAAACATATTGAACATAACTTTTTAGATAGGTGTAGCGTAAAACATAAGACCGGAATGCAATCTCGATTAGTTGTTAGGTTTAGTATTCCCATATATTTTTTTCACTTTCCCGAACTGACACATCACTTAGGTATATTCATTTTTAATGTAAGTTTAATCGATCACAAAAATAAACCTTAACAGTTTTTATTGATGAAAATCGTGGCAAGATCCAAGCTGATCCGCCATGTTATCAAAGACGCGCTCGCATCGACTAAATTAAATTTTATGTGACCCTTTAACTGTGACATGACTGGTCTCGTCGACACCAACTAATCGAGATCATTGGTTAATAGCCCCGGTTCACTAGAAGGATATCAACTATGTCAAAAAATATTAATACAATGCAGGTTTCTGAGATGCCCCTAAGATATAATTTTCCAACATTAATTCTTCAACTAAGTATGAGGAATCAAGGAAAATATGAATAACTTCTGTACCCACAAATAGATTGTAATCAAATATTTGTAAGTACAAATTAAGAGACACATTATTATATAAATAAATAAGTAAGATATAAGTAGTTGTAGTGGTTAATAATATCAATTCATAAATTTAGGAGGACTAACATCGCCTGATTTATTGGTAGAAATTTAGCACTCCATAATTATATTATTGGATACCCATGTTGTAATTTTTAAATTTTTTATGTTTTCTCGCGTAATCTTGATAAGTTATGTACGTACTCATATAGGTAAGCTGAAATTATTAAAACGTTAATATCATAAATGAGATTATATTTTAATTTACGTGCGTTTTGATTTGCACGTGCAGTACTAATAAGGATTAACATTGATTGTGGCTTTTGAAGTAATTACAGGTACATAAATAAGTAGGTATGTCATCAAGGAAGAATCAAATTTGTCTTTCTGGTTAAACGTTTCATTAAAATTTTAAGGTTTATTCTTCTATAAGATACGAATTCACAGAGTTCAAATTATAAATCATTGTAATAAGTTTGCTAGATTATGGATCATGGTTTAATAAAAACAATCTAAACCGCATATAATTATAGTATGTAATGACACCAACATGATACAGAATGATAATATTATATTGTTCGTTAGCTCAAAATGCATTGATGTACTGTTTATGTTAGCGCTACTGATAACGAACTATTTGGGGCACATCCATATATATTAATAAGGTTCAGACACCTCACTCTATAACTTACTGGCATATGCTATTTAGTGTAGGTTATTTACCTACCAATATAGATTAGTTTGTGGAAATCAAGTTGAAAAAGATAAAATTACCAATATCCAAAATATACTTTATGATAAAACGGTCACGCAGCGTTTAACTCTTCTTATCATTTATATTTAAGGATAGATTATGATAATTATTAATTGATAAATCTGTCATTAAATGATCATTTATTATAATACTGATTGAATGAGTGTTGCACAAATTGTGCACTGTATTTCACAGCACAATTGAAGTCGACTTAGGCTCCAATAAGGTCTAATGTTTGCAATCATAATAATATCCTGGGACATTTTTCACACACGGCCAATCGGATTCCAAAGTAAGCTTCTAAGTGAGCTTGTGTTATGGTAACCAGATAGCTGATACTCTACATATACTCGTACTACGTTATAAATACATACTTATATAGATATTTACATCCGGACACAGATATACAAATGTTTGTCCTGGGTGGGATTCGAACCCACGATCGGCGGCTTGAGAGTCTGGGTCACTAACCACAAAGCCAACCGGTTTGTCAATCATATTCAACTAATGGTATATAGAGTGTAGGAAGGTATACTAGACGAATTACAGCATATAATAGCTTGATCATAACTTAATCATGAAGTCGATCATTAGATTTATTCCTAAAACTTCGTAAATAAAACTTTTATCAATTTACATATTTTTTTTGTTTTATCAACCCACGCTTACACTCAAAACACTTTCTACATGTGTCTTACTATGTGAAAAGTTATATATATATTTATTCATTCAAATAGGCACACATGTTTCGTCGGTCTCTAACGAATTTAGAAAATGGAATTAGTAATTTGTATGAAATTTGAAGAAAAGGTCGCTCACGTATACCTACATAAGAAACAGTATTTTAAAACTTTATAAATATACCTTAATTCTATCAAAGAAGCGAAATTCAATTTTCGTAATAAAATGAATTTTATCTATGTTTGAGTTGACAAGTCGCTGTATCCATGTAAAACCTGATCCTTGCAGCTGCTACTATAAGTTTTGTCAATGAAGAAGTAGGATGGTTGTAGAGTAAAAGCGCTGGTCACTACATGCATATTCTCAAAATCGCCCAAACCAAACTACTTAGCGGCTAGCATTACATGCATAATATGGACGATACATTTTATTCTTTTATTTATTAAATCAAAATAGTAAAAATTTTTTTTGACATTAACTTATAATTACAAATACCGGTGAAGTATCTGGTTAATTTAGAGAAATATCCTTATAATTTTAAAAAAATCAGTTACATTTTATGCTCAATTAGAAAATTGCTATTGGACTTTTATAGGTGAATCGTTAAAAGCCTTTTACCTATTAATGGTTGAATAGTTTTTTAAAAGTTGCGGCTTTTTATTGTTTTATGGTGGTAATAATATACGAAGTAAAACACACACTATTGTATCGAATACTGTTAGATACTGAAGTGGAACCTGGTGATAAATAAATAAACCAACAAAAATATTTTTTTCTTACTGTAAAACTACATTTAAACATATATTTAGAATTCAGGCCTTAACAATATCTTGTTTTATATTTTGTCTTCTTGCTGTGATGTATTTCTCTAATCCCCATGACAGTGCCGTCAGCCATGTGAATATGTTCAAACAGTGCAGTGTTACAGCTGTGGAAGCGGTATCTTTGATCCAACCTGAGAGGAAAAAGCAAATATCAAGATTGTAATAAATAGTGTTACGAGATTTCAGAAACCTATTTTAGGCATACATATCACTTTAATTAAATTTCCTTTTATATATTTTATCAAAGGGTAATATGAATATATTACGAATTATCGTAAATTGGAATAATTAGTGATTTTTTGTTTTAACCCTGTATGCCTACGGGAACGCAAGCTACGCGGGTGAAACCATGGGGCAGATGCGTCTGCTTTTATTGTTCACATATCTATCATTTAACTGTAACTTACCAACAATAGGTCCCAATGTGAGATACACAATACCAGCGGTGAGCAGTTGAATGCCAGTTGCTCCCGGTAGTTTATGTAATGGAACGTGTGTCGGAATAACTAGAGCCATGAACACTGTTCTTAGACCCTTTCCAAACCCAATGATCACAGCCACCAGAAGCACTACGTAGTATGTCTGGCAATATGCTAAAACTGATGTAAAGTATTTGTTAATTACAGTACCTAAAAGATTTCCCATTAATTTATTAAACGTATGTTTAAAAATAAAGTAGTAAGTTTACCTACTCTTCCTAATGCCATTGATATTACTCCAAAAAGAAAGAAGGAGTTATTGTCCCATCCAATTTTACCCGCAACAAATGGTATGCAGAATCTGACGCAAATATCGACTCCGGCCAATAGTGACATAAATAAAGCAACTTCAGATTTACTTTTACCATAGTCCCCAAGGATAAATGGCGTAAGAATAGAAAAGTTTAACTCATTAAAATTTGCTAACGTTATACCCAACATTAAGTTAATGAAAGTAAAGTCTTTCAAAAGGTCCAAATCAAAGAATATAGCGACTTTTTGACAAAATGTCAAGTTCTCTTCTTCGATTTCGTCATCTTCATTTTGTTCTTTTACTTCTTTCTTATCATCAAATACATTATCATTACCATCGTCACTGATTTGAGTTATTAACAACTTTACTTTATCTTTTGGAATATCATTTGCCTCTTTCAAATACTGTTCTAGTTTTAATGAAGCTTGTTTTAAAACTTCACTTTCATAGTTAAAATTGTTAGATTTTCGCCTGTACCTGGTACGGTATGACTGATTACTGTGATTATCTTTTAAATATTGTTTTTCGTCATGATCATCTTGATTTTTCACAGATATGTTGCTATGATTATCTTTGCTGTATTTTTCTCCATATTGACCGTCCATCTTGAATGATTTTATACTCTTGCTACCAACCAAATGCTTTTGAGCTCTGTCAGCAATAATTTTTGCCTTTTCAGGATCAATACTCTCTACTGCAACTTTTTCTTCAGCTTTTAAATCTTGCGGCGCTTTTAGAGTCGGACAATCTTCAATTTCAGATTCCGGAATTTGTGTATCTAATGTGATAGAGGTTTTTCTCTTTGGTTTATAGTTTTCCCGCTCTTGAACGAGAGCTCCTAAATTAGCTGATGAATTTTTTTTCGACTCGTTTAAATATAATGTCGACGATTTCCGAGATCGGTTCTCTAATAAATTTGTCATCGATGGTTTTTTAGAATTAAGACGTGAATTCTTGTTAGAGCCCTCTCTTGAAGACACTCTGCTTCTTGACTGCCGTGATTGACTGAAATATCCATCATTAGCTCGTAACATCATAGGGATACCAGGATCAGTAATTTCATAGCCTGTGTTTATTGGATCATCTTCGTTATATAAATATTGGCTTGAAAATGCACTTAGGTTTTTAAATTTAGATACTTGACTGAAATAACCACTCTCAACTTTTTTTTCATTTGTTGTTTGGGTGTCTTTGGCTGGTATAAGTAACTTTTCAGCATCCTCGTCTTTAGATTTTGGGGTTTTAGTGTGCCATTCTACAGGTTGTAATAAAAGTGCACAAGCAATGGCGTGTAGAGATATTCCACTTATAATGAGAATAGCACCTGTTTCTCCAAAAATTGCGAAAAGCCATGTTATGATGTGTGGCCATAGCATGGGGCCGAGACCTGTGGTGGTCCATGAGAGGCCTGTTGCTAATCTTCTCCTGTTTTTCCAATATGTATTCAATGCTAAAGCGTTAGCTGAACTGCTTATGCCGTATCCGGTACCTGGAAATCGAATAAAAAATATGTTAGGAATTATGTAGAAAATTATAAATTACACTCACATTATATGTATGTATTTTTTAATAAATACTTGCCATAGAGTATAGAAAACGATACTAAATAGGTGAAGAAATTGTAGGAAAATGTCGTAAGCATCAGCGACGTGAATACTATTATAGCTCCCGTTAACGACACTTGACGGTAACTGAATGTTTTGAACACTGGGCCATTCGCTAATCCTGAAAATAATCATTCCAAATTAGTTTTATTTGACTTATTTCTGGTATTCCATATATACCTACTTATTGTTAAAGATAAACATGTCCTTTGTGCCTATTTGTAATTCATAGCAATAATGCGTTTTAGGCATGGTTACAATATACTATCCCTACAGAAAAACAAGCATCGGATAAATTGTTACGACGAAATGACTGACACTAGATACACACCTACAGTGATCAATAAAATAAAATTAGGTGCAATATTGTGTATGATGTTCCCAATAAGTTAATTGATCATATTAATTGTGCTCCCAATAAATAAATAATTACTTGCGTCACCAGAATGGCTGATAAATGTATACTTAGTAAAATATGAATCATTGTTTATCGAATGTAATTCTGAAAATTGTACATAAATAAATGATTGTAACTTGAGATATAGTTACCAACTGTTTTTATCATACTGGGTTCTACACTAGGATCACCGGATGTGCTTGATAATTCAAACACAAAGAACCAGACCATTTAAATTTTCTCCATAAAATTTTACCCATTGTCAACGATTTTTAAAAATATTATTTTTTTTGAAAATCTTGAACATTGAAATACGTCGCTGGCCTTTATGCTTATTTATAACAATTAACTTACTAAAGAGATCGTTGCTTATTGTATTATACATAATTATTATTCTATTTTATGCATTGTTCTGTTTCAGAACATTAGGTATTCTAAAATCTTTTGAATTGGACACACTGCATAAATATTATTTTACTAGATAAGAATATGAAAAACATTATTAAAATTAAGTTGATGAGAACCAGAACCCAGACATAAAGGAATTGATGATTTAATTGGACTATCGCAAAGTAGATATGATAACAGATGTAGGTACCTACTCACTATCCTGCAATTCCTTTGTTATTGTGATGTTAACTATGAAATGGATGAAGCAATTGTGTTTTATGTTAGAAAACTTAAACATTAATAGAAACAGATATAAGAGATGTAATTATGAAGGGGCCGGTATGGTATCAGAGAGTTACCATGCAAGGCGCGTCACGCACCGACGCAAGAGGTCAGGGCGGAGTTCATGTTGATAATTGTGGTCGTCTCCGAGCTGCTGATGCCGAGCCGGGCGAACTTGTCGCGGAACAACAGGCCGAACTGTTGCAGTAGTGGTAGCGCTGATAGCTAAGAAAACCAAAAAATTAAAACAAAGTTACATCTTAAAAATATTTACATTAACGAGTGGGGTTATGACTACGAAAACGCGTAATAAATTATCTATTGACGCGTAATAATATATCTATATAATAAAGTCGAATGAGAAGCTCAGATGCAAAATGTATTTTTTGGTATGTTTCACCGTAAAAACATAAATTTTCCTATTCCTATTCTATTATATTATATTCCTATCCTTTTTGGTCTTGGTCCTAGTGGAAGAAGATCCAGTATGAAAAAATTAGTGTTTTGGTAAAAGGAAATGGAGATTTAATTAAATAAGGGTAGTATAGGTAGGACACGCGCTTTAGCTCTGCGGATTTACCCACGTTAGAAGAATTAAGGAGATAAATACCTAGTTGTGCGAATTTTCTTATATATATCATACATTTTATGGAAATGAATGTGCATCCTCAAAAAAAATCCTTTATTTTGATGGATCTTTTCAGCTACTTAATCAACGGAAGATATACTTATTTGGGTTTGTATTGTACCTACTTAATAACCACGTACCGATTAAAACTTACTTTATCTAATGTTAGAAATATAGTTATAAATAATAAACAGATTCTTGTGACTCATGTTCGCAACTATTAGTCACGTTTATGTTATAAATTATGAACTGTTTTCTACTTTAACTACCTACGGTGTTCGTCAGGGAAACTTTATTGCTGTGGTAACAGAAGTTTCAAAGAAGTGCATGTACTTTTTATAACGATAATACAACACTGAGAATCGTAATTAGTACTTAGTTATGCTGCGGCATACAATTTGTTAATATTTTTTTAAATACTAATAATGCGTTTGGCCTAACCACCCATTCAGGTCCAACGTTAAATGTTGGCCATGAACTCGGTTGTCTCAGCGTAAAAATATTCATTTCTGTATCTCTTTATTTTAATTTATTGTTTATTAGTCTATTATATAATCGTGTACCATGGCACAGAAAGTTTTAGGATCGATTAGTAATCTTTAAGATACCTATCTAAGGTAAAATACCAAAAAGCTCACTATTATTATACTAATTATTTTTTATGAAGTAGATTAAAATGTGAATAATAATAAAAAAACTTACATTTGAGAATCCAGCTGCAACTACAATCATCCATCCCCATCCCCCATCAGGAGGGATGAACTCTCCTTCCTTTTTCACTTTTGTTTTTATCTCTTTAGTTTTCACCATCCTTTTGTCTGTAAAATTAGATAATTTTAAAGTGCAAAGTAAATAAAACTGTACCGTTTAAATTCAAAACCTCACAACAGTCTATGAATGCGTTACGAACGTAACTGATAAATTTTAGTATCAGTTAAACACTTTAATACGTCAAAGTAATCAGCACGGGACGGCTATGGTCACTCTAACCACTAACAAAGAGCCAGTTCACCGGATAAATCAACCTCAATGCAATGGCAGTAACTATTCATCATTTTCATGTGACACACAGATGTCTATCCGAGGTACATCCTTATCTAAATGCGCAGAGGAAAATCTGTTTTGTGCGTATACCCAAACCACTATACATCTTAGTACCATTAATTATATGGAAGATGTACAAGTTTTAGTATTTACCTTAATTGTATAATAAATTGTCGATGGAACCTTCTTCAATGCATTTATGAAAATCATAATGTATTTATCAGTAATATCGTTTTATCTAACATTTATTGAGCAACGCCCTATTAAGCACCTACTTGTAAATACTATCAGCCGGTGCCAACGTGATGTCTTAAGGCCGGTCCACTCGCTCCGTTTTGCACAACGTTTTGTCTGCACAGTTCAGAACTGCACAGACATATCGTTGCGTGTGGACACTTGCTCCGTTTTGCAATCCCTTTTTTTTCTCTTTTTCCTCGATAAATATTCTGGGACACTTTTCACACACGGCCAATCGGATTGCAAAGTGATGGCAGACCCACGGAAATGCTCTCGCGAGTTTTTGACTGATTTTATTTCACTTTATGAAAGTTTTCCGTGCCTTTGGCGAGTTAAATCCAAAGAGTACAGTGACAGAGACAAAAACCTTTTTTTTTACAATACAGCACCCGAAAATTGACCACAGGAGAACTTCCTCCATGCCAATATCACTAAAATCTGAGCGAAATGTACGGATATATCTGCACCGTGTGGATGCTCTCAAAACTGCGCAGTTTTAAAACTGTGCAGACAAAACGTTGTGCAAAACGGAGCGTGTGGACCGGCCTTTATGTAGGCATATAGGTATAACATAAATATTGGGGTCATCTGTCCACACATACCAATTACATATAATATATGTAGAAACTAACATAAACAATGTAGATATGGTACAGTAGTCTCATAATATGATGTTTTGACTGAAGGATTACCTACTGTTGCGTCGCTGTGATTACAGTCGTATGATGGATATTTATTTTTAATTCGTATCTATCTTTGGAATTTTAATGGTCCACTAGCCCACTTAATTATCTACTTATTTATAAAATATAGATCCTGTTCCGCGAATTATAAAAATAAGATTACCTAAGTGAGGTGTCTTATATTATAATTATTCTAGCTACAGTACCTACCTATTTACGCAATATTTTTATTCTCAAATATAAACTTATTCCATCTAACACAATGTTTGTTTCATTGTTTATTACACGTACGGAACCCCGGTGGCTAAGTTCAATTCGTTCGTGTTTATTTAATTTTTATAATAATTATAATATTGTGAATCCATTGATAAAGATAACGTAAAATATTGTTTAATCCGTGATACTTTTTATACGACTGCAGGTTGCCCCCGAAGGAGTGGAATGCTATCGAATCTAAGTATGAGCTTATATTGATTGGTAATTTACTTTATTAAATATATTATTTACTGACTTATATTTGAAGTGTCTTGACATTCAATCTTAATTGGATATTTTTTAACTACGGCGATTTATTTTTTTTCAATTACCCAACAATAATAAAATTATATATTTAATTTAACCCAGTAAATAGAAAATTATAAATACATGTAACTTTGTTAAAGCGAAATATTTCAACAATCTCAAATCTATTTTATAAACAGCTTTGTGATGAATATGTACCTACGGAAATTCGAGAGAAAAATTGTTTAACGATTATAAAAAATAAATAAACAAACATAACTCGAATGAATGAAACACAAATTCATAGTTACTAGTTAAAGTAGTCGTAAATTAAACATGGGTAAAAGTTATTAAATTTGGGACCTCCAATTTTGAAGATTGCTTAATTAATTCATGTACTTAAGTAGGTACCTAATTAATTATGAACGAAGATTGAATTTATATTCTGCATCATTTTAATAGCTTGTACGTATATTGTGTTACGCGTCATTGTAAGTAACGATGAAATTCGGTAAAAATTAATAAACAATTTATAATATTAAGAAAAAAACAATCATGAACGTACCTAGCTCAAGACACCCACGAGCGTGTATCCCTCGGCAAAATAAAATATGTAGCCACCTACTTACTTAGATAGGAAACTAAGGTTTAGATACCTACTTATCTTTATCTGTTTAGTAAATTTACAACTTCAAATGGATACATTTATACTATTGCATGCCATAAAACATAATACCCACCTTGTAAAGATATTTTATTTACAAACATGACAAAGAAGGCCATCTTGTAGGTAGGTAGTATAAGTGTTACACTAAATATAAATTAATTACGAATTCTAATACTCAACACCACACTATCTAATGATAACAATATTTGGAGGGCCATGCGACGTGGTGGTTTGTACTTGTGTATGAGTACTATTTATTCCGAGGAAATTTAACCAAACCTGAAACGCGAAACGGTAAAACCGCGAGGCTAAGCTTAAGCTACTATTAATATGAAAAATATGTTTTTAATACAGTTGCTCAAAAAGTGGTGTATTGCAGGGACGTATAGCGTTCGGAAAGTGGGCTATTACACACTAGTGCTTTTTTTTACCTTTCCCGAACTCGTGCGTGCATCTTTCCCAACTGCCAAAATAATGTCTATTAAAAAGAAAAACCAACCATGAAGGTTTTACTAAAAAGTTTTTATGATTAATAAAAACCTCTGGCCCTACTACAACACGCCCAATTATCGCAGAATTTACCACGGTTAAAACCAAACAGACACTCATATCTGCTGTGCGATCGTACAACAAGCCGAGAGGAAAGGATGACAAAATGAATACTGAAGTCATTGGCCTATCGGGGAAACGTCAGCCAGTGTACATCGCCGAACAGTTGCCTGTCGGAACTAAGAAGCTGTTCTTCTTGGCCAGAGAGTTCGCAAACAAGAATGCCTACAAGTATTGCTGGATCTCCAACGGAAATATCTTCCTGCGAAAACAAGATGGGGATAAACAAATATTAATTAATGCAGAAAAATGCTTGCAGGAGCTTGGGGCCCAAATTATGTGACTATGTGCCTCCTTTATTTTTAACTTAAACTTTTTTATCAGTATTACTTTGAATTCTCTATATTGCTATCATAATATGTATAATAGATATTTAATGTTAACCATTCACACCTCCACACATACTACACAAACCAAAAAACCCCAGTCATACTTATTACACTCTTACACATATCACCTTCACATCTATAATCAACATATCACTCAAAAATGCGCGATGTACATAAACTCCAAACAAACATCTCTAGTCACCCAACCTCACTTTTTTGTATCTCAGTTTGGCTATCTTATAATTCTCAATGGCTAATATACATAATATTAATAACGAACTTGACTCTATTTATGAAACCAACTCCTTTACATGCAGTCCAGAGGACTGTCTGAAATATAACAACCTTTCCCGAAGCAATATTAAGTTACTTCATGTAAATATACGTAGCGTCAATAGGAACTTTAATGCCCTCGAAGTATTACTACACTCAACAAAAATGTCTTTTGATATTATTGTCTTGACCGAGTGTTGGCTAAGTAAAATTAATAATCTGCCTATACTGCATGGATTTCAGTCACACTCTACTAAAATAAACACTAATCAAAATGATGGAGTTATAATTTACACGAGGCTGGGTTTACAGTATACAGTATGGGAACCAAACTTTAAATGTGGAAATTGCCTTGTTTGTCAAATAGACAACAAGATCGCAGTTGTAGCAGTTTATCGCTCCCCGTCGTACAACTCAAAAGATAACTTCGATGACTTTTTAAATAGTCTGGATTATGTATACAACAACATCTCCACCTGCCAAAATGTAACTCTTCTCGGAGACTTAAATATTGATATAAGGCAGGAAAATAGAACCGAACGATGTCTTGATTATCTTATTCTTAATGCTTCCCACGGTCTGTTCCCAACTCATCAATTTCCCACTCGACTGGAGAATTGTCTAGACCATATTTTTGTAAAGACTACCCTCCCAACTATTACACTGGTTCTAGATTCCCAAATTACTGATCATAAGCCAATACTGTTAACTATTGCAAACGCAAACCCTGACCGCAAAACGTGCTACTTTACCACTCGTCTAAATTATGAGGCAATCAAATTAGAACTAGAAAATACGGATTTCACAAATTTATATAAGATTGATGACGTGAATACATGCATGAATGAATTTATTAATATAATTACATCGGTTATAGCTAAAAATTCACAACAAGTGAAAATTCCTAGACGTGATAGAACCATAAAACCGTGGATAACTCCAGGTCTTTTAAAATGTATTAGACATAGAGATAAGCTCCACATAAGGTCTAGAAAGGAACCAGAAAATTTAATACTCAAAATTACCTACAATCGCTATCGGAACTATTGTAATAATCTACTCCGAAGACTTAAAATTGCTTATGAAAGGAATGAACTAGAGAAAGCGAGATATAACCCTAAAGCCTTATGGAGAACTATAAAGGAAATAACCAATACAAGGAAAATCACTGATAGTCCTGTTGAGTTGTTAGGGATACGTGATAGTCCCGCATCTTCTTTGAATGAGGTTTGTAAGTTTTTCAGTAATGTAGGAAAACAGTTGGCTCTCCAAATCTTGTCTCAAGGCAATATTCAGTCACCTCAGGCATATGATCAGCCTCTTCACACTGGAAGAACAAGCCTGAACTCTCCTGCCAGCTCTCTTGTTTTGTTGGAAGTAGATGAAGCTGAAGTATGTTCTCTAATTGCACAACTACGAAGTGATAGTGCGATTGGCTGGGATGGCATATCGTCATTATTACTGAAAAAATGCTGTGAGACACTGGTGCCTCTTATAACCTATATTTTCAATTGTTGTTTGAGGACCGGCGTGTTCCCGGATGCTCTTAAAAAGGCGATTGTCCACCCAATCCATAAAGGAGGAAGCAAAAACTGTCCCAATAACTACAGACCCATATCTGTCCTGCCCGCATTATCAAAAATTCTTGAAAGGATACTTAACAACCATCTTAGAACCTTCTTGGACAAATATAAAATAATCTCGGAAAACCAATATGGTTTTCGATCCGGTGTGTCTACAGAAGATGCAGTACTTGAGTTGACTCAACAAGTTACCAAGAGACTAGACAATAAAGAGAAATGCTTGGGGATATTTTTAGACCTTTCCAAGGCGTTCGACACTGTCTCTGTTCCCCTACTCATCTCGAAATTGGAATCTCTTGGTGTACGAGGCGTGGCACTTAAAATATTCGTAGACTATCTCAAAAATCGTACTCAACGAGTTAAAATTGACAGCCATCTGAGTGATGAAGAATTGGTGACGTGTGGGGTTCCTCAAGGAAGCATACTGGGACCTACCTTATTCCAAATTTACATAAACGACCTATGTAGGAAGAGACTACCAAGCGCTAATATATATGCATATGCAGATGACACCGCTATCCTTGTGTACGGAGATAGCTGGAGTATTGTAAAGGCAAAAGCGGAGTTAGCATTAGCGAAGGTAATGAAATGGCTTAACGCAAATTTATTGACACTCAACTTGCAGAAAACCTCCTACATTCCTTTCGCAATCCAGAAAACCACCGCACCATCTTACAATTTTTCAATTACTGCACACTCATGCTCAACCCTTGCAGCTCCTTGCCTCTGTCCGACACTCAACAGAGCTGACACAGTCAAATATTTAGGAGTACAAATAGACGACGGGCTAAGATGGGACAAGCAACTAGATGCCATCACCAATAGAACCATGCGTCTAACTTGTATCTTCAAGTCCTTGAGAAACTCGGCAGACCCTGACACTCTGCGAATGGTGTACTATGCACTTTGCCAATCGGTTTTGGGATACTGCATCTCCGTGTGGGGCGGGGCAACAAAAAATATTTTTCTAAAAGTAGAAAGAGCACAAAGGGCCATACTCAAAACAATGTCTAGGAAACCTTACAGATACCCGACGACTCAATTGTACGCTGACTGTATGGTTCTAACGGTTCGTCAACTGTATGTGCTCAAATCCGTCCTAAGAAAGCACTCCACCCTTCCTCCGTCAGACAAAAACAAGCGTATGAACTATCCCTCAATTCCACAACATAAAACTACCTTTGCCAAACACCAGTATTACGTATTAAGTACCCATATATATACACAAATTCACAAACAATTCAAAATTCTAGATCTTAATAAATACAACATAAAACTCTTACTAACAGAATGGCTCCTAAAACAGGATTATTTCTGTATAGAATCCTTGCTCACTTTCATTGCTTAGCAACTTATTAATTCGTTACGCAGTTACACTCATGTACACACGCACACGCACCCATCCACACCCACCTACACCCACACACAAGCACACACACGCACACACAAGCACACACACGCACACACATGCACACATACCCACTAACACCCACACTCATATACACACATAGATATCATTATTATTTGTAATTGTATTTCCTGATTTTATTGTCTGATGGTAGATTGTCACAGTTTACTCAATATATAAATGTAGATAGAAATAATCATATAGCCGAACACTGTCTCTTAAGATACAGGTACTACCCTAGTTTAAGAGGCAGGGTCGTAAATTTTTGTACAGATTCCTGCACCATTGTGTAATGTAACATAAAATCTATCATCTTAAAAAAAAAAAAAAAATATACTTTATTGTGCAATTCAAACTATGTAAAATCTGTAAACTTTTCAATGAATAAATTATTATTATTATTATTATTGTTTCTAAGAAGCTTTTTTCTTCTCGGTTTTTTTTTTTTTTTTTTTTTAATTTTTTTTAAACCGGTGTAATGATAGACACGGGCCTAAGCCAAGTGGTTATCATGGGTTAGTGGGTGGTAAAACTACTGTGCTGTTGATTGTGTATGTGTTAGGAAGAATTTCCGGACTATTCTACATGTATTTAATATTGCTGCTTTTTGAAGTGTCATGTATGTATTACGAGGGAGTTGCAAGGTTTCTATTGACTGGTGTAGCTGTTTAGGAATCACGCCGGTAGTAGATAGAACTACGGGAGCGATCAAAACGTTTTGGAGCTTCCACATATGAGTAATTTCATCTTTCAAGTCCACATACTTAGACAACTTTTCATTGATTGTGGATTGAAGGTTGTGTGTGTTAGGAATGGCTATGTCAATGATAAGTGCAGTTTTTAATGTTTTATTTACTAATATTATATCTGGTCTATTGTAATGAACTGTTTTATCTGTGAGTATGGCTCGATCGTAATATAGCTTATGCGTTGAGTTTTCTAATACTGTTTCTGGGGTGTATTTATAATAAGGAACATTTTTTGTGGGGTTAATTAGTTTGTGTTTTATTGCTAGTTTTTGATGGATAATATTGGCTACTTGATCATGCCTGTGTTTATAATCGGTTTGAACTATTGTTTTGCATGCTCCTGTTATGTGTTGAATGGTCTCAGAAGAACTATTGCAGCGTCTGCATAAGTCAGTGGGTAAGTTAGGAATTTTAATTATATACTTTTGGTAATTTCTCGTTTCTATTATTTGGTCCTGAATTGCTATGATGAATCCTTCGGTCTCAGGGAAGAGCTCACCGCGAGAAAGCCATGCGTTCGACGCCGTCATGTCGACATTTGGTTGGCTCAAATCTTGGTAGTGTCTTCCGTGTAGAGACTTTCTGGTCCATTCTACTATTTTTGTATGTTTACTGATGAGTTCTTCATTTTTTTGTGTCGTTTTATCATGTAAATTAAGCGGTGTGAGTTTTTTGTCATTAAGTTCTATTGCTGCATGTAAACAGGAGACAGTGGATTTATAGTGGAAGTAGCGTCTGAGATTAATAATTTGTGTATTATGTAAGTTCTGGATATCTATGATGCCTCTACCTCCCTCACAGCGTGGCAGAGTCTGCCTCTGGACGCACGCGCGTGGATGATGTTTCCTATTTTTTGTCATGGTGGTATTGACACTTCTCTGGAGATTCTTAAGATCGTGCTTATTCCATTTAAGTATTCCAAATGAGTACGTTAAAATAGGGATCGCAAATGCGTTTATTGCTTTTACAGTATTTTTTGAATTTAATTGTGTTTTGAGGATGCTATTTAATCTATGTTTGAACTGTTGTGTAAGTTTTATTTTGGTTTCTTTCTCTAATATCTGTTGAGCTTGATTATATCCTAAATACTTATATGTCTCATCTTCTTGTAACGATCCTATTAAATCACCGGCCTGTAGTCGGTACTCTTGTTGAAAGTTCTGCCCTGCTTTGACAGCGTTTATTTTACATTTATCGATACCAAACTGCATTTTGATATCTAGGGAAAATTGTTCTGTAAGTTTTGCTAGTTTTTGTAAATCATCATGAGTTGAAGCATATAATTTAATGTCGTCCATGTAAAGCAGGTGGTTCAATTTTGGATTTTGGGGATAATTAATTAGTCCTTCTGCGTCAGTCGGTAAATGTTGTTCAGTATCTGAGAATGAGTAACCTATGTCTGTTGAATTTAATATATTTGATAGGGGATTCAAAGCAAGACAGAACCACAACGGGCTGAGGGTATCACCCTGGAATATTCCACATCTTATACGTATTGTGCCTGTCTCGATTGTATTGTCCGCGGTACGTAATATCAGTCGTGTTTTCCATATAGTCATGGCATGTTCTAAAAATGCTGATATTTGTGGATGTATTTTATAGATGTTAAGAACTTGAATGAGCCATGAGTGGGGGACCGAGTCATAAGCCTTCTTGTAATCAATGTACATTGAGTATAAGTCTTTCTTTTTTTGTTTGACTTGTTTTAGAATAACTGAATCTATTGTAAGTTGTTCTTTACACCCTTGGCTATTTTTCCTGCACCCTTTTTGTTGTTCCTGTAAAATGTTATTGTTCTCTAAATGATTGTATATTGTATGTGATAAACAAGCTGTAATTATTTTATAAATTGTCTGAAGGCATGTAATTGGTCTGTATTTAGCTGGGTTAGCTGTGTCATTCTTATCTTTAGGTACCATATATGTAATTCCTTCGGTAATGTAATGGGGCAAAATATTTGGATTTTGAATAAAATGGTTAACATGTTTAAATAAAAAAGGGTGGACATTATTGAATTTTTTATACCAATAATTGTGGATATGGTCTGGCCCAGGGGCTTTCCAATTATGTAACTGCTTTAGTACATTATGGAATACATCTACGGATATAGACTCAAACTGCATTGGGGGAATATGTATGCTATTGTTTTGTTCTTGTTCTATCCATTTAGCATTTGCATTGTGGATAGCTTGTTGTTCCCAGATATTTGACCAGAATTGACGAAGTTCTTCTGGTTGTGGGGTGTTAGGTATGTTATCTGAACTACTATTTGTCTGATTGGATCTACTGTTGCGGAGGTCTTGGTAAAATCTTTTTTCATTAGTATTGAACTGGAAATTTTGGTCTTTTCGAGCGGTACATGCATTGTATCTAGTAAGGCGGCTACAAGTTACTGTTAATTTTTGCTTCAATGTGTCGAGAAATTCTACAAGTTTTGCATTAGGTTCTTCATGTGATGTATGTGTTATGAATTTTTGTTGTATTTTTTCTATATGTTTATTAAGTGTACTACTCCTACTGCCATTGATATAATGTGTTAATCTACCTATGTGTTTTCTTAATTCTTTAACCCTATTCTCTAGCCTTCTTTGCCACCGTGGTTTTCGTTTTGTATCTTTTTGCTTATTATTGGTTACATGTGGTATCTCTAGCCTAGTTCCGTTTACTTTTGCAACTGTCCAAGCAGCGCAATATAAAGTGGTTTGTAGTGTTGAGAAATCCGTTTCGTTGTTGATGTTTTCCTTTAAACAAAAGTCATTTACATATTGCACTGTCATGGCTAGCTTTTTTGATGTTTTCTGTTTCGGTATGTAGGGTCTCTGAATCGGATCAGTATTTTTGAAATAGTCTAGTGCGTTTTGGAATACCTCGTCTATATGTACTTGTCTATTATTTTCTCTATCTTGACTGTCATTAATAATAATTGTGGGTTGGTGTGTGTAGTTCTCTATTTCGATGTCTATGGAATCAATTATTTCTATGTTATTAATTGATTGTTCCTGTTCTACAGTATCTAATATTTGGGCTGCATTAATAATTGGTCTATCTGTTTGATGGTCTCTCATTCTTAGTTCATCAGAAACTTCTTGTTTGATTTCATTTAATCTATCTTCTTGTATATATTTGTTAGCTATTATGAGCCGCCTTTGATCTGAAACTCTTTGTTCAGAGATATGTCCAAGGTGAGGAAACCTACTTATGAACTCTTGATGCAATTGCTTTCTATACGCTGTTTTATCTGTGTCAAATAGTGTTATTCTATAGTATGAACGTATTATTGTTTCGTTGTGCTCCGTAGTCCATCTCATTCTCCCGGTCGTTTGTGTAGTGGTCGTTTGTGATATAGGTTGAGATTGATTACTATTATTTAGAGCAGTGGTAACTTCGGAACGAATTTGTTGTATTTGGTCGTGAGTTAAAAGATTTTTCCGGATTATAGCTCGTCGTTGATCGCCTATGCGTTGTTTGCTAACCTGCATGTTCGGAAATTTATTAATAAATGTAATGTGTAGGTCTGTAAGGTAAGATCTTGTATCGGTTTCTAAATTTGTAAGTGTAAAATATGTGCGCAAAATGAACATATTCATTTCAGTACTCCATTTTTTGCGTGCACATTTCTTAACCTCAGTGGGTGCAGATTTATCAGCGTTCGCCGTCTGCACAACATCCTCGGTCAGAGAGTTAAGAGATGAAAAGGAAGAAATAGGGGAGTGTATTAAGCGATCCACAAAGTATTGTGGAGAAGAAGGAATAGAAGAAAAAAGAGATACAGAGGAGGTAGGGGAAGCTGTATTCGAGCGGACTTCTTCTGATTCTTCAGTCACACTTGCAGCTCTTCGGTTGTAGCATTGTTTATCGACCGGGTCCAGCCGGCAAGTACCCGCGTCGTCGATGATCGCCCTGCTGTGACACCCAGCATCGACTCTAGGTGTGCCCCGGCGACCCCCGGGAAGCGACCGCAAATTATACACATTATTAACTTTATTCTCCATATTACGAAAGGGTTTACCATAGCCACGTTAGCCACGCCAGTAATTTCAAAATCGTGTGTCCGCCCCCCACGTGATCAGATGGTCGATCAGGACGTGTGGTTGGGTTTTAGGGGGCTTATTATTATTATTATTATTATTAATACAAATACGTATATTTCTAAAAAGAAGCTTGTAATTTATCTCAATATCAGATTTAATGATTTAGATAAGGTTTCATTTCATCTCATTAAATTTCATTTTCATTTCATATCAATAAAAAAAATAAACTGAAGACTAAGCTGTATAGATAGTTCCCTTTGCCTACCAAAATGGGCGAAGAAAAAAAAACTCTGCTTATAAAATGGCGCCAACCGTAGGCGCCATTTTCCAGAAATTTTCATTGCGTGTTTAGTTTATTGTGTTTTTATTATTTTATTAAATTGCTTTATTTTGTCGCAACTGTATTAAAATTTGTCGTTCAGTACACTTGCGGAACTGTCATTGCAACTTGTTCCGACTGTCAACCCTCGCCTTCGCCTGCGCCGCGGCTCGGGTAGACATTCGTCGGAACTCTTTGCAATGACAGCTTTTCCGCACTTGTAATGAAATATACTATTTTCATGCTGCTACGTAGCGACATCTGCTGTCGAAAAGCTAGTTCATAATTAGGTATTTAGATCACTTATATAAATTTTGCTAACGAACTAAAATATCTAATTAGGTAATAGGTATCGCTTTTTAGGGGACGTTTAAATAGGTACCTATAGTAAAATAAAATTTATTGGTCAATAGCTTGCCAGTTAGGGCTACCCGAAAGGCATAACGCATAGACCATGTAAATATTGTAGTTCACTTGATGGCCTGAACTTTGTACTATGCCTTCTGGCAACTGCAAGCAATAGGAAAGTTGAAAAGATTTATCGGAGTCGAATGACCGGTATGGCAGTGCATAAAATACGAACAAACACGAAAACATAATTCGATTTGACGAATATATATTACGAATGAAGGGTTGCTTGCTTTCAACCATGATTGTATAAAGTAATTATTTACAAAATAATAAATATATTTTTGGCGCCTGTAAAAATAATAATAGCAAAATTGTATACTTAAATGCTTTAAGGTTCATCAAAATTGAATAGATAGTACATAGTCACTGGTAGTTTAGAGCGATAATACACATTCAAGAATTAATACTTATAAATAAAATTATATATGCTCACCTAAATCAAACAAAAAAGAAGTTCGTAGTGATGTACCTACATTATTTGAATTTGGCGGGTAAAAGTTTGCGGTTAACGAAAATGAAGAATTTGGGTGGCAGGAAGGGTACGAACCAAAGACTACTATTATGTACGAACCATTTCGAATTAATTGGATCATGATTCGTATAATAAATAATATTCTTCTTCTAATTCATTGGACCTACATTTTGTATGTTAATGTAATGTGTTCTATAATTTATAGTATAGTATAGTTATATAATTTCTTGATCTCCGGTTTTTTTGACATTGATAACTATTTATTTTAGTTTAATTTTAATTGATAAATGAAAGGTATATTAAAAATTTATACTGTCACTCGATGTTGGCTAAATTGTTGAAGGACAGAAAGGTAATATAATTTTTCAACTCATTCATTCCAAAGAGAACGTTTGCCTTGCTACTCACTTCACTCCTGAATTAATCATTCATTCGTTCTCTCAGTTTGTGAATATATTTTATTTGTGAAAATACGTGTGTGTTGTTTGGTTTTGCCTGGGACTTGACTTGGGTTTCGTTTATTCTCTTTGAGGGTACGTTTTGGAAAGTCAGCTGAGTCAGTAATAAATTGTTGGTTACTTGAGATTTATCAGAATAAAACCGATTTAGTTAATTATTTCCAACAATCGACAAAATTTCAATTTCATCATCGAAGTAACTCGTTGACTTGTAGTGAAATTCTTTGTTTCTCTTTCTTAGTGGTCATCAAATTATTTGAAGATACTTTATGGGAAATCATTTAATAAATGTAAGTATTTGTACAATTTCTCTTTTCGGTCTTTGCTTTAGAAATATATACTTTTTAACTTTCGCTAAGTTTTTCCATAAATAAATGACATCTTCACTCACATGGCTCTGTTAGTTAGCTTTAATTTTTTTGATACAATAAATTCAATGGAAATGATAAAAAGGTACCTAATATTGTGTACATTACCAATCTTATTACTGTGTACTTATACATTTTTTATATGTGGGAGAAAATAACCGAAATTATTATTATTATTTGCAATTTACCAAGTATTTGTAAACATTCTATACATCCACCTGTTTTATCACTACACAATATAATAAACATTGTCTATTATTATAGGTCAAAATATAAATTAAAACAGTAGGTTTCACCACATTGCAACAAGTATATTTTAGGTAATTTACAGTTTCTGAGAGTACAAACAGACTATTGTGACTAACTACTATTAAGGGTTCTATTTTTTATTTATCATTTTGTTATGAATAGTAGTTATGATATCATAAGCCTGAGTTTGTTTCATAAAGAGTAAATCTCAGCAAAGGCATCTTTCAGAAACGCACATCGGACCCAGACTATTCACAAGTGCATGTATATGATTATGCAAATAACAATATTTTATTATGGCATATCTTTCATTGTTTCCTAGAATATTTTCCCTGCTTATAGAAACACAAAAAAGATAAGCCAAGTCAAAAATTTTGAAGTTCATATTATAGTTTGTTGTTGTGATAAGTCCCAACTACCTACTTAAATATGATCACTGTTGGCTATGGCAATGTGGCTATTGGCGCTTGATATTTTTGATTCTTGATAGCAATTTTTGTAACAAAGTTATGTTTTTTATTGTTCCAAATTTTTTTTATGTTAAAAGATTAATAAAATCAATGTTAATTGTTCCTAATAGTCTCTGAATAAAAAATTTATAGGGCTTATCGAGATCAGATAGGTACCATTTGTAATATTTTTTCAAAATGTTGATTACTTAGCTGATTTCAAAATGATGTCCAGAATCAAGATTTTCCATAGTTCAGTAAAAATATTTTTAATGCTGAAATAATTTGGTGCGTTTGTTACTTAACAATTTAACTGGTGTACCAGATTCGGTAATTTTTTGAATATAGATTGCACTTTGTAATAGGACATAGGTGTACCCAAACAAGAGAAATATTTAGAATAAATGCATTTGTATCAGAGCTTTAAAATAGTATGTACACCTTGTAATGATTAATACATTTGCTATTCATGTATCTTATAAATAAATACATAATTATTTATGAGAATTAATATAATTAATTACAAAATCGTCAATTACCAACTAGGTTTATCAAAGCTTGATTTTACTAACCAATCTTTTTAAAGACAGAGATAAACTAGGACCCTACAGTTATTTCCATTAAATTGAATAAATAATAGTAAGTATTTGCATATGGAGCTTTTAAGCTATAGTAATGTTAGTAAAGGAAAACGTCAGTTGAAGCTCGTCAGAGATTTCAACATCTTTTAGTTGAGGTTGGGACGTTGATTGTCTTAATAATTGTATGTGTTAAGATTAGACTCAGGTTATTTTAATCGCAAAGCTCATGGTTTCAATAGGTTGTTTACATTTTTCAACAGTGTATCGTTTAATTTCCCTGGCCTTGGGCCAATCTTAATATCACTATTAGAATGTAACGCGATTTTCAAGCCGAAGTACCTATTTGGAATACTAGGGTAATTGCTTTTGATTTTCCATTAGTCTAGTTAGACTGATGGCCTCATCTATTTGTTAAAAAAAAGAATTGTACGTACTCTTTTTTATAGTTTATCTATCATCTTTCTATTATTATAAATGCGTAAGTTTGTGAAATATAGATGCTTGTTACTCTTTCACGTCAAAACGTCTGAACGGATCGCGAGTCAATTGCTAACTCTTTCTATGTACTTTTTATATCGGGAAAATTTAAGATTGACTCCGGGTGAACCCCGGGGAGCCAATAGATGTCTATATGGATTTATGACGTTACGTTAGTACTCCTTAAGTTATTCGAAGTTTAAGTACGTTCTATATATCCTTGTAACCTGACAAAGAAATATGAAGGTGCGATGCGTCCGATGCATGCTCGTAAGCCCGTCAGTGACATGTTCTAAGAGAAAGTCACCTAGAAACTGGAGTCCTAGATTGCCTGCGTATACAGCATTTACTCAAGCTTGCATCAACTAAGCGGATTCACATTTTTTGCTTTTCTGACACTTGCGTATTATAACTTTCTTGCGTAGGTAAAAAAAACCATGACATTTCACACACTGTTTACTTACATGTGTCATATATTTTTTCATATTAAAGGTATCATTTGCATTTGACATTTAAGAAATGTTCGCAAAATTGAATACGAGTCATAAAATTGTTTACATGCTCAAATGTCTTTAATATGAAACCGGCGAATAAAATACTTACTTAGTTGTTGCTATAATCCTATTCATTAATTCCAATAAATATTATCAAAGATAGAGCACCTACTATTTGTTTGCAGAAGTAGGTATTTAGATCATTGTAAAGATCATATAAATTATTGATTCGTCTCGCAAAATGTTCAAAACAAATTAAAATATATAATATCAAGATATAGCTTGATGTTAACAAGAATTTAGAACAATGGAGTACTTTGTAAACACGACAAATCTATAGATAATAATTATTATTTATGTATTTAATTTAAATGAATCGCTTTGCCCTTAGTCACGCCATAGCTTGAGAACGACTTAAAATATTCGTGATGTAATGAAAATGTCCAAATAAGGTTCTTAAGGATGAAAATATAGTAAAAGTTTAAGTAGGTAGGTATTAGGTACCTACTCCGGGATTGAGAACCCGCAAAACCGCGAGGAGATATCTATTCAGTATGTTTATAATTTTCGGATTAGGAAACGCGAACTGACTTAGTGGTGGCCGTGGTGGGAGAGAAAATAATATCATGCCAGTTAATTTAATAAAGTATTCTATTATTTCGCATCCGAATTGAAGATAAGCAAATTACTATATTATCCGCAAGTGGACACAATTGCAAGCGTTTACTAAAGACTAACTGATCCGCACAAGTGCGTATGCGTCTCGTCTTCCCCGTTCTTAAAATATATTTCAATGATTCTCCGCCTTTCATTAATGTTAGCTTATAGGCTTTCTCGATGCATTTATCGAGTCCATTGGTTATCGAATACAAAAAAATCAAATCATTCCTTTTTATAATATTAGTTGTAGACAAGACTTGTTCTCTAGAGTTCCAAAGTTCAAAACTATTTTTAATGTGTAAAATGGCATTTGCTAGATTGACAATTAAATATTTGTCAAGACAATTACCAGTTTCAAATTATTCAATAGCCTTGATGCTTCTTTTTGTAGTAATTTTGTTATTAGCTATTCAATACTAAGTAGGTACCTATTACTGTTGTAAACTAGATACTTACAATACAATCTACGTGGATTTATCATACTGTCTTAGCTTTAATTTGAGCGACAATGAAAGCATGTCATCATTATAATATTACAATACCATATTAAGAAATTTCATTTCTTGTATTGTTCGTGAAAGATAGCCAGAACGAGGTCATTGTCCTCTGACCACTAGGTAAACATTTGCGTTTATGGTTAAGATGATTAACAAGAAATATAATGAAGATGTACAAAGTATTACAATAGTTGAGGATTTGTTACTAGTTGATTCGGGAAAATGCTTTCATGTGATTCTCTATAGCAGTTGATCTAAAACTGTGTTTCGGGTAGAATGGAAGGGGTCTCGTGGTTAAATAAATTATTTATTTACTTATTTTTGAAACACCAACAATGTGAGTACGTAAGCTGTAAGTGTTATCCTCTATATAGGTAGGTAATGTTAAAATTCGACCAATGTTACCATTTACTATCAGAACATCTGTATATTTATCGGTAAATTGAATGTGAAAAGGCAAAGTCAGGCACAAGTCTTAGGAATAACATTGCCAGAAATGTTCATATCTTTAACAAACAACCGGCATCTGATCACTGATACACGAATGCCACAGATTGGCAATACTTTCAATCAATATCACGTGATTATCTAGTTTTGTGCAATAAAATTTTATAATCGCTAAAGTGATTTTGATAACAATATAAACTGTTTATTGTCAACTGTAGATACACTGAAGATAGCATTTTTAAGTAGCTCGTTGACCGAGATTCAAAGGACGTTTATACTCGTATTTTTGCGCACTTGCCTTTGTGCCTTCTCGAAGAGGGTTTTATCACATTTTTATTTTACTCATTATACGTTTTGCAATATTTATTTAACTGAACTGTTAAATAAAGCACTTAAACCGATTGTCCCAGTAACTACGTATAACTAGATTTACAAGTAATTTTTCGCAAAAAGTAAATAAACCGTAAGATCGAGACAGAAAGGTATCTAGTAATGTCATAAAATTGTAACCGAAAATAAAATGTACGGTGCTTTGACTGCGTGGGCTTAAAAATAGATAGTCTCGTATAAAAGTCTGTATATAACAATATTTTTAGTAACAGAGCGCCGTCTAGTCTAGCGTTCAGACTAAATGTAACTAAACTGCATGCGATTAGGATATAAAGGTGAACGAACGAACAAATGCAATTGTTTTTACTTTTAGTTGCTCGCAATTTTTTTAAAGATGATTCATAAGCAGTGGTAGGGTTTGGACGACTATAGACGTTCCTTTGTCAGGGTGCCTTACAAAAGTTAATTGACTTTACAGCGAAACTTCACAAAAACTAATAACGTATCAGTATTTTCATCTCTTTTTTTAATTATTTTACGTACACAAATGTAAAAAAATGCAGACAGTTTCATGAAGTAACAAAAGTTATTTTAACTTTCTAAAATCGCGACGACTAACAGACCGACCGACAGAATATTTCAGCCGTAATACATGTTCCATTTACCGAATAATTCCGTTAGGTTATTATATGTAATCTTTGCAGTAAATAAAGAAACAATCAAAATAGGAGCTTTTTGGGTATTGATAAATTCGAATTTATATGGTGATTGGGGTGGAACCTAGGGTATAATATAACCTAGGGTTCTGAAAAAAATTTTTTATCATTCATAGTTCGGAGGACGTACTTATATCTATTAATTAGTACCTACTTGCTGTCCATAAATATACTCGTACTTTTTATTGCAGTCGGTTAATATCAAAACATTACTTCTGAGCCCAATCACTTATTATTCAGAATTAAAGAGTGCGGGGGACAACGCGTAGCTCGAGGTCAGACGTGGATTGTATGAGAAATTCTATTTTAGTCTTATCCTATAATCCTATTAGGCCTTGCAAGAAACTGTAGTTAATATATTTTTAACACTCTATTTGCAGTTGAACTTGAATCACGCGAATGTTTTCCTTAGTGACTCTATCATTATTCAAGAAGATTGATTGCAATGATTTACCTACCTTGCTTTTCTTTAACTTTTTGTCATTACCAAATACTTACTTATTGCTTTTCAATATTATGTACCTATGTTTAAGATATTTCGTGCAAAAGCCATAATTCGTTTATTCTGTTTAATCTGCGAAATGTATGTACGCGCATAACTTCCGAACTGTTGGACCGATTTCGCTAATTAATGCTTTAAACAGATAATTGTTTCAGTATGTAGCTATATAGGTATAGGTGTATTAGGTACTAATGTTAAAAACTATTATCCATAGACAAGATAAAAAATAGGAGACAGTGAAACATCTTGCCGTAAGTGATTGATTTGTCTCTTAAATCGAGGCACTTGTGGGTATGTAGCTATGTACCTTCTCAGGTAGTTATGTCCTTACGCCGTATATAATAAGCCGAATTGAAATCGACAAAATTTGGGTCTATCCAGCTATGCGAAATCATAGACAGCGGTCCAACGGTAACAGCTGTTTGAAATAAGATACGCTTACATAGCAAATAGCTAAAATACCTAGGTCCCATTTCCTAAATAGATGTTTGCGAAAAAACCTGTGTGAGCATTATTGTATGGTCACACGATAGCTAACTTACCTACTTGAAGAATGTCTTTTTGTTTTGTTTTATTATCCAAGTAAACTGACCATGTCTTTGTGTTATCTCTATTTGCACAAAACTGATAATATAACGCTCTGAAAGAGTGTATGGTTATCTCAGTGCTAATCTTTAAAGTATTTTTTTGTATTCCATAAGCAATTGAAGGCAGCTTGTCAATAGGTGATTCAAAATCAATCTATATGTGCTTGTAATGTTGATTAAATATGTATATTTACCTGGATTTCTTAACGTATTCATGACATGTCTATTTGTTATTGCTTTGAGGAAGTTTACAAAATAATTTCAAAGATTTCCCGAACTAAAGCAGTAAGCCCGCATGTCGTATTTTTTTTATTAAACTTAGAGCAGTATTGTCGAATGAGGCTTAAGTAAGATAAGTTTTATTTCATCTTTGGGCCACACCGACCTCGTCTCATGCAATCCAGTCTTAGTAGCCACGTGGTGTGTGCATGTTTCCCATATGGCACGTGCAACTTGCGTGGTTTTCCGTCCCCTTCTCACAAGCCCTAACTTGTATTTATAGTTCTTGCTTTGTTGTTGCGCCGAATCAACCGAACGACCGCCGACAGGCCGGCAACAAACCAAAACACACGCTATCGCAATTGCTGATAACTCGTCATGCGGTGATGGGCGCCTAAACTAAACACCGAAACAAAAATCATTTACTTGTCGTCGATTAAAGTCTATTTGATCACTATTCTGACGTAATAAATCTGCGATGGATTCATTAGTCACGCGACACTTAGAGGATCAGCGCTTAATGATTTGATGCGACTAATGATTGATGCATCAATAACATTCATGGCTGTAATGAGAATACAAAATACAAGAGTTATTGTATGTGTCTGTTTTAATGTACCTATTCATACAGTTCTTGTAGGTTAATAAGAAATCTGAAACACTGAAATGAATATAAATGTTGCAATTGTATTTCTTTGCTTTGTAGACACAAAGGTGACAAAGGCTTACAATGACGGTGGAAAAGAGCAAGGGCCCAGAGCTGAAGATCCCGCCGGCGACCAGGAAGGTAGCTCCAGATGGGGGCTGGGCGTGGATGGTCTGCTTGGGAGTTAGTTTAGTTAATGTAAGTACCTAAGAATAATTTCATTTCTTACATAATGTATCGGCCTTATAACAAGGGCACGACTTTTCTGTCCCTGTCCTTCTTTTCGTTGCATATTCAATGACCACATTATTAAGAATGACTCAGAATGAAGGTTCTGGCACATCTATATTAGGTATGTTTTGGTGTTAATTTACTTTTGACGCTGGTAATATTTATTTCATTGATAGCGAAATAATCTCCAACAATTTGTCTTTGTTTTATGGTCATTCGCTTATATATTAGAACCATCTCGCAATGGTAAGTGAAGGTCATAAGCATAGAATGCTTAAGAGGTTATCAATTATGTATTCTTTTGTAACATTCACAATGTCAACGATTATTAAGTACTCTTCTTATCATAGCCACATTTATCGGCTGTTAAACTGAAACTTATATAAATTTAACTGCATAATATTACAGTTTAGTTTGATTAGGTCATCCGTTAGTTATAATTAAATGAAACAGGCGTAAACGATCTTTACACCCTTTTCCTGTGCGGTGACACAACAAGCGATAGCATTTGCACATTCTATTGAAACGTGATCCGATATATGGGATGCACACAATTTGTTTATGCGAAAATACTCCCAACAACTTGTATGTTAATATGAAACCTGCCATGGGTCACGTAGCACAATGCAATGTCTAAAGTTTCCGAATTTCAAGCCTGACGAGTACATTATAACAAGGACATTCTTACGTAAAGATACTACTTAGTAGTTATCAACAACTACTGGGTTACGTGTTGAAGAATAAATAAATTGTAAAGGGCTATTTCAATATGTGCTTGCATATAACAGCAATGTCAATTTGTAGATTTATCGATAGGCGGTATGTGAAGAGCCCTCAAAGTCCACGCAGTAATTGTGATTGCTTAACTAGTCACATGCTCTCGTAGAATGAAATGACACAATTACACTTTACACTGTATCCGACCCGATACTCAGCTGTTGTTTACATATTTTATCGATGACGTTTCTTTTTCTAGCTTGTATTCGTGAATGCGATTAAAATTTATGCGGTTAGATGGATTAGTGCGTGTATGTTATACCTATATCAACACTATTGTATTTATATAATATATTCAGATATTTTTTGTATTTAATGTATCAATTTTGCCAATGACAAGTACTTCTAGTGATAATTGTATCGTAGTAAACTTATATTTCCTAATATTCGCGACAGTAATACCCATAAGTATAAAATTTATGTTGAGATTGAACTGTCACTTTGTTATGTAACCGCGAGTTGTCTTTGGGGCAAAATAACAGGTTTGACTACCTACTCGATGATTATTTGTATATTTAATCATTAGCATTAGAATTTCGGCGAATATTGATGGCTAATGTTTTTATTACCATTATCCGTCTCAGTCTATTTTTATATCAGAAACTGGTTGTTAGAAGCGACCACGCTTCAACGAGGTATCAATGATAATACTGAAAGTACGTATAGTAAATGAATTTTTGTTATAGTTAATGTATAGTTATAGTGTATAGTTGAAAATTTTAAAATTCAAAGCAAATTTTTTTAGGCCCCAAATCGGCATTTATAAGAGTTAAAACTCCTGAAATACTATCGGTTCGATAGCTTCAGTCTGTGATTTTATTTTACGGAAACTCCTAGCTTAATA
Organism: Thyatira batis; assembly: GCA_905147785.2. Taxonomy (NCBI): domain Eukaryota; kingdom Metazoa; phylum Arthropoda; class Insecta; order Lepidoptera; family Drepanidae; genus Thyatira; species Thyatira batis. The sequence goes on from LR990490.1 coordinate 4,043,506, forward strand.
TTTATTTTCTCTTTTCAGTTTTCAACGCGTTCTTTAGAACCGTCTTTCGGTCTACTATTCAAAGACTTATTGGATGACTTAGGAGTTAAGACAACTGGTGCCTCTTTCATTGCCAGTACTCTGGACTCCGTAGTCAATTTCTCGGGTTTCTTCGTGGGCCCAGTGATAAAAACCTTCTCGTATCGGAAGGTATGCGCCGTCGGATCAACAATATGTGCTCTTGGTCTGCTCTTTACTGCGCCGGCTAATAGCATAGGCCATATATTGGCCACTTACAGTATTATAGGAGGTAAGTCCAAACTAAGTGTATATTTACGTATAAAATAATTATTTTAACTGTATTCCCCAATTCATGTGACAACATCATCGACAAAGCACACGTAACTAACACCACACTTTCAAGTTTCCTTGAAAGCTCAGCAAAAAAACCTTATGCCTAATGGAATTTCCCAACACAAACCTTCACGATCCTTTTATCCTCATCCAAAAATTCTTGGATTCGTGATTGACATACATTGACACGGATGATGTCATTAATCATAAGCAAACAAAACATCTTTTGGTGATGAGTTTCAATCCCGTGTGTGTATCATAACAGCAATAACTAACAAGAATAGTACCTACTGTATTTAGATGATGTGCCCTTTAATATTCTTCATTTTCCTTAAAGCCTATAACTCACTTAAATTACACTACGTAATTACCAGAAGGAAAGATAGGCCGGCATTATAAAATAAAGTGCTATTAGGGGCTATAGTGACTAAAAAGATTAATACTGGTCTGGTGTCACCACATTCTGACATGTCCCAATCAGACAATATTGCTTCCCCCAACAGACTTTTATTATCACACTAATATGTCAATATCACACTAATATGTAGTGCGATAACCTTCATACGTTCATACTTAATAATCTCAAACATATATGACTTCAATTATTTTGAATGATTTCATATTATTTGCATCACGCACTGCTAACTCAGTATAAGGATGTCTGGTGACTTTAATATTATTTATGAATTTATCTGTCGACCATTCCCATTCAAATCGTTCTTACCATTATTTGTTTGATATACGGTATATATATCTCATTATAATTTTTAAAAGAAACGATATTGTGACATTATTTTCTCCATATCTTCGGTCAGGGTCTATTATGTGTAGGGATAAAACTCCCTTAATTTCTTTAGGTCTAATATTTGTTTATACCCACTTAAAATCTTTGTGCCTTGTGTTAGATTTTATGTTTATGAAATCTCCGGTTCAAAGCTGTCCAACTCTCAGTCAGTGTTTGAATTTTTTATATTTAGACGAATCAGTTGGTATTTTGGTAAACTACACTGACTTAAACACCGCTAGTCGTCAATTCGATTCAGGACAAGTGTTTGTGTGCATAAACATGTCTATTCGTTCTATGTCTGGGTAGATATTATTCATATAAGCATGTTTTAAACCGTGCTTAGTAAATTTCTAATTAGTCACACGAGAATAAACTCTGCTCAGTTTAGGATTATTACCTACCTATTATTGAAGCTATATTTGCAATGTTTTTGATACTTGTCCAAGTTTTTATTGCATAGTTATGAAAGAATCGGTGATTTTATTAAGAGCACAAAAAAGGAAAATAGTAGAAAAAATATTTTTTGGAATGATAAGTATGAAACAATCTGTGATTTTAAATAGTACCCAAGATTACAAAAATGACAAATATTGTGTCACATAATGAAACTGAACGATTATAGAAATTTAAGTTTGTCTTTTAAATAATAAATATTTTTTTCTATCGACATTTTTATTTCTTGTCCCCACACTATGCGCGTGATATTCTTAGGTGCGCTTCGTGGAATAGAAAATTAATCATTTTTAATTTTTATTTGAAGCGCACCTACGGGTGGGCATCGTGGAATACTTTATGTGGGCTTCCTCTGGGTGGGCTTCGTTTAGGTGGGCTTCGTGGAATACCTCGGTACTCTTAGTCTTAAGTCAGTCTCACTTTCTCGTGATCACTGAGCTGAATCATATTAATATCTATTTGGTAAATATCTGTTTATATCTGGCCATGTAAATATGGTAGGTACGTGCATTTTACCACATCCATCCCACATCAGCTAAAGTAGTAAAACGTGAGTTATATTCATTTGGCTGTATGAGGTCGTCAAGTCTGCTAAATGACGACTTATGATTATCCTTGTCACAGTAAGAAATTAGTTTTATTCATCTTAAGCTTGAAGCACAAAAATATAACTCTAAGGATAATAAAATGAAAAAGGTTTTTTTTATCTCGTTTTTATTATTTAAAAATTATTGAGGCATATCTGTTAACGACATATTGAAGTAGAGAGAATAACATTCAAACATCATTAGTATGTATTACTCGTAAGTACGAGACAAATTCCTAGGTCTTTATTTATGCTAGAATTTAATAAAAGCTTTGCTCTTTCTGGTGGCACTAAGTTACGTTCTAACTAAGATATTGGACATTCCAATGCTATGTATATTTGGTAGTAATTTCTTTATGGTTCACCAAATGGTCCATAAACATTTCTCATTACTATTGACGTCATTTGCGGACTTTATTTCATATTGTGTCTAATTAACAGTTGTACCTAACGTTATTTTGAGTGTTAATTGGCGTTTCCTTTATTACGTACATAGTTAATTATCATTTAACTGTCCTCTGGATATTAGTTTGCGTGTATTTTTTCATGTATCTACTTACAGGAGAAACGATTAGCGTGGTAATAGGTTTTATGCTCTTATCCAAATATAGGTCTTAGTTTATCGTCATTATAAATGTGACTTGAGTTACATAAGAAAATAAGCATATTATATATTTCAATAAGACCGTCTTTATCGGAATTAGGTGACATGAAAATATCTGATCATCTGATAAAATTATTTAATTTGCCCTCATTACTTTATCGCGAATTTGTGCCGATTTACGTGTGTTTCATTGATATTGGCCCAATTATTTTGCCCTTTTAGCGTATTTTTTGAGTAGGTAAATATCAAAGGCGTACATGATTGCTGGTTGTAACGTTCATGTGCCGAAATGCTGATAATTAATATGACCTTTTGCTCTTTCAATTTGTTATTTTTACGGCCTAGTAAATTACAGGTATTGGGTTCGATTCCCACGGACAATCAATTTATTTAATGAATGAATATTGAATGTTTTACCTATAACATGTCGTAGCTTAGAATCAGACTGCCATATAATATGTAAAAAAATACAATTATATTAAGTATTTAATTTACCATTTCATATGTTATTTTCAGGTTTTGGAGTAGGTTTAGCATCTTCATCGTCATTCGTATCGCTCAACCATTACTTTTCGAAGAAGCGCGGCCAGGCCGTGGGGTTGTCCATGGCTGGTACCGGCTTCGGATTGATGGTGATGCCGCAGCTAGTCAAACTATTGCTAGGGGAATTTGGATTTAGATGGACTGTCGTTATATTGGGAGCTTTGGCCTTCCACGCCGTTCTCGGTTCGTGCTTACTGCAGCCAGTGAAGAGGCATCTTATTGATGAACCTATAGATTGTGAACTGCAAAATGTGAAGGTATTATTTTGTATTTGCACGTAAATTGAAGTACGTATGTAATAATAACACCAGCATAATTAATGTAGGGATAGGCTGTCCGCCGCCGACACTCGTAAAATGCAATTAAACTTATGATCATGTATACAAGCATTTATACAAACATCTCTCACAGTTGGAATTACTCAAGGATATTCATGTTGGTATAATAAACCGCAAAGTTTATTTTATTAGGTTCTATATTACTAGTGGTTCCCTGCGATTTCACCCGCGTACCCGGGAGATCTACCATTTTCCCGGTATCAAAAGTATCTATGTTCAAAAGTATATGTTCTTTCTCAGGCTCTATCTGTGTACCAAATATCATTTAAATTGGTTCAGTAGTTTTAGCGTGAAAGCAAGACAGACAGAGTAATTTTCGCATTTATAATATTAGTATAGATGTGTTAATCTTGAGTAAGATATTCCATTCCTACAAAATATATATATAAGTCAAATCTTTTAGAAACGATTGCATAATTTGCATAAATTCACATTCTAAACATATCGTTCAAATAAACGTCACTATAAATAAACCTTTCACACATTTCCAGGAGATGGAGTGTATATTAGAGAGCGACGAGGAAGCCGAAGACAAATTCGAGATAAATCCTCTCGTCAGTAAACCGATGCCAAAGCTTACCACCCAGCGTTCACACACCAACATGAACCATCCTTCAGTGAGGACCGTGGGCCTTCCTCGGGCGAAGACTTGCGACAAACCGTTGCAAGACTTCGAGAAAAACGCAAAGTTGTTCCCCGCCTTGACGACGGCTGCTTCCGTAGCCGCTATGACTAGAGTGACGTCGAGTAGCAGCATGAGCGAAGCCGCGAGGCGGAGGAAGGTCTCGGTGATATCCAATATATCCAACATGGACTTCACCGGCAGTTATTTGCAATTATATCTAGATGTAAGTTCATTTTTTTACTATTTGTTATATATGCTCTAAGACGAATTGGGTGACTAGACGCAGGGCGTGGGTTCCATTTTCATGAAAGTCGAAAAGAAATTCACACTCATATTAGTGTGAATCCCTTTATAGATATATAGTGTACTAGTGGCTTTCTGCGGATTCACCCACGTTCCAGGGGATCTTAAATTTTCCCGGGATAAAAGTCGCCCATATGTTATTCTAGTACATATTCTAACTGTGTCAAATTTCATCGCGACTTCAACCATTCTGGCGTGAAAGAGTAACAAAAATACATCCATACATTATCACAAATATTGGCATTTATAATATTCCCAGGAAATTACATTATCTATACTAATATTATAAAGAGGAAAGATTTGTTTGTTTGTTTGTTTGTAATGAATAGGCTCCGAAACTACTGGACCGATTTCAAAAATTCTTTCACCTTTGGAAAGCTACATTATCCCCGAGTAACATAGGCTATATTTTATCCCTGTATTCCCACGGGAACGGGAACTACGCGGGTTAAACCGCGGGGAGGCAGCTAGTATTATATATGTAGGATATTACATTTATTAAACTAGTAAACCCATGAGGTAGGTATATCAGCTACGATATGCTAATCATACCATTGTACTATCAGCTTAGTTGGGCATTATTATCAAATCTATTTATTACTCCTAAAATCTTTGAGATCGCTAAATAACTATTTATGTCATTTCAGACGGCTGACGATGAAGCTATACAGATGAAAGCAATAAAAAAATCAGAGCCCGAGGAAAAGAAAAAGGGCTTCTTCAGAAAGTTCATAGCTCTCATGGACTTGGATCTACTAAAAGACTGGTCTTTTTTAAATCTTTTACTAGGGCTTTCCCTGTTTTGGAGCGGGGAACTCCAATTTAGGATGTTGACTCCATTTTTTATATCCAGTTTGGGATACGACATGAAAGAAACGGCGTTTTGCCTCTCCATGACTGCCATTACTGATATATTGGTGCGGCTCATATTGCCGCCTATATTTGATAGAACTACTATATCGAAGAAAATGATTTTCTTTATATCTGCATTCTTTTTGGCAGCTACTAGATCTGGTTAGTATATAACATATATTTTTTAAACAATAATTAAAATAATAAAAGAAACTGGCTGTAGACGACAAAAAATAGGTACATATCAATACATATCTCTATTTATTGTAAACTAGTGGCTCCCCGCGGTTTCACCCGCGTACCCGGGAGATCTTCCATTTTCCGGGGATAAAAATAGCCATGTCCTTTATCAGGTTTTAGACTATCTGTGTACCAAATTTCATTAAATCGGTTCAGTAGTTTTAGAGTAAAAGCGATACAGACAGACAGATTACTTTCGCCTTTATAATATTGGTATTGGTTAAGTTATGTCATTTTATGCTATGCAAAAGACGTTAGCTATTTTTGGTATTAAACTGTTTACATTTTTTTCCCCTGGCAACACTTCAGAATTAAAACAAAATATGCCATCAAAAGCCGTGGTGGCTCAGTTGGGAACGCGCCGACTCAAGATTATGAGGGTGCAGGTTCAAATCCCTGGCCCATACCTCTGAGTTTAAAAAAAAACTTACGTACGGATTCACACCACTGGCTTTCGGTGAAGGAAAACATCGTGAGGAAACCTGCATGCCCGAGATGTCACAATTAAAGGCATGTGAAGTCCGCCAATCCGCGCTAAGCCCGCGTGGTGGACTATGGCCTACACCCCCTCGATGTTAGGGGAGGCTCGAGCTCCTCTGTGGAGACGTATATGAGCTGATGATGATGATGCCATCAATAATTGATTTAAATAATATTTTTCAGTGCTTGCGGAACAGAGAGAATGGGTACCACTTATGGTGTGGCTATCAATATGTGGTTTCTTCCGAGGCATGTGCCTTAGTAACTTCACACTGACCATATCTGAGTACTGTCCGTTGGAGAAGCTTCCAGCCGCCTTTGGTCTCCACATGGTCAGCAAGGGAGTGTTTGTAGTTGCTATCGGACCCATCATTGGTGAGTTTATAATAAACTTTCGCCCTTAAGTTTCAAACTAATACATCGAGCATGTAACCAATAGAGTAGCAATAGTGAGCCATTTGTTAAGCAACGCATCAATGATATGTCACGTATAACCGGTATAACTAACAAACCACGCTCGAACTAAAACAGTACCCGACCAATAAGAGACCTGTGTGTATGTCTAGTGCAACACTTGACCTTGAGTCGGCCAATCAGAACACAGGGGCCGGTGCAGCGTTTTGGCGTATTTTGTTTTCTAACAAAACTGTTAACAGTTCTACTCTATTGGTTACATGCTCGATGAACTAATAATATTAATAAATGGACGCTGATAAGCAATAATTTGTCAATCCACAAAATGTCAAATTCAAAGGTTTTGATATATTTTTATAATACATCACGAATTCAACATTATACAAAGTTGTTTCAAGTCATTTAAAACATAACAGTACATAATTTTTTTATTTATATCATAAAATAAATCGTATATCACATAATACAATATTATCTTAAGACGCCATATTCTCAAAACCAAGTTTATGCTACCATCTCAAGTATTTTCATTTTATGAATATGTCTCTCCTGTGTCTGGATGTAAATATCTAATAATATCATACATATTTAAAAAAGTAGTATATGTATATCAGCTATCTGGTTACCATAACACAAACTCTGCGTACTTTGGAATCAGATTGGCCACGTGTGAAAAATGTCCCAGGATATTTATTTATTTATATTATTATTTTTCAGGTTACGTAAGAGACTACACTGGTAGTTTCGCGATATGCATTCACGTACAGAACGCCCTCATAATGTCTTGTGTACTTGTTTGGGGGATAGAATATGCACTAGCATTTACAAGACGCAGGAAAGTTGTGCAAATATGAGCTCCTCTCAGACACGCCACCGTAGAACAGATGATTCTCTCTGCCCTATGTATTATTGTTACATATTTTGAAGTGTTTATTTGACTAGTTATCATTGTATTTACTATTTAGAAACGTGGTTTATGCGTCTCGTTATGCTTCTTATGCGTTATGGTAGGTGAATTCTTACTAAGTAGACTGTCAAAGCAAGATTTGGTCCTTAGATGGCCAAAGCTGGTGAATAATGTATACAACGGCAACGATTATATGTTATTAATTAAACTATTAATTATTTCAGGCTTGGTGATTATACGAACTAGGCTAGAAAATACATATAAATCAAATTATATCAAATTATATTTTTTCATCAAGAGTTTTCTCAGACACTTATTTGAGTTCACCTACCGTTTCGCCGTACTCCAGTGCTACTTTAGCCTTTAATATATCCTATGTAAACAATCGTGACATATTCAAAAATTGTACTGATAATTATATTCTTCCACAATGTGTCAAAACGTATTTAATCAACCAGTGAATTATACTTGTGGAACATTTCTATTAGATATTATAGTTACATACAATGTAACTTTTTAGACATTGATTTTAACAATAATATTTTTAGACAGCTGTTTGTAGTATTGAAAGGATTTTGTAGTTGTGTATTTTTAGTAGATATTAACTTAAATAATATAGATAGATAAGTAGTATACCTTTCAAAGACAAATGGGACTTATAATGACTTTAGGAGACTTCTACATAGATTTTATAGAAAAATGATAAGATAAAGTGAATGATTACTAACAAGGATTGAATGGACAATTGTTTTTGTTTTATGAAAGATATATATTTATGTTCAATAACACATTCGGTGGTGTAGAATATATAATAAATATATTTATTTAAAAATGTGCTTAAAATATTATCCAGTGTTTATTTGAAATCTATTAATGGAAACATTCCAATGATTTTGGTACTGTTTTTCTGGATTTGTATATCTATGTATACTGCCAACGAATAAGTGTTATTTTTGACATAATACATGACAATATAAATTTTACAAAGCTATATATTTGGACATACTCGGTTGCGACTTCTTTACGATCAATTTTATTATTCGAAGAAATGGAAATGCCTAAAAAGAATGTATTTTATTCACTAAATTACTATTGGACACTCCAATCGTCGCACCCGAGTAAGTCTAAATAATCCTATAAGCAAGCTCATAATCGGCAGCAGACTATAATTAAAAATTGGTTAGCGCTTATAAATAATGATCATTAAATATGCTATTTAAGGACACATATATATAATTGGTTAGTTTAATCATTAAAGTTATTGTTAAATACATATATGAATGTTTTATAACGCGATTTAGCTTGTTATTTTATACAAGAATCCAGTGAATGTTAATACGAGGATTACTTAAATCATAAACTGCGGTGTAACGTTGCTTTATGTACTTAAAACAATAATGAATCATAAATTTAATAAAATAAAGTACATACTATTTATGTTCGGAATAATCGTAGATACCTAGAATTTGTGTTTTTGATATCATGACAAAAAATAGTTAACTACTCACAATATAGTACCTATCTATACATTCTAAAACTCTACAATATCGTCTTCCGAGGTTTTTAAATAATAAGTAGTATTGTAATCAATAATTCAATGTGTGCTTTTCGATGTGTGATTTTATTGACCAAATAATATCGAGTACTTACTAACGTTTAACAAAATATGTACTGTAATAAATGTTAAGCTGTAACTGTACTTACGTTATTAATATAATTGTTAAAAATATCAACAGTTATCGAAGGATTAAGTGCCATTAGAAATTTTCTGTGAATTGTCTGTTGTACCTACTTATAAAAATTGTAAAATATTCAAATCAATTTGCGAAATGTATGTGCCAAATTTTAATACTTTGTACCTACACAATCGACGTAATAAGAGACTATTAAATTACATTAAAATTAATAGTTATTTTTTGTATAACAAGTTTTTGCTAGCAGAAACATATATAGATGTTGTAATAAATATGTATGGTGTCGTTTGCATAGGAACCTATAATTTTCAGGGTCGTTTTACTTTGTTGCGTTGTTACGAGAATCTCGGTCAGAATGGTACGTGTCGATTCCTGTACCCTCAATTCGTCAATAAATCAAAGTAAGTCGCTATTCGAAGTGAGGCAATGGTTGACAAACAAACTCATAGTTCTTTACACTAATGGAAACGAATGACATAAAAATTAAATAATAACTATGACAACATAATTGATTGAGCGTCAATTTGCGTAAATAAAAGTATCTACAACGATACTTAGGATAGATTCGCCTCAATTATAATAAAAATATTCGACGATAATTTTTAGATTTTTGCTATAATTTATTTATGTCATTGTTACTTGGACTACTTTTTACATACATTTGTTTAGTTTCCGATATTCCTTACTGTAGTTCATTACATTCGCTTAAAGAAGGTGGTCTAAACGAGTCTGGGTCAAAAAAAAATTACTGTTAGCCTCCCCCCAGTTCTTACTACTTACGATGTAATACAATATGTCAGTGACGTCAATAGAAAGATCGATCGGGCAAAGGATTTGCAAATTCGCAAACCTGTGAAGCGAGTGGTATCATTCGTTGAATGTATGATCCACGATTATAGCCCCTGATTTTAGACGACTATTAAATTGTTTTTTGACCTTGAATATAACTTTAAAATATATCGGATAAAAATGTTACAAGCCTCATACAGTTGATGTTATTTTAATTGTGAAGTTATAATATGGAGTTGTTTATGATAGCTTTTCTTTATTAAAGAAGCTTACACTCCGTCCGGTTTTTTTGTTTAATTATTTACTGTAAATTTGTTGGAATTTGGCATTATCGGTGCAGTAAAAACTTGCCTATTATCGTGTCTTACAGACGTAAATACTACTTTCTTATTTACTCAGCTTTCTATGAAAAAGACATTTACCTACATTAAACGTAATTAAAGTTAATTAGTTAATGACAATAATTTTGTTTATTTATGTTTTGGTACTTATACAGATTTTTTGATTTTTACAGTTTATGTACCTTAATGTATTTTTTATGAATGTCAATGGTGCAAGAATTGATAAAAATAATAATCTACTTCAAATGTACTATTTTAGTAATTTTATTGTAAAAAGTGTATTCTGGCATTTTATAAATCAATGAGAAAAAACGATGAATTAAAACAAGGAGACGGTTACCGAACACTTTGGTTTCATTTATAATTTTCTATAGTTTTAATTTTATTCCAGGGGCTATCTCTATACATACCTACTTTCTTTTTAAATTATTGCTTACTTAGCTAACCTATATTTTTAAGAGTTACCCTATTTATTTTAAGTATTTTGATTTGATAAAGTAGTTTCATTTCTCTTTTAGTTGGATGCTGATAAGCAATAATGTGTCAACCCACAAAAAGTCGAAAAAAAAGGTTTTTATATAATTTTATAATGCATCGCGTATTTAACATTCTACAAAAGTGTTTCAAGTCATCTAAAACATTAAAGTAAAAAAAAAATAATGGATTTATATCATACAAAAAGTCATAAATCACATAGACATGAAAATCTTTAAACGCCATTTACTCAAAATGAAGTTTATGTGGGTTACCACGTTATTGCTATTAGCATCCAGTTCAGAGATGAAATAAATAAACTCACTTTAATAGGTGACCCCAATATACTACAGGCATGACATTGACATTGGGTCTAGTGAGTTTTAAAAGCAAAAAATATTTTAAATTAAAACCAACATCTTTGCACTGACTCAAATTCTACAATTTTTGGCTTTATTGTCTACCAGAGGTTAAAATAACTCGAGAATTAGAAAAAAAAAATCACATCAATCTCATGATACGCGTTAAAACCCTACGACAGTTTTAGTGTAAAGGTAGTTAGTACTGTCTACCTGCAATGTATTTGTAGTATCTAAACCAAATAGATCAAGTAAAGTGGTCGGTTGAATGAAACACTGTATATTAAGTTACAAAATTACCTAACGCCAACGTGTGACATGGCAATGCAGGAAGTGACTAGTGGTCAACGTTCATATAGAACGGATTAACTTATTTTAAATGGTTTCCCTCTCGTTAACGCTTCATGGATCACCCAATTTCAAGTAACTAGATACTTAATACTTATTCCAACGTGGCGTCAAGTACTTTCATTGGTACCTTCTAATATTACGTAGGAGGTACCTACTTACTACGAGTATTACCTAAGATAGGAATTTTCGAATTAGTTAAAAGAATTTGAACTTGATCGTGAACTGAAATAATCATAAATTGGTAACAGCTTTTTCGAGTTGCTTGCCTTGTAAAGCCCTATAAACACATTAAACCAAAATATTATATAGGTACTGGTGAGTGGTGACTATCATAATTTTTAATTAATTAATGACATCTACTTAAAATCTGGTTCTATCGTTTTATTACTGGTAATTTTTAACGATAACTTTGACTTTATATTTGTTTAATGTGGTGTATGGAGCCCTCAGCATAATGACCCTAAAATCAAACACTTATATTCTTAAATATATTGTATCTCTCAATGTTCAGATTATTGCTATTTATACCTGGAAGTGGTGCATACAGCATTATCATTCATATAACAATATGGAGATATCTATATTATAATATAGAATACAAAACACTCCTCTAGAATTATGTATTTATGAGATACATAATATCTTAAACACGTGTAACTAAATTAAGTAAATAGTGAATAATCTAAGGCAGATAACAGATTATATAATATACTTACAACATAGTTTCAGGTGAAAAAGGTACCTACATTTTATACGTTAATAGAAGTTCTAAATTAAGTATTATACTTGGATTAGCAGAGATAGTTAGTGTAAGAGTTGTCTTAATGACACTTAAATATGTAAAATGGATGACATTGGCTTAAGCGAGAATATCTTGGATGATAGGGTAAAGAGGTAATGTCGTGGGTTCGAGTCCTACTGTTAACTGAAAAGAAAACCATAGTTAAGGATTTAATCACGGTGGTAGGGTATTGCGTAGTAAAATCTAGTCATCATTTAACTCAATAACTGATACCTACTCGTTTTTACTTTCAATACACCTATTTTAAATTAAATCAATACCTACTGCATCCCGGATAAAGATATCGTTATTTATTATTTCATCTTATGACATAAGTGAGTAAATAGTGCAACAAAAAACTTGTTTTGTACCAGTAGAATTCCTTAAAACATGTTTTTCTATTGTTTATCGTTTAAATGTTACTAATTCATTTCCAACGGTATTTCATAAGGAGTGATATAAGTACTGCAGCTGACAATATTTATTTGGGTTCTTAATTTCGTTCTGATCACGACTATGTGTATATAAGTTATTGTGATGACAGAGACTGTCTAGTCAAGACGTGAGCGAGTCGTCTTTGCCGCCCTATCGTAAATAAAATGAGACCATTAAAACGGCTTTAGACTTTTTACTAGATTATTTTGTTGCACAATGATATTTAAACACAGTTGATAATTACTTTTAATTTTAGTTTAAATTCACGCTGATTTTAAAATACTCATTAGGAAATTGTGATTTTAAATTATAAGTGAAAATGGATGAGGCTTTTGCACATATTGAGGGGAGCAATAGGAAGTGTAAGAAGGGGTTGGTTGCTCCCGATGGAGGCTGGGGCTATGTCATCAGTGTTGGAGTTGGATTCACATTTGTAAGTTTATATATGACCTGAAATAGTTATGTGTACTTTAAGTACCTCAAATTTGCCCAAATATTCTTTCAACGTAAACATATATTATAATAAAAATTGTCTTATGGTTTCTGATTTCTATTCTACTTTTCCAAGTCGATTTTATTGTTATTAATTACATAATGTATAATTTAACCATTTAGTTACTTGAAAGCTTATTTGCAAATTGTATTTATAGTTTATTCGTATTCACATATCAAGACGTTCGTTGAAGTCTTTTTTACTGTATTTTTTTCTGTGGATACGGCTCATTTTTAATCACGATAATGGGAATTAGTAAAAAGGAATTGGATTCAAGAATTAGTGAGTAAATTTAGTACCTTAATTTATTAAAATGTACTTTTGATACCTATCTAAATCATTGGATTGCGTCTTTGCTTGGTGATATTTTGATGTAGTTAGCGTAAAAATTCTTCTCAATCAAATCAGGCGATTTGGGTAGACATTAGCATTATAATGTAGAGTTTGCAAAAATAACAAGTCATTTACAGCCAGACATTGCAAAAAACACGTTCACGCAAAATAAATGCTACATAGTTATAATATCTAAACGTATTATAATGTAAAAGTGAAAAATTTTATTGTTTTTATAATACATAATGTTTGCATTTTATAAAAAACGGTTACATGAGTTGTTCCGAAATCATTTTTTAAGGGGAATGTGACTCGATTTCTAGCCTCATCAATACAAATTAAGTAAAACGTACATATGCGTACTCGATGTACTTAAAATGTATTAATAACCAATACAAATTCATTTTCTGAACGGGAAAGTTATTTGTTTCTTGGCCTAATCAAAATAAATGAATTAAAACGTGAATATACGTGTCCGACGTACCTATGATATATAAATAACTATTACCGTATAAATAAATATTTTTAAAAATACCGTTAAAAATATTTATTTAAGTAGGTACTCGGGTTTCTTGTTAAGACTACGTAATCCTAAAAAAGATGATCGTCAACGAACATAACTGAAGGATGACCTTTAAGAGTAATTTATTGAAAATTAATTGTCATTTAATATATTTGTTTATTATATGGCAGAAAAAAAATGAAGAACGAATCGCTGAACCAATACTAAAATCAGCATCACCTTAGTTTTATTTTACTCTAGGAGGGCATCGTCGGAATAAATTATATTATGTATTTGGTTGGTCTAATGTCTTAGCTATTTTAAATCTAATTATAACGATCTACTATACCCTTATCTACCTAATATACATAAACAAGAACTTAAATAATTCGCATAGAAATACTAGTTTATCATCTAATTAGCTTTCAAGTTTAGAGGCGGTAGGTAATTCGGAAGTCATATGAAGAGATGCTGAGTCATTTCAATATAATGTCCCATACTATCTTTATCTGACGTAAATGTTTAAATTGCTAATAAGTATATATATAAATTGTTTAGCTAGCCATTGAACATTAGCATATCTTCGACTTTTATTCAATACCTCGCGATACCTATTGAAAAAATGTTGGTTAATAAAAATTTTATATTCACTTTCGTGTTCCCATATGTCTGATTCAATTTCCAGAAGTTTATTTTATTGTGTCACTGGTTTTTTATTTGACTTATTAGTTAAATTATATACCTAGGTTTTTATAACTTGCGCTACTACACTTAACTACTTCTGAATTTGTATGTTACAAATAATAGTTAGTGTTGACATCATGTGATATCATTAAATTTAAGAAGACATACCTAATCAATTTACTTTATACCTCATCATTTTTGGGAATTCACATAACATAAATTGTTAGGTACTCGGATCATTCTAATAAAAAATAGGTAAGAAGTTGATAGGTATTAAGACTATTAAGTGATTTGATATTGTCACTAGAGAATTCGAACTGATGATATAAAAACAATCTAATAGTTTCTATATCTCCGTTATTAAAGAGATACAAGAATAGCTTGAATGCAAATCTAATTGTCACAAAACAAGTTTTAAGAATGTTTTAATTTTATGACATAGGAACTTGATGATTATCTAGATTTTATGTTGCGAACACAAAAGAATCTAATATTGTTGCAAAATAATAAAGCTATAAACAAACTATGATACCTACCTTCTTGTTACTGGATATAGATGTCTAGATACTAATAGCTATGGTGATAGGAACGATAGGGTTCGATGACCGCATATACTGAGTTAGGGTATATTATCGATCTATTAGTATTTCTCTATCGGATTATTTCTAGGCAGTATGTGGCATGGGACCTGGTTCGAGCGAGACTATTTTGAACCTATTTGAAGACGATGGCGTCGGAGTGATATTTAAAAAGTATACCAGCTTCTTGATAGAGCAACAATATGACATTTATTTGAAATGCCTATTATAACGTGAACTACTCATTTAAAATATAAATGCATTATTATTAAAATGTAAGTAAAAAATATGCAAATCCGTTATGCCCCTTGCGGGCGTTGATGGGTCAAATATTTGCAAGAAAATTGTGCGTCAGGATTTAGGGGATATTTTTTAATTTTTTAAAGGTAATTTAAACATTAATGAGAGATAATATATTGCCCTCCTAAGCTATTACAAGTGACTTATGACCTGAAATAAATAAAAGTGGCTAATAGGCAAACATTGTAATTTTATACCTGTTTTAAAGTTACAGGCAGGCATAAAAAATCACTTTGCATGCATAATATTTTTTAAACAAATAAATTATTCAAGTATGCAGCATTAAATCTTTTTCCACCAATGAATGGTGGTTATGTAATCATTTCGATCCCGTGATATACACGTGATATGTAACTTCCTAATTGTACTACTTCTCAGTTGAAGGCTGGATTTCAATATTAATTACAAGATTGGCTTTGAAACCACCAGCAATGTTGATTACTAAGGTTTTCGAGATCTATAGTATTTATACGTTCCGTTTCGATAGCACATAATGTCCATCCATGAGCTAAAAAGAGACAAACATAGTGACAAAATGAGACACCATCTGGTTAAAACTGGCCATATAGATCTTGACGACTTTTCCATATACTTTTCTATTTCGTTGCTACTGCATCTAGTAGTTATATTTAATTGAATAGTAAACTGAAAATGGATATTTGTTAAATCGTGATTCATAGCGGAAACTGTAGATTTTAGATACTGCAATTAATATTCTAGTCATTTTATTTAGTAAACTAATATGCGATGAGATTATTTACTTCATGTTTATATCTGAGGAGCATTTTTTGCTTATACACATATCTACACGTACATTAGAAACAAAAAACTCTGCAATTATTTTTTTACTGTAACAATTATTGTAAAAAAACACGTTTAATATTAAGCTATTAGTCGATGTCAATGACACTTTGACAAAAAAAAAACAGTGTTAATAATAATCTTCGTGAGGTAGGCCTACCGATTATGCAAATGATACAAAAGGAATTGTTGAGGAATAATAATACAGACCATTCCGCGTTTTAAGGCGCTGGATTTCCTATTGACCCAACAAAAAGTGTGTTTTTTCATCAAAAAATTTACTTCAGTTTCCAACTTTACGTACACTGATATTGATTTTTGTTTCCCTCATCAGATGCTGGGCTTTGGATCTTCAAATGCGTTTGGTATCCTGTTTCACAACTTTTTCATCGAACAAGGTAGTGCTAGTGGCTTACCTTTAGTTATAGGGGTGTATAATGGAGCTTTGTCTATAGCAGGTAATTATAGAATATTGTGTTCTAGAATCTTTTGAATATAAACTTTCTAATCGAAGTTGACATGGTTGTAAATTGCAATCATCTTGATTTTACCAGATGGTGTGGTGGTTACCTCTCATGACTTTCAATTCGATGTAGGGCTTGATTCCCATTCAAGACATGTAGGTATTTTGGTCTTTTGTCTATCTAGACATAGGTACATACGTACATTATTAGGTATATGAGTATAGTATTGTAATACAGCAAAGTTGTGCAAATATTGCTTAATTCAGAAAATTTATATACAAAAAATGGTTTAATTATTACGTACGAAAACCTTAATGTGCAATTACACCTTGTGCTTATTATATATCACGCTCGTAGGTATAGTTATAATACATCAATTGAAAATTTAATAACCTTTGCACTTACAATTACCTACATATCTTTTATGGATGCTATATTGTCGCCATAAGTGTTCATTTATTTTTTGTTATACAATCCTTCAATTCCCTTTAATCAAATTGTTTCATTCAACCAATCGATTCAATAGAAGACCTACCGCACGACAAAATTCGTCGTCCGCTTATTGTTGAACTGTATTTTGCTTTGACATAACGGGCTCTAATTTCACCTAGCACTAATACATCGATCAGCGGGGCTCAAGTTACCTACTGTCCTTAATTATGAAGAATGAACATCGAAGCATAAATCGGTTAATCTAAAGTTGATTGGGTAAAGAGACCGTCTTTATGGATTGGATGCAATATTATTAATGTCATTCAATCGATCTCTATAGTGAAAACAATGTTGTTTCCGTAAATAAATAGGTTTGTGCTACATTACCTATACATATGAAGGTGTATGTCGTGCGTAATAACTTCATTTTTCACGATTGGCTGTAGATGTGACAATATTATTTATTTAATTTTAATAGAAAGTAATATTTAGTGCCTTAGTACATCTTTTCTTATATTGGCAATGTATCAAAAGAAAATTTAATACCGAAAGCAAGGATATGTCATGAGACAACGTGATAACCTTTCATACAATGTTATTAAGTCATTACCTTGGTCTGGATTTCTTCAGGCTGATCATGGTACTGCAGTACGTAGGTATCTATATACCTTACCACAAGTACTTAAAGTGATAGAAAATATATTTATGTCATTATTATAAAGATAAAATTCTCTGAATTCACAAAAAATTTTATTAAAAGTTACAATTTAGAAAATTTATATTCATTTCGGTCAGTGACTTCGATAAGATTAGATTCAAAAACCAAAAATATATAATAGAAATAAATTGAATTAAATTGATATGTATTCTTAATATTTATTCCACAGGTTTCCTCAGTGGCATAGCATTGAAAAAATATTCGTTCCGGCAAGTGGGTCTAGTTGGCGCCGGCTTATTCGTTCTCGGAGATATTTTGACAATATTCGTACAAAAAACTTATCAACTTGTATTTACGTTTGGAGTAGTTAGAGGTAAGTGTTTTTTTTATTAAAATATGTATAAGAAACATTTTAAAAGCAGATATCTTAGGCTTGTTTATTTATTAAGACTGTGGCATTGTGATAATAAGGTAATGGAATAATAAAAGTAAAGCGTTCACTCACATATGACGTTTAATTGATATTCCGTGACTGTGCGGAAGATAGTGTTTTAATTGTACTAGTAGAATACCTGCATAACTGACTATTATTATTTAGCGCCAAACATTGATCTAATAACTAGATTCCGTAATGTAAAAAATAAATAACGTAGAAACATATCTACTCATACGAACCAACCTGTTCATGACGTTCATTGAAAAATCCAAAACCAATTAAAAAAATTCCAATGGATTTATTACGATTGTAAAAAAAACATCTAAATCAAATATTTGCCAGCGTTTGGATGAAAATAATACTAAATAAACTAAAATTTAGATTATTTACATCCATTATTAGGTTTATATTTGGTAAAGATTAAATTTTGTTAAGCACTTAATAACAATTCCAGGAGCAGGCTTTGGAGTGATGATTCCCGTGAGTTTTACGGCATTCAATTGTTATTTTACAAAGAAAAGGACAGCCATGATGAGCGCGAACCAAACGATGAGCAGTATGGCTTCAATAACATTCCCAATACTTGTGACGTTCTTGCTGGCCGAGTACGGGTTCAGGTGGACTCTCACCTTGATAATGGCTGTCGATTTACATCTTGTCTTCGCCATGATAGTCATGCATCCAGTAGAATGGCACATGGTCAAATCTCAGGAGGAAATAACAGTTTCTGGTAGGTCTACCATTTTTACTGATCAGTATTGTTTACCTAGTAGAACAATTATGTGTGGCAATTATAGGTAATATATTATGATTCTCCTTCATTGATAACCGCTCGTTATGAGCGTTTAAATTACAATAAATATCGATAGGTGTTTTTGATATGAAAAAATGTATATATTATTTAAATATATCATGATCTAAGTTATCGATAACGACTCGTTTTGTAGAGCAGATCATCAGTTGATCACATAATTTATTCTAATTCATGTCGATCGATAAAATTTTATCTTCATTTTCTTAATTATCTTTCATATTTTATCTTAATGTCATTTAACATTGAATTTCAGAATCACTAACCAAATGTGACGTTCTAAATGTAAAACAAATTAACTTTGAACATTACGATGAATCAATAGTAAAAATGTTACCAGGTGACGATAATGCAGTGGAAATTAAAGATACTAAGATCAAGAAGCACGAGTCGTTTCAGAAAAATTTAATGTAAGTTTCTTGTCTGATTTGACTGACCAATGCCTGAATTCATTTGTATAAAACCTTCAAGAGATTGGAGACTTAGAAGCGAAACTAGGTGTAGGCCTAGTTGGTTACTGAAAATGTGCAATAGCAATATTTTGCACAACCATAGAAAACTGTTGGGATGTGAAAGGAGAAGAAATATTATTTCCTTGGATTATATCATCATATCATCTGTCATCATCAATATAAATTACTTATCCATGTTTCAGAAAAATCATATATGAAAACGTTGAATTGGACTTATTAAAGGATCCAAAATTCGTGAGCACTTTGGTGGGACTTGGATTTGCTTTTGTATCAGATGTTACATATTTAGCCATGGAACCAATGTTGCTCTTTTCTTATGGATTTAACAAGGTACATTTTTATTTCTCTAATTACTTGACTAAAATTTTTACTCAACCTAGTTTAGTTCTAGTCATAGTTTCAATTATAATAATTGTTTAAGTGAACGTGTATTTTTAGATGCAAGTAGCCACCTGTGTTATGGTTGGTGCAATAGCGGATCTACTGGCCAGATTTGCTTTGGCTGTATTCACTTACTTCTACGTTGTGGACAGTCGTTTGATCTTCTTTATTGGCACCTGTGTCACTGTCGTTCTGCGTATTGGTAAGTCCACCATTATTATTTATGTTTATGGTTAATAAACGACCATGAACAGCAAGAACTGAAAAAAGATCGGAGAAATGTCCGACATATGTGCTTCTGATGTTATGGAAAAAACTTTTTAACATAATCACATTTCTCTTATTTCAGCACTTGTAAGTTCCGGAGATCTTTGGTTTGTTTTCACGGTGACGGCTATCTCTGGACTAGTAAGATGCTCAGTCCAAGTACTATTTCCACTGGTCTTGGCAACGGCCGCCCCAGATAGATTCCCAGCAGCATTAGCATTACATATATTGCTATCAGGAGTGCTTATGCTCATGGCAGATCCTTTGATAGGTAAGAATACGTTTTTATAAGAATGTTGTCTTTTTATATATTGGCAGATTTATGAAAACAGTTACGTTTATAAGATTGTAATGTATTTAAAAAATTATAAATTATTAATTTATGAATGAAAGGTAATTTGCAGTAGGTACCTGCTTTTGACTTCTACTAGGTATCAAGTACAAATTGCCACCTTACCATCTTAGGGTTTACAACGAATTATTAACTGTAACAATTACTTTTGCGATCTTACGAACGAACCATATATATCTTTCGTATTTTCATATTTGTAGGGGTAAATTTGTAGTCAAATATAAAAAAAGTATATTGACAAATTAGGTATGCTATTTAAAATTAACTTCTTGTCTTTTTCAGGTGTACTGTATGAAGCAACAGGAAGTTACATTTACTGCTTTCTGGCAATGAGTTTTTGTTGTCTGATTTGTGTCGTGCTCTGGACTATTGAATACTTTGTTTATCGTAAAAGTAGGCCTTGAATATCATGTATGAAATTCCTCAGACATTCATTTCATGATTATTTGCGTGTATTTTATACATTTTCAGTTTTATTGCGAAAATGTTAATCAAGGAATGACGATAATATAATGCGACTGAGTGTATCTTTGTATTATGCTAATTGAGAGAGATACAGGAATGTGACAATTTTACTACATAAGACGAGCAACGAAAATATTTAACTTATTTGTTTAATTTTATCTAACTGATATTATAAATGCGATAGTTTGTGTGTGTCGATGTTTGTTAGCACTCTGCTCCGTAAAGGTTGAAACAAAAAAAAACATAACGAAAAAAATTTGGCATACCAATAGTTAATGTTTTAGATTTCTACAAATAATGTTTTATATGCCAAGAAAACATATGATATAATAATCCGGGAGCTCGGATAAAACAGCGAGGGATAAAATAATTAATAGGTAGTAATTTATTATTTAAAATTGTAGATATGTCAATTTTGTCGAAATTGGCAATTATTCATTTACTGTCTGTTACTGTTTATTAAAACAAAGGAAAAGTTTCAGAGTCTCTACTGTGATTAATTGATTGCAAATTACCTAACACCAGTTCATAAACTGTTTGTAGATATTTTTAATTAAGTATAAAGATATTAATACCATTTAAGTTACTATATGTAGTGCCAATTAGTTATGAAAACACATTAGTATTAGCATCTAGTCTAAGGTTCGAGTAAACAGGTAAATTACAAATCTAGATACAATTTCATGTAGTGTTGCCCAAATGCAAGAACAAGACGAGACTTAGCCAGTCTTGGTCTTGCGCCAATACAACTGGTCTTGTTCTTGGTCTTGGTCTTGCGCTCCCAGTCTTGGTCTTGGTCTTGCAGCAAGAGTCTTGCAAGTCTTGCAAATACCTATTAGACTATTGCTATTTATTAAAGTTTACTTTAGATCTTAGAAAACGTATTTTTTACACGTTTCAAGTATATTTAAAAGTGGCTACAATATTTTTCAAACGTTTTGTATGTTTGACCACTTTTTTCTATTTTTTCTTGTAAAAACTTATAAATTTAAGAAATATTTTGACTAAATGTACAATAATAGTACCTAAGTATTTAGTTTTAACCCATATAATCTAATATATATATATAAATTATTATGACATCTACTACCTATTCTTACCATTATCTAATCATAATACTACTTGCGTGATCTGTATAATGTATTCGTTTCCATTCTAAGCACTCTACAACTTATTTATTCTTTGGAACACCTGTACTCTAAAATTCGAAAATCGATGTTCGTGTCGTACCGTCTCGCTCGCTCATATATTAAATAGTATTAGCGTGAGTTGGACGGCACGACACGAAATTAGAATTTTGCATGAGTATACCTAGACCCTGTGGCGGCAAACAAATAGTGTCAAATGTTGTGATTTCGGCGCGGCGGCAACGATTGTTGTATGTGATTTCAATAGAAGCCGCCGGCGCGTGTATCATTACCATATACTTCCGAAAAGCGGCAAATTTCTTTGAGAAGTCAGTACAAAGCCTTTGATGCCGCATTATCAAAGTGCGCAGGGTTAAAACAAAACTATGCATGCAGTCTGTTTGATTTTAACGAATATTTTTTTATTCGCTATGTATGTTTATGGTATTGGTCGTAATGCGCATAGGTTCAGTTTTTCATATTCTTTGATACAGTTTTTTGCGTCTCATAGAATTCCTAAGCGTACCTATACACCTAACTGTTATACCTAACTACTCCGTGAAATAGCGCTAAGTCCTAGCTGCAAGACGCAAGAGTCTTGCCGGATTAGTCTTGTTCTTGCTCAAGTCTTGCACGGTCAGTCTGGGTCTTGCTAAAAATACGCGGTCTTGTTCTTGGTCTTGCAAAAATGCAAGAACAAGACCAAGACTGAATTTGGGCAACACTAATTTCATGCCATATCTACATGATTTAAGTTATGTTTTATTAATCGTAAATTTAGTGATATTACACATAAAAGCTATTAACAAGAAACAAATGATTATTTTATTTGCTTTTTTCAGCTAAGAAAACTTTTTAATAAGGATCACGACTTAATGTAGGTAACATATTTTCACTAAAACCTTAAAAACTGCAACAAAAAAAAATTATCTTATATTTTTTGTACCAAAATAAGAGAAGTCTGTCTAATTCTTATTATAATATTGAAAAGAGAGAAATCGTTGATATGAGCAAATAGAATTGGGCCCATATGCAGTCGGCAGAAGTCAACGATCTAGCTGCGACGCTCACGCTACTTTTACTTATTAAAACCATTCAAGTGAGCCTTGAATCAAGTTTTTGCGTCGTACGTATGTCGTGTTGTATCTTCGCAGTCTACTAACAAATGTATAAAACTGTTTTACCTAGATCCCTATTCCTGGTTCTAGTCGAGCATACAAGTAGGTATTTATGTAGATATATTAATTTCTATTTTGTATTGTGTTTTCGAAATTTCGGTTTAAAAATATTGCGAACATTATATTTTCCATGTCAAAACTTTTATTTAGGTTCTTACGAAGTTAATACATTAATATGATAATAATGAAAAATATTGTGGTCAATAACTGAGGTGTAAAATGTTCAATGTTTCTTGACATATCCACTAATACAATGGACCTGAAAAAGTGGTGTACGTTAGATTACTCGTAGATTTCGCAAAAATTACTGGCGTGTCCATCTATGATTATGAATTATGCATAATTGGAATTCAATTTGGAGCGTAAATTATTGTGTATAAATTATTCATAATCAAACGTCTGGCGGACATCTGGATTCATCTGAATAAAAAAACAGGATTTTAAAACACGCTGTTGTTGAATGAAAGTTTATCATTTTTAGGGTCAGAGCTCTCAGGATGTTATTGATTACCTTCAATAAATTCCATTCACACAGTACTTATGCCTAAGACCAATTGTACACAATTATTTTATTTACGATAACGTACCTATAGAATATTATAAGTGCATACTTATTATTGAATGCTAGGTTTACTGAATTGAACCCGGGAGATAGTTATAATAAATAATAAAATAAAAAAACAACGAAGAACGCTTACTACCAACGAGGATGTACTCACAAATATGGTAGCTAGGTACCTACTAAAACCTTCAATAACTTTTTAAATTGAGCAATAATTTTTGTGCCAACTCGGCGTATTACTATTGCCCTAGTGGCCGTGGTCGCCATGTGTGAATATTTGAGTGAGTTTCCACAACACGTCACTTTTTCTTCGTAATCGCTGGCAGATAATAAATAGTACGTACCTACATTGCTAGGTAATGTATCATCATCAACAGCTCATATACGTCTCCACCGAGGAGCTCGAGCCTCCCCTAACATCGAGGGGGTTTAGGCCATAGTCCACCACGCGGGCCTAGTGCGGATTGGCGGACTTCACATGCCTTTAATTGTGACATCTTAGGCATGCAGGTTTCCTCACGATGTTTTCCTTCACCGAAAGCCAGTGGTGTGAACACCACAGGTAATGTAATTTGTATTTAATTGTTTACCTATTTTTTTTAAAGTAAACCAACTATGTAGTATGTATGTAGTAACTATGTACCTATTATAAAATACCTACTATCAAAATCTATCCGCCATAGTTATACTATCGTAAATGGTTGTTTAGGTACCTATTGCATTAAAATTTAATGAAATAACAAGAGGGCTATAAATTAATATTTTAATTTAATAGATTGGATTTATTTTATTTATTTTAATTGGTTGGTAATTTAATACTATCAACATAATAAATAATAAAAAATTGATTTAATAAACAAGACAATCTCGATCATAATTTTTAATATTTATTAGGTGAATTATTATTCAAACGTTAATTTTATTAACATTAATAACTCTAGCATTTAGACATTGATGTACCTTTAAATAAATTTATAGAAACAATAACTAAAATATTTTAGCAGGCAGGATAGGTACCTACTATTCGAAAAGATTGAAATGTTTTTAACTATTTCATATAGTTTAGTGCTAAAATCATCAAATAAGTAGTCCTTTTTTATTTCAGTTTAGCAAATATGTTAGCGATTAGTTTAATAACATTTGCTATCAACATACAATAGGCGTAAAGTTATACATTTAATTATACTTATTTGGAAAATAATGTACTTTCTCTTTGATTAATAATTATAATATATTACAGATCTTATAAAACATAGTTTCATTATTTGTTAGGTCATGCGATTAATTAAATATCTTAAAATATTCTACACGTCCTCTCAATGACAATATGTGCACAGTAAAGAGGGCTTACTTATAATGCCTGTAACTTTTAATCTACTTTTAATAATAGGTCAGTAACACTGTGGTGGGACTGAATAGTATTGGTTGACATTGATTCCCAATTTATTTGTAATGCTAATGTGTTCTAGAAACCGCTATAAAACACAATACAAAAAATAACCGGCTAAGTGCGTATTAATTTACGCACAGTGTGTAAGGGTACCGTAAACATCACGAAATATTTCACAAACATGTATATATATGCAAGGTTTTGTATGTATATATAGTAGTTAGAGAAATCAATATTAATGTAATTATTATGACTAGCCATTTAACCATCGTAAATTATACTTTTTGATACTAATGTGTAGTACTAGTACAGAACTTACACGGTACGTGGACGTACATAACTCATAGCGTATTCAGATAATCCTAAGTGGAAATATCCATCTTAAAAAGAACATACCAATAGGCACTCAAAAATCGTCCTTAATAATACAGTTTTGATTGACAACTGTCTATGGGTATAATATCTATTTACATATTTGCATACCTAGTTTAAAACCTTCAATATATTTCAGGTCCCGTATTGTATCTCTACTTAATACTACATTACCTCATATTAAGTGGTACAAGTGGGAATCCTTTCTCGGGGCTCAATTCTGATCCTGAATCCATCGGATCTCTTCAAAATGATGTCAGCAGTCAATGCGAACTCGGACTCAGGGATGTCTGATATACTCTTGTAATTGCGCAGTATTGTAGACAACAACACTTTGAGTTTCAATAAAGCGTATTTGCGACCTGAAAAAAACATGTTTAAACTTATGTGTGCTATATGGCACTGAATAAATTTAAATATTTTTTTATCATTTCCAAAATGGATTCCTTTATCATAGTTTAACTTAGTTTCTCAAACTATTTTAAGCAGATTGCAATTGGGTTTGTATTGTTTTATTTTTAATTGTCTTAGTAAGTAGGGCCATTCGCTCAGTCAGACAGAACCTACCTACTCAACTAATAACGAGAATGGATTTACTGTAGTCTAGTGTGTTTCATTTGACAATTTAAAATTACGGGATTAGTCTTTGGACATATTTACCAACGCAACTTCTGGGTCCAGCGCTAAACGGTATGTAGCTATAGTAATGTCTATTCTGGGTGTTCTCTGGCAAGAAGTTATCGGGGTTAAACACATCGGGGTCCTTGTAGTGCTTCGGACTCCTGTGAAGCTTGTATGTACCTATCACCACTGTAGCTCCAGCGGGAAGAACATAGTTATTGGTAGCTGTGTAAAAATATGAATATTATTTTACTGGTTATAAATAGGTATACTTACTATATTTATTTTTTTTGTCTTAAAGGTGGTATTATTTAAATATCAAAAATAATTACTCACCTATTTGAACGTCGTGATTCAATTGTCTAGCTATTACTGGGACCGGTGGATACATTCTTAAAGTCTCCAAGATGACCCTTTCGAGATATTTCATTTGTAATGTATCAGAAAAAGTAACTGGCCTATCGGAGTCTCCAAATATCTCATATTGTTCGTCGTAGACTTTTGTTTGAATGTCTTGATATATGCCCAGTAGACAAAGTACAAAACTTGATCCTGCTGCAGTAGTGTCATGACCCTTAAAATTGTTTAATAACATATATAATTTGCAAATGCAAATTTTTAATTTCTTTTAGCTTCGTTAAAGTTACCTCAAACATGATTGTGTCCACTTCTTCTTTGATTTCCTGGTCAGTTAATTGGTTAGTTCCATTCTGAGCTGATTCAATCATTAAGTCTAGGAAAGCGAGACGTTTTTTTACACCTGAAACAAGTCATATTAATAAGTAGACGAGCGAAATTAAATCTAAGTACCTAATACACTAGCTCCCGCCGTATTGTTCCTTGTATTTATTGCTCCTTTTAGTTCCCGTTATCGTTAGAATTCGGGAATTATACACATTTATAATAACATTCAATAACAATATCAATATTGGTACACTACACACTACACACTTCACTATTGGTAAAATTATTTTTAAAATTAGTGAAGTGGATCCAGAGATTACCCCCAACAACCTAACAAACTGTACTTTTTTATAATATTAGTATAGAAGAAATGTATGAAGACCACTCACCTACATCATTTTCGTCATTAAAATCAAGATCATCACGGTAACCTTTGAATACTGTATCAGAAAGAGTTTTACCATCATTCGCTGATGTATGGTCGTTGCTTTCTACTGTTTTGGTTAATTCTTCTAATGTAGGAGGAATGTAACCTTTAGCTTTATTCTCAAAGTAGGTGCTCTTTTTGTTTCTAATTACCTGATCAAATAAACTGATTTTAATTAAATATAAGTTTTGAATGAAGTTATTATTACGATATATAATTTTTTATAGTAATACATATTGTAATAGTTCAATAAAAACATTAATTTAATTATGTTTAAAATAGTACCTTATTTGTCAGTCCATGTATGATATTTAAAAGTTCGATTTGTTTCTTGAAGAATGATGTGAACTTAAAAATCGAGTCAAAACGTAACCAGAATTTGTAATGTCTCTGATGGATAATGTCGCACATTCTTAAAAAAATAAAGGTCATACTGTATACACATGCTAGAAGGTATTAAAAATATTTAGTAGATAATAGAAGTTTTTATGCGTAAGTCCTTTAATATTCTAAATTAAATTTTACCAGTATAAAAAACTAAAATAAAAATTAATAAAACGTAATGTTACTAAAACAGTTCTTACTTCATAACAGCCATTGCGTAATCAAAGCCGGATTGGTCCTGAGTCTTCCTTGAAATACCCATTGCAGTTTCTGAAAAAAATAAAATGAAAAAAACGTTACTTTTGAACCATAAATCGACCCTATCGTTCCTTTCACATTTTAAGATTAAAATTGATTTATTTACTTTGTTATAATTTAAAAAATTACTACAAACAGGGACGGTTACAGATTTCTCAAGGTAATAAATAGCTGTTTAAATTTTTTACTAGTGGATTTCAGTAATAACTTGTTGCTTCTCGTTCTTCTTACCGAGCAAAATGTCCACAGTTACGCCGCTCATGTGGTCATGGACATCAAATGTTTTCCCAACTTCAGACCGCATCTTTTCCACAACATTTCTGCTGTTCTGGTTGAACACGCCCATGAATGATTTCAAAATGTTGATATGGAACGTTGGTGCAATTATTTTCCGATGCGACCGCCATTTATGACCTGTTTATTTGATGGTAGATTCAAGATTAATTTAAATCTTACCACCCATAGAGTCTAGTTAAATATCAATGAATATTAGTTATTATTATTGCCACTATGTAGGTACCTGAACTTATAAGAAGACCTTCTCCAAGCCATGGCTTAAAAAAATTATATTCAGGGGATTTTTCGAGGTGAATCTGACTATTGAGAATTACTTCGATATCGTCAGCGTCGCTGAGGAATACTGCTAATTTGGAGCCGAGCCACCCGCGAATCACATTTCCATACTCTGCCGCATATTCCAGGCTGATATTAACCACTTCTGTAAACAAAAACAGTGTAGTCACATTAAGTACAAATTCTAAGTTCTGGACACTATTTTCTCATTGTTAATTCTAAAATATAAATGAAAGTATTTGTCTAGGAACGGGCTACCTTTTGTAAAGGACTTTTGCTTAACGATCCTAAAATGTCAGTTAGTTAAAAGATGATACAGAGATATATAATATGCATACTACTGCTATTTCAAACCAAGGCGTTTTTATATAATACTTCATGCAATATTTGCACGTGTTTGCATTTCTATACTAATATTATAAAGAGGAAAGATTTGTTTGTTTGTTTGTTTGTTTGTAATTTGTAATGAATAGGCTCCGAAACTACTGGACCGATTTCAAAAATTCTTTCACCTTTGGAAGGCTACATTATCCCCGAGTAACATAGGCTATATTTTATCCCTGTATTCCCACGGGAACGGGAACTACGCGGGTAAAACCACGCGGAGGCAGCTAGTAATTAATAAGAAGTAAGTCCCATTGCGTTGAATAGACTAACGTCAATAATTACGTGATGTGTAATTATATCAAAACATATATAGTAAACATCAGACGCGTTCAACATGTAATTTCTTAATTATTAATTGCCTAAATCCATTGTTTACGCGAACTTAGATCAAGGTGGAATTTGAATAAGAAAATGTATGTGGTAAATGGTTATAACTAACGATCGGGTCTCTTTCCAAGAGCCAGGAGAGCGTTGCCAAAAAATGGAACAGTTCTGGGTCCAGGTAATTTATTCCCCAATTGGAAGAACCTCGTTTGCTGTTGCCATCTATGCAGCAACCACAAACAGGAAATCAGGAGAAGAAGGATATAAAATACAAGTTGACTATCGTTGTAAATATATCCCTGGTTCTCTTGTAATGTTGCAGTCATCTTGCTGAAAATTTTATAAGCGTTAGTGGGTTTTATTAATTTTGGAGTATCGATGAGAGAACTGACTACCTTCTTATAAAATATTACTCTGATTGATAGAAAAACTGACTGACTCTGACTGAAAAAGTATTTAAAGTTATTTAAAGATATTACGTTTTATTATATAAATTACTTATTACCATATTATTATATAATTTGCTAATGCAGCCTCACAAATTTATGAGAAGTTTGTGATTCCGAAAATGAACTACTCTTTTTTACAATACTTGTTATAGTACTGTAAATAATAGTAGTAGTACCTAATACTAGTTCTCGAGTAAAATAATATTGAACAACTTGATGAACTTGACACTGACTTGATTACTAATATTTATTAGATATAGGTATTACAAAACATTTAGATTGATAAAATCAAATTAACCTTCATGTGAAAACATATACACATAGTGTTATTAATGAGTAGTAAAAATATTCTAACCTGCATTAAATTCTTCCAGTTTCAGATTCCTTTACTTGACTGTTTGGCTCAACTGATTCTAAAACAATGACCAAGCTTCATCAAGTGTATCACGGTTTGAGTCAGATTTCTCTAAAATTCAAAGTTATGCGATCGTAATAGATTATTGCCTCTGAATTAATTACTAATCTATTACTACAGTTTACAGCATATACCTACCTATGTTACAATGACGTTATTTTTGTTTAGTTGTACTGTTTTCAGCGATGCTTTATTCAGTTACTTTAAGCTTCAGTCTCATATAAGATTCTGAGGCCTGCACTAAATAATTTAGCATTTTGATTTTCTGCGAGTTCGACGATATTTTCTATTTTCAATTCAATATTACTCAATTTTACTCATTTTCACCGTTTACTAGGGTAACAACATAGGGTAGGCCTATGTTTGTATTTTACATTGAAAATCATTAGCCACAAAAGAGGTCTAAGGTTAATTTCATTCATTAGACAAAATAATGCTGCAAAATAAGTGTTGCCAACATAAAAGTAGGATAGCCGTTATTGTAACTAATAAACCATTCTTGAATATGTCACTATGTGACATTTAGATCATTATTTTGTAATTTTTTGCAAATATTAGCGGTTGTTAAAGTGGCCAGTAATAAAAGTTACTGAACGTCTGTGACGCAAACGTGAGCGTGACCTTCATGCATTAATATCTTCTGATTCAGAGGCTTGTTATTCGGCCGGACATGCACATCCGAACGACGCTGATTAATAATTATAATTTGTACCATTAATGAGTCGCTTATCGAGGGTTGCCTTGGCATCTTTTCTTTACTTTAGTATATGCGTTTGTGGAAATGCCTGTAAGTACTCCCATTTCATTTTTTTTTTGTTTTATGCCATTTCTATTTTTATTATAGCTTTTTTATATCTCTCATTTACAAAAACTAATTCCAATATTATTATATAGCACATTTTTTTTTTCTCTGCAATGGTATCTTGATATCCATAAACATGGTTGATTAGATAAATTTTGATGAAGCTATAAATCTATAGTTCTTTAATCTCTCCGGAATCTAGCCTTGGCGTAAGTCAAACGAGCATTAGTAGAATAATAAATCTTAATAGACAATTATTGATTGTACCTACTGGTCTGTAGTAGATATTCATAACGTCAGACTGTGACTGAAATAAGTAATAACGAATTGGCCTAAAATGTTGCATTTTCGAATAAGTTTTTGTAGACAATTGTTACAATACTTTATTTAGTCTACTTCAGAATAATTTCTTAATGTATTAGGTAGGTATATAAATCATTCGATAGGAAAATTATGTTGATTTTTATTTCATTTCAAGAATTGAATGTCACCTTATTTATTTAGAGAAATTTTAATTGTCTTACGGAGACTTATTTCCGTTAGCAGTAACAGATCAGTCGGTATTTTGTGCATGCATCATTTTCCTGCCTGATAGCTATGTAAGTAATTTTGAGTGTTATAGAAAAAAAACGAATGAAGGATTATTATTACTTTAATAACATTATATACAATGCTTTCATGCAATCAATTCGTTATTGTATGTACTAGTTTCTCTTCACCTTATGCTGGAATTTTCCTTCTTGGTTCAATTTTAACCCTAAACCCATCAGCCCTTTTCAAAATAATATCACCTAGTAAAGAGAACTGGTCTTCAGGTACTTCGGATATCATCTTATAGTTGCGCAGGATTGTAGACAGTAATATCTTGAGCTTCAATAAGGCGTATTTACGACCTGCGGAAAACAAAACTTGTTTAGCCGAAATCGTAAATTTTACAGTGTTATTCATTTTTTCACTTGCTTTCGCTGTGGTTTAACCCGCCCCGTACGAATACAGGGATACAATATAGCCCACTAGTGCCTCCCCGCGGTTTCACCCGCGTTCCCGGAAGACCTTCAATTTTCCCGGGATAAAAAGTAGTCTATGTGATATTCCAGAACTTATTCTAACTGTGCCAAATTTCAAGCAGATCATGATCGTGTGACAAACATGCATCCATCCATAACTCACAAACTTTTGCATTTATAATATTACATAGTAGGATTTACTTACCGACGCAGCTCCTCGGTCCTGCACTGAAGGGTATATAACTGTAGTAATGTCTATTCTGAGTGTTCTCCGGCAAGAAGTTGTCAGGGTTGAATACATCGGGATCCTTGTAATACTTAGGATTGCGATGAAGTTTGTATGTGCCAATTACCACGGTACTGCCAGCGGGAAGTACATAGTTGTTTGTTGCTGAAATAAAATTTAAAATAAATAATATATAAATAAATAATTATTTACAAATACATTATATAATTATAAGAACACTAGTCAAAAACCAATTTGATAAAGGATGTTAGACAACGACAGAAAGAGGTTATCAGTTCCTTATCTAATAATTTCAAGGGACGTATTCCATTGTTACGAAACTGTTCTATTTACCGATTTTGACATCTTGATTTAATTTTCTAGCGATTGCGGGTACTGGTGGGTACAATCTCAGAGACTCAAGGATGACCCTCTCTAGGTATTTCATGTGTAATGTATCAGCGAATGTGGCTTGACGGTCGGAATCACCGAAGATCTCATGAAGTTCATTGTAAACTTTTTCTTGGACATCTTCGTAAATACCGAGTAGGCATAGAACAAAGCTAGATCCGGCTGCAGTTGTGTCGTGTCCCTAATAAGTAAACAAGGTTAATTAAAGTACTATTTCAAATACTTAAAAAGTTTTTTTTTTTTTTTTTTTTTTAACTGCTAAAAACTAGAGCTTGACCGCGATCCCACCTGATGGAAAGCAGTGATGCGATCTTTGGTGGTAAGGCGCACTAGTTTTTTAATAGCCTATTCACTCTAGCCTTGAAGACACTTAAATTATAATGAGACGGGAAGACCGCAGCAGGCAAATTGTTCCACTCCTTCGATGTACGCGGTATAAAAGTCGAGGCAAAACGCTTAGTCCGGATCGTAGATGTTTCAACAACGTAAGGGTGGATACTGGCCGTACGACGGGATGTCCGATGATAGAAAGGAGATGGCGGAATCAGATCATGCACTTCCCGCGCACACTCTCCGAAATGCATCCTATAAAATACCGAAAGGCTGGCTACCTTACGCCTGTGCTCAAGGCTTTGTAGATTGGACTTAACCAAATCTGGATCTCCAATTAGCCTCGCCGCACGCCTTTCCACCGAGTCCAAAGCTGCCAGGTGGCATTTTGCAGCTCCAGCCCATATGTGACTGCAGTACTCCACGCAGGATCGGACCTGTGCTTTGTATAACATTAGAAGCTGTCCCGGCGTGAAGTACCGCCGGACCTTTGCAAGAACGCCGAGTTTCCTAGCAGCCACGTTGGCTTTGGACTCAATGAACCGCCCAAAGTTAAGGTCTGAGGAAATTTCAACTCCCAAGAGCTGAAGGCGGTCGGTGCACTCAAGGGATACATTCCGGAAAGCAGGAGCCAAGGTGAACGGGCTCCTTTTAGCGGTGAACAGACACGCTTGCGTTTTGGCGGCGTTGAATCCCACCAAATTGGCTTCGCCCCACCTGGAGACTGCCTGAAGTGAGATATTTGTACGCTCCACCATAGCCTCTCTTTCGGACCGGATTAGCTCCTTACTAGCCCGAGCACTTGGCAAGTATCTCTCTACAACTGTGCTATCATCTGCGTACCCATAGATACCGGGCAACAACAGATCGTTGATATGGAGCAGGAAGAGAGTTGCAGAGAGAACAGATCCCTGAGGAACTCCGGCATTAGTCGTCATGGGCTCTGATGAGCATCCGTTAACAACAACTCGGAGTGACCGTTCACTCAGGAAATCTTTTATCCAGTTAATCAGGCTAGAGGAGATGCCGTACGCTGGGAGCTTACTCAAAAGGCTTGCGTGCCATACCCTATCGAAGGCCTTCGAGACGTCTAAAGAGATAGCAATCGCTTCCCCATTCTTCTCGAGGGCCTCGCCCCACAAGTGAGTGGCACACACTAGTAGGTCCCCAGTAGACCGATTGCGGCGAAACCCGTACTGTCGGTCACTGAGGAGATCGTTACCTTCCAGGTGTGTCATGAGGCGCGAGTTCAGTACACGCTCCATAACCTTGCAGAGTATGGAGGTCACTGAAATCGGCCGATAGTTAGCAGGGTCGGCACGGCTACCCTTTTTGGGCACAGGTTGCACGTTAGCAAGCTTCCAGGACTTAGGCACTAAACCAGTCCCAAATGAGAGGCGATACAAGCGTGTCAATACAGGAGCCAACTCGGGTGCACAAGCCTTGAGAACAATCGCTGGTATACCATCTGGTCCACTAGCTTTGTTCACGTCGAGACGACACAGTGCTCTCAGAACTTCTTTGTGCCTTATGCGAACCTCGGGCATCGAAGTGTCACAGTGAGGCAGAGTCGGCGGAGTAGCACTGCTAGTGTCAAGACGAGAATTGTGGGCGAAGAGGGATGCAAAGAGACTTGCTTTCTCTCTCGCCGTATGAGCCAGTGTTCCGTCTGGCCTAACCAGCGGAGGCAATGTGGGCCGACAGAAGTTCGCTTCGACCGACTTGGCAAGGGACCAGAATGCTCTGCTACCGGACGGCTGTGCAGAGAGCTTTTTGCCAATGTGAGTGATGCGATCGAAGCGAGCCTTCCTTAGTGCTTTTTTGTAGGACTTGGCAGCATGGTTAAAGGCTCTCTTCTTTGAACTTAGATCCGGAGCATTGCGGTCACGAGCGTCAACCCAGGTGAGAAACGCCAAGTGCTTACGCTGTTCAGCTTGGGCACAGTCAGCGTTAAACCATGGGTGAGCTGAGCCTCCGATGGGTACGTCTCTATAAGGAATGTAATATTCCATGGCTTGACGTATTACATCGGATATAGCATCCGCGCAACTTGACGGACTTTTAGAAGAGAAGCAGACCTGCTGCCAAGGATAAGACGCAAAGAAATGCCGCATCTCATCCCAATCTGCTGACTTGTAACGCCAGATTCGCCGTTCACCGGGTGAGTCGCAGTCAGGTGGGGAGAAGGACGTTACAGACTTCACCAGACAGTGATCTGAAGTTCCTAGTGGTGAGGAAACTGTTACGATGCATCTGTCCGGATCGGAGGTCAGCAGAAGGTCCAGACAATTAGCAGTATGACCAGCTACATCAGGCACCCTTGTCGCTTGCGTTACTAACTGGCAGAGGCCCATCGAAACCGCGAAGTTTCGCACTTCTCTACCAGCGTGGTCAGTCTTCTGGTACGGGAAAAGCCAGTCCTGGTGGCAGGCGTTAAAGTCCCCCAGAGCGACAAACTGCGCATCAGGGTACCGATGCAGAGCCTTATCGACAACCTCGCTGAGGTGGTTAAATAGCCGAGTCGTCTCCTGGTCACCGCTGTGCGATCGATAGACACAGGTATAGACAATTTTGTCTACACCGGTGTCTACCAACAGCCACAGTGATGAGAAAGTAGGGTCCTCAAGGTGACGGAGACGCTGGCAGCAGATGTCATTGCGGACGTACACACAGACCCCGGCACGCTGCAGGAAAAGGTGCTCCAATGAGTATCCCGGGTAGTCGAGATACGCCGCATCTGACGGACATCTAATTTGGGTCTCCGTCAAGAAAAGCAAGTGGGGCTTCTCGGTCTCGAGATGGTGGTGGACCGCAACGAGATTGGAGTGCAGCCCTCGAATATTCGAGAGATGCACTTGAAATGAGAGGAAGTGCATCCGCTGTCGACACTTGTTTCTTTTTTTACCTTTCATGTATGCATATTAAACTTAAGTGAATAGGAATGGTGGAAAATAGCAGTTGAGCGAGGTGATGCCATGTTAGACCCCCAATACAACCAGAGTTGCTGCGGCAACGGAGGTTTGACTTGGAGACTGCGGGGACGCCCGAACCCCCCCAGGGATCGCCATCGGGTCCTCTCACCCGGTCGCCAGCCGGCACGATGGGGCCACCCTGGGATTTTTCACAGTTGGCGGGGCAGCCTTTCGCGTGTGGCTGGCACACTACTTGGGCCCCCAACTATCTGCGGTCGGCCAGCGGAGCACCGTGCTTCGGATCCCGCTACCCTCCACGATCAAACATCCAACACAGCAACAGCTGATGCATCATACCCGGTATACATCACACCACAACTGCTCAGATCCATTTTCCACCGTACGGCTTCACCAGACATCACGCCGGAACACGACGAATCGCTTGGCGGCATGGATTTGTCTGGTGGGTGGTAACCTTTAAGCCGGCAGCCGATGCAATGGCCTACCACCGTATTAACTGCTCGTTTAGCACTACCCAGGGGACACGTGTAGGGTGGTCAGAATTCTAGTAGATCCTACGGACGCAAGCAGTTCATCCCCCAAAGTTAAAGATGTTGCAGTGATAACTTACTTCAAACATGATTGTGTCGACTTCCTCTTTGATTTCAGAATCACTGATGTTGTTTGTTCCGTTTTGGGCTGATTCAATCATCAAGTCCAAAAATGCCAGACGCTTTTTCTGTCCTGTTATCAGTTAATGAATAATTTAATACCTAGGTTCATATATCCACGGACATAACAAGCAACTGTATATAACGTTATAAAGAGCTATCACTCGATTAGCAAAAATGATTTGAAATTCCAGTGCTCAACATAAAAATGTTATTTGGTTAAGTATTCAATGTTGAGGACGGGCTGTGTAGTTTGTCCTTACCAATGTCATTTTCGTCATTGAAATCAAGATCATCGCGATATCCCTTGAAAACGGTATCTGAAAGGGTTTTAGCATCGTTTGCTAAGACATTGTCGTCACTTTCATTTGTTTTAATCAGCTCTTCAATTGTCGGCGGAACAACCCCCTTGAGTTTGTTCTTGACATATGTTTCCTTCTTATTTTTGATAACCTGCAATGATTTATTAATGATTAATTAATATACTCTATCAAATGTTTATCTCTTTACATCGCTATATGAGGTACACACCTTGTTTGTTAATCCATGAATTATATTAAGTAGCTTGACTTGTTCTTTGAAAAAGGAAGTAACTTTGAAAATAGCATCAAAACGTAGCCAGAATTTATAATGCCTTTGGTGAATTATATCACACATCCTGAAATTAACAAAGATTATTTGTGACCATTTGAGTGAGATACGTCTGTAGTTTTAAGTATTAATGAATTTGATAAACTCACTTCATTACGGCTAGAGCATAATCGAAGCCCGATTGATCTTGAGTTGTTTTAGTTATACCCATTGCAGTTTCTGGAATAATGATTATTTGAAATTAATATATCAAAATGTTCTGTTGTTCGATTTATCTATGTAAATACATACCTAGAAGAATGTCTACGGTCACACCACTCATATAGTCATGGACATCAAAAGTTTTGCCAATTTCTGGTCGCATTTTCTCAACAACACTTTTACTGTTTTGATTGAAAACGTTAACAAATGACTTCAAAATGTTAATGTGGAATGTTGGTGCAATCATTTTCCTATGTGATCGCCATTTATCGCCTGTAAATTATTAATACAAATAATATTAGTAAATAATATAATTGTATATTACATTTAGGGGTTTGTTTTATTTATACTTATTACCGGAGTATCAAAATTTTACCGTATCCAAAGTATAAATACAAGTTTCGTCTAAATTAAGCAATTGTTGCGAGCATGTCACAAATATACAAACATTCAATGTTCTAAGTTATAATATAAGTAGGATTACCTTTA
This sequence comes from Thyatira batis, assembly GCA_905147785.2. Classification (NCBI taxonomy): domain Eukaryota; kingdom Metazoa; phylum Arthropoda; class Insecta; order Lepidoptera; family Drepanidae; genus Thyatira; species Thyatira batis. The sequence goes on from LR990490.1 coordinate 4,081,416, forward strand.
CTGATCAGTAAACCTTCGCCAAGCCAGGGCTTGAAGAACCTGTATTCAGTAGCCTTTTCAAGGTGGACTTGGCTATTGAGGATTACTTCCACATCATCGGCGTCAACCAAAAAGATAATGAGTTTCCAACCAAGCCAAACACGAACGACATTTCCAAACTTTTCACCGTACATCAGAGCCAACTTCACGATTTCTATAAGATAAAATATGCCTTGCAATCTGATCAGTGTTTTAAAAGGGCCCAATGGTCTAATATAAATTTGGATAAGTCTTCAAAATTGTTTCAGAGTTTGTTATTTAAAACTGTACATTAGTTTCACAATACTATATGAGTATTAGTATTAGCTGCACCATGTGTTACTTTATATCACTTACCGTTGGGTTTCTTCCCTAAAACAAGAAGTGCATTGCCGAAGAATGGAATGGGTGGAGGGCCTGGTATAGCATCAGAGAGCTTATACATTTTGGAGTTTTTTTGCCTTCTGTGCAGAATCCATAGAACTGATGCAACCAGCAGTAGCGGGTAGAAGATCGACCACGAAGCCCGCGTGTGATCCGGTGGTTCAACCTCCAAACCACCCATTGTGCAGCTAACATAAAAATACCAACATCAGTGTTATTATTTAATTAAATGCAAACGGAATGACGATAAAAGACACATAATTATTTTGATTTGCACCTAAAAATTCAAAAGCTTAAAGAACGTAAAAGTATGTTTTTATCAAATTGTTTTAAAGTTATATTTCAGATAGAACATACCTTATAAGATCTTATATGTTTTTAAATTAATAAAATATTTTGGACGCCAATATCACTAGCAGACTTGTGGTAATATGGACCCATACATAATGAACAGGTCAATTTATAGGAATTTTTTGACATCTTATTGTTTAAACTATACAGTGACACTGTGATTAGCTTCAATTGAATTGCGAATAATTAACCTTTACTGAATTGTATTATTTGTTTCCTTATTATTTCACAAGCCAAATACAAACGCGTGGGTTTACTTACAATTTAATTACTGTTAGATATTTATGTATTGAATCCCAATCTAATTTATTATATAACTATCAAATGTAATTTAAGACTGATGATTTATATATGTAACATATAGGTATATGATTTCCACGTGTAGTTGACGTTGGTATGTTTGTTTTTTTTCTAATATAGAGTTTAGACATTTCTTAGATATTTTAATATTCAGAATGTATTATAATAATCGGGCAATTTATAAAAAAATGTACAAATATATAACTAGATTACTATTTTTTCATAGACTACTTTAGAATGAAAAATAAATCTGGCATTGTATCAAATCATCTACACGTTTCTGCACATAGGAACTCACTTAAAGCTGGAGCAGAATGAAACAATCCTAGATAATAAATTGCATGCATAAATCTATCTAGTGCTGAACACATAGAAAACACTAAACTGATCCATTTATTTAACAATGCCACTCCAATATTATTAATAAAATAATAAAGTTATTACTGTTAAATTTTATTCTCAAATCACTATAAAATAACAAATTAAGCGGTACAGGATGAAACCCTTATCCGAGGCTCAATTCTGATTCGGAACCCATCAGCTCTCTTTAAAATGATATCAGCAGTCAATGAGAACTGGGACTCAGGGATGTCTGATATACTCTTGTAATTGCGCAATATTGTTGACAACAAAACTTTAAGTTTCAATAAAGCGTATTTGCGACCTGAAAAATTACAAAAGAGATCAATAAATAGTTCATTAAGTTGTAGTACCTAAAGCTCATAGCAGATATAATATTTACCAACGCAACTCCTGGGTCCAGCGCTAAACGGTATATAGCTATAGTAATGTCTGTTCTGAGTGTTCTCTGGCAAGAAGTTATCAGGGTTGAACACATCGGGGTTCTTGAAGTGATCAGGACTGCGGTGAACCTTGTACGTACCTATCACTACTGTAGCTCCAGCGGGAAGAACATAGTTCTTGGTAGCTGAATAAAAAAGGTAAGCAGCAAATTATATCAACTATACCTATTACATAAAATATATTCTATCCAACAAAATAGACATAAGAAACTCTAGGTTCTTACCGATCTTAACGTCTCGATTTAATTTTCTAGCTATTATTGGAACTGGTGGATACATTCTCAAAGATTCTAAGATTACTCTTTCCAAGTATTTCATACGCAATGTATCAGCAAACGTTACTGGCCTATCGGAGTCTCTAAATATTTCGTATTGCTCATCGTAGACCTTTGTTTGAATATCTTGATGGATTCCCAGCAGGCAAAGTACAAAACTCGATCCTGCAGCTGTCGTGTCATGCCCCTGAAATTGTTTATTATTAAAAAGGAATTATTCTATTTTGTCATCTTTTGCGAGTAAGTTTTGTTATATAAATACCTCAAACATTATTGTATCTACTTCTTCTTTGATTTCATGGTCACTTATTTGGTTAGTTCCATTCTGAGCTGATTCAATCATCAAATCTAAGAAAGCGAGACGTTTTTTTTCTCCTGCAAGTTTCATATTTAATATAAGGTATTATTAGCAATAAAGTTTTATAAGGGTCTTATTAAAGTAAAGATTAACTTAACTCACCTACATCATTTTCATCATTCAAGTCAAGATCATCACGATAACCTTTGAATACAGTATCTGAAAGTGTTTTGCCATCATTTGCTAATACATTATCATTGTTTTCAACTGTTCTAGTTAATTCTTCTAATGAAGGTGGAATGTACCCTTTAGCTTTATTTTCAAAATAGGCTTTCTTCTTGTTTTTAATTACCTGTAGATTACAATAGATACATATTTAGTACATTTGAATTTCTACGTTCAATCATTAAAAAACATTGAATCTAAAAATATGCCTGATTATACAGTAGTAAATTTTTAATTCCTAGATTTTTATAGCATAATAAGTGTAGGTAAATACCTTATTTGTTAGTCCATGTATTGTATTTAAAAGTTGAATTTGTTTTTTGAAGAATGTTGTAAACTTAAAAATAGAGTCAAAACGTAGCCAGAACTTGTAGTGTCTTTGATGGATTATATCACACATCCTAAAAAAATAAAAATTAACATTATTGTAATCCTAAAATTGAATACTACTGCAACTTTTAATAGCCGTATTATAAGGTACCTAATAACATTGAAACTGATCACTATAATAATGTATGCAATAAAGTCATTATAAAGTTTAGGTTATAAAACTGTTAGTTAAGCTCACTTCATAACTGCCATCGCATAATCAAAACCGGATTCATCTTGAGTCTTTCTTGATATTCCCATTGCAGTTTCTGAAAGTTGAATGAAAAGTTGAATGAAAAGTTGAATGAAAAAATGAGTTTAACACTACTATATTTTAAGTATTTTACACTTTAGGCCTTATCGCCCTCCCTGGTTTTCATTTTACTACCACACACAACGATATTGCTCGTATATCACATCACTAACACTGCAATGCTAATTCAAATATATATATGTATTCTGTGTCCATGGTGCCTTACCGAGCAAAATGTCCACAGTTACGCCGCTCATGTGGTCATGAACATCAAATGTTTTTCCCATTTCAGAACGCATCTTTTCTACAACATTTTTGCTATTCTGATTGAACACTCCAATGAATGATTTCAAAATGTTGATGTGAAATGTTGGTGCTATCATTTTTCGATGCGAACGCCATTTATGACCTGAAAAATAAATATGATACAACATACATTTCACTTTAGCTTATTTTACATAATCACTCCATTTATGTAAAGTTATCAAAACAAAAGTTAAAATTTATGTAACGGCTTTTCAGTGTTCTGCTAAAGTATGCAGCAAAGTTAAAGGAAGAATGAGATGCATACCTGAACTGATCAGCAGACCTTCCCCAAGCCAGGGTTTAAAAAACCTGTATTCAGATGCTTTATCTATGTGAATCTGGCTGTTGAGAATTACTTCAATGTCGTCAGGATCGATAAGGAATATTATCAATTTAGAGCCAATCCACCCGCGAACTACATTTCCATACTTTTCAGCGTATTCCAGGCCAACTTTTATTAGTTCTGGGGATGAAGGCATATTATACATAATGACTTTATATTACTGTAAATACCTATACTAAATACTTGTAGGTGCAACGTGTATAGTCGGAAATTGCATGGTGGTTGCTTGTATCTACATTTTGATTGCAAAATTTATTGTAATAATAAATCATAACTCACGGTCAGGTCTTTTTCCAAGTACTATCAGAGCGTTACCAAATAACGGCAATGCTGTGGGTCCAGGTAACTTATTGCCCAATTTGAAGAGCCTAGAATGATTTTGCCATCTGTGCAGGAACCACAAGCACGAAGCAACGAACAGAAGAGGGTAGAAAACCAGACGAGTCGTGTCGTAATTGTTTGTTTGAATCTCTTCGAACGTTGCAGTCATTTTACTGAAAAAATATTAGATGTTAGCACTAATTCATCATTTTCATTTTCTGAACGGTTATCATTCTGCAAAGTCATTTTGATATTAAGTTAATAATGAATTGTAATTAATGAATTGTCGTATATATAAAGGTATATTGGCGTATTGTCGAGTTATACTTTTTCATAAAAATATTTAAGGTAACGTACAAATTAATAACTGCATACCTGAAATTTGTAGTCAAATTAATATTTACCACGCGTCAATTGAGAGATATTGTTCGTATTGTTATGCAGAATGACCTGCTACTTACTTGTATATAAAATCTTTGTCATTGACTTGAGCTCTAGTGCTTCATATAAAATTATAACTCATGTTTATTAAGTATAAGGTACTTAATGAGTGTAAGGTACACTTACAATGATTTTGTAACAGTATTTAGTAGATTTAAATGAGCGTTTGAAAAATCTGTCCATATAACTACGAATCCGAATTAAAAGTCACATGAAAAACCCCGGCTAGCATCTTATCCTATTCAAAAATAAATCGAATTGTATTTTAGTCAAATTTTAACCATGAAATCAATCGGTTGTTACCTACTTTCGGATGAGAATGAAGAATAAGCAAAACACTTTCCTGACAATTAATATTTTATGTATACTTTTCTCCCAAAAACAAAGGATGTGTTTGTTATTTTTTTTATTCAAGTGTACACTTACCTTAACATAAGAATATCCACTTTTTATTCATATACCTGCTGTGATGTTTTCATTGTTTGATAATTGCATTTCCTGTCATGTAAAATTGTATTTATAGGGTTAATAAAACATTATTTGTTGTATGTTCGGTCCTTAAGTTTTATTTTTAGCTTCTTCGTTTCGGCGTGGCATTTTCGAGAAATTGAATTTTACCATGTATACTAGAATAAAACGGAATGCCTTTTATTCTAGTACAGTATGGGGTTCTTCAAGGATGGAGTAAAGAATGAAGGTCGGCAATGCGTGAGGGACCCTGCTGGTGTTGCAAGGGTCTATAGGCTACGGTATCCGCTTCCCATCAGGTGGGACCATATGCCTGTTTGCCACTTTATTGAAGAAAAATTTCCCTTTGAGTGTGTGTGTCTGCTGCATATACAAACGTTTTAAGCAAAATAATCTTCCATTACCAAATGCATTGTCAGCTATTCTATCTAACTAAGCCTTCAGAATATCATGAGCAATGCTGTTTACATTGCTTTGCGTACCGTTGTGATAAGGCGTCTTATAATACGTCGAATCATAAGTTGTATGACTAATAAATAATTGTATGTATCAGTAAATGCCATATTTCACCTTTTCCCCAGGTTCTTAGAAAGGGCATTTCGAAATTGTTTACTGTGACACAATATTAATAAATTTATTACTACTTTGTGAAATCACGCAGTAGGTATCATGAATTAGTCATACATTTATAACAAAACAAACAAGTTTTGTTGTAATTAAAACAAAATAATGTCAATAAATCAACCATTTGTAGGTAGGTAGGTATAGCTTAAAGTTCAGCTCAGCAAAATGTTTCTATGATTCATTTAATCGAGTATGATGTTTCTTTATCCTTTTCACCACAAAAATATAATAACTGCGAGGCGAAAACTTAATTTCATTATTACTGCCATCCATTATAGTTTCTAATTTTAGATTTCTTTAATATAAAATTAAATCTTAAGATTCCGAATGTATTCAAAGTGCTTATGAATTTATTATTATTTTCTAACATATTTATTATTTTTTACAAAGCCAGAGAACGTAGAACACGAAATATTTGTGGTAGGCTGTTAGAAGTTTGACAAATCAGAGTTCATAATTATAGTAGCTCTATTACAATGTTAACATTAGGTAAGTCTTTAGCACAATTTATAACACTTAGTTTTAAAATGAACCATAAATTGATTCAATTTTTGTAAACAAAGATTCCTTTGTTCCATATCAAATGTAATATAGGACAAGTTACTTGTGTGGCGAAATGCAGGCCTCTTATTAAATAGACTGACAATTAAGTTATCTATATAAAAGGTCAAATATAATTAATAAATTGTTACAAAATTTCATCAAGAGTTGGTGGATTGGGCTTATTTAATAATAAAGAACTTGTTTCACTACGATAAGCGGATAATCTACTAGTAACTATACATTATTTTGTTATTATGTTCGATCTTGTGTCTTTAAAAATGTATTCTTCCGTCCGAGCCTTAGATCCTCGCGTATGGGGGTCATATCCAAAGAAATGCATGGCCGATCAGTTTATCCGCAGGTACCTACCTAAAATTAGCATAACTGGTTTCCGAATAACGCACTAAATATCCACAAACTTTTAGGTTCGGGTTCTTGACATTCAATATTGAAGCTGGTCGTTTACTGTATATTTTTATATGGTTTTAGTATAGTAAGTCGTCTCAGCGACAGACGTGAGTGTACGATAAGATAAAATACAATCTAGTAAACGTTTCGCTGTTCATTTAGTCGTTTGTGACCATGTGTGATGCAGTGTCACGGAACGTCGAGATGGAAGACGGAACAGTGCCCGAGTTAGAGAAAATACATAAAAATGGTACCGAAAAGGACATATGTGATAACAAAGATGAATATCATTGTAAACAACAATCGCCGTTCCGCAGACAGGTGTGTTTATCTTTTGTTTTTTATACAAGTGCATAGCTGAAAATTTACTCTGAATTTATGAAACATGCATTGCATAGATATGTAGTACTTTCAACGCGTTATATTGTAATGTTGAGTAGTTAAAATAGAACTATTAAGTAAAATTGTACGTACATTTAAAGATCATTAAAATGTATGATTTAATTTATTAGTGCTTGGATAATTTACAATCCGAAAGGATTGTGCACAAAAAAGGCATTAATGAATACGATTAAAATATTTAGCGATATTTAATTATGTGCTAGCTAATAGTTTTGGTAACATTTAAATTTGGTAAGATTCACATTATTTTTGACTAAGAATGATCAGTGAAACAATATGATCCTTGTTTAACAAATACCGAAGCTACATAAGCCTTTATTTAGAATGTTTGGTATTAACGGTGATGTGGCTTTTTAATCCAACTATTTTATTTTATAAAACATGAATATAATCAATAAAGCATAAAAATAAATTTATTAAGTTTTATGTGACGCGGTTCAAGCGACAGACAAGAATGCGGTTTAAGAAGATTACCGCTTTATTCCTTCATTAAAAATGTTGATATTGAACTTACTTTTCTTGTTTTCATTCACATTTACTAAATTATAATATTCTGGAACTAGTCACGCTTAGAAATTCGTGATAGGCAACGTATTTACATAAACTTTTTAGGCAGTCTTTTTAAGATTCTAAAATTTTTTTTTGTTTACGAGTATTTTTGGTGTGGCAACAAATATTCACCTAAACTTACCTACTTAATTTCAAATTCATTGAGTATATTCCCGTAAATCAACCGTCACAGAAATCTACTGAAAACATTTGTCTCTCTCCACGCGTTGAAATCTCATAGCGATAACGAATTGCGGAAATAAAATATGACATGAAAATACACGTAACATTCTACATTGTATTGAGATAAATTCTAGTTAAATGTAGTATGAGTTCACACAGACATAATGACAGCAATATGATTATTTACTTTCCTTTATGTTTTCTGTACGATAGCGTAAGGTTACACGTGCGTAAGGTGGTGAACCGTAGCTACGTAAGTTATATGTGGTGATATTCCTATTTTGCAATTAATGTCCTATTCTAATTGAATTAAAAAATGCAAAGTAATTTACGCAACAACTACTGCAGGAAGGAATACTTTTTATTCCGACCATATTTATGAGTTGCCGGGAACGCGGCTAAAATGGCGATACTGAAGCGATTATTTTTTCTTGTTTACGTTGTTCGGCTATCTCCAAACTATAACATCGTAAAATTTATTACATTATCTCATTTGTTTTCCGCCCTCTCGATTCGATACTCTAAAGTTTTGAGAAACATATTCTATAGTTAACTTGGAGGATATATTTTTCATATTTGAAGCTTCACCCATCATCGACAAATGTCGTCTCTGGGTACCAACCCTTTTTACCTAATCTCACCGAACCACATTTTAGTAATATGTATGTAAAATATAAATATTTAAAATAAGTAGATATCATATTTTTTTTAAACATTATAAATACACCCGCCGGAAAATTATATGCTAACTAGACTAACAAGAATTTATAGTAGGTAATATTATCACTGACATTTAAATTATTAATGATTAAATAATTACAAAAAATTGCTCAATAAATATTAAAAATAGTTTCATAGTCATCATCATTTTAAATTAAGTATTATTGCGTAGGTATCAAAGAGGATTCTTATTACATTTTTGATAAAGAAATAGAATAAACCAAAAACATAAAATCATTAAGTTTGACATATACAAGTAGGTAAATCTGTTGCAGTTTAATTCTAGTTCCACATTAAAAACACTCCTAAATAAATAAATCTAAATAAATGTCAAGGCAATTCTAGGACGGAAAAAGTACTGTAGGAAGAGAGTAGGTACTAAATTAGCAGTGCATTAAATTGAGTCTCTGAGTGTTGTTTGTTTTTTTTTATGTTGTTGTTTTTAGTGTACGAGTATATAAATATTATTTCGGTTTCAGGCGCTCATTGCACTTGGTACATTTATGCTAAACTTGGCAGCTGGAGCAACATCAGGAATTTCAGCAATACTCATTCCTCAATTGAAACATTCTAAGGGCAGACATAACTTTTCTACAGAAATGGAGTCATGGGTAGGTATGTGGTAACATAATTTTATCGAAGCTACCAGTTAATTTATTTCAACAATATTATTAATAATTTCAATGTATTGATTTTCAGCTGCAACATCATCATTGCCACTATTCTTCGGTAACCTGATATCTGGGTATTTGATGGAGAGGTTCGGCCGACGTGCGTCACAATTAATGCTCTCTGTATGCTTTCTACTGGGATGGCTAATAATTGGATTCTCCAATGACCTAATGTCACTGATTCTACTAGGAAGATTTATTACTGGCCTATGTCAGGGCTGGTTAGGTCCACTCGGCCCAGTATTCGTTGGAGAAATCAGCTCACCAGTACATAGAGGGTTGTTCTTAGCGGCTTTATCCTTAGGGATAGCTGTTGGAGTATTTTTATCTCATTTATTTGGAACAATCTTTCATTGGAGCTATGCCTCATTACTATGTGGAACGTTTCCTTTGATAGCAGGAATCATTATATTTAAAGCACCAGAGTCACCGGCATGGCTAGCTTCTAGAAATAGGATTGATGAATGTATCCTATCTTTCCAATGGTATAGAGGAACCAGTCCAGCCATGAAATTGGAACTTGACAAAATGATTGCAGAACAGACAAAAAGAGATAAATCAAAGGGTAAATTAGAAACACTGGCACAAAATATAAAGAAACCTGAATTTTGGAAACCATTATCAATAATGACGACTTTTTTCATAATAACACAACTCTCAGGAGTAAACGTTATATGTGCATATGCCACTGGTATGATGGAGGTGCTGATTGGTAGTAAATCCAGTTCAAAAACATATGGTGCTATGTTAAGTATTGACATTCTGAGATGTGTATCATTGGTGATTGCGTGTATCCTACTGAGAAGATCAGGTCGAAGGCCAATGGCAATATTCAGTGGAATTTTTACATCATTGTCTTTGATAACGTTAGCAATATATCTGTATTTAGTTGAAAATAGGAGTATTCGGCATATTTCTCCGTTCGTATCGCTAGGGTTAATGGCGTTTTATATTTTTGTTTCTAATATGGGCATATCACCGCTCCCTTGGAATATGGTGGGCGAGTTATTTGCAACTGAAACTAAAGGACTGGGATCTGGTATTAGTGTAATGATGACGTCTATAGCTTTCTTCGCAACAGTGAAGTCAGCTCCTGCCATGTTTAATAGCATAGGCCACCATGGTAGTTATTTGTTTTACGGAGTATCAACATTGTTGGGGACCATATTTTTGTACTTCTGTTTACCTGAAACCAGAAATAAGACTCTATTACAAATTGAAGAATACTTTAGGGAGGGAAAGAAAAAGGAATCGAAAATCAACTCATCTAACGCGTGACAGAAGAAAATCATTGCTGATTTATAAAAAAATAGTAATTTTTTTTGCTAAATTATAAGAATTTAGGTATCAATAGTGAAACATGGTATAAAGTTAAATGAGCATTTTTATGAAATTTTGTGTGTTTATTATTTATAAATTATGATTTAAGAGATCTCTCGTTAATATTAGATATATAAATGCCCAATAATAAATCATGTTGTAAACATACAATTTATTATTTTGAAAAATAGATAATTAGAAGGAATACGTAATCAATAGATATGATTTAATCTAATAAGATTACATTGAGCAATACCTTCTTGCCTACCACGGTCACGTTATCTTTAATGTATGAGTACTCAACATAATTCAATTGAAATAAATTAAACCATTGTGGCGGTAAAAAATAGTACGTACTACATGTACGTCACAAAAACGTTAACCACTGGTTGAATATTTACACAATTTAATTCTTAAAATACTAATATAATTTGATAACAATGAGTGTGCAATGATAAGAAATCTGAGTAATTCTCACACATATATTTATGTATGCTGTATTTTAACTGTCGTGATATTTTTCTCAATCTAAGAAAGTGTATTACCTAGCTAGATAAATTATTATGTCGATATTAAGTAAAACCTTATGTGTTCTACTCTGTGAAAGCTTTTGTAATTATGAAAATATTTTTGCACATTTGAAATTATATTTTCTATAAGTACTTACAAATAGTGATTTTACATAATCCCAGCTACATACCTAGTTGAATAAATTTATAATATACTTAAACGACTTTTATTGTGCAATCTTCATCGTATACCTACATATTTATTTTAGGTACGCAAAAAGGCGGTTTAACTACAGGCCTATTGATATAAAGATTCATTTATCTGAGAAGGCATATTACGTGCTCGTTATCTGGTACTGGTTATGTATTTATGTCATATTCATTAGATTGGATGGATAACTCTTGTAACTTGAAAAGAAATAAGACATTACTTATAAACAAAGGGGTTGTCTTATAATGCACCCTCGATAATAAAAACAGTAGGTCTATTTCACAGTCCGTTAGTGCCAACTTGGCGAGCAAGTGGCACGCGTCCGCAGCCCTTAATTATAACCATCTTCCTGTTGTGACACGTGGGTGCACAAACTTATGTTCCAGATTCGCTGACATCTGCAAAGGATTTTTTCAAGCCCTCTAGAAATTCCCACGTCGGTGCGCATCATGTTTTTATTGACTCGCCAAAAAAAACGAACACGACAACATCTGGGTCGTACTTGCCTATTTTTAGATCAGTACCCTGATGTGCTTACGAAGTGTAGTGTGAGGAAGTTATTAATGAAAACGTACGATGTAATGGCAGATAGTAAGGATCATCTAAGTGTTCTTTGAAGTTATTACTGCAGAAAACATGAGATTAATTTGAATTTTAGCAAAACTACTCTTTAAGAGATTGACGTGATATGTACTGTTTTTAGCATTATGGTTTACTAAAACTTATATAATGGGTTATAATATTAGTAAACACGCACAAACCCCGCCAGATCATAAGCATCTCCTGCATCTTTTGAGAGCCTGCAACGCTTCTTGGAGAAGTCAATTTCGTCTTTGATTACCTACACACTATTCAAATTATCAACAAAGCAATGAATTAGTAATCTTAAGTAACCGTCGTCAGAATAATAATGGTGAACCAACCTTATTGAATTTTAAATAAGTTAATAGAATATTGTCGCCTTCACAAAGGTCAAAGGGAGGCCAATCGTGAGTGCCAGTGCTGCTCCCGTTTCAACATTTTTAAAAATAAAGGATGCATCAATAAATTGCCTTTATTTTCACGTCAAGTGGTTCCTGTGCTTTAGAATGTTTATCCCGTTTGCGTGGTACTTGCATATCATATCGTGGCCAAAGGTCTCGGGCGGAACGAATATTTTAATAATCAACAATAGGACACGTGGCTGAACGGAAGACATGCACGTGCTATCAATTAGATGCGGAATCGATATAAAAAATAACTCGCCTAGAACGTTATTGAAGCTTGCCCCTTTAAAAGTGGGAGGAGTCGTTACCTATGAAATTATAGAAAGCGAAATATCATAAAACCAACCCTCTCTATTTCTAATGTTTGTTTTGTATTGTAAAGGGTAACGTTTCACTTTTATATTATTTCTACGTAGCGTAGGAAGTAAAAGTGAATGGAAATAGAAACTTAAAATGATGTCGCTAATGTTGCTATGCTAATTAAGATTTTGTGAACTAAAAACAGCTTTTTATAAAGTTTATGATTGTAGAATGAAGCCGACTAATATTATTTTTTAAGTGAATTTTACTTCTCTGTCTATTTTTAAACGACTTCATTTATTGAATGATTCAACAATTTCATTTATATCTAACCGTAAATATTTTATGACTTTGTATCTTAATAAAGGTATTTGTGTAAGTGGAACAGTTTTAGTTTATTTTATGTATTCAAAATATTAACATTATTTGAAAGGGTGTAAGATTAAATTATTTTACTTAGGTAGGAAATATAGAAAAGCTATGTGGTGCTACGTTTACTGGTCACATTATTGTTTGAATCGAAATATGGTATCTAGTAGGTACATACATGGAAATAAAATTCTAACACAATATAGTAATTACACGATTATTAAATCAAAATTATTATTTTATACATTTACCAATTTTTGAATAATAAACTAATTATTCTGTAATGTTTAAATTAAAGCCATTTTTTATAGCTAAAAGCAGGTTTTTTTTTTATTTTACTAAATTGATAATATTATTAAATATATTTTTTTTTCCGAACACGCACATAATTTACATAGATTATTAGGTATAGGTACAATTATTCGACGGAAATTTGTAAAATATATTGATAATTTATGCCAAAGTTGCGTGTGTGTAAAGGCATTGAATAATTTAGTTTTGCTATATGACTTGTGATTGTAGAGGAAGTAAGGTTGACATAAGAGTCGACTGGCGTGACGTCACATGTGCATTATGGTCCCGTAATTCCGGTTTCATTTATGTATAATTATTATAATTTCATGTACCTACCAAAAAATAAAATTTTGTATGCAGCAGATTTTTTAATTTTAGATCAAAACTTAAACAACAATCCTTTATAGGTTTGATCCAGAATAATCATGTTGGTCGCATGTGAAAAATGTGTTAAAATATTTATTTACATATGAAGTACCCACTAGTTGACCGGCGCTACTTTGTTAGCGTCACTTGCTCGTTGTTGCAACATTTTTGATTGATGCTCCGCTCTTATTCGTCGTAGCGTGATGATAAACCGATAAATGGGCTATGTTACACTGAAATAATTATTCAAATCGGACCAGTACTTCCTGAGATTAGCGCTTAAGCAAACGCAAACTCTTTAACAGCTTTATATGTTAGTATAGATATAGTTAGTCTGTTATATTATGTCATAGTCGTCTGTGTCGGATATATTGTTAACATACCATATTCAGAGCTTAAACAGCCATCAATTGATGCCAACCAATCTAAAGTCATCATAATAAGGATGTAATTGACCAAGTTTCAAGGAATCGAAGGAAGTACAATATTATGGATTAAACAATAACATTCTTTAGTTCGCTAATGTATGAAAATTGTTTTCTTCCTTTTCAAACTTATGTTGAATAGAACTTTCCTGTCTTAAGCTGTACTTACTGGTTTAAACACATATATGGGTATCGTTCCTACTTAATAAAGCTCGAGAAGAAAAACGAAGTACTGTATGTATTAACTACATACCTATACCTAACAACAAAGTCTAGTAAACGAAATAGTTATCTATTTCATCATACGTAAAATCACGATGCTTCACTCAACCGCTTACAAATAATGTCAAGCATATTTTACACACTTCCCGACTAAAAGGACACACATGACTCTCTGTTCTATTTTCATATCTTTTAATTGGGTCTTGACTGCATGTGGCTGCACCTTTTCATGGGGATATAAGGTTCAAAGAAAGAATGACAATACCTACGGAAATCTCAATATAACGTATTTTTACTTATTTTTATCAAGGCTATGAACTTTTGTGACATTGGATAAAGATTACAAAGGACAGATTCGTCAACATAATATTTTGTTGTTGTTAGGAACAACTTTATGTCAGAATAATGACCCTTATGGCCGTACAAAATTGGCACACATTTTACTGTCTGCGAAATGTATGTACGCGTATAACTCCAGAACGACTGGACCGATTTCGCAAATAATTTTTTGTAGGTATTTGCTATACGCAGGCAAGGTTTATATCGAAAAATTATTAAAATCCAATCGATTTTAGTAAATATGGCGGTACAAAGTTCGCCGGGTCAGCTAGTATTTCGGCTGCTCCGGCTTCGCTAAAACATTCGGGAACGTGGATTAAGCAAGTATCTATAATTTATTATTCCTAATAATTATACAGGTCAAATGTATATTATTTAATTTAAAAGTCAATGTGTTTGTATTAATATAAAATTTGTTTGTAAATATACAAAGTAACCAATTTACAAAAATTTTCACCCTACATACATACATACAATATTTATTAATACAATAATACGTTGGAAATTGATAGAAAAAATATTTAATTAATAAATTTTACTCCAATATATGCATGGAATAATATATTCGATTCTTCAATGTGTTTGTTTTGTTCGTATTACATAGTGATTTTTATGATTGAAAGTAAAAAAACTCATGTATGAAGAACCATTCTTTCAAATGTAAAAATAATCATCTGGATACCTGGGCCTCGAAGGCCCGGCGCCGACGACCGTGGCGGCGGCGGCGCATTAGGGGCGCGTCAGCAGCGGCTTCGCGCTCGCGCTCCGCCGCCTCCTTCTGCAACATGACTACGTCGCAGAAGGTTGCGCCCGCCTCCCAAGCCTCCTCAGTACCAACCATGGCCCTAAGAAGGGCCGGCAGGGAGAGGTCTCCTCCTACTGTCACGGACAGGGCAGCACGAGGGATCGCCCAAGCGGGGCACTCCTCACGCGTGTGCTGCGCCGTGTCCGTGACATTCAGGCCACAGTGGTGGCACATCTCCGTGGGCTCTCTACCCGCCACCCGGCACAGGTATCTGCCAAAGCAGCCATGGCCGGTGATCACCTGTGTCAGATGGAAGGAGAGAGCCCCGTGCCCCCGTTCAAGCCACTCCCGCAGGATAGGCCGAACGGCAGCCACCACTTCCCGGCTTGCACAGCCGGGCTCGTCCAGGCGGGTCGTCCACCGCTGGAGAAGAACGTCACGCGCGTCCTCCCTCCAAGCGGCGATCTCCCGCGAATGGGGCCGATTTTCTCCCGCCGCCTCCTCTTTCGCTCGCCAGTATACCACGGCGAGAGCCTCAGCTTCGAGGTCCCACGGCGGTGTACCGGCGAGCACAATCATCTGGATCCTGAACTAACTTCAATGTAGTACTTAAGTGAAGTACTTTGTAGAAGGCGATATTTATTTTAATTTGTGTTGAATGTCATCATAGGAAGCTATCGTTAAATTGGTATGGAACTTGTTTTGTTTTTCAATATTGAGTTCAATTGAACGATCACCATCGAATCGACTATTGGTGTTAATCATTACGTTATAAACAAATATTTGGATCAATTGAACGCTGTACGAAAACGTACGTGTCATTTTGATTTTAGTTTTTTCTATTTAAGAATTTGTCAATTATTCGTATTAGTTAAAATAGGCAATTTAGCGATTATAAGCGATTAATTAATCGTTTTTGAGTTTTTTTTATTTATCGAGTCGAATGTGAACAATCCATTTTATTTTTGACTTTACTTATACCTAGTTGTAAGGTAAATCGCGAAATGACTTGTACAAACTAACATATGACTGTCAATGACTGTCAATGCGTATGTAAATAATGAGAGTATTGAGGCCGTTATTACTCATAACGATGATGATCTAATTAGAAAAAGCAATTTATGTAGGTATCTACGTATGCCTAAGTATAAATGTTGTTTAGTTTATGATAAATTATTTGATATTGGATAACAGACGGCTTGCTGTTTGTACAGTGAATTGCAACAAAGAGTATTGTCATAAGTATATTTTTTTCATACCTACGTATATTACAATTTACATACCTTAACCTTTGTCACTGTGAATAATAATTGGAGCTCTACTATGACGGTAAACAATTTAGTTTTACAAAGTCATTCGCATAATTTGGCGAACTGGCGTGAGAGCCTATGAATTCATTGATTTTAACTAAAGATATATTTTTTGTATTAAATTTCCGAAATACGAATTAAGTCATCGTGTGGTGCAATAACTATGCGTAATTATTTACGTAACCACTGCTGACTGAGCGCGGTAGTCATCTGTTTTGCGCTGCCATTCGGCTCGAATTAAATTATTCCAATTACAGACAAACAAAAGCATATGCCACCGTGACTTTTAAACTTTTAGCGTGTATTGAAGTTAATTTGGTTTTTGTATAATCTTGGTAGATCGCCAGATGGCGTGGCTTAGTGCACGGAACCACGCATGCCGTATGGCGTACCCACCATACATTGATGGCATCTTGGCACAATTTCACTGTCTACTATCTCAAACAATCTGGTTGCTTTCGGATGCAGACAAAAAGTTCACTACTTTTTATGTTAGTAATTTGTTTTAAGCATTTATATTATTACCCTTTCTCAATGGCATTAATTACTATAATATTGCATAAATCACATATAGAATAGCGTACTTTCCCATAGATACAATTTATTTCGTAAAGTATTTCGTCAATAGCAATCATTTTATTTAAATAACGGTCAACTTGTGCGTAAAATAAAATATTTATTGTTACTGATAAGACGCACACAGTTCTTTGTACTAATACCTAAATAAATTATTGTTACAATTTCTGTAGGTATGGAATACACTATTTATCTTCTTACCTACCTCGACTACGTAACACAACGACATTATTTTGTTAAATTTAAGCAAACATTATTTTTTCTTTTTTTACCTACATAGAGACCGAAGGGCCCACGCATAAGACGTAGAGATTATTAATATCAAAATATACCTACGCATTCTAATCTCTGAACACGTGGATATCAGTGCTCTAACAGAATAGACGGTAGAAAAAGTTCTTATTCAATTTCGTACGTTGTATGTTCGGTAGTTCCCTAAAGGTAAAGTCCATTTTTTGCCGGTTCCCATGAACCCTACGACAATGGTGTCGACCTCGCTGAAAGACTCCACCGAAGATCTACGCAAGAATAAATATTATACAACAATGGGGACAATGGGACTTTACCTTGTCGTATAGCTGGCTCGATAGATTATGATACTTGAACAAATATTTTGTAAAAGGTTATTATGTTAGGTATTAAGAAATATGACAATTGCAAATAAATAAAATCAATCGATTTATATAATTATGCTCTGTTGTTTAATGTCATAGACAAGAACATGTTAGTTGTAGACAACTTTTTGCATCGCACTAATAGCCGTTGCATTATGACGAATGTTTAAATGTTATAATACTTTACTCACGAATTATATATTTTTGTTTTAATTTGTTTCATGAACAAAACAAATCTACTTAGTCCTATATCGTAAAACTGTCTATAATTTCCCAAAGAAGAGAATAATTTTTAAACATAAGTATCAACACGTGCTGTACGCGCTACTACAGAGACAACAAAGGCCGAATAGCGGCTCACACGCAACGGCTTTTTTCAAAAGGCATCGATCAGGATCTCTTCCTTATAGGATCGCACTGGTTTGTCTTGCAGGGAACTTTGCATTCCCACGCATTGCACTAACCTGACTTCTGAAGAATGACTTGCAAACTCATATCACAATTATTATCATTTGATTCATACATTTGTATAGCCATTTAGTTTAATCGATAAGCATATTTATAAAATCGAAAGTGCGTTTGGTTTATAAATCCCTAACTCATAGACCGGTTGGCTTTGTGGTTAGTGACCCTGACTCTCAAGCCGCCGGTCGAGGGTTCGAATCCTACCCAGGACAAATATTTTTATGCATGAATATTTGTGTCTGTTTGTTCTGTGTCTGGATGTGAACATCTATATATGTATGTATTTAAAACGTAGTATATCAGCTATCTGCTTACCATAACACAGGTTTACTTTGGAATCCGATTGGCCATGTGTAAAAATGTCCCATAATTTGAAAAGCAACTAAGTCTATCTAAGAAGTTAAAGATACAGCCAAGGTACGGTACACTTGTTCTCAAGTATTTTAAGTACAGTAATAATCTATGAAGATAATGTAACGAAGTATATTTTGAGTCTTCGGTGAACGTTTCTGTAGTTACGTTAAGATAAGCGTTAAGTAATCATTTAAAGTGCTAAGGTACATTCAACAGCTTTGGATTTAAAACTGATTTCTACGATTTGGATATACATTATGTTTTTTCATAGAATTCATGTACCCAGTACTATTTAAAGTTTGTAGAGTTCTCTGGCTCATTAGAAAAAAAAATATTTCGTATCTAATATCTATATAATTTATTCAATAACCAAAAATTTAATAAATACTTAGATTTACTGGCGCCATGTTCAGAATTATCATTCTCGAGTAAATATAAACGTTATTAGTAAATTAGTTTTAAACGATAAATATTGAATGTTGATACCGATTTTTGATAACTTAGGTACATAACCTCAATATTTGCTGCACCGACCTAATACTGTTATATAGATATTCGTAGTTTATATATTTTTCATTATTTAACAAACAAAATGTTCTTTGATGCCTAGGTGTCTATACAATATCTCTAAAATAAAACATATTATTTATCTTTTACTTATTTTTAGTTCCGGATGTGAAGTTAACTCTGTTTATTAATTGTTTGAGGTTTCCTATCAAGACTGTAAGTCTATCTAAGAGTTTAATAATTTGAAAACAGGGCCTGACAAATGAAGCGGAAAATATTTAAATGGAAGCCAAAATAGCGTGCAGGGCGCTTAACCGGTAAAATATGGCGATATATTCATAAAAAAATTGTAACTAAGGGAGAAATTAAAATTCTTACTACTCCGGAAATGTGGGAGCGTGCGGAACGAAGCAAGAAATAGGTATGTTATGAAGTTTACCAACTTTGAAATCGTTGACGTTCTTTCTTTGCGACTTCCGTGGTTTTTATTGCGGATAGAGAGTCTTAAATTAAAGTCTGTAAATACCCAAGGGAAAATAAGCCATATCAAAAAAAAAACTTCAAAAATTTTAATAAATTTGCTGATGGTAAGTTGTAATGAGATAAAATAACACTAAATACGGTAGTAAATCTATGTTCATTAATATTTCAGGTATATATAATAGGCATTACCAGTAAGTAGGTAACCTTACTTTCACTGATTTTAAATGAACCTTCAACCCTTTCATCCCTTTTGTTGGTAAGATGAATGGTTCCCGACAACCATAAAAATCAGAGCTTAAAACTCGACCCCGAAATTTTGATCAGCCCGTTTGTGCTCCCTTGAAATCGAGTGTTTTTTAACCCTGGGATAACGGCGGCGCATTACAATCATAATAGCGATATCGCCTTACCGTTAACGGTCCGAGTTTTTGGGCCACATCTCCCATCGCGTGTTACATTGTGTTAACAATTGACCATTGATTAACGCTAACGTGATCGTCCATTACTTTTGGCGACTAAAATACTTTGCCTAGAAAAAAAATAAAATTAGATAATATGGACCATTTTATTTTATCTGAATATCAATGTGTTGAATCATCTTCTGGCAGCTCTAAATCCAAAAAATTGATTTATTCTTGTGATTGTTGCTATGGTAAAACCGGCTGCAGCGGCACTTTTGAACAAGTAAAGCATATTAAGAAGGTCATTTACTGTCAATATCGACGCATTAGCATAAAGGTAGTATTAATTATCACAAAGGGGTTGAGAGAATGTGTTGTTAATGTTCTGATTACGATCATTGGCATTTAAAACAATGAATGTTGGGTCGTAATTTTATATTTATTAATCAAACTTATAATAGGGCCTTTGCAAAAATTAAATCTATTAATCATAGGTAACTGTAATGAAAACAATATCACGCTATAATTAAAATCTTTATTTTTATCAAATAACTTAAATCTATCATCACATTGTTTAGTAAAAGCCAAGGCACTATCATTAACTATTTGTATAAAGTAGGTGCCCTTTATCAATATTATTATATTTACAGTATTGAAGAAGCTTATAATAAGTACACTTAGTCCACATGAGATTGGAAATTAAAATACATGTAATGCGAGAAATGTAAGATACATACTCATTAAATTAAGATACTAAGAATTACAAATTCCTTCCAGTACTAGGTATATAAGAAATTATTTTTTCATCCCACCATCTCGGAAAGAGTATTTTTAATCTTCAATATCTGAGTGGAAAAGCCGTTTTTATTCTCTAGAGGATAAAGTAAATTGAATTTGGAACATCGTGTGCACTAAGTTTGTGAATTAAAAAAAAACATTAAACCTATTTACTGCTACCTCTATGGTGCCGAATATATCATACAACTTTTTTTTTTTTTGCATTTAGTCATTTCCTCGCTGAGGTGGAATGAAAAGTTACGTGTTGCACTCGAGTGCAAAGATTTTTCACCTCGTGCTCTTTTGATTCCCTTGCTAACGCTCAGGATTCTAATTTTGAATCACTCGCTGCGCTCGTGATTCAATTTTAGAATCCTTCGCTTGCTCGGTCATCAAAATTGAACACGCGGTTAAAAAGCAACTTTGCACTCTTGTATAACAAATAACTATTAAGCTACATTAAGACATTATAATCATATATATGTATCTTATTGTTAATAAATTATCATAACATGTTGTACCAGTTGAACTTAATAAGAAACGAGCGTTTGAAGTGCGCTGGCTTTATTAGTGACCGTTACGGCACACCTTGCGCACACGCCGACCACTTTGGCACTAACAGCTGTATGTACGTACACGCTATACTTACATAGGTACTTCACAATAAATATTACAAATTAATTCTATCTACATGACACTATAAATCACTTTATCAATTGTTATTAATGTTGCCTTTAGATAGAGGACGTGCTTGCCTCGTTTTTTCTTGCCACCATTTCAGAGTTTGTTCGAACTGCTCTCTGTCTTCAGGCGTCACTTGCATATCTGGTATTTCCGTTTTTAACTCTATATCTTCAGTGTAAGGTTCAATGTAAGTGTTACCCTCGTCCTTAAATTTATACTGGGCTTGTGATAAAATTAAGTCAGGATTAATAACTTCTAACACGAGTCCTGTCTCCTCGCTATAGTTTTGATGTAATTGCTGATGGATAGATTCAGCATATTTAACTTCAAATTCAGTATCGTTTATTGCGACTTCTGCTTCATTTAGATAATTTTGTTCAGGAATTACAGTAAACTGTTCAGCAGAGTTTGGAAATGGAAAATGGCCTTCTAAAATATGTGATCCCACTTCGTCGTGCCCGAGAAGGTCTGACGAAGGTGTAAGAGGCTGCCCAGTGCCGTCTTCTTCATCGTATAAATGCGGAGTTGAAACTAGTTGAAACGCTTCAGGGGGTGGTAATTCTATATATTGTTGCTGAGGAAGTACTTGAATTGATCCATCTAACTCATCTTCATCCATTTCATCCATACCGTCATCAAGAGCAGGCGAGTTCAGTGAAAAATAGCTTCTCTCTTGACTATTATCTCTCGGTGATGAAGAGGCTGGCGATGGGAACGACTCCATTGAAGGACGTGTGGAGTTTTCTTTGTCTGCGTGACCGATGTTTAACAAACTTTCTAGATTACGTATGTACTCCACAGCCATCCGCAGTGTCTCAACTTTGCTAAGCTTCTTGTTTGGTCCTCTGTTGGAGTTAGCTGTTTCGAAAGCTGAAGCAACTTCTTCAGGAATATGTCGGCGGAGGGCAGCAAAACCATCGTTGACTTGACGTACTCTATTTCTTTCCCGCGCATTTCGTCTGGCAACTGCGAGCGGCGTCGGTGATCGTGCAGCTTCATCGATACTATTTTCACGAAGGCGAGGTTTTTTAGCGTGGATATTTGATGAAATAGGATCAGTAGCACGCATTAGTGACGTCACCGAAACCGTCGTCGGTGGAGATTGAAGTTTCTGCTTCTTTCGCACGATTATAATTTCACGTCTCACATTTTGATTAGCGTCATTGTTTGTTATGTTCACAGAATTATTCACGGATTCCTGGAGCACCTGCGCCTTGCCTAGCGGCGAATTGCGGAACACTACGACGCCGATGGAACTCATTTCGGCGATGACTTGGTTGTTTTCACATGTTACGATTGTTTATTTAGTATTAGATGCGGACGCGCAACTTGATGAGGTCACGTATATGGTTGAAAACTAACTGTTTTAAGATAGAAAGAAGTAGTAATGTTGAGGTGGCACCAGGGCGCCAGCCGCGACGGGAATGGCGCGTGCCATGCGAACGCACCTGGGGTGGTTCGCGGGGGGATCAACAGGGGTACTTACATTTACTAGTTGCACACATGCTCCCTTAAAGGGCGGAATCGGGAATCGTTAATGTTCAGTATTGTGAACCATCTGCCGTTTTTATTTATGGCCCAAGTAAGATACCACATTTTTATCAATAGCATAAACAAACTTTTGTATAGTAGTAGCTAAACTCAGAATGATAGGTATACATAGTATATGTGTATGATTTATTTAACTTTAAAAATAAAAATAAATTGAAATCTTTCATATTAAATAATGGTTAATAAAAATTAAAATGAAATTAAACAACGCATTATTAACAAATACTTTGATGCGTCAAAATCCATACTTTTTGTTATTTAAGATCATTAAAAGAAGAATTCATTATAAAAACTTGATATAATATTAGTATTACTTATACTGAACCCAAACGCTTCCCCAATCCTCAAATAGTTTAGTGGATAAAATAATTTTTCATGGGGTGTCGCACCCAACAACTGACGTTTCTATGTATGTGTGTGTTGAATAGCATACCTACACATCTTTAATATCAAAATGAAATGCATATACATGCATTACAGCACACATATAAAGAAACGATCCTGAACCGTTCGCGGGCTTTTTGCTGCGCAAGCGCAGGGGATGATATTTAGCGCTATTTTTCAATTAGTGTACTTTGAGTATTAGCGAAATCATCTACAGTAAATAAGAAATTATCAGAAAAATGTAGATATCGAAATTAAATAACAAAATAAACATAATTAATTACCAGGAATTATATATGATGAATTTCCAATGCATCGAATATTCATAAATAGGTAATATAAAATATAAAAACATAATTTTTCGCTCAAATAGGTTTTTACAGGCATTTTTTTATTAATACCTACCGACATTAAAAATAATTACAATCAAGAATCGTTATACGATTTATCACATTAATCTGATATATGTACCAATACAGATAGATATGTCTGTGGGTGTGTGGGTATCTGTTCACCTACGCCAGCTGCATGCCCTTTAGCTTTTGTGTACTGGCACGCGCCATTCTATGACCATTGTTGGCTACTATCATTAGTTATAGTTCCTATTACAAAGGCATAAAAGCTATTTTTGTGCTATAGAAATGGACAATTAAATAGTGCTATATATCAAAGGAAGAACAAGATTTAATTGAATTTCGGCTCTATTAGTAGATTTGTAAAATAAAATGTATTATCTTCTGCTGTGATTTTTGTTAAATTTGTAATTTAGAAAATTGAGATAAAATAAACGAAACATATGAGTTTAACAACTTTACAATACAGTTTTTGATATAAAAGAATAACTCAAATTGCATTTGGGTATTTTATTTTATAATTAGCTTGCGTAAATCTTCATGGGGCTTAATAGGGCGGAAAAGGCCTATCTTTTGTATCTTGACACCTGGGAAAGTAAGTAGATGGAATTATTTAATATTTCAATCTTGAGTTATATCTTATACCAACCTAAACAAGAATTAGCATTCGTTACCACAGCCACAAAGATTAACTTAAATTAATTTACTATTGTAATATGTAGTTCAATCCAACGCCTGATTGTATTGATCGAGCAAAGGTTTCCATTGTGTTTATCAAACCTAAGTAGCGAAGGCGCGTCCGTTTGAGTAATATATTCCGATATAATCCAACGAGTTTACACCGAAATTAAATGTTCCTAATTAGACCTTAAAATAAATAGAATCGTTGCAACAAAAAGATGAATTATGTCATCAAATACAACAAAAAATGACATCCTTTTTTGTCATGCCAATAAATACAAATTAAAACTGAAATCATACACTCCCATCATATTAGAGACACAGACGCTACGTTTCCATACGCGAGCAATACTCTCTAATACCAAAAGTGCATCCTGTAATCCAAGATGTCGCGTTTTTTCGCGGCAATCCGCTCAGTAAGGTGAGGCTCCCCATCTTGCGAACATGTGGGAGCCGTGAACGTCATGGTGCAGGCAGTGCTCAGCTAAGCTATATATAACTTCACCATATGTTAATAGTCTTTAGGGGAAGGTGCAGCGAATCAGAGCTGGTACATGAAAGCACGTGAACACGTCGTTTGTCTGTCATAGCATGGAACCCTTTTGGTGGGATCATGTTAGAAGTGTTGTAGATAAAAACAAATATCATATGTTATTATTCAGCTTAGAATATTCTTGGAGTAGAAGACTAAAAACGCCAGATTTGTAAAATCTAGAATAGGAATTATAAGCAAGTTTTTTATGATATCGAAGCTCCATAGAAATGAAACGAAATATGACATTCTTACAATTTTTCCATAAATATGTTGACGACATATCTTTACAAAGTCTAATATATATTAGAAAATCTTAGTTCAATAAGATTAATCATTACTCGTCTAGACGACCCAACACAAACAAAACTAACCTGTGCACACAATTTCCTTACAAACAGCTGTGCTATGAATAGTTCCCGCCGACCGAGTTACCTTCTAATGCTATAACCTATCTCAATATAGGACGCCTTGAAATAGCTTAGCTATTGAAGACTTCCCGATTCAGACGGTGTATTATTTGTGAGAATAAAGGGGAACCTTCAACTTGAAAATTAAATAAGCTAAGGTCAATACTACAAAGACGCCGGCCGTCTGGAATGGGATTGCTGCATCTAGACGACTAGGCTAGGTGGTATTCATTTGATTGCAAGGGGGATTTGTAAGGGAATAATATCCTGCTCTTTAATTTTGCATAAGTATTTGAAGGTTGCGTTTATATTTTTGCTTGTTTTGTAGGTACTTGTTCATGTATGGTATTATTTCTTGATGCTTAGTTCAAGATATGAAAGATAAATGTCATTTTCTTTTTACCAACGGTAGGTATAGGTTACCTTTACATAATTTTGCACAACATTTTAAAGTTAATTACGTGAAAAAACTTAAAGGTACATATAGACGCTTTAGTATTACTTTGTATCGGTTAAAGCTTGCGTTAATTTTCACACAAATATTTGCAAAAGTAAGAGTTAACACAACATGAAGGATTCATTCACCGGCATTCATCACTGCGGTCCAGACACAATACTCTTTTCATACTCATTGTTTCACACCAGACGAATGGCGAAAACCTGCCCCTTCTTTAGGGACCTCCGAATGAGCTGCATTCGTTTTCAATGAACTCTTTGCTTCTTCTTTTAAAAAACAACATTGTTGCCTTACGTTCATAATATATTTTTCAACACAATTCTGAACCTTATTAGAACAACATTAAGGTGATTATGAATGATTTCCGATGGTAATTGTATGTTTGTGTGAGTACAAGATCAAGTCCTTTGGAGTAGTTGTGCACAAATTGCTCCCGTTTTCAATGGCAAGACCGTTACATGAGTTTTTTTTGCTCTTTGCAAAGAAGCACTTTGTTACCATGTGGATAAGTACCTGGTAAAGACCGTAAGTTGTTTTCGTTTATGATTGAAATTCAAATTAAAATAGACTATGTTGTTTCCGCTCTGGTTGAATATGCTAATCATGTTTTCATAAAAAATGCATTTTTTATAATATTAATGTAGTTTTTGACTTTTTCTATAAAGGCATCATTATCTTACTTACGTAATTTTTATTTACATAGATTTTTAATTTATTTCATATTATTACAAAACCAGCAAAGCTCACCTATATTGTACGTATTTTTTATTCAAGTTATCCCAACAAAATAATTAGGAGGTGGGTACTTTAATCGAAACGATTTTAGTATTATTATTTAGTAGCTTTAACTTAACCAAACGAAAAATAACTAACCTGGCAGATGTTTAGGCCCGCGCCGTTTTACGCACACACTTTAAGTTGTGTGTCTCTTTTCTGTTTCATGAAATATGTTAAGTGTGAATGAGATAGAAGATAGCAATAGGGGTTGTGCCGAGGGTTTATCCACGTGACCCTGCTATGGTTGGGCCTACACACACATCGAAGTCTGAACCCTCGATTATTTTATTGATCTCGGGAATAAATCTCTGCGATTCAGTTCATTGTTCGTGCAGTCCAATTGGATTGTTAATAATAAAGCTTATCTTTTAATCAATATAAACGAAAATATATAAATTTCAATTATATTAACTTAATAAATGATTATTATCCAATAAAAATGAAGCTAATCGATCTATATAATCTATAATTATATTTGTCTATTTTCTAATTGGAATTTATTTTTATAAATACATAATCGTTTTAAATCTCAAACCCTACTTGATGTTACAAGTAAAATAATAAATAGTGAATATTTACCTCATCGTAAAGTTTAAACTTGGGCACTTTAATGACTTCATAAAAACTTAAGTTACAGTTAAGTGGCCAAAGGAAGCAAAGGCTAACATAAAAGCCTATAACTCTCAATGAGGGATCTTCGGCAAAATAATATCATCATCTTATTGGCTTCCGACAATTTAGTGTAAGAAAAACACACTACTGGACAGAGTTGTATCGAGTTACGCTACTTAAACTGTCGTCAACCGCCACCCACACTGTTCCTTTTTGTTTTTTTCCCAATCTTTTTACGAAGCTAAATAGATTTCCTGTTAGAAAAACAAACAGAGACGTTTATTGACTCGGAAATATCAGTGTTTTAAATGTCTCGTTGCGAATGAGTGATGGATTACGAATGACTCTCGACCTGCGTCGGAATGAGGATCCCTTATTATGATGACACAAAATTACTTCTGTTGGCGATGATAGAATTATGATCATTCTTAGAAAATTTAAATTATTATATGTATAGTTATTATTACTTATTAGTCTTATATAACAAACGATTAGGTAACTTCTGATATTTCCTTACACAAGGTGTTTACAAAGATTCATAAACTTTAATATATGTTGTCTTGAATTCAAACTATTTAAAGTATTCAGTTACCGAAATTAGTCACTGAAATAACTCAAAATTATCTGTTCATCGGTTTGAGGTAAATATATCAAGTTTTAAAGCATATTAGAAGCGAAAACATCGAGCTGACGGGGCGTAGGTAGCGATCCTAATCGATGCTCGAATGTAGGATTTTGTTTCACGTTTCATTGCTGACACTACTATTAAAATAAACCCTTGCATTTTGTCGGAGGCGCATGAGGGCAACCTCGTAATAGGTACTTGTAATAGTAAACGCCAAACGTATTCCAAATTTGAACATATTTTTTTAAATAAAATAGCTTTAAAATAGTGTAGTTGTAATATAATATAATCAAATGTCAAATCATCTGATATCTTGTTTGAGAATATTTCAAAGAAAAAAACTGTAGGGGACTACCGTGGACACTACTTTGATTTACGACGAATAAAAAGTTCTGGGACCTTTTTAGCGGCGCAATTAAAATATTTAACGAACCTTCCTCAGTGGGTGGTGGGCGACAGTTCTCACGAGCCTATTAAATATAATTTTATTTGTTTCTCATACGATTTATGGTTTGTCGGTGAACTGTCCTTGTATTTATTGTTGCGGACATTTCGGCAACCTATTGACATGTTTTATGACGATGCGATTTTGAATGGTGCCGGTGACTTATGCAAGGATTTTTTTGATAAAGGTAAAACAAAGCTGATGGGAATAAAAAAATAATATATAACATCACAAAATTACCTACTGAAAACTAATAGTAGCATTTTGAGATTTACAAAGCTTAAGAAATATCTCTTGCTTGATATACCTATCTATAGAAATCGCTTGTAACGTACCTACGTAAGTACAGTCGGAATTACGTAGTGTACCTACATACCTATAAGTACATTTTTTTTTTAAATATTTTTAGATAATTTAGTAAATTATGATGTTGACAAGAATATAATCTAGTGTTTTTGCTTAAAATTATATTTATTCCAGGAAGATATCTATATCTATACTAATATTATAAAGGAGTAGAGTTTGTTTGTTTGTTTGCTTGAACGCGCTAATCTCAGAAAGTACTGGTCCGATTTGAAAAATTCTTTCGCCATTAGATAGTCCATTTATCGAGGAAGGCTATAGGCTATATATCATTACGCTACGACCAATAGGAGCGGAGCACCAATGAAGAATGTTTCAAAATCCGGAGATTTATTTTCCTGTTGAGAGCTTCCGGTGCGTACGCTGCGTAAACAGTTAAAGTTACGCTAAAATGATGTATGACACAATTGTTTCCCTTCAAAAGTTCTAAAAAAAAATCCGCGATAGCATATATCTATCTGTTAAGGTTGGCTCACTATAACCATTTTTTATCGTACCAAATTTGTTCGAAAATGAAGCATTATTTGTGAAGGTGTTTTTATAAAGATGATATTAATCCTTATATAAATAAATACATTATTCATCACAAGTATTTAATTTAAAACAAAATTGCCATTTACAGCATTCGATTTCAATGAATATCTTAGGAGATATTATTATTAACTCATCTTTGAAGTCTCACATTTTTCCTGATGCCTGGAAGACAGCTTTAGTAACACCTTTGCCAAAGAAAGCTAATGTTGCCGACGTTAAAGATCTGCGTCCTATTAGCATCCTTCCTTGTATGTCTAAGATCCTTGAAAGGGCTGTATGTATGCAATTAACAGCATATCTGGAAATTAATAATATTTTACCTGTTTATCAGTCAGGCTTTCGTAAGTCCCGTAGTACTTCCACAGCGCTGATAGATATCGTAGATAATATATTGTCTGCGCAAGACGCAGGTAATGGAACAATAATGGTGCTTTTAGATTTTTCCAGAGCTTTTGATGCAATTAATGTCCCACTGCTGCTTTCGAAGATGAACTACTATGGTTTCAAACCGTCAGCCATTAGATGGTTTGACAGCTATTTGTCTGGACGAAGTCAGTCAGTCAAAATTATTAGTGCTGACGGTAATTGTCAGTTTTCTTCTCCATCACCAGTGGTTCGAGGGGTTCCGCAGGGTTCGATTTTGGGACCACTTCTGTTCATACTTTACAGCGCAGATGTGGTAGATGTCTTCAACCATTGCAGCTTTCACATGTATGCTGATGATATTCAGGTATATTTATCATTTAAGCCTGAAGAAACATCATCGGCAGTGAAACTTTTGAATGAGGATTTGACTCGAGTTGCTCAATGGTCTGAACGTAATACTTTAGTTCTAAATCCAAGTAAAACTAGGTATTTAGTATTCGGATCTATGTCTCAAATTACTCAAATTTCAAATAGAAGTCCTACCATATCACTTATGGATTCTCAAATTGAACGTGTGCTAGAGGCTCGAAATTTAGGTGTCCTCATGGATGAAAATTTACGTTTCGAGACCCATATCACGGAGATGGTACGCAAAGCATTGTACAGACTCAAAATGTTATACAACATCCGAACTTTTCTAAGCACAGATATAAGAATCAAGCTCTGTGAAACATTAGTGCTTTCAGTGCTGGGTTATGCAGATGTTGTTTATGGGCCCCGTTTGCTGGCACGCACTGATAAGGTGATTCAAAGGGTCCAAAATGCATGTGCTAGATACTGTTTCGATATACCTTCGCGCACACATGTTACTCCCTACCTCAACAATGCAGGAATTCTCAAATTGGCTCTCAGAAGGGAGCTCCATCTGGCAGTACTTTTATTTAATGTAACCAAATCCGGGCGCCCTGAATACCTTTTTGAGAAACTGGTGTGGCGCGATGCAGCCTATGATCGCAGGGCTAGATCTACTAGTTACCTATTAAAAATGCCCGTACATCACACAGCCGCTTTCAGGGGTAGTTTTAAATATACGGCTACCAAGTGTTGGAACAACTTGCCACCACCGGTAAGGGATGTCAATAGTGTAACTTCTTTCAAGATAAAATTTAAGTCCTTCCTAGTTTTATATCAACAAAATCTTCCCATTGGTAGCCGTACTGCTCCTTCTTATCTATAGTAAATACATTTATTATTATCTTTATACGCCATCTATTTTTTCTTCTTTTTTTTTTTTTTGTGTCCCACAACACTATTATAAAATTAGATTTTATTTATTTATTTCCAGCCACATGTATATTAACATTCCCGCATAAAAATCATTATTTATTATATACTTTATTAATTATTATAATCTCACCTATTTATTCATCTGCATTCCTTATTTCACACCTTTTGATACTTACATTTTACACATCTAAATATTTATATTATTAAATTGTATGTATATATTTAAAAAGCACTCCGCGAGCGAGCTTCGCAGTACTAACAGGGCCCCACTGAAAATCGGTGCTGATGGTGTCCCTCACCACAGCATATGCCGAGTGGAGTCCTTTTTGGCATCGCACCACAGAATATCTCCAAATATTCTTCCTTATCTGTATAATTATATAACTATTTTTGTATCTATAATGTTGCATATTTGTTTTTTATTTTTTTTATTTTCTGTCTCTTGTTACCGTTTTTAATTTACCTATTATAATTGTAAAACTTTGTAATCTATTTCTGTTTTGTGATGTCAAATAAAGATATGTCTATTGTCTATTGTCTATTGTCTATATCGCAAATTTAAAATAACATCTCAGCAAAATAATTATCAAGTACTGCGCGCACCTTACGTGCCGGGCCGGGGCGTGCAGTCATCAGTTAGCTCTGCGAAACCCTCTTTCTACGTAAACGAAGTCGCGGGTTGAAAGTTAGCGTTTGCCCAAAGTAACTCTTCCACGCGGACGAAGTCGCGGGCAAAAGCTATCGTTAATATTTCTAATAAAAGATACAGGTATCTATAGTATCATGCCGATTAATTGCCAGTGATTCAACAAAGCAACCCTTTTAGAGGCCTGTTGTTCGTATGTCAACATTCATAACCACACGATACTATCAACTGTGCGCATACACATCGCGGCTAAAATAAATTCTATTATAAACGATTTGTAAAATGCTTTGTCAGCATGACGCGAACTGAGTTCAGTGAAATTAAGTTTTTTAATCGACAAAGGGTAGTTATAATAGTTTTGTCCCATGGACAATGTTGTGATGAAACGTCTTAGTGGATTCACAGCGTGAGGCTGACGGTCCGTTCACCGTTTGGAAGCCACCACCCGCTTGTTAATGTTACTCGAAATTAACATATAACGTTCATATTTCAACCCTTCCATTAAATCGGTAGGCAGTCGGAGATAGTTGCAACAACTTATTAGTTTATGTTTATAGTTTTAATAGGAGCGGTGCGTGTCAAAGTCGTTACAATAAATTTGCGCGTGCGTTAGCGCAACATAAGTGTTTCGCCGCTCCTAAATCACTTCCCTTCGAACGTACGCCGTGTATTATGTTATCTATTGCAATAATTTCCGAGGCGTTAAAATAAGCCCGGGCGGGTGTCGGCGCGCAGTGAAAACAATTTAATTGAATAAAATTAGCCAATAAAGTGCGCTCGTCGAAGCCTGCTACAATGGCATACCGCCTCCACAGCTCGTCGATCGTAAAGCAGCCTTATTTACTGGAGACTCCTTTGGGAATCCACATTAAGTGGCCTCAATATACTGCTGGGAACGCTTACATACGTCCATACCATAGGAGGTAATAGTTTTTTCGATCCCATTGTGGGCCGAAGGCGATATCTCTACAAGATGTACTTACTGTCCTACAGATTTTTACAATGTGTGTAATGCCATGTTAAGGGTTTCTTTAACAACCGCGAGTGTTGAAATTTGTTTACGATGTATTTATACATACGCTAATTGTATACTACGTAGTACATAGTATGGTAACTAAACAGTACAGTCTAAAACTGAGAGATATAAACATGTTACTGTTAGAGAGGAATACTGAACCGATTGTGTCATTGTCAATCGCTCTGCAGGTGGAATGACCGGGATAAAAAAGCACTAAGAAATTCCATACATGGACCTAAATGAATGATATTATGAAGTGAAGTCCCGTTGGCTTCAATTAATAATTAAGAGCGAGGACTTGTTCAGCGAACACGCGCGTAGCCTGCGGGGGAGCAGCTTCCAAAACAAGCACTAAAGTCTTAATCAAAAGGCCAATTACTTTTGCTTCCACGTACTAACATCCTCATCTCAGTGATAAATACTAATGCCAATATTATGCTATAGATCGTTTTATTATTTATGATATAGGTACTTTTGCTCTGAACACATGATATAGAATCACTCTAAATGCATTATTGGATGGTAAGCAATGTCAATCACGACACAAATAGTTTTTATTAAAAATAAAATGTTTGATGGACCTTACTTTTAATAAAAGGCAGCACGGAAGTAAGCACGTGCCAGAGGACGATGTTCGTCGAGACCCGCACAGAATGTTAAACAACACGTGCTAAAGTCCAACAGGTAGGTGACCGACCTGATATAGGCTACCTACCTATATCATCACAAACCGAAGATTTATTATATTTCACTTAAATTAATAGACGTCTCAGCAACACTTAATAAGCGGATTCTTTACACCACTTTGTTTGTACCTGGAAACATTGAAGTACTCAGAGAAAAAGTTGGAAATTGCACTTTTAGCACCACCGATTTATCTGCGGTGTCGATGTAATTTTCTACCTCGTTATACCTTTTAAGTGCAAATAGCAATACGTCCCTAATTAGCGCGT
The DNA here is from genome assembly GCA_905147785.2 of Thyatira batis. Classification (NCBI taxonomy): domain Eukaryota; kingdom Metazoa; phylum Arthropoda; class Insecta; order Lepidoptera; family Drepanidae; genus Thyatira; species Thyatira batis. Next base: position 4,114,922 of record LR990490.1, read on the forward strand.
AAAATCACAAGTTTATAATTGTAACTCACAGAGAATTTTGCTATTTGCAACTGTTCATGTGACAAATGTTGGCCGGTAGGGTCTTTGTCGGCAACAGTAATGAGACGCCGCGCAACCGGCAGACAAATTTATCTCATAAATATCTCTGGGATGCGTCGATCTGCATCGTTAATTTACTGCACTGGATATCGATATCGTAATTCATTCACATTTTTATTACGTCATTTATTCAGAAACGCCTCGATATATTAAGGAACCGCTTCGTCCATCGCTAAAGTCAACTTCGATTAATTGACGTGTCTTTACAACTCATTTAGGTTAATTAGTGTGATAAATTTGCTCGATGTTCACATTTCGAAGTTCACATGTGCCTATATCGTATATTCGCACCGAGATCTGTAACTGTAAACTTCATCAAATCATCATGACACGAAACCCGACAATCAAAATGAAAAATTCCGACTTAAATCACACCGTTTGCATTGCGATGAGTCCTTTTCATTGCTCGCGGCTGCAAGTACTCATTTTCTTAACGAGTGTTCCTGAAACCTCAATTTACTCGAACGCTGACATATCGGGACACAGAAGCATGCCACACACGCCGACGCTCAACCGCCAATCCTTTATGCAAATACCAACAATATCTGACCACTCCACCTTTAATACAGTGATCATACTGAAAGAGGGGCGGTATAAGATAAAGTCCGAGACTTTATGCAGTCGCGGGGTTTTTATTGAGATGGCATATTCGGACGATCCTATAATTAACATGCGAGGTACAAAAATTAATATGTCTTAGTTTGCGACTAATCGGTTGGTTTGAATAAGAACTCGCAAGTTGTTAATTCTTTAGCGGTCGTTTAATATTTACTAAACAAACTGCGATAAGAAGTGAACGAGCTTGGAGATATTCGGATGTTTTTTTACGATTTGCAAAAACCAAAAGAAACTTTGTAGTTTTTTTTTATTATACAGATGTGTTTTGTAGTTTTTGTGTTGATATCGCACGATTTTCTACCACCCGTGTTCTAATAATCACTATCGAGACATAATCTTAGGAAGCAAAGAATTATGGCATATTTAAACAATATATTGCTGCCGCAGAACAAGGGACACGCCGATAAGCCTCTTGTTTTGCGATAACGCTCTTTAGGTCAGGAAAAATCTGCCGAAACTATATTTTAATAAGTAAAAAAACTTTTGTAAAACAGGATGCGACTTAAAAAAACTAAATTATTTTAGATTAAATTTCGAATACGTAAATACCTGTTACATTTATCTAATTTAATATATTTTTCTAACAAGTAATTTATTTTGTAGTATGCATAGGTAAAATTTGTAGTCTTATTTGAATCGAAAAAAAAAATGATATAAATTAAGTCATTGAAAATAACAAGATTGCTGTTTTAAATATTTAACGAGTTCTAATGAATGATATTTCACTGCTAATTGCATATTATAATGTCAAATGATGCATACGAATTGTCAATTGGCGTGATTGTCTCAGCTCGTAATATTTTGTAACTTTTTTTATTATTTTCTCCTGTTTTGCAACATCCATGACTGGCATAATTTCTATGACAGTTATGAATGGAATTTCCTACGTCGAGGTACCATTTGCAAAATAATTTTACAGGTATAATAAATTTATTTTAGACACATTTTTTATAGGTAATGAGTCTATTGTAAAACCTTGAACCTATTTCTCTATATCATAAGTTTTTAAAGCACTTTGCATAAAAACTTTTATTACAATAAGTCTCTATTGCATAAATATTCAACAACAAGATACAAAATCTATTGAAACCCAAATTTCCAATTTAATACCATATCATTGATTTAAGAAGATAATAGTATCAGTTACAAGTTAAACGTTAGTAACACGATATTTTTTCTGACCGTATAAAGGAGAGCACGCTTTGACGTCTTAATCCAATCAACCAAATTAGTTATTATATTACTAATGTGGTCGTTGTATTGTAAATTATTGGCATATCGATGCTCCGCGAGCGCGTGTCTACCTTTAACATTCGACAAATTAAGGTAGGTCGGAAATAAATAATAGCTAAATGTGAAGTTATTCCAAATGGATACGAAAATTAGTTCTAGAAAATAAGCGTTGAAATTAACATCTTAATAAAGATTTTTATTTTTTTCTTTTGGATGTTCTTTGTTTATCAGCCATTGACAGTATATTTTGGTTATAATGGAGTGATATAATGCCATCCGGTCTTGTTTAAGTTACATACTTTTAAAGTTTCAGTACCGAAACATTTTAAAGTATCATGAGTAGTATAATCAAAATGCTAAAAGAAAGTTCATTTTTTTTTTGACCGGAGAGTTCATAATGACACCACAAACAACCGACCGATGACCAGCGGTTCAAAGACGGTCACTATAAAGCTATTATTAATACATATCTTTTTTCTAACTGACTCGTTATCTGACGCTAGAATCCTTTCAATCCATCCATTCTATTGTTTTTCGACCACTTTTTTATATTGATATCAATATTTTTTACGATGGGAGTAACGATAAAACAGTGATTTGTTCAGAACAGATAACGAGTGGACGAGATGCCTTTAGGGCTGTTATGATGCGTTTATCATTCGGCGGTACCCTTTCTTTTGTATGTAAATACTTTATTGTATCATAAAAAACAAATTTTGGTCAGAACAGTTTGTATTCATGCATTCGGTATATTTATTCAGTGATCTACTCGAATAATGAAACAATCAGAATAACATGGTTTTATTGCAATTGGTGCCACCAGCTGATTAAGTTTTATACAACCGGGAACGTTCCTTCACAAGTAATAATAAATATTTGGTACTTCGCATTATTTATCTTCCGCAAGTACTATAAAACTGTTTTTTAAACATACCTCAATACTTATGTACAATAACTATGTATATAACAACCCGTAATTTGAATTGAATTCTAAATTTTAAAGGTACTTAATAGAATGTCGATTGATCAAGATTACTTTGCACTGGATCCGACACTAAACACACTTTAATGAAGTTATTATCCCTTTTGCGGGTTATTTTTCTTACATCTTCCTACCGTGTACTGAGGCCGACATCGAAGCTCGGCAACTCACCAACAATATGGGATTTGTACTAAGTAGGTTATAAAATATCGATTTGTATGTCGGCTTCCTTTATTTAACGCAAATGGTTTCAACGCGATATATTTCGTCATAACGAGATTGGATGTGTTGAAATAATTTAAAATATGTACATATTTCTATTTATATGTAGAGTTTAGTTTATCTTATGTCTTAGTATGGTATCGTTAAAGATATTTAACGAAATTTTGTTGACATTAGTCTTATTACTTTATGTAAGATTGATTAAAAACCGACTATGTTAACATAAATTAAATATTTAGTAGGTAAGTATATACTTAGATAAACCTACAATACCTACTATCTACAACTAAAAGCAATTGATTCACAATTTGTTATGTAACATTTTTATTAAAATTTCATTTCATTCGATAATCGTGATGTTGCCATGCATTTTAATACCACTTGAGACACTCTCATTTATTTTAATAAAGTTCATAATCGATATATGCCGTGTTAGGTATCGATTTGAATTTTTCTATATCGATTATCGTTACGGACGTAAGAGATGATTGATATTGGTATTTGTATAATTTTGTTGGGGATCTTTATAGATTAGAGGGGTTTTTATTAATAGAGATGTTTGTTTTAGTGGTGCCAGCAGTGGGCAGTGCCGCCGCGGGCGCATAACATATTCTAAGCCATAATGAGGTGTCGGATTTAACGTTTCGTTTCCCATAAAGGTTGTTTTACATGGTCACTATCTTAGTAAAGTGGTATTTTTTTATTTTATTATGTGACAGTTGTTATTTCGTTTAGTAAAGATAAAGTTTTATTATTCTTACAAATATATTATTATTGTACCTATATAGGTATAGACATTTTTATAAATTTGAAATAAATAAGTTACTTGTTACGTACACATGTCATCGTCGTCGTTGTCGTTCTCAGCCTAAACTAGTTCGCTGCTGGACGTAAGCCTGTGTGAAACTATCAAATATCTATCTATACATTTAACAATGATAGACTAGACTATGGATAGTTTCTCAAACAAACCGGTTTCTAAAACTTTAATTGATAGATTTTTCCATATAAGTACAACATTGTGAATGGGCCTTTACGCAATCCGCTTCTGAATTAAGATTCGGTCCGGCCATCGATAAATAAATATTTATATTGTGTTAATGATAAAGAGCGTATCCATCTTAGATTTAATAGATAACATGTCACGCCCCGCGGCTTGTGCACCTATTTCTAATACCTACTTTAATGTTGCTACATATTATTTTTGAAGATATTAAAAAACAAAGCCGATCTATTGGCTTCAGATTCATTTAGGTATTTATTTAGTTTTCAATAAAATTTCAGCAATACATTGTAAGCGTAGTATAACATGTAACACGCCTGGACCCGATTACTATTAAATCTAAAGCTACCACCTAGCTCTGATCTAATACTTGGCCATATTACTACGATGAAATTGTTTGACACAACGATAAGAAATAAATAATAAGTAGGTATTAAATATCTGGTCTGCCTATTCACTTGGTGGGCGTTGATGTCTTTTCAAAACGTGTAACTTATTAAAGTAATCATGTTATAATCCTAATAACAAAGAAGATTTGTCGATTAAGAATTGAATATGTCAAATATTTTTTAATAGAAATGTGGTATTTTAAACGTCATGTTTACCAAAATTATAGGAAGACTATTCAACTGATGGCGAGAAGTCACCGTCACTTATAGACTTTGTGTCTTACGAATGCGTTGCAGACCCTGGCAAACTTTTTACCGATTATTTTTCTCGTAGCTAAAGTTATAAAATATTTCACGGCACCATTAAAGTGACAATAAATTCTGACGCTATGAATTTTAATTGATAAAGTGGAATTATTGATTGACGACTCTCAGAGAATCCTATTTTTTCTCGATGCCAATTATGAATCTTTGAAAAATAAATTGCAGATAGTTATTAATGTCCTTTAACAAGGTCCGCGACGTTCGCTGGCGGCGCTTTTTGGAACTACTTGTACATGATTACAGCTCATTACTATAACTCGATAAGTTGCTTCAAACATTTGCTGTTTGTGTAGGTACCTATGTCAGATTTTCCAGTTTTATCGATTTATCGATAGCAATCGGCGATATAATTTTAACTTAATTCGGTGCAAGTACTTATATACACTCGGCTTAATTGTAGTACGGATCTCGATAGTCGAGCAATTTGATGATAAACTGCACTACGTTTTATGCCTTGCTTTCGTCGTTACGGTCCTTATGAATTAATTAACGATTATTATGCAAATAACACTGCATTGAACTTCGGAAACCTGTCGTAGAAGTAATTACAAAAAGTGAGGAGGAGGATACCATGACAAGGGAAGTCCGCGTCTTATTTTGTACTTATGTTATTGCAATGAGACACACCTACGCCGACTAACATCCGAACGGTTCAAAAAACCCAAAGAACACATACGTGGAGGAGCCCGACCCTAAAGCTTACTCTATTAAAATTTCCATAACGTGTACTCTAACCATAAATTAATCTAAAAGCTCGCCTCACTCTCGAAGCTATCTTGCATGCATCACCTACCGCTAAAACTCCTAGTTGCCGTGAAAAAAAAAACTTTAATAATTCCAATTAACCCTAATAATAGGCTCCGGGCACAGTGGAGAAGCAGCGCGATTAAAAAGACAAATTCCTTAACCACTAGACTACAATAGCAGGTTGCGAGCATTCCGTCGGTTGGAAGGCAGGCTTTTATTAATAGACCAACGACCGGTAGCCGGCACAGTCGCCATACTGAGCGAAAGATATGATTAACACAAAGGCGATACATAATAAGCGATATTGGGACCAGTTCGGGAGCTATGGACATAATATGTAACCGCAACAGGTTTTCGATCATATCCATTACAGGCTAATGCTCGTGGCTGCGACAAACGCACGCGTTTGCGTTCGCGGTTCGCGCTAACATTGGAGCGTGGACGTGTTAGGGTGTGTACTGACTCGACCTAGTACATTAACAAGTTTGAATTGTATGTAAATAGGTACTTAAGATACTTTTATAGGAAAAAATGGGCATTAATGCCGGTTCAGCCAATATACCAAGAATTTTTAATTCAATATATTATTAACAGTGAATTAATTACGAGTGTCAACTATAACTACTTACTAACGTAAGAATTAGGTATTCATTTATTATTCATTTACATTAAATACAACTGTTATTACCAATAACAATATTTAGGCACACTTTAAAGTTAATAAACAACAAAATAAAATATATTTTTTTCATTAATTTAAATTTTAAAATCGATTAACAAATAGATTAGTTATATGTAATAAACAATATTTATTTCCTTTTCCTTAACTAAGATACCATATAGGTAGGTAGTATAAACAGAAAATGTCCAAGTCAGTCGATACCCTAAACTATACTGGTAAGGTTTACGGGTTATGGTGGTAGTATGTATGCAAAGACTAATAAGTCTCAGGAAGAGTTGTAAATGTTTAGCCGATAGACTTTGTGGTTACTGAACCTGACTTTTGTGCTACGGGTTGTGGGTTTGAATCCCACCCAGAATAAAAAAAATACATCGTGAATATGTTTGATTGTTCTGTGTCTGTCTGTATGTCTCCATGAGTATGTATTTAAATGTTATATATTACGTATTTTGTTACCAAATTACAAGATTAGTTTTCTTTGGATTCCTGTATAAAATATGTCCCATATGATATTAAGTCATTTATATCCCTTTACTTACTAATAAGTTACTAGGTCATAGGTATGTATTTGTCAAAAATATATGCAGGTCGATATCATGTTATTATTGGGTTACCTAAATGTAAATAAGCAAAAACCAAAATTTTCCTATGGTAGTTTGATTCTAATTTGTCTTGCAGGTCCACGGTTATCAGTCCAAGTATTTATGCTATGCGCTTATGGGACATCTCGCTTTCATATGAAATGTCTGTAAATTGATACAGGTTTATTAAACATAGAATGTATGTTGGTATGTTGGTTTGTTGCAAGCCACGTGACCATGAGTATTGCAATAGGCTTATCTCTATCCTGTATCTCTATTCGACTTTATTTATAGAGATACACACTTGAGTTAAATCCATGTTCTATTTATGTGTAACTAGTAGCTCTCCGCGGTTTCACCTGTGTTCCTGAGGAACTTAAATTTTCACGATATAAAAAGAAGCCTACGTGTTAATTCCGGTTATAAACTATCTGTGATACCAAATTTCTTCCAAATCCATTCCGAGTTTTTGCAGAATAGAGGAACAAAGTATATACAAAATTTCGCATTTATAATGTTAGTGGGATGATAAATGGTGCTTTTTTTTGTAGTAGAAATTTATATTAATGAACGATTTCTAATAATATTTTCTTACCCAATGAGCGAATAAATAACATAACTTGAAATACGTAAATGAATACGGCGCGATAACGATTCTAACTCGTACCTTCGCTATTTCCTTCCCACATTATAAATACAGTGAAATAAAACAAAGGACGAGAGTCTAAGATTCGCTTTAGGATTTTATCTCCAATACCGAGATACGGGCGCCGAGGTGTTAATCGATGTAATTACAGCTTCGGCAGATGTATTTGCAACTCTATATATAATATTTAATCGCTATCTCCCGATAAATACACAGAAGGCCGTAAATAAATTTTCAATGACAAGAAAAGTAATTGGATGCGCATCGACATCGATCAGAAAGGCACGAAGCGTGGAGAAAGGATCCAAAGTGAATTTACAAAGTAGATTGTGGCGTTAATTCAAGTAGATTTAAATAAAATTAATAAATCTATAATTTTTTGTAGAAATATAAATAGATATCTCGGGACATTTTTCACACACGGCCAATCTGATTCCAACGAAAGCAGAGCTTGTGACATGGTAACCAGATAGCTGATATACAACATAAATTACTTTTAAATACCAAAGATCTCTCAGAGTTGGTTAAATTATTATGCGTTCACAAACGTTTCCAATCAATAATTTAATAAAAAAAATACAATCACTTTTAAGGGTTATGTTAATTATCTCAAAAGTAAACTAATAACGAATAAGCAAATGACTATCATTTTTAAAAGCAAAAAAATTGCATCTAACTACACAAAGTTGCATCGCACATACCTAATGACGTGTATCCGCCAATTAAGCCGTGCTGGGTGGACCCGACTTGTGACAAAAACTTGTCCGAGAACCTTACTGAGGCGCTACCGAACTTAATTGGACGTAGTGGTTATTGACTGGTGGTTATTGTGCCATGTGCCAATGCGATCGGCAAATCGAAGGTCGCCCTAGGCTGGATTCCATCTAGTCCAGTTTCCTCGCAAACTCCATGAGGCATGATCTATTTCTGTTCGAGCTGACGACAAAAACCGCCGTGAAATTGCGCGGCGAACGCAAAAAGACACCACACCAAAAGTGGATTTTGAAATTTTAATTGTGCAGTTAGAGCCTTAGTTGTGGTGCAGCTGAAAGCCTATTATTTATTGACTTGACATGTTGAGTGTGATTGATGATTGGTTTGTTTCACCGCTTTATATTGCTCTAAACGTTTTTCACTAAATTGTCATTTTATTGAATTTCTATCAGTAGTCTAGTGTGGTACCAATAATGGGGAGAATTAAAAGAACAGAGAAGGCGTATATGGAAAAATAGATACAAAAATGTTCAACGATAGCCAGAAGGCAGAACCATTAACATTTGATTACCTTCTTAATGAAGACAGTTCACTTGCATATGGTAAAATCATTATTTAATAATGAATATTGTATCTTTTACAAGAAAGAGTATAAAATCTTAATAATGCAAAGTTACGATTACAAAATATATTTTTATTATCGGTAAAATGCGAAAACCTAATCAACACGTTTATACGTTATATTATAACAATACGTATATTTAGAAGGAGAAATCCGTAGTAAATGTTTAAATTTCAAATGTGATAGCTGTGATCCAGTGAGTGATGCGACAGGTTGAACTCATTGAGTATGCAAAGTGGGAGACGCATGTCGCGCTCGCGCAGTGCGGCGGTGTGGCGGTGCGGCGGTGCGGCGCGGAGCGGGCGCGCGACGTCGCGTCGGGAGTCGCCGCGGACGGGCGAGTGGCGCGTGGCACTCCCGCGCAGCCTCACAACACGTTCCGCAGGTTGTCGAGGTGCCGATTATTCCTAAATAAAAATAAAGACACGCGCCCGTTCACTGCTATCCGCTTTTCACCTCGAAATAAATTTTATCCCTCACTCGATGCATAATTTAATTCCTATTCCCGTTTTAGCTTGCGAGAATTCTTGTTTTTGCATCAAAATGTTGTATTAATCTGATGCTTCTTATTTTTTCCACTCGTTTTGAATAAGGCGTGTATTTCATTTATTTCTTAATAAGTAAAGCGACAGTCCCTCGGCTCCGGTGTTTAATTAAGAACTAGCAAAACGGCGGCGGCGCGGGTCTCTCTCGCGCAGATCTGCATAGGTATTTGTATTTTAATCACGAATATTTATAGATGCGATTTTATTTTGTCAGATCTTTTAATAGTGATCAAGGGTTATTTTATGTGCGATATATATTGGTTGTCTCACATGAATTTACTTAAAAATATTTGCATGTGCCAATTGTACCTATAGTTGTCTCATGACTATAATAAAATCAATGATGAACAACTATAAAGTTAACTATAAAGCTAACAGTAGGTAGGTAGGTAGGTAGGTACGATTAATAGAGTTGAAAATGAAAGAGAGTAATGGACCATTGAAGGTCAATGACCTGCGAACTTAAAAGATCCCTGAAGCAAAATTTATTTTATTTGCCTAATAAACTTAAAATAGATTTACAATACGAACACATCATAACTATTTTGCTAATAACTTTGCAACTTTGTCGCTCTAGCTATATTTTAACAAGGAAAGATTGTGTGCGTTCATTTGTAGATAGTGGTGCTTCGAAAAGGTTCCACGGTTGATGACTTGTTTATCGAGTATTCGGGTGGGTAAAAAGAAGAATCTTGTGTGTCCAGCGAAGCTGTCCATTCAAGAATTTGCTGACAAGCAATTAAGGGTGGGCCGGGTATGCGCACACGATCAAAACAGTAGCAAGAGACGAATTTTGTAACTTTTTTATCGATCGAATAAACTACTTATAATAAAAAGAGATTGATTGAAGTTATTATTTTTAAGTAAAGAGGCATGTCGAAGAGGATGAAGAGTTGTTTCCGTTATAAAATAGCTACTTGGTATTATTTACTGATTATATGTGTACCTACGTTATATTATTAAAATAATTTTTTTATGGCAATGTTTGTATTTTTAATAATTATTTTAGTTTGAACTAAGGAAAATGTACCTAAATATTGGCAAATTTTGTATAATCATTAATAGGTATCTAATAAGTTCTACATATGGGTAAACATAAAAGTGCAGCTTCCATGGCACGAGTGCACGACCAAGTATTAAATGTATCCTTAATTATTATTTCAATAGTTCTTACTCCCGTTTTATTGACAATAAACTCACCTGTGATTAAGGGTAATGAAAATGTAAGTCGGTTACACAAATCGTTTTTTCTCGGTAAGAATTAATTTTCTCGTAATAAAAAGCTGCAAGAGTGCTGTTAACCAAATTCAATTATCACAAAATGGAGGTAGCCACCGGTGTGTTCCCTTCTTTACTCATTGGCAGGTTACTTGGCTTCAATAAAAAACAGATGTACGATTATCAAAAACTTGAAAAAGTTTGAGTGAATTATTATTGTAAAGAGTCGATACTCGAAATTGTTAAACCAATTCACATTGTGGGACTCGTTCTGACATATAAATTGAAGGAAGTGTTTCAGGGAGTAACTTGAATGTCAAGGTGATTGTACCCCAAAAGAAATCATCAGACAAGAAATATGCAATTGTAACTTAATTCAGATTTTACAATATCATCCCTTTTACTTGCATTTGATAGTTCTGACATTCAGTTTTTGATGTTTTATTGTCTAGTTTTATTGCCTACTTTTTATTCAATGGTAGATGATGGTTGTAAACATTTATTAATAAGACTGTACTTAAAGTGTATCATGAGATCTTTAAAACATTTATAGGTTTGCTGTTTTCGTTATGGCAAGATTTCACTTGAATGTCGAATATACACTTGGAATGGATGTCTTAATACTAAAAGCTAAGTGATGTATAAATATAAGATAAGATAAGTCTGTTGAATGTAATTATATAAATGTATGATACAAAATGCAGTTACACCTAATCAAAATCCTTGGGCGATTAAGTACTTATTAAATAAGTATGAAACGTTTCCGAGTTTTTAATGTTGTCGTAAATAAACAGATGCTACTCCGGGCGACGTTATTATTAGTATATGGATTAAAAGATCATTTTCGCTAGATAGTTCCACGGTGTAATTAATACTGTTATTAGTATGGTCTAGTGATGCCACAGAGGAGGTGTATCGCAGTAACTAATATAGAGATGTGAAATTATGAAGATGCTCAAGTAACGTGGGCGACAGCAGCCGGTCCAATCATCATTAGCCAGTATGGGTGCTCTTATATCAAACGCATGATGACCGAACCTGAAAAACAAAGAAAACAACCCTAGAATGTTCTGCCTACAAAATTGTTAGTTGTCAAGTGCGTCAGATTAATGTACTGTATCTTATGGAAAATCTTGCCCTATAAAATATTAGGTATAGAAAAATATATTGCTTTAAGGTTTATTGGTAAATATGTAGAAATGAGGTGCATGGACTTTACTGAAGGGAAAACAAAAAAATGGTAAAAGCTGAGAATCTATTTGGTAATGAAATAATTCTATGCACGGTAGGACACATGAGTTAGACTAATAATTTTAAAGTGTAGGTATTTTAATTTTCAACATATCGATAATAATTACAGCAAAAACCATAACAATTACACGGTAACGCAAACTAGCAATTAGCTTGCGCTGGTCAAGTAAATACAGCCTTAAATCTGCCATTTCAACATACCTCATAGAAGATTATCCCGGTACGCTCGACATCGTTTGATTTGCCCATGATTTATTGCACCCTGGGAAACTTAAGGCCGTATTACCGTAAAGATAATTATTGGTTTAAGAAACGCACACGGCAGCTTTTAAAATTAATGGACAAGTGAATTAAAGTTGCGGCGTGGACTCGTAATGAAGATAACGTTAGGCTGGACGCAGTACGATAAAGTTCTGACGGCGTTTCTGACTCGAAGATAAGCCTTTAATTATTGAGATAAAGCCTCTACGTACTCCGAATAGGCTTTAAAGTTTACGGTGAATCTGATTCTTTTTCGCGTTGGCTATCTTACTAATTACAAATGCGAGTGTGGGCTAGCTATCATTGCATAAGGAACATACGTTTCAGTACAACTGTTAATCTAGAATTCACCTGGAGATCAAACACCATATTACTAGAAATGGAATGCCGAAAATGAAAATGCTCTTTCGCCGTAAAGCACAGTTTTGCATCAGTTGCGGGGGGTAAATAAATTGGTGGTTGTATGATATGAACTTGATATTAATAACCTTCATATTTTTATAGTCGACGACGCTTGGCGGTGTTTGTGGTATTGCTAAGGCAGTAACAACTCACCATCGGGTGGTTTACAGCTCTACCAATAATGTATAGTCATTATAATATGGATAATGTGAATAAAACGTACAATTTAGAAATTAACTCTCAACAATTTAATGTTATAGGAATTGGAAATCCACGATTAATGGCTAATGATGGTTAAATAGTTGTGACATTCATCAATCATACATTCATTAAGTAGATTCTTGAAGTATCGATTGTCTGATAGGAATTTCGCCCCCAACCCGATGCGCCGCCTACTTTTCGCACAGAACTGCAAAATGTGTTTATAACGACTCCCGTGCAACACCCACGACACTTGCTTGTGTTTTTTCTACCATAATTTATCCATTTCCTAGTTATCCTACTATATGTGTGATTAATGGTGTGAACAACACTGTGCGAATCAAAATATCTTTTTTTAGTAGACCGATACCAACTTATTTAACGCACCTTGTAATTATAATCACATTAATCCGCAAAAAGTGAGAAGAAAAATAACGAATTAAGCCTATTCGACGAAATGTAAAGTTCTGATATTTTATGAATTTTTGAACGGAAATGACGAATAAAACAAGTTCGATGCGAGATATGGCGCTTCCGCCATCAATCTTGATGGAGAAACAATGAGATGGCAGCTCTACATAGTATCGAGTGATTTCCCACGAACTGTCAAACAACGAAATTATTGATAAACTATAGCATATATATACTGCAGTGAGGTGATTACATTTTTGAGTAATCAATATGTGGTATATAATATGTCGATCCTTAATTTCATTATTATCATTGACCATATTCGTTCATAAACATTTGGCTTCGGAGCAAGACATTAGAAATATTAGGTACGTATCTATTTGATATTTATTGTTGCTGAGCTATTGTTTTTGGCAAATACGGAAAGTACTTTGTTGACCTCTTGTTGTAAACTGTACAGTGTGCAAGTAGTTCTAACCTTATAAAGTATGTGCAATAAACCAGAGTAAGCCCTTGGTTTGCGTCATAAATTGCGTCAGAAGTAAGTATAGTCATTCTATGGTACCTTATTTTTTCATGTCCCCTCTGCTTATTTTAAAGGCTGATAAAAGCACACAACCCAATTAGGTGAAGAAATATCTGCAACATTTATGTCAAGGAATACTTTTGGAATTAGCTGGTTTAGTATATTACGACCCAATAAAATAACGGTGCATGCAAATATTTATATGTTTAGTTCACTTAGCACATAACGCGGCCGTTATCGGCACGTGAGCCTGTTAAATTATATTTGCAGCTGAAAGCACACAACATACATAAGTGGCGTCGTTGTTATAAATCGAAAACAATTTCGCATGATATGAGCTAACGTTACTTTTTAATAACTTTCCCGGTAACAACCGGCTGTTTACTTCGGACGTTCAAATTCTCGACTGTCCATCGCCTTGACATTTATCGATCGTATAAATCGTAACTCGATAACTTAATCTTACATGATCACCGTGCAAGCTTGCCGTGCACCTGTACTACGCAGTTTTATCCAGTTATATACCGCATTAAACTCCCATCAGCATAAGTAAATGTGACGTTTTGAATAATACTCTCTGTAAACAAACGCCCTTAGCTTTCGGCGCTGCAGTGTATGACCGCGCTGTAGGTAACATTCGTTTTTGCATTTCAATTATGAACAATTATTAAATCCCAGTAATATATTATACATGTTGTGTATCGTTGGATATTTTATGATTGAGATTTAAATCTGTACGGGAGCCGGCAATTAGTAGACTGATACTAGACGCGATCGATGACGGTAGGTAGCGCAACGAATCGCCGTAATTGGTTCCATTAAAATAAGCTACTCAAGTAGCCCGATAGGTACGTGTAGAGTAAGTAACTTCTTTTAATATAGATTATAGTGATGCTATCGTACGGACATAAGGATATTTAAGGGATTACTTGTCATGAAGAAAAAAACAATTTGTTATTGAATATAATTAAGGCCTTTGCTATAATTTTTAATACATTATTATTTGTTGATGTAAGTACCATATCCAAAAATATAGCAAAACTATCATGTCTGACGTTACGTTTGTAAGCTTTACAGTAATTAGGTAGGGACTTAATATTATTGATGGTGAAACGTGACTAGAAACTTGGCAAAAAGGCAAATTAATCATATTCCCGTGACACGAGTATTCCACCCACGACGCGGACGATGCCTCCCTGCCGTCCCCTTGTGGGCCCGCGGCGGCAGGATAATTTTACAGTTAATATATCTACTCTGATTGCTGGGACACACAGACACACATATTTATTTGCTGCCCCAGTACTTAAAACATGACATGTGATGTTTATTTTTCAAAGAGCTAGATTTTTTTTTCAATTATTTTTGGAGCAGCCTGTAAGCCTGTTAAGGACATTAGCCGTAAGTTGCGTGTTAAAATTTGTTTTCCATTTCACTTATCCTCACGTATTCAAAGCAATGGCTATAGATATATGTGATATTATGTGCTCTCTTTATATTATGGTCTAGTAGGGGTTTAATGGTCTAGGAGGCTAACCAGCCTCAGATGGATAATAAATAAATATCGTGGAACATTTTTCACACACGGCCACAAACCAAGCGCTTGTGATATGGTAACCAGATAGCGGATGTACTAAATATACTAATTTAAATACATACTAAATATAGATATTTACATCCAGACACAGAACAAACATATTCATGCATAAAAATATTTGTCCTGGATTTGAACCCTCGACCAGCTTTAAGGCCGGGTTACTAGCTAACCACATAGACAACCAGTCTGTCATGGATGGAACACTATTGTAAACTGGGCCTTAATGCTCTGTTTGTAACCTACTTTTCTTAGTTCCATCCAGTGACGTCGCCTTAACGTGTATATAGCCTCCGCCCGAGGTGTTCCGGTCGCATTGCGTCGGCGGATGCATAAACAGCTTTTTGTATACAAGCTTTGTCGGTAACGCACGTACGTAAATACTTTTTGGCTAATGAGCGGATAGAAAGGCCTTTATATCTGTGTGTACGAGACCTTATTGCAAGACACTGTATTAATTAATTTCAATATAAGTTGAAATCAAATTATAATAATTGTCTTTTGTTAAGTAATGTTGATATTGAAACTCGGTATATCTTTACTTTCCTTTTTATAAAACTATTATTATAACAAAGTCTTGTTACGACTGTAAGACTTCTATAACAAGACAAAAAAACTCCAACTTTCGGGCTAAAATAATTTTTGAGCCTATTGGAAGAAATAGTATGCTAATAAGTATTATTTTTGTTATATTTTTTTTCGACAAATTTGAATCACAATCATTTAGTGCAAAATCGTTATACATTCACCCTCACGCCCTCTCCCCTCGTTTGTTAACAGAGGGTATATATCACCTGTCCTTTAAAATTCACCATTCCACCACAAAATTCAGTACTATTCTCCTTACATTGCGTACTCATTACAGTTTTATATATTTTTTCATATACTAGCAGTAATGTATGCGATTGTGTCTGGAGAAATGATTGCATGCGCATGACACGCGTCATGTTCGCGTACCCTCTATTACTATTATTACTATTCAATAATTATTATTATGCAACAGTATTTTTTATGCTAACACGTGTTTGAGTGACCATGAAACCGTAACGTACGATTGTACGACGTGGGCAGACATAACGTAATTTACGTAAAGGGTTGTAAGCTAAATGTTGTTGCTTGATAAGAATAGTAAATATTTTTTTTGTATTGTAATTATATTTATTTTCCAATAGGTCTTATTGGATTTGTTTAAAATTTCTTACTTTTTATCAAACTACTGTTTACTTATTATAACCTTTACAAAGTAGTGGTAATGTCTATTGTTATATATTTAATGTAGGTATAAGTTGTAGATCTTAAAAACGAATGAATATAAATTATTAACTCTTATAATTCACCATCAATTTGTGTTTGAATTCATGCTTTAAAACCACGTTTAAATGGATGGCCTTGTGCTAAAAAAGTGCTCTGAATACAAATAAGTAATAATAATTACACACCCCTATGCGAAGTCCAATGCAAAACCATTGCACCATATCCATAACAATACGCATTACTATACACGTGACGTATAGGTACTGATTTTGGGAGCACATTATATTGGCACCCTAATATTATTCACCATTATAAAAAGACCCATCAAAACCGGTACAACGTATTATTATTGTGAGCATATAAAATATTATGTGGGAGACATAGAGGTCTAGTTTCACTAGTCGTTGAGCTCACAACTTGTAAATGTCGCGTGGCAGTGAGGGCGAGAGACAGGTGTGCTTACACCCCTTACATGAGGGAATTTTAAGGACACAACACATAACTATATGTGCTGGTGTTTGATTGTGGGTGTCTGTTAAATGAAAATCACCCGCCAGGTGGATAAATATAATGTTTGATAATTCCGATAATATGAAACGGTGGTCATTTTATTTTTATTTTCATATCCGCTGAAAGGTTTTCTGAATTATACCTACTTATACGGTACAAACATTAGGGTTTGTGGTTTTTAAAAGTAAATACAAAATACATTCTAATTAGTAAATCATGCCATCATAAGTAATATAATTATAAATGAACAGATGAAGGCTATAATAAAACAGAATACAGTATCTTTTTGTTCTTAAAAAACATCAAGACCTTTCGTAACGTAGACCTAGACCTAGCTCGATAATAATGTCGATAACATACCTCACAAGGTTCACTTGACGCTTATAAAACCGTTAGAAAACACTCTTGCTTTTATTTTCAGCATAAAATAAAATTCTGGTGAACACACAACCGGTTGACACTCAACGATAGTAAAAGCACGTCGTCAGAATGCAAATAAACGTGTTATGTGTTAAAAAGCGAACCCCTCGTTTAATACAAGCATCCAATTTAGTTATTGGTAGCACTCTCAAATGCACACTACTTTGTTTATTATATATAGCTTTGAGCATTCTAGCTGATGAAAGTTTAAAGGATAAAAATTACATATGTATAAAATTCATATTTGCATTAAAATAATACCTATGTACAAAAAGCCGTCACAATGAGACTGATATTTATGCTTATCGTTGTCACACTTCTCAATAGCAATGATTATTATCTGAAATACGATTAAAATTATCGATAAATCACCATGTTTGGATATTTTGACCACGAGCGTTTTCATATCGCACTGCTCTTTTCACTTCATCGATAGTATCAGTTAAGTCCATTCTTTGTTGACGGTTGAGATATTAAAGCATTTCAAAAAGCTGTTATAATACGTATCTGTTGTAAAACTGATCAACGATATCATTCATATGTTTCAACACTATTGTGACATAGGTCTTTGAATTGATCGGTGCTTTCATTGTATCTATATTCATCGTTGATGGGTTTCATAGAGAGACCGCGATTTTCATTCTTCATACTTATTCTTATTAAGAAATTTTACGCGAAAAAACAATATGAAGAATGTAGTTAATGTGTATAGATTATGACGTATGTATATGTTTAGAATATGCAAATACATAGTTACAAACTTCGAAGGCTTACAAAACAGAAATGCGTTATTATCTCATAATTCAGGTAATTCTCGCACATAAATGGCATACTAAGGTGGGATAAAGGAGCAATGGAAAAGTGGCAAATATGTAGCTCAAATTCCACTTAAACAATGTGTAATTTATTAAAATCTTACAGGTATGAAAATTCCCGGGATTCCTGTGTTGGCCGATACACCAGAAATTACAAAAAAACTGATTATCTCATGTTTATTGGAGTTAATATATTTTTAACACTGTCAATAAAAAAGAGTTAAGTGAAATTCATCAATAACTTAAAAGTCGCCACAGTGTCGAGTTCATTCCCACACTTGCAATATGGATTTCACTTATACAAGATAGTTCATGAACCTCAATATGAATAATAGACAGCTGTAATTTTTCTGTGTAATTGACGCAGCGCAATTCTACACTCGAATGTGAACTTATGATATAGTTAAAACGATTAATCTGTCGCGGTTGGTGGTAAAATCCGTACTGGAATAATGAGACGAACTCTTACTCTCGCTTGCGTGCCAATTATTGACGTAATTATTTTGAAAATATGACCGTACTTTTGTGATATTTAATACACTAAAGTGGCAATATTTTTTAATCGTCTGTCGCTGTGGGCATTTATTCAGTCCCCACGAGGCGCGAGGCGCAGATTGTCAATTGACTCTTTATGTCGGCCGCTTGGCGTCTTCTCGCATTAAAATTTTAAAGACGCATCGCAATTCTCGTTCCTGCTCCCGCTGAACCAGAAATAAAGACACATCCTGTCATATCATATAGGGGATAATAGTTTACAATTCTATTTAATGCCTCAACGAAGCCCTTTTTTGTACGACCCACTTACTCCCACTCATTTTATTCCTTATCATAATATTAAAATATGTTCCAATGTTTGCCAAAACATATAACTTCAAGCAGCATTCTTATATAAAGTTGATTAGTATTATTACAACCTGTTTCATCGAATCTGACACTTAATAAAGGTCCGGTGTAATTACATTTGATTCATCATTCGCAATTATTTTCTTCTTAAATTAATGTGGATACTGTTAAGTCACGGCCTCAATTGCAAAGTGATTTGAGCGACGTATTAACGAGAACTGAGATGGAAATTAAAACGTACTCCTGTGTTATCCCCTGTATTAAATACCGTGAAGGCGCGCAGGTAATGAGATTGTAAGGTAATCTCTGGTTTCGTTAGTGAGACCACTTCTCACGCACAAGTGTGACCGGCGAAGGCATTATCGTCACTGGCCGACAACTGAAAAGTGGCTGCTGATTATGCGGCGTTCACACGAGTGGCGCGGCTATTAGTTCTATCCAAAGGCGTTCATTCATTTCGATTATCAATTAGTCCTTAACACCTAGACGCGAGATAAGCCCCGGTACGTTAATTAAGAGCGAATTAAAATGAAAAAGTTCCTCGTTACGCCGTATCATGAAATGGAAATATATATGTACCTACCATTTGAGCTTATTTATCTTTAATCTACCTGTATTTCAAGGTCACAAGAGACATTTATATCGATGTTTTCACTTTTACCATATGGCATCGCGTAATAAAAAAGAACAACGAAAATGTTAATTTAATCAGTTCCAACTAATTGTGAAATTCCTGACGTGTAATTAAAATGGCGAGAAAAAGGAATGCAATTTCAATGTCACTCGAAAGACGCGTATTTTGTAGGTATCTCGGAATTGTTCACAAATTGTACCGTGCACGGGGGATAAATCGATTTTTCTATTTCAAGAATTTACCACCTGTGACCAGTATGTTGGGAATACTTGGATTTCGCGGTAAAGCTGTGTCTATTGCGCCCGAGTCTCCGAGAGCGCATTAAACTGTCCTACGCGTAATGGATTGGGAATTTCATGCTCCAAAGGTCGATTTAAATTAATTTAAACATTAAAAAGACTAAGTGGAGTGTGTGCGCGCGAAACAAGAAGTAAATAGTGTTAATCCGATCACAGACCGACGCCTGACTGTCGGTTTCGCTAGTTACAGTCTACCAGACACTAGTATAGTTTAAAATGAGTATGTTATCCTTAACTCAATGTATTCCTAAAATAATTATGTTTATATTTCTAGTTGGTTTCTTTCTATTAGAATCCGGGTATGTAAGCATAATATTGCTTACGTATTCATACTTTGAGTAGGCATTCCATTAGACAAACGCATTAGATAATATTTTAAATTAAGTTTAGTATGTTTGCTACCTATTAAAACTTGTTATTTACAGTAAATATATTCTCAAATTTCATACATTTTTACTCAATGGATGGGGTACATAAAACTAAAGTCCGACAGCAGGTTTATTTGTAGCAGCTCTAGAAATGTATCTCTCTAATAACGTGTCCTAACTAAGTCAGATGCATGACGGATTGATAGGGATAAATATGCAAACCACCATAAAATCAATTCCATACCCTTTAGATGCGACCATATATTAATGTGAAAGGATTTATTGCAATATTTTAAAGAAAAGATTTCTGCTAATTCTGGACCTTTCTTTGTGATTGACGGCAGATATTTAAGATGTTTGCATACAAAACAAGAAGTGAATCGAACATCGAACGGAAGCTACACTGGATATTGACCCTTTGAGACCCTTGCCCAAACACAATGAAGGACCAACAAAAATAGAGAGCGAGGAGCGCGCGCCGACACATCTGCCGACCACTATCGAATAAATCTACAAAAATTATATTTTTATTTTGATTACGCATGCACGGGTTAGGCAGATGTTAGAAATATTACATAATAGTACTTAGTTTACTGAGCAAGTACCTATTCGATTGTACTGTTCTAGAGTTTTAGTCCTTTTATAGAAATTCACGGTGATAACAACAATATGTGTTTTAAACATATAAAGCACAATTAAATGAAATTACCTTTAGGTAAACATATAAAACAAAAATATGACATTTCCTATCCTGCAATAGTTTTTGGGTTTATTCACGAATAAACTCAACCTAGCACCTCGTTAAAATATACAATATTGGACTAACGAAATATCTAACTATGTTTGGTAGTATACTCATCCGTGTGTCAGATAACTAAGGGCTGCTTAAGTCGCCAGTCACTGACCAATATGATATGTGGTTAATAGGATACGTGCATTATCTATTTATTGACCCAGTACAAGGTGTGAAGAGTTGGGACGCGCGCCGCCAAATGTGCTTTATTGTAATTTATTTATTTAATAATATGAGAAATCATATAACCAATAGGTAGGTATATCACTTAAATCTAGATTGCAGTTTTTTATAAAATCAAAATAAAATGTAATAAGAATGTAAGATAAATACATAAAAGTAAAATTAATCTCGTAGACAAAAGTAAATATTGATCTAGTTCCTTGTTAAAAAAATCTTAAACGACTTAGAACGTCAATATTATAAGTTATAGTTATTAATGTTTGTTTGTTTCTCTTAAATTTTTGTCTTTGTGAAGCAACTATCTATGAATAAATCTAACTCTGTGAAGAACTTTCTATCTCATAAATGAGTGTGGTGACAAAAGATCTTTTGTAAGAAAAAAGTTCATTAGCATCATTGGGGACATAATTTTTTCTCGGTCCGGTTTCGAGAAAATAATGACACGGGTTCCGTACATAATTTATTAATAGACATTTTTTTCTTATGCTTGCAGTTTACGTACACTCTTAATATAAAATATTTAGTTTTTCAAAAGAGCCCGTGAATTGAAATGAATAAATACGTTTCATTTCATTTTAATGGGACTATAATACTTTTTATGAACAGGGTATTTACACGGAAATACTTTAATCACAACAAAAACCTGTGCCATCCTCGTCGGGAAACTCTAAGGACATAATCGTGTTTATATATACCGTGAAATATTGTTGAACTATGTATTTTAATTTTATCTCAATTTTTATACATAACTGAAAGGTTTTTGGTCTCAGCTCCAAAGGCGTAGGGAATCCTAACACCAAATCGATTTGATACACGTCGGTCTCACAAAAGCGTACCGCCCACCTACCGACAAACATATAGTAGGTACGCACTATTCCGCAATTTGACGTGTCATAAAACATGCTAATAAATAAAATTAGTATCGTTCTTGTGACAATAATGAGTAAAGAGACGCCGGCAGCCCTGGGCGGGTGTAAGGGATCGAAAAAGCCCTAAAAGAAAATGGTAGTGTAAAGTTTACTTTGTAATCTTCATAAGAGTAGACTCGGTGTCATAAAACGTTTTGTGAATATATCGAGCATGTGATTAGACATATTACATTTTATTACTACACAGTCGAGTGAAGATTATGTCGTATAAAGTGGTTGGGCAAATAATTTAGGTAGGTATTTATATGGTAGTGTTATTGTTAAACAAATTATGATGAGAGAAAATAACGCTATTGCTATAATTATTTTGTTTGTACGTTATTTATGATAATGGTAACAGTATAAAATTTATTGGATTATTTTTCTGATAATTAGTTTTCAAATACATACTTATAATAAGTTTTTAGTAGCATACTATAAAATAATTTTTGTGCTGTATTTTAATTTCTTTTTCTTTACATCAGTTAGAGTATTAAGATGAAAAGTTTTAAAGGTAGCGTTAAATCCAGGGAATATTTTCAAGGATTGACAAAAACAGAAATACCAGGCACACGGCCAGGTAAATAACATTGCAAATATTCCCCAGAGATGTCCACTAGCTCAAATGCAAGGCCGTTGATATAAATCTTTAACGCTTCGACACATTTTGACCACACGTCAGCGTTATGATCGGTATAAAATACCTCGCATTGTAGTGTTACCTTTTACGCCGCTATACAATGGAGACGCGTCTAACTTATAAATTTCTGTGCGAACAAAGGCGCCATATTGACAATGTCTCAGAATATCGATGAACGGACGGCCGAACGGCGATATTAATATATATCGTCCGAGGGATCGAGTAAATCAATAAACATGATGACTTAAATCATCTTTTGTACGAGAATCGAATCGGAAAGTTGCTCCCAATTCGTTACAGAGTGCTACCGAATGTCAGCTTAGCATAAGTACGCTCGTGCTTTAATCCAAGTTCCCTTCCAAAGAGATGGACAAAAAGCCTTCCGCTCAATTTCCCTCGAAACGTCAAATGTTTGCTTTCGAGAAGGATTTTAAAATGCAACGACTTTTTGTGTGTAGTAAGTATCTGAACAGGATTACGATATGCAAAGTGATCGCGGCGGTCTGCGTTTCGGTGTTGCTGAACGTAACTTAAACGTAAGTTTTTGAGTCAAAAATTTTACTACATCGCAGATATAATTAGTATACATATTATGTATGTGATGTTCTATTATGCCAATAAACCAACATTATTTCATTTCTATAAACTTTCCGTAAACCTATCCTTTTCCAGTTTGGTCACAGTAGACGAAGATTTCGCGAGTTCGCAGGAGTAAACGCGTAAGTTAACGTTATTCCCGACGGTCGGTATTGGCGGAGATACAATGGAAACTATTTGATTGCTTCATTATGCGGAATCGGACTCGGTTCATTGTATATCATTTCGCATGTTATATCTGTTTGTATCCTAATTTAATCATCTTGAAGATTGGACCACCAGGGGATGCGATGTAACGGGTGGCCCCGCCGATTTGTGATTGAACTTTTAAGACAGTTTGTTTATGGAGTGTACTTTTAAAGATCCGATAGGATCGGTTAAATGGAGATTTATAAATTGGGGAGAAATATATGGGATTTCGGTTGAATGTTTAGGTGGATACATGTTGAAATTTTGTTATTAGTCGGTTCCTGTGTCCCTGAAAATTTAAATAGTAATTTATTCAACGTATTTATTGTTTCGGACGTAACTTTAATTAATGAGCTGAGAATAAATTACATAATTTCAATTTATCTATTACGTGATATACATATATACCTACACTTAGTCGGTAAATCATAAAATTTAATTTAATATTAACTAACTAAATCATCCTGTATATAATGGTATTGCGATCCTTTCAATGTTTGCGATATTGGAAGAAGCGGTCGGATTTGGAATTATTTATTTGAAACGCTCAGAAACGGTCAATTCTAATGCCTTTGCGAGCTATCATTCGTTTTGAACCGTTTCAATTTGCCTGATGTCTTATTTTCTACGTGGTGGTCCAATCTGCTACTAACAAATATATACACATAAAGGAAATCTTTGGAGATAATTATGTTTGTACTGACATTATAAATTAGTCCTATTTTTATTAGTAAAATTGTTAATCGATACATTTATTCCATTAAGAATGATCTGTTTGTTTAGTACTAATATTAATTATAACGTTACTATAAGCACTTATAAACAAAGTTTTACTATTTAATATGTAGCGTTAAACGTACTCGGTCTAGAGGAATGTTCATTACGGTGGGTTGAACATTGGACAGACACTAAAAAGAGAAGAATACCATCCTACACTAGCTAGTCGTTACTGCATTTAATCGCGATTTTACTTAATAATTATCTTAAAACTACTAGCTTCTAACATGATGGAGATCCCGCTTTAACGATTCGCCTCCTGGCAATAGTGCAAACGACTTAAGGTATGTCTACACGGGTGATTGATAAATGATATCACTATTATTTGCATGACATGTTCTTAAAATTTAAGGGCCGTCTTAAATATGAATAACCTGGGGTATTGTTACATATTACCAATGTATACTGAACTTGTTAGGTACTAGATAGCTGAATATATTGGTCCTCGGCGGGCATTGAACAAACGACCATAGTGGTGGAATGTCAGTTAAACTAACAATTCAAATGGGCAGACAATTAGCTCTTAGCGCTTTGATATAATCCTTATCCACTTTACACTCATCTAGAGTCTAACTACAGAGTTTCAAAAAATCTGAAACAAATACTTAAAGTCAACAAAAGGAATTTGTTTTAGTGATGAAAGAACACGTACTTGAGATCAAAAAAAGTGTTACAAAGGGAACACTGATAATGTGGCATGAAGAAGTGTAACAGTACACTTTGCAACAAGCATAACAATGGGGTATCGGTTCTGCGAAGTATGTCTTCTCTCCGCGCAAAGCCGCCGACACGTCTAAAGTTGTGTCCAATGGTTAAATTTAGCGTTAGTGATCCCATACTACATGCATTATGCTTGGACGTTTGAAAGTAAAAGCTGAAAGTGAGGCCAATGTGGAAGGTAAATGGATACGAACTTTCATTATGAAGTGCTTCTGTTTGGTATTGAAATGTGAGTAACTGGATTAGGCAGTACAATAAAGCGAAAACTTTACAGTGTTGGAGATTTGAATATACCATCTGTTATGTAATTTAGGAAGAATTGTATCTTGATTTTTTACATTCATATGATGTCGTTTAAATCGACCTTATAAAGATTTATATAGGTAGCAGTCCTGCGTCATTTTACATACTAGTGTAAGTACAATTTTATTGTGTTATAGCAATGTATGATGGTAAATAAGTTATCGATGTAGTAATGTAATGTGTACACGGTGTAAAACAATTGGTCATTGCGACAAGTAATAACAACAACAATTACATTTTATGTGTTAATTTTTTCCATTGAACGGAAGCGGCACTGTAAAAGGCATTTACAATTCATCATTTATATTCATGAATTTTGGAATTACAGATCGAGCAACTTAATATAAAGATTACCGTTATGATTGATTATTGTATTGTTTTTACATTGTCGAAGGCAGCCGTACGAATGGCAATTTATAAACACTGGCCGGTTTCAGTTTAAAAATGCTGTAATACAGCGTTATTTGTAATTGTTTTTAAGATTTTTAAATGAGTAATCGAAACTATTTACATTTTATTATGGTTCGGTATGTAACAAGAGATGCTGCTGGATTCCTCCACTCGTCGACCAGGAACAAATTCTTATTGATATAAAAAATGGAAGTACAGTAGTATGGGATATTCTCCGCTCGGGAAATCTTGAATGACATTGCTCTGTTATAAGACTCGGCTATAGAAATAATAATAAATAGAAGTGGCTCCTTATAGTAACAAAGAAGCTGTTAATAATAACCTATAAATTAATTATTTAGGTATTTATCATAGTGTATTAGATCTTGTATACCGTTTAGTGAGGAATAGTTATTTTTCTCATTAAAGTTTTGCTACAAAACAAACACGTGAACTCAGTTTAATGAACAATAAAATCATGTTTAAAACGTGGTACATGGCATTCTAGTTGCAATTCTGTTCTAGGATCACTTTAACCTATTAAACATAAACTTATTAGATAATGTGTAAACAGCTGGAAAACTCGTGAAAAGCTCAAAGAATGGTCTCCCGACTATTACGTGTAGAGGCGCTTTTATAAAAGTACATTTTCATATAAAAATAAAATATCTCAGATAGATGATATAAACACATTAACATTACATACGCTAGTAGATTACGTGGTGCAACATACAGATTTATGAGCATTTATGAAGATAAAATGAACACCTCTACAATGTTGTGCGGCGATCCACCGTTTTAGTACTGAATGCAGCGCGTATTACGTCATAAAAATGATGAATAGGTATGTAAGCACGCATGTGGCTTACACGATGACATCGCTGTAAAGCTGTTCAGCAAAAAGCTGTAAGACACCTAGGCCCGCTGCCGGGTTCGCATCAGATAGTGCTCTCACGCATCGAACCATTCATCCCGAGCATTTATCGGTGCGAGGCGGATGCTTCTCCACTTTTGAATCTTGATCCTATATTTTTTTTACCCCATATGCGTTTTTGTTACTACAGTACGTCTGATTTATAGTCCATTATTCGGGCGATTACTATATGTGTCGTAAAGACTGCAAATGATCCAATCCAAAATAATCAGTAACAATGAGGGCGTTCATTCATATACCTACATGTGTAGCAACGGTAACGGGTAATAAATAATATACATTCTATTTCATTTAATTAATGATTAGTACCTATAAACACATAATGTCAGTAAAAACACTTTATTACACAAACTTTTAAAGATCCAATAAAAATAGTAAATTATTTGGGTATAAGTGTCTAAACTGTAATATAAAACACATTTTCCAATCTTTAAAATAATCATTACCATATTCACTTTTAAAAGTGAATCTTTATAATCAAAGTTGAAATTACATATTGTAAGTAGTAAAATTAATGCAGTCATACCTTCAAAGTCGTAAAAATTAGCACTTAGTGGTGACTAAAATAGAACGTTTACTCTCCAAAATATACTTAAGGTATATTAAAAATAATTTCCTTGTATTTTATACGTCTTAATTAGCCGTTTGGGGCCGTAGTTATTGTCTGACTAATCAACACGATCGTGTCTCTCCAGATACTTTATCTATTATACAAGCTTTCTAAAAGATAAAAGTCAAATTTGAGATTATAAAGTAATAATGTAAGTTATAAAAAGTTGATTTTATTATGCCATCAATCTTGTAGGTCGGCCTGCTGGATCACTATTACTGTCCGATGAGTCGTGTGAGTTCCCTTTTCATTATTAATTTTTTTAAACACCATTTTATATAGTAACGCAAAGTGGTAAAAGTATATCTTCGAGATGTAATTAAAATTAACATTTAGTCTTTTCTAGTTCTGCGTCTCGGAGGAAAGGAATTAGTTTCCCTAAGAGAGTGTTTTGGTTTATAAGTAAGATGGCTGGCGGTAATAAATAGTCGAAAGTATTCATAAAGTTCATGGAATAAAGCTTTTATTAAAAGCAACGGTGAGATTATGGATTCACTTTAAAATTCATGGAAATTGTAGTAATTTAAGTTGTGATAATTCATTCCTATATATTAATTTTCAGTTTGTGATAAAATGATCTCAGTAAAGTAATGCCCATAAATATTACATTTACAAAATAAAACAGACACTTTCTATAAAAATTCTCACGTATTAAATCGTTGTTTCTTTAATAAATCCAGTGATATGATAAATATTTTGACAAAGGCGGTGTTTAAGCCCGTATCTTGGAGAGCCGTTATCTCAGCCATGGTCATGATCAGTAATCTATAATAGAATAATAAGTGTCGAACGAATCTTGTTCCAACAGGGTTGATCACTCTATCTTATCTCACATTGTCCCAATCCCGTGGGTATTGTGTCATATGAAGATGTTTTTTAATATAAGTTCCCATTATCAAGTTTGTAAATGACCATTTACTATCGCTTTAGATATTGATACAAATTAAATCGACAACTTTGTGTCTTGTTCGTGAAAAATGGCTCGTATTTTGCTTTATCGGGATTGAAAAATTGAGTATGCCATTTTGTTTGATACTATGAAATAATTTTAACTTTTAGCCAGTCTTAATAGACAGAATAACAACTATAGTAACACTTTTTAAAGGTAAGTTTTAAGGGAAAGTAGGTACTAGGATATAGAACGAGATGGTGTTTGTACTTTTTATTAAAAGTGAAATGTCGATGACATTTACATAAGCAGAATGTTTGTTTTCCAATGAAAGGGTAACATGCCATCACATGTAACTTTAAACTCGTTTTCCGGGTCTTCATATTATAAGGGTTGAAAGTCATAGTCTGTTGACATCCGTCCAAACATAAGTTTGTTTAGTTTCCAACGTTTTTTCGTTGCTACTGGAATTTTAATTGTTCTTCGGAAAATCTGAGTAACCTTTTGATACTGATTTAATTTAAATAAACTGATTGTAAAATATATTATATGAAAGGTAAGTATAAAATTTAACAGCAGCCAGTTTTAATTAATTTTCCTAGCTAATAAATATTGGAGGCAGTTTAAATGTGAAATAATGAAGTTTATGTTATGCCGTCGAATAAGGGAACTTTATCTGAATATCTAGACGCAAAGGTAGTATAATTTACAAAGCCTTCGCATTCCGTCGACGACGCCACGCGACATGGCACTCCACAAAAACTCAAATGTCATTGCGCAAGCTCATAATAAGGCCCATTCACACGACACCCCAGTGTATATTTTTTTCAATGTCAAGTCGGGACGGGCATGCAATTTTATAGAAAAAACAGCAAAATCAATAATAGCGTCTCTGCACGTGTTGCCGATGGATTATAGATTATGTTTTGGAAGATTTTCTCAGCGCTTCGTGCGGAGGTCGAGGCAGGTACGCGGGGCCTGTAACAGAAATGTATGGAGCTGTCAAATTATTGATTTTGTATTATATCGTGTAAAATATTACCAATAAGCATATACGCATATATAAAATAAAGATGTAGTCTGGTTGGAAAAAATAATGAAGTCACGCGAAATTATAGATATTTAAAAATATATTTATTTTAATTAAATTATTTGATGAATAAATAATACAAGAGAATCTCGTTACTTTCATGTAGATAATTAAAGATGAAACAAAGTTATTAAAATAAACATCGTCTCTATTCCTTTCGCTGTTTTATTCCTAATTCCAACAGAGCACAAAGAAATTCTATACAATTATAACGGCCAAAATTGTAACTGTCTTCTAACAAAACTCTGATGTTTCTTTAAGGAATCTCCACAAAAGCAGGTAATTTTATCGCAAGACTTCGGTGTCTTTTATCGTTGATGGCATAAAAAACTAAACAGTTATTTCGTCAAGATATAGTGTGCAGATACTCGATAATAAATAGGTCAGCAGTAATATAGGGGAATTAGTATTATTAAGCTTTCGGCATAAGGTACTTAAGGGAAAATTTATTGTTTTATAATCAATAGACGTATCATCATAAAGTGTGACTTGAGAGATTTAAATTAGCTTGATATTGGCTTTAAAAAAACATAAATATCGTAAACCTATGTATCAAGAAAATTATAGGGTGGATGGGCTTTAAAAACGCTATAATGAAAATAATGTTACTTTTATGGGAATATGTTGGTTATTTTATTTTCAATTTACATATTAATTATTTATTTATTTATTTTTTATACCTTCAAAACATTCCTTAATACCTACTTTCGTTTAAATTCCATCGTAATCAAAAGCAAGAAGGGTGTTTAATTGATTCGAATTAAAATTGCTAAGCTCAGCCATTTAAACCTTGTTCATCAGAATATTCAGGGCTTAGCGGGCAAAGAATTAGAATTACAATTGTTCGTTGAAGGTTGTGATGTCCATATTTTATGTTTAACAGAACATTGGCTGAAAAATCATGAACTTTTATTCAATATACCTAAGTTGAAATTGTCAAGTGCGTTCGTAAGAAAATCAGCAATACATGGTGGTAGTTTAATTTTAGTTTCAGTTAATATTAAGTGTAAAGAACGCAAAGACATAGTAGATTTATCTATCGAGCGCACTGTTGAATTGTCCTGTGTAGAGCTCGAGCGCTATGTTATAATCTGCGTGTACCGTCCTCCGTTAGGTGATTATAGTGTATTTGAATTAGTTATAGAGGATGCTTTGAAGAAAGCTCAAACTTGTAATAAGGATCTAATAGTATGTGGCGATTTTAATGTTAACTTATTGATTGAGTCTCCCTCAACAACTAGGCTTATTAACTTATTCAAATCATTTAATTTAAACAATTTATTTCTAGAGCCGACCAGAATTACTGCAATTTCTGCCACCTGTCTGGATAACGTGTTTTGTAACTGTGATGCACTTGAAAAATCCATAATAACTGATTTAACTTCAGATCATTGTGGTCAGAAAGTAGTGTTTTTAAATGAAACAGTAGATAAACCGCAAAAAGTTACATGTAGGCCTATAACTGTAAATCGTATGGCCAGATTCAAATATAATATTAGTAAAAATATTAATTTAATTAATATGACACAGGATGAACCAGATAGCCTATATAAAGAACTTTTTGATTTTATAAAATTTGAATTTGATAAAACGTTTAATCTTAAGTCCTTTAATAAAAGCAGTAAAGCCAAATTTAATGATTGGGCAACTGCCGGTATTTATAAAAGTAGAGCTAAGTTGTACGAGCTATATGGTATGAAAAAATTTAATAAAAATATCGATTTTCTAGAGTATGTGAAAAAATATTCAAAAGTTTTTAAAAAAACTTGTGCTTTAGCCAAGGCTATTCATCTTAGGAATAAAATTAGCAAATCGAGCAATAAAGTAAAAACTACTTGGAACATTATAAACGCAGAACGAGGTAATACTAAAACCACCAATAAAAGCATTGAACTTAATATTAACGGTAACAGTGTTAGCGATAATGATCAAATTGCTCATACTTTCAATAATTTTTTTACTGACATACCTGTCTCTACAACTAGCTCCTTAGATTCCTCACCTCGAAATGCTGAATTAATACTGCAAACCAATGTAACGAAATGTGTAGAAGTACTTAAGTTTAGGCACATTACACCTCTTGACATAATCAAAACTTTTAAAAGCTTAAAAGTTAAACGTACTGGGGACTTATGGGATTTATCTGTAACTGTTTTACAAAATATCATTATAGACATAGCTCCTCATCTAGCTTTAATTTTCAATAAATGCGTAGATTGCGGTAAATTTCCAGACTTGATGAAATATAGTAAAGTTATTCCTTTGTTTAAAGCCGGAGATCCTTCTGATCCAACTAATTATCGGCCGGTGTCTATCTTACCAGTTCTGAGTAAGATATTCGAAAAGATTATTTTAAAGCAGCTGCTTTCTCATTTTAATGTTAATAAACTTTTGCATGGTGAACAATACGGTTTCACAAAAGGTCGTTCTACTATTGATGCGGGTGTAGCACTTTTGAAAAATATTTTTAACTGTTGGGAGGATTCACAGAACGTCATTGGGGTGTTTTGTGATTTATCTAAGGCTTTTGATTGTGTTGACCACCAAACACTTATACGTAAACTAGAGTATTATGGAGTTAAAGGTACAGCACTTGATTTGATGCGATCGTACCTTAGTGAGAGAACTCAAATTGTAGATGTCAACGGAGTTAAATCGTCTGGTTCTCCTGTGCATATGGGGGTGCCCCAGGGCTCAATTTTGGGACCTTTTCTATTTTTAATTTATATAAATGATCTTCCGTTCTATGTTAAGAATACCTGTGGAATTGTACTGTTTGCTGACGATACCTCACTGATTTTTGGTGTTGATAGACAGAAATTCAAATATGACGATGTAAACGGTGCATTATCTGAGGTATTAAATTGGTTTACTGTTAATAATCTAGTTTTAAATGCAAGAAAAACTAAATGTATAAAATTTGCATTACCCAATGTAAAAAAGATGGCCTCTAATTTAATGTTAAATAATGAAGCCCTCAGTCTTGTTGAGTCTACAGTGTTTTTGGGTATTACGTTAGATTCAAAACTTCAATGGGGCACCCAAATATCATGTCTTGCGGGGAAGCTCAGCTCAGCAGCTTACGCGGTTAGAAAAATCAGACTACTTACGGATGTAGAAACAGCTAGATTAGTCTATTTCAGTTATTTTCATAGTGTTATGTCCTATGGTATCTTGCTTTGGGGCAGAGCAGCTGATATAGATACAATTTTTATTTTGCAAAAAAGAGCAGTCCGTGCTATTTATAATTTAAGCTCGCGAGCTTCCCTCAGAGATAAATTTAAGGAAATTAACATTCTCACAGTTGCATCACAGTACATTTATGCAAACATAATATTCGTCCGTCAAAACATTAGTCTTTTCACGAAAAATTGTGATTTGCACTCCATTAATACTAGAAATAAGCATAAACTTGTAACATCTGCTTATAGACTACAGAAAGTGCAAGGATCATTTTTAGGACTTGGTGCACGGTTTTATAACAAAATCCCCACAAATGTTTTAGATTTGCCTATGAATAAATTTAAGGAACGAGTTAAGTCAGCTTTGGTACAGAAGGCTTATTATTGTATAAACGATTATATTAACGATGGCGAGGCATGGGTATAGCGCTCGTTCTATCAGGACTAATATTACTATTGTTAAAGAAATTGTTAAAACTTGTTTTGAAAAGAGTAATTGCTGAGTTTATTGCCGGCTCTTCTCAGCAAAAGCAACCTTCCGAACCGAGCATTAGAGTCGACGTTTCATAAGTGCCTGTGAAGGCCTATTTGAATGAATAAATTTATTTCATTTCATTTCATTTCATTTCATTTCATTTCAATTAATTGAACCAATTATACTTTCAAATCACTTATTCAAAAGTGACGGCCGCATCATAAAGTAATTTGAAAAAGTAAAGCGGAAGATCCGATCTCTTTTGAATGGTATTTTCATGTGAGAGTAAAACAATGGTGGCTATTATCCCCTGATAATAATTCAAGTTCCAAGCAAAAGTGAAGTACATCTTATCTGAAAAAATTATAAATTATGTATTTTGAAATAATATGCCTTTTCTTGAAGGCTTCAACGCGGAAGCCTATACTTAGCTCAAAATATGAGCTTTTAACAAGCTCCTACCGTCAAAATTTTAATATGGACCTTATTGCCTTTCGTTTAAGGGGATAATTATTGGTAATTGAAAATACTGCTTTTATTTTCAACATAAATCATTGCAATACTGAAGAGTGATTTTGACAAAATACCTACTATGTACGAGTAACTACATCAGATGCTTTAAGTATATGCGTCAGGTTTGACCATATACCCTATGAAAAATATTTAATGTTAATACGCATAATGCGATTAACAACTATTAAATTTATTTTCAAAGTTCATTGGGGACCGGGCTTTAGTATAATTTTAAAAATGCATTAAACTTCGATGGAAAAAGCTACAAATATCATTGCGCAAATTAAGTTAAATATCACGGATGGAGGGTGTAATATACGAGGTGTAATTAACCATAGTTGGCACAATTAAAATGGGTTTACTGTTACAGTAATTACGGGAAATATCATAAACATCTCTGAGCTGGGCTCAAGGATATACTGTTTTACAATCCGCGACCAAGTGTTTGCAATACCACTGAATGGCGTTTTCCTGTCACTGCTTTTTTTTCGTTAATTCGACCATCTATTTATGGATTAATACCTACTTATATTTCTGGATGTAAATATCTATAATATGTATGACGTATGTATTTAAAAGACTTATATGTAGTATATCAGCCATCTCGTTACCAATACAAGCTCACTTTGAAGCTTACTTTGGAATCAGATTGGCCGTGTGTGAAAATTATCCCAGGATATTTATTTATTTATTATATTTTGGAATTACTGCAGTCAATCCTTAAATAATCCTTTCGATAGTAAAATATGTCCTATTTTTTTATTGCCAACGAAGACAGGTGAGCAGTCGGCCCACCTGATGGAAAGTGATCACCGACGCCCATGGACACCGACAATATATAGGTATCACTACCGCGCTGCCTACCGTGACGGACTCTTTTTACACCTTGTGTATTTGTTTTGTCTTTGTTTTATGTATAGGTATATGGTATATCCTCATAATTTACTTTAGATTGACAATGTAAATGAGGTATCCTTATCACGCTGATAAGGATTTAATACCTCTATAGCTTAGAAACTCATCTTGTGATAGTTTAGTCAAGTTACATACAGGGACATACACCAAGGAAATATATTCGAAATAATCATTTCGAGTCCTTAATTGCTTTCGAATATTAGGTGAAAAAACAGATCGTATCAGTTCGCGTCAATGTCATCGGCGAGGCGCAGGCGCAGCGACCAACAGCAATAATCGTGAATGAATTGTAATGGCGGGCGGTTTAATTGATGCGCCCGCGACGATCTGCCGGACCTGTCTCTCGATTAGAGCTGCTCTCGGTATGAGGTTCGTCGATAGTTTGCAAATACATTTTCAAAGACTTTCATTTGTCAGCTTGAATTGATTTATCAATTAGCATAAGAAATATATTTTTTGTTTGTAGGTACTTATTTTTTTACCATTGTATAAGGGAAAGAAAAACCTATCTAGATTTATATTTATAGCTAGTAAGGTTTACCTACTTTTGGGTAGGTAAACTCCTTGCTACATAGCATGCAATTTTGTTGCTCATGCCTACTCTACCCATGTGTGCAGTTTACGATATCCTACCATGAACATTGATGATTCCATTGACTCTTCATACGTACAAGCATGAATATCGATACGTAAGGATATTGATTATATTTCCCAACCCTATTTGTGACAGTGCGTGCACTTATGTATGAATGAATGAAGCATCAAGTCAAATTTTACTCTGAAGCTTTGATCGTTGAAGTCTTTTCCTTGAAATAAATTGACGCGTTTCATTACGTTATGAATATGTAAAATGCATGCAAGTTGCTAAAATAGTATGATAAATGTTTTATAAAATAAAATGAATAGAAAATAACTAAATAATCTTTGGTATATTTTACTTTAAAAATAAATCATGTGAGATTTCAATTCCTACTAACTACATAAAATATTAATTTCAATTTGTACGTCATCTGATAGATGACTAGTTAAACGAATACAACCAAGACAATTCAAGCAAGTTCAATTCTATTGACATTAGCACTGGCATCCTTGACACCCAATCGGAAGTTGTAGCAATTGAAGACGCAATTCTCTGCATAATAGTTTTGATCTCGAGACAATTGCATCATCGAATGATGCGTCGAGTCATCGACCAGCCACTTATGGAGCGGATGTTGTTAACCGTGCCTTGATTAGCCGAGACGATGTTAAACGGCAGCCCGGGCAAGTTCAAACAATTAACTGTATAGAAGTGTCCGACTCTAATGAATGATACAGACTTGCTCCATTTCATTATACAAACACCGTGACAAGACGCGGCTTACAAATTGAGATTAATTCAAGACTCTAGGTACTGCTATTGGTGTATACCAAAATGAAACGGTGTATCTAACACGATCTTTTTGATTAAATTTAATCCTTAACTCTAGCAAATCATGGTAGATAATCCAGTGGAGTTCCAAATAGGAAATACTTTAACTGCTTCTGTTAATAGTATCTGTTACGCAACGAAACCGTTTAACCTTAGCGATTCAATGTCCTGCGGCTATTTATAAATTTTCTTGTCGAGTGGCTCCTTATTCTAAAAGTCTTTGTTGACTGCCATCCGTTTTAGAAACTATTTCTTGTGGTAGGTAATCACGTTCTGTAAACACGAGTACTTACCTACAATATGGTCCTGTTTGAAAGAAAAGTAAATAATTGGCTTTGTTGATTCTCAATGTGCGCAAACATTAGGAACGCAAGATATTATCTCATTATCTTCATTCGCCAGCGGGGAGGCATCGTTCGTCGCTGTCATTTTAATTCCATCTTACTTTGTCGGAGATGTTTGCTGTATTTATTTGATACGTTTGCTTATTGCAGACAATTTTCGAATTTTGTTACTATACTTACAATGTTTGTTTTAATTACAGATGTCACCAGAAAGAGGTTCTGAAGTTTGTTTGGTAACTTCTTGCTTACATTCCAGTTTTTATGCGATTTTTGTTTTCGTTTAGAAATAAAGTCATTCTCGAAGCTAAGCTAAGTAAGTACGTATAGAATATAATTTATTTAACACATTTTTTTTCTATATAAATATTTGTTATCTGACACTAAGTACGCCTTATCATAAAACTTTTGAATATGTAGGTATAAAGTAGGGTGACGACGAAAAGCACCGTTTGATAAAAAAGTCATGGTCGTTTTTTGAGGTCAAGGTCTCTATCAATACTCATCGACACCATATGTGATAAAATCCTATTGACATACCAAAGGAAACCTTAGTGAATAAGGAAGAACATTTACCGAATAAAGTAGATAGAGGTACTTACATAAATATACTGTGTTTATCCACGGACAAATTGGTAGGTATGTTAAAGCGTACAAAAATAATACAATACAACTACTGTGGTTGGCAAGTAAGTACGATTCGTTCAATTTGTCTTGGAATCGTATCGCACGCGTAGAATAAGCACTTTCCTGTAGTCAAGTTGGTGCTTATTCGATATTGATTGCGTTTAAATCGGTACTCACGCCCACGCTCGGTCAATATTGACCGAAGATACGAGCGTAGTCGAGCGAGCGACATCGCGGCGGCCAAGGAAGTGTTACTTAGAAATTTGTACCGATAACAACTCTTTACATTCGATTATTACATCGATATAATATCGATGTTTACTGATTGATTTAGTTATAACCACGCTGACTATCATTTTCTTTACAATATATTTGATTATTATTAGGCGTATTTACCTATAGGTATACGTTTGAAGTTTAAGCCGTACCTATCTATAAATGATCAAACAAAATCTCCACGGATGTGAAACGATCACGATTTAATGTAATTGATTCCGATACACGATCGAGGTTGACATTTACCAACCGTTCATTGAAAAATTGTTATTTCTGTGTAACACTTTTTCTATCTCTCGCCACATTGTGGTCACGACTATAAATCAAAATTCTCTCTATAATGTATTAAACATTTATACGCCAGAAATCATTGATTGTTTGCAATTGGCCGTTCAATTGAACTCGAGACTAAACTATATTCCACGATTTTCCGCGTGCACCCAGGATTTGTAATTTAAACCCCTCAATTGTGACACTCATTTAAAATTGTAAATTTTAGATCGGCCATTCATCACGCGTTTACTGATCGTTTTCATTTCGAAGGCAGATGGCAGTGGCCTTGAACAGTGTGATCGTAGAGTCAAATGTATAATATGGTTTCCTTTATTTAACTTGGAATATCAATTTTGTAATTGTTCACGGGTTGAACAGGTAAATAAAATTCTTGCTTCAATTATATTTAAATGCATTTATAAATATTTCAACCTTAGCCTTATTTAGGTAGAACCATACATATTCTTTCGAGGATATTATTTAAGGTTTAAAAATAAAATTATTACTATAAAATATTTGGGCAGTTTTTATGTTGGTGCCTATTTATGCTGAGATATGTCCGAATATAATAAAAAAAGAGAATTCACTTAGAGCTTCAAACGTAAGGTGAAAGGAAAAGTCAATTAATGTGTTATGTTAATTGCAGCAGATTGTATCTCTGGTTTTTTCCTTAATAATTAAACTGGAGCGGACCTTTTTTTGCATGAGTACAATTTGCTGTGACTGTAGAAATTATCGTTGCCGTCACGGCAAAGTAATTGTTTTACACGAAAATGCCAAGCTACATAAGCTATTCATGCAAGAAATTCAGTTGGTTTTTATTTCATCTGGGCTTATATTACTTAGTATCTGGATGGACCTATAAAAAAATAGAATGTCTCCCATTGTGTTAATATTATTCCATTTTTAAAAGTGCTCCACTTGTCACGCGACAAAACCTATTCATTGACAATTTACACCCCTTAAGAAATACCGTTTAAAGGTCGTAAATCCATCACCCTCTTTACTGAATATTTTACCTTATGACTACAGCATAAGTTACATTATAGTTTTAGCCATATATTTAATATAGGAAGCAAAGCGGTATCAAAGCAAATATAACGCCTTCGTAACTACTCCCCTCAGTGAAGAAACAATAATGGAGAATAAATGGCCAACTCCACGCCACAATGGAAAGAAAAGATAAAGGGAAGAATTACACGGATATTTCAAGGCGTGAACTATTGTCAACAGAAGGTATAGGTCCTTCACTAGATAACAATTTGCACGTCGAGTGTGTCGCTCATTGTGTAACCAACATTATAAATAAACATTACAATGCTACCAGATGTGTGAAGAGGCATTGAGCATGCGCAGTGCGGTGCGGCACAAGCCTTTTTGAGAGAGAATTAGTTGCAACTTGTTCTGTTGTTCGTTTTACAGCTGACTAGACATTAAAAAACGGTAATCGTATTCCGACTACTGGAGAATGTCTTGAACACAATTTCAGCGATAGTACTTTTATTCGGTTTGAGAAATCACTAAGTATTTCATTTTCAATGGACATTTATTAGGTCTTATTAAAAATACTGTAACAGGTCTCATAATTATGAAGAAAAATATATTGGACATAACTCAATGCGACAATAGTCGCAAAACAGCGCGTAACTAATTCTATCCGGCTCCGTTCAAAATGCCTCGAGTAAAATACGAAGGAAGTAACACTGCAATAATAGCAGTAAAACCATCATTCTGTTGTAAAATATTTATGGTGAAACGCTTACAAAAAATTACCGCATTAAGCACTATAAATTGGCATAAAAATGCCATTTACAATAGTGATTTATATGCTTGGGATATTCGGTAGCAAATTGGAATAGTTTTAGAAAAAATAATTGTGTTGTAAGTACTTCGATAGATTTTCATTACAGCCTAATTGTCACTTTATATGTGAAGCGCACTTATAAATATTTAGTAATTATGAAGCGTAACATTTAATTAAAAGTAAACTAGTCATACTTTACAGACAACAGAAGCGAAACATATTTCATCAATTCGAATCATAACAGAAGTTACGCATGACAAAAAATAAACAATAAAAAACATGCTCACATTTATTATTACGGACACAAAGATGAAGACGTGCTTCTTCATTAAGCCGGTCCAATCATCGGAGGCTCTTGAGCTTGTTGTTATTAATTTATAGAAAGTCATCGTAGGTCCATTAACCGAGATAACCATATTGATCTGGCGTTTGATATTCTAAACTATGGAGCAAGGGGCTCCATTCTTTGTGTGTGATTGCCCTAATAATCACGTGCCGCTTGTTAGCGATGATCAGGAACTATTATCACCGACGATTGATTTTGTATCACCGATGGTAGCGTTGAATTTATAGCCTTCACACATACTAATAGAGCAATTATTATACCACAATTTTCTACCCTAGTTACTTACAGTTGCATGTATACCTTAACGAATAGGAAGCTATTTATCATTGCGAGGAAACTCAGAAGCAATTAAAACGCCTCAAACGTTGTTAGATCGCTAATGAAAATCCAAAATCGGAAGTCACTCGTTAATGTCCCATGAAATATGTTCTATCACGATTATAATGATACAATCTTGATTATCTTAACGAAGATCCCACGGATTAATTCTTTAACACCTCATTAGTGTACCGTGGGGCAGTCTTTACAAACGAAATGCAAATTCGATTGAGCTTTGGCCGAGCATTCTCATTCAAAGCATTTCACTTCGTCCAATCAACATCTATTAATGCCCTGTTTTATCGTACCTCCAATATGTTTTGGGTCAAATAAATTTTGGGTTTGGACGCTATTAGTTCGGCTGCTTTGTGTTAGTGGCGGAGTCGTTATATATTTCGGTCGTAGTTCCCGACGGCATCGCTTTTTATACGTCACAAACGGCTTAATTAGGGTTCTAACGTTTTACGGTATAAAATATTGTATGGTATCGTTTGGTTTTAACTTTAAGCTATATATTAATTCTCACGTTAGGCAAAAGTTACGACTATAGATGGAACCGTAGCCGAGAGAATATAACGATCCTACATATAAAATGGTTTAATATTGCAGAGAATAAATGTATATCAGATTGTAATTCGCATACTTATGCAGCATGATGTACGAATGGTAATCGCTTTGTTCAGTCTGTATTAAAGGAGCGAATAAAAATTAACGAGACCATAATTAACAAATCAATGACCGAGTTCCAATTAAGTAGCTTGGGTTATTATATTGTGACGGTTTGCAGTTCTCGCCTTCGATGACTATCACAAAATGAAATCTTCGAGCAATACCCCGTTATATACGATATCAGCAAGCGTTCATTATAACCAGTCTGTATTCAGAACTCTACTTGATTGTACGTTTAAATATTCTCTAGATAAATCTGGATTCCTTGCTTCTACTTAAAAATATAAACGTTTTATTATTGTTTAATTTAAGATGAGCTGTCACATTATGTTTTTAAGAATAAACTAGTAGTATCTCTTATTTATTGAAGATACATAATGTTTATTGACCAACCCTATAAGTTAAAGTAATATGATTGATCAAACTCAAGGTTATTAAGATCTGTAATGAGAACAAAAAGCTGTGATCTGGATTTTTAATAACATACCGCAACGCAACACATGGCGCAGTCGCAGCCTATGAAGCCTTAGAATTTCGCAAAAAGACAATTGCCCAGAGCAGATGTTATACGCTAACTGATTTAAACAATGCATAATTATACATTACACTGGACTCAACAATAGACATCATCGTAAATGTACGACTCGTCAAGTATATTTTTTGTTTTGTATACTTAACTTAAGAATTTATAAAATGTTATTGCTTTTAAATAAGCTCCAGGGCTAGTTACAGCTCCTAGTGATTGTAGTATTTGGATCAATAGGACAATATTTTTTTTAATCATTTGAGTTTTAGCGTTTAAAATAGTATGTAAACAACTGATTTAAAAAAACCGGTCTACCTACCTTTTTCGTACATATTTTATTGAAAAAACTTTATAAGTAAAAAACGTAATTAACAAAGGTAAAGTGAAAATATGTACGTATAACATATTCTTATCATTAAGAGTGATTTTACATCAATAACTTTTATAAAATGATGCCATAACTCCTAGGCAGGAGAAAATCAAAATGTGGGGCGTTCATCCGGTGCTTACTACATAAAGATTCGTCTTATAGATTACATTTAACTCTACATTACTATTCAAAACATGGTCCTACGGTTTCCCTGGTTCAATAATAATAGACATAATGATCTCTAATAGGGCTAATAGCTTGATTGGCGTCATAAAATTGGGAGGATAAGAAAGCTCCATACAAAATGGCGTTTTATTCCTAAGATACAAGTTTAAAGTGGGAATTAACTGAATTAGTTCAATAGGGAGACTTTATCATTTAATGCTTTACAGTTTTGTTGCGCATAATGGTAAACTTTATTCTATAGTTATCTTGGTTTTTTTATTATTTAAGACAGTAAACGACGTTAAGCGGCTTCAATTCAATAGAAGATACAATTCTTCTCGAAATTCGCGTAGTTTCTGCATAACTCTAATATCTGATTTTTATTAATTAACATTTAAACAAACTTATTAAATTTTATGACCTTGCGATCGTAAATTTTTGACGAATTGGGCGTTTATTTCAGTATGTTTTAACGTAATAGGTTTTGATTCTGTTTCGCATCGAACGGCGCAACTTCAAAGGCGGCACCTGTAGTCCCACGTGGTTAAGCAAATAAGAAAAAAAGGAGACGTTTAACTGTTACTATAAATATTAATAACACGATTCTAAGCCGTTAAATGAATATGTAGGGTGTCCAAGGATTTTTATTATAAAAATATTTGGAAAAAATCAACATATTTGAACTGACTCCATTATGTATATACCAAGACTTGCATCAGGTTCAGGATTGTGCATTATTTATATAGCGACATATAATGTATTTTAAAATTATTTTTAGGCAAATTTAATTCTAAAAAATATACCTAACTGAATTGTTGCATAACTGTATTCTTATAATGTATCGGAATTTTTTTCATAAAGAAATCTCTAATTTTTTATATAGGAACAGCCATATTTATTATACCAGGTTCGGCTTTGTG
Organism: Thyatira batis; assembly: GCA_905147785.2. Classification (NCBI taxonomy): domain Eukaryota; kingdom Metazoa; phylum Arthropoda; class Insecta; order Lepidoptera; family Drepanidae; genus Thyatira; species Thyatira batis. The sequence continues at coordinate 4,157,487 of LR990490.1, forward strand.
CACCTACGCGTATCCTCGAGTATTAAATTTTCCAATGAAAAAAGTACCATATGTGTTCATGTTCACTCAGAATATCGTTGTGAAAGAGTAACCTCCATCCAAACAAAAGGTGGCGTTTATTATAAAATTTATAATATTAACAGGAGTAGGTAGGATAGGATGGTCACCGTAACATGAAGCAAGGCTTTTGCGTTAATTTTGACAATATGCAACGCCAATTCGATTTCAGATGGCAAGGGTGCGTCCAACCGCGCCCACAGTATTAATCAACACGCCTCTTCTTCACCCTATTTGTTTTTGATCGACATATTTGCTTTTCCATCTTTTATTCTAAACCGCTGATTAAGATTTTATTCATAAGCTCTCAGTTTTTGCGTTTATTCCTAACACCGTTTAGTTTTTTGCGCTAATAGATTTCTAAAAGGTTTGATTACTTTTTATTTATTATTCGCTTATTTTTTTAACTAGGTATGATTTTAAGTTATCTTACAAGTCGTTGAGGGTAGTGCATTTATCTTCTGGGTGAATACCAAATAACACTAATTACATATAACAATTTTAAAGATCTGAATTAGTTGGTTAAATTAAGTTTATTTCGGATAATCCGATGTATAGTATTTTCAATGCAATGTTGACCTATTTATATTATGTATCTTAGTCTTAATCCCCTAAGTTTAGAGATGAGCAGGTAGGTACCACTATAGTAAAGTTAATTTACTGATGCTATTGTATTTCATAGCTTTTTATACGTAAAACTTCTATGTAGGTAACTGAATGGAATATGAGTTTATTTATAAGGTCGGAGTAATATGTAGGTCGAATCACCTGCGTCCGTCATTCTTAATTACTAACGTAAAGATTAAATCCGCAATAATTACCTGATGAATGAGCACCGTAATACGGGCGCTAGATTATAAACAATGTTCAACACGCCACGTTTATAGGACAGCTGTCTCTGACCACAAGGACAAAAAGCGTTCAGATACGATCAGGTCGAATTACATTCGGCCACGGGTCCTGAGACGTGGTGAACGAAAAAGTACCACAAAAAAAAACATAACTGCCGCCGCCATGGAGTAAACAACTCACTGTTTATGAGAAGTTTATAGTTTTTGCACCGAATGTATCCAGTATGATGTTTGTGTTAGTGCTCAGCAAACAAGTACCCGGAAAGTAAGTGCACCAAACGTTAATGGATTTATGGACTTTGATTCGCCGACGCCGCGGTCATTTGATATCCCAGCCCAGGACCAAGTGACATAAATAAAATTATCGATGACCAAAAATAGTAAAAGACGATATATAGCTGTGTCCGAGAATGTTCATCGATTTTAACGGACGGTGCTATACATCTCGGTCTGCATCTCGGATCGCGAAATAATACGATTCTAATTTCGCCACCGCATTCGACCCGCGAACAATACGCGTTCTCTACGGCTTTTAAACTTCAATAGGACGGTATTTAGATGATATTTTTTCAACGCACTGCCATGGTACTGTTCTCTTATTTGCCTTTTGTCAAGTTGTGGGCGCGACAAAGCCACAAACATACCCTGCTGTGCAACCGACAGATTTTTTTGGTAAAATTTCGTATTTTATTTCTTTTATTGAACCTCTATACGCAGAAAAAGTTCTGTACATGTCGATGTATGAAAAAATGTAATAGAAGATGTTTCATGATATATCGTCTTGTAGGTAGATGCCTATTATTCTGAGGTATCTTTGTGGTCCATTCGGACAAAATGGACGTTCGTGAGGGTCAACTTTTCATATCAGTGGATTCAAAGTAGGTATAACATTTTGGGCATTTCAAAGTTCAAAGAATACCTACTTCTTCGCACCGAGTCACAAGTTTACCATATGGTAAACATGTTTGTTGATTAGGTCTACAATGGAAAACTTATTCATCTCTAGAAGAAAGCTATTTAAATATATAAGTGCCTCTTAGCTTTAAGAATGTCGATTAAAAAAAGGCTTACAATAGTGTGGTCTGAAAATAGGTGCGATTTCATTGGGTCAGGCTTTCACGGCAGCTTTTGCATGAGTGCAGGCGGGGGCGTGCACAAAACACGCCGGAACACGTGCAAGTTCGCACAATGCCAGTTTGCATTTCCGCCCGCCGCCGTGCACTTCCTTTACTCTGGTTTTACTTTTTATAGGAACGCTTTTAATACGCGGTCTGGACGCTTTTGTGCGTATTCATTGTGTGCAGGACATTCAGCCACATAACGCATCGTAGGTTTCGATTTCGTTAATGATATCGGAACTTATTAATCGCGGTTGAAATTGAAATCGAAAGGAAATAATAAGGAACTGCCGTAACGCACAAAGAATTTGGCTGCATTCAGTGATTCTAGGCAGAATAGAGTGCCGATATACCGGAGCTCAAAGGTATTTTAATCTCATAACATCGAAAACATGTTTAGTAACACTTCTAATCTCACTGACCACCGACCTGTCAAGATAAGACCCTCAAGAGCCACCATGAAAGCCGTTTCTCGCTAAATTTATTTGCACATTCGTTCAAATCCTGGGATTTAAAACAAAAAGTCAAACACCATTATTCTTCACGTGAGACAATACATACCAAAAAAACACAAGTAAGTAGATCAGATAGTACAAAGGGATGTTTGGGTATCGAATGAGAAATTGTTTTTGTTGCAAATAGAATAATATATCTACTAAATTTGAACAAAGGTACTCTATACGTATGGAAATAAAATCTAAAGTCCATTGCAAGTATTTTTATATCTTTAGAATTTTGTTTTGGCATTTACTGTGGTCAAGCATTGATTATTTTTATCTCTACTGTATCTCTAATGGTGTCAAAACTTATGTCCGGCGCTCTGCGTGATACAGGAAGGTGTGATTGCAGGAGGTATTTGCCCACACAAGATGACATCTTATTTGTCCAAAATAAGGGTTGATATGTGACAAATTGACTTATCCAACGGTGAAGGCTAGACCCAGGTGGTCGCAATTGTTGGAAGTAATAAAAATTTGCAAATAAATACATATTACCCAAAAATATAATAAATTATGGGCTTCAATCGTCGATCACAGATATGGGCTTTCGTGATCGGAAGTAATCTATTGAATCGTGGGTGTCCTCCAAATTATAAAGCCACAAAAAGGTAGCAAATAGTGGCAATTTGACAAGAAAGTGTAATAATGATATCGTGACATTTTTTCTTACCGTCTTGGTATCTGAAAAATATATATTTTTTGGAAGCCTCGAGCAAACTGTCCACTTGTCTGTCGTAATTCATTAGAGAAAGTGCGTGAATGTGCAAGCTCGTTCGTAGCGACGCTTAACCTCAATTATGTAGATTTTTCAAAAAATATCAAATTAATTCAATTAAATAATAATTTCAATAAATTTAACTGTCAACTTTTGTCCTGTGGGCAACCAAAACAGGTGTATTTTGATTACGGTTGAAATATGATGCCTCTTGATGCATATCAATCAAGTCAATTCAAGGAAATTATTCAGATACCTGTTTAATTCGTGTTTAATGATATACAATATTTTGCTTTACCAATCCGTTTTATTCAATACGTATTGTTAACTATGATCGTTTTTTATTGTTTCTGTCTTCGTAACAAGACTAGGAGGTAATTTGCCACTGTGCCTTAAGGGCAATGATTAATTAACATAAATGGTTATAAAGACCCTTAAAAGCTATTAGGCAAATTAAATTATAATAATTGTTTTATTATCCATTTGTGAGCTTTAGGTAGCATTTTCTTTTTACTTTACAACATTTATCAGTTTCTCTATTGAACCTGAATATTACATGTTTGACTGGTTCATTAGCAATTAATTATACCTTACCCTAAAGTAGCTAAAAGCAAGTAGTCAATTTAAAATTATCTATTATATTTTACCACATTTGAATACGTATTATATTGACAATAAGAAATATACCGACGGATGTAAGCAATATTTTGCTAGACGAACTTGAAATAATCAATTAACTGGAAACATATCATAATATGTTTTTAGATTATCATTCTTTCAATATACATAATATCATTGATATTACAAACTATTATTAAGGAAACCCGAGGGAGACATTAAATACGTACGTCCAAAAAATTCACACAAAAAATCACTGCAATATCAATCAGAATCGACTATTAGGTATATTTTTCAGCTTAACGCTAATGAGAGACTTAGTTACTGACTTCCAGATTTTTAACCATCATATTATTCGCTTCAACGTTTATTTTCCAATTGAAGTGACATCGCGTGAAATCCTTGTAATATCTACTATCGGATAGCCTACTCCTGTTCAGAAAGCATTGGCGACAACATCCCAACAAACTGGTGCATGTGAAAAATTACTCTATTGGCATATAAATAAAGATTAATATGAGTGTACATATTAGGTTGCGAGAGTTTAATGCGTGTAATCAGCCCCTGATTGCTTTGAATTAATCGCAGTGAGCATGCGTGACCGCTACCATTCACTGTTCATGAGGCCTTTATGAGAAATTGTCCATGGGCCTGAAGTGGATTAAAAATAATGGCGTAATTAAAACTCATCTCGCTTTTTATGCAAGAAGTAATGATATTATATTTGTTTTGATAACTCATATTTGTGTATTTATAAATCATTACTTGCCGAACATGAACGCTTTGATCTTTTGCTAAAAAAAAGTTTGGAATCTGAGATGATCACAAATGTTAGACATACCTACCTATGTGTTTACTAAAATTACATGATAAGGTATTGAAATAAAATTGCATTTATACACTATTAAGAATAACATCGAAGAGTATAAAACTAGCATTTCTACCATCGGCAGCATTTAATAAAACGATCACTGCTTTTTGTTAAATGATACAATTACTTTAATTGAAGACATTATTATGACGGATGCCAACATAAAGGTAGAAGTTTGATAAAATTCATAAACACCCAGTTAACAGGCACAGTAAATTCAAACCTTTGTTGCTTATATAGTGTGGTAATAAATCCATTAAAGTAATAGCAGTGAGCGGCGGACTTATACGATTCGTCACCGTCATTAGATTGATCTCGGCTTCGGTATCATCAGCTTCTATCACCGTAACATAATCCAGTATGGAGTAGCTGAAAACGCATTAAAAACGGTATTGATATAATTTTATACTTTCAATATAGATTTAGTTTGGCGCTTTTACATCAGTAGGTATTTTTTTTGCAAAGAACCGTATCTTTAGAATCTATTATTATTCAAAATCTAGATCAAATAAGTGAGGATACTATTAGCGAATCAAATAGCACAAATAACCAACGGATACTTTTCACGGCACAAAAATTGTGCAAAATACAAAATTCGTTTCATCGTTCATCAATTCCCTGACCACCGTCAGTGGGTAACATTGTCTCATTCGTTATGCGACTACCGCTCATTAAGTTACCACTTCTAACTGATTACTCTCTACGAATTCTCTATGGTCTACCTCCATTGATATTTACCCTAACGACAATTATAACCATTAACATTGGTTATGGTTAATTTCATTGTTATTATATTTCAGACTATTGACGATGAAGTGAAAGGGTTACAAAATAATTATTAAATTAATATAAAAAGATTTTAGTTTTAATACACTTTGTAAAATATTTGTAACCGTTATCTTTAAATTTAATTTGCCACCATTACCCTGGTTAATGATATAACACTATGTTTAACCAAGTCAGTAGTATCTACTAATAAGGAGTTACCTTAATGTTCGACTACGTTATTTTGTCCTCCACATAGTTTATAAATCTACTTTTTATCTTGAAATATTCAAAGATAAGATCTTCCGTACATCATCAGCGTACAGCAAAAACAATTGAAGGCCCTGACGAGGACTCAGTTAAGTAGCAAGCTGCTTATGTAAATAATCTAAAGTCATTTTAATAATTAACTTTAGTATTCATGAAACATAACTTTTAATTAAATAATCGTTTATGTAATTAAATTTAATTTAAGAAAATGTTGTATTCTACATGCATAATATACGTATTAAAACAAGTTTATTTTCTTTTTCACTTACAATGCAAGACCTAAACGTTATTGCATGATGTATGGGTATAAATCTTATTCGACATCAAACCAACAGAAGCCGTCGAGCTATCGATACCGGAACTACGCAGATACTTCGTTCCTAACCCTTAATTACATTTCTTCGAGCGACTTACACCTTCATTGACGTCGGTGGTCCTCCCCAACATCGATGCACTTTTATTGCTCACTTTATAATCGATTTGAATTTTATTCGAATGTAGTTAATTTTCGGCCATCTTTTATCCATGGCAACCTTTTAAGTATGGAGGCTTCTAAATATTTTTAATAAGAGATGCCAAATCGAAATTAAAATATGACAGGTAATTTTTATGAAACAATAGACCAATAAAAAAATTGTTAGACGATAACACCACAATATCTATAGTAGGTACCATCTCTCATGGTAATGCGCCGTCACAGTTCACTAAAGATAGCTTCGATGACTCGTGCCTTACCTTGATTTACGCAGTGAAATAGAAAATTAGTTAGACAATTGATGCGGTCTGAGTAAATTTTGATGTCAATGCCCTCTGTTACTTCGAAATAGTTCTTATTTGAATGTCATTGGCATAAATTATTGCTAATGCATTACATGGTGTAAATTTTAGTGTTGTGGTTGGAATAACCAGAAATCACCTAACCATCGAAGCTTGAAATGACAATAGGTATAATCATATATACTTAGTAGGTACAGGAAGTCTTGAGCCAAATTTTATTATACTTTAAAAATTACAAATATGGATATAGACTAACATATTATACTAATCTAGTGAATTAAATAACACATCAAAAAATATAATATATTAAGGTTTACAAACCTCAATCCAGATAGTGTTATCTATGTTTGAAGAGAAAAAACTGGATTTGAATTAGTGTATCCTGTGCGTTATCTCCGCACTTTGTTAAATGCGCCTCTTTATCAAATATAAAAATCCTAAGAGGTATAATATAAATTAAAATTAGTAGACGAGGCGCTACCTTTTAAAAATAACCATTAACAAATTGCTCTCTAGAGATATTTTTGTTATGTTACCTTGTTTGTGAATGGTTATATCTTTAGTGATCAATTTATCGGCTCGTTAGCAACTGATAAATGTGACTCCATTGCTCTATGATTATAAAGCAGTTTATCACGATGAAAGGTTTGATTAGTAATGTGAGAATGTCCCATGGTAAGTATTTTTATTTTTACTAGTACTTGTATCGAGGTACGCGTAAAGGTGTCTTCAGCTCGATGTTAAATATGATTGCATGATTGCGGAAAAGCTGCTTGCTCTACGATTACCTTATCTGATTCTCCTTTATAATCGAGCATTTCATCGAAAGGCCAGACTTCTGGGCGGTGCTGTTCGTAATGAATGCCTACCAGTACCAACACGTTAGCTTTTTAATACGCCTGTAAGTACCGTAGCGGCGAAATACACTGAACAAAGTGGTAGAATATTATTAGCAAATTTTGAATTGCACACATTTAGCTTAATGACCGTGAAAGGGGAAATTAGGTATGAGGCCATCGATAGCCGGTTATTAGCCGGAAGCGTATATGACACGATGCATCATATAAATTGTTGCTTGCCAGTAATTTGGCGAACAGAGTACGAATATTGAGCTGTTATGACTGTATAATGATTTTTATTGCGTTAATAATTGGAAATGTAGCGCTGGACGCGGATGGTAACTAATGTGATTGTAAAATATATATCTTGGGTTTTTTAAGTTGCTTTCAAGGCAGAGTAGGTTATATACATTGCGTCACATTGCTAATTACTTCTCATTCACTTATCTGAAAATAGTAGATACGACTAAAATATTTTTTGCCGATGGATAACTATAAAATTATACTGTATTAAATCTAACATACGTGTTTCACTAGAACTTTTATGTGAAGTAAAGTAATTCACTCCAGTGTTGTTGCATAATGACTCGGCCTGTCGCTGTGGTACGATTGACAGTCGGACCACCGGGGGCGAATGCAGTTTTTTGAATAAACCTTCGTTAGAGGTGGAACAACTAGATGACATAGTACCTTCAATCATGGTTTTCCTGGACAACCGTAAAACTAAACAGTAATTTAATTCATTTAGAAATTTAAAGATTTATATTCCTTAATAATAAATCACATAATCCGCTTTGAAAGCAAACAGTTTCTAATAGCCGATAGATTTAATATTTACTTTTCAAAATTCATTCTCAAATCAAATGCAGTTATCAATACGTCCGACAGCTGTCCAGTTCAAATGCGTCGATAAAATTAAATGCATTGTAGGTTTTATTGAAGTAACACGTAATATGGAGCGTGTTATGAAAGGTCAGATGGATGGTGTTGACTGACACCAATAGTAACGTAATTTCTTCCCTTTATTGATAACTCACAATATTTACTATAACTGCACCTGGTGAAGTCATCGACCCCAATTGTTATCTCACTTCAAGTTTCCATTTCGATCTTAACACATTGTCAACCAAAATTGGAAAGATAAAGACATAATCGGCATTACCAAACGGTGCACATTTCACGAAGCATGTCCAGTAATCACAGGTGGTCATTATTTTTAGAGTTCTATAAGGCTTTATTGGAAACATGTATAAATGATGGTCGGTAGTTCGCAGAGCCACGATATATCACTGGTAGTGAACTTTTTGTAGAGGCCGAGTTCTCTCGACAATTTTTATGTGGTTTAATTCGATCGGAGCCAGTGGCGGTATCGGCCCTAATTATTTGAATAGCGCGACACGACGACGTCCCTTTGACTTAAGCCGGTAACCCGTTTGAATAGAGAAATGGATAGAAGAGCTATTGTTTGTGTAAAGTTATTGAATATTTTTTTTTACATTTCGTGGGTTATATGTTAATGTATGTTTAGTAAATAATTTATTAAAACAGTTACGCATTAATCGCCAAATACTGATGAATATGAATTACTAATACGTAAAATATGGCAATCGTATTGCATGATTTGATCAGGACATCGCAACTTCTAACTTTAGTAGTACCTGCCTACTTATTTGTTGTATTCCATATTTTGCCAAGCTACGGTTTTAAGTATAAATATCAAAAATATTTATAAATTCATACATTTCTTTGAAGCCTAAGTAGTAAATCTTCGAAATCAATAAAAAGTAATTCGACTCTACAGCTTTCAACAATCCGTTATACCGAGCATGTAGTTTTTCCTACAAGTACAGGGCTATTTGATATAAAATTATAACACGACTACATCCAGTAGACAAATGCTTGAGCTTTGGCATTTTTACACGTATTCATACGTATGATAATGAATAAATGTTATTATATAGGCATTTATTATTGGTTTCTGCTTATTTGCGCTCAGAGACTAATATACCTACAAGGATTATTTACGACGATATTAAACGATATAGGAACGTTTAAATTAAATTATTTTAATGTGATGAAAGTAAATGCTATAAGAACGACAGGGGTTGGGGTTGAGAAAGGCTAACGGTTGGTATGCATGAGATTAAGGAATGAAAAATATTTGACCCAAAATATTTGGATCCTATAATTAAATGCGAAGTTTTAAGAGTCGCTGTCTCCGACATCGTATTGACGAGTCGCACCCTCCGGCGACATAATTGTTATTTTTATAAGGATTTTGGTATAAATATTTAAGATATTTTAGATAAAACTACCTGCTACCAAGTTCCAATTCATTAAAGGCCATTAATGATGTTTATTGCGGGCTGTAAATTTATGGCACTGCCTCGAGCGGCTGATTAATTAAAATAGTCAATGAATAGGACATTATCCATGGGCATTATGGGCCGTAATGTTTACCTACTTGGTATTCCATGGTTTACTTAATTTACAATACGATTGTTCGAATTCAAAGACTCGATATTTTGTCTTATAAACATTAGGTTTCCAGAAACATTTACGTATTATAAGATGTCTCTTAACAAGATTTATATTAATTGCATCTCTAAGTTGATTTTGTCGAAATATAATAAAAACTGTAACGTCCATGTCAATATTTCGCCTACAGTATCCATTTCCTTTTGAAGGTTGACACAAAAAATTATGAGTGCGTAAAAAAATATGGTCTCCGCATCAGTGGCACTTGAACTTGTTCGATATTCAAAAATAGCTGTGCTTGGGCATGCGCGCGCGCCGCCCAAGGGATTTAGGTCACACGCTTATTGGCGGCAACGTTACACTCTCGGCCAAGGACGCAGACCCTTGGGGCTGCACTTGAAGCTTGTAAATTGACGACTGCTGTTTATTTTTTCATTCTTTAAGTAAAAAAAAAATACTTCTTTTCACTATTTCCATGACCGGTTTTCATTGAAGGTACCTACTATAATGCTTAGGTATTAAGATTAAGATGCGCAAGAGTACCTATACCTACCTATGTGCTTCTGGCTTCAAGACATCTTAAATATGGGTAATTTAAAAAATATAATTGGTAATGGGGAAATAACTTCGGTAAGTTTGTTAAGTAGGTATGTTTAGTAAAAAAGGTATATTCACAACATCGTTTTTGTTTATCTTTAAAACAATTTCATTTAATTACCCTTAATGTTTTAAATAAACATATCGCACTGAAACTAAAATAAAAAAGTTAATAAAATTAAAACTCTATAACCATATAACCACTTGCAAAGTGTACAGGTTGTATACATTTTTCCTCAATCGGTTCTGCGCAAGTGGTCACCGGCGCGAGGTAGCAGCTGCTGCCCGGTGCGTTGCGGGCTGCGCGCGCGTCGGTCGCGTGCCTCGTAAACGCACGAGCGGACCCGAGCGCGCACGAGGCACCGCTGCGTTCGCGTTGCTGCGCTATCGCCACCCGCGCCTGTGCCATCCGAATCCGACGCACCGCCGCGCCAGCCGCCGCCACCGCCAGTTTTTGAGGCTGCCGCCTACATTATAGATCGAGCGCTCGATTTTACTTGCATGAGATTTTGGTTTTGTTACCTGAAAATGTTTAACTGACAAAATAAAATATGAGTATCTAATAAAATTTGCCTGAGTTTTATATAATTTTATGCCATTTATTCAGTTGTGGCCGTAATAGGGTTAGAATGTTAACCTTCAAATGTATTCACATCGTCAGAAAGAAAATGTTCCTACTCAAATATTAAGGGAATAATATTTTTATTTCTTAATAAAACTACTTACTTACGTAGTTAATTATAAAGTGGTATGTTATTAATGGAATTAAGGTAATATAATTTATATCCGTATAGTGATTTTGATTATGTAACTACTTATTTTATGTTATAACAGAAATAGTGCATTAACAGAACGTCTATTTTCAAAAGCTATCTAAAACAGGAAAGCTTAATTAAGCTAAGTTTTAAAACGGAGAATTTAATTGGCTTACAATTTAATTGGTAAGACGAATTAATTACTGTAACTTGAAGATGGCTATGTAAAATAGCAAGAACTACCTCAACTAGACAGACAACATAATGAGAAGCAAGTTAGTTGCAAACGGATGCTAGGACGCATACTAACAATTAATACTTATGAACATTAACGAGGCGACAGGCGACCGTCAAAACGATTCGCGAATCCACAGGTGTGCTCTAAAAGTTTCCGTCGCGTCGCGTCTAGACAGTCTTGTTTCCTATAGAGCAATAACAAGTTCAAACAATTAATAACCCCGACGGAAATATCCACCCATAATGGGTCGCGCTTCCCTTCCATTATCAAAAATTACTATTGCAATTTGATTTCGATGGGCGGGTACTGGAACGTGATCCAGTTGCAATACCGATTGTCTTTTTCGAAATTAAATGTTGCACCGAAGTATGTTTAGGCCCCCCATTTTGTGTATTTCGCATTTGTTATTTATTTTTCTTTTGCAAAATGTAACCTGAGTTGAGGCACGTGTGGAAAAAGCACCTTTTGTTATTTTGATTTTGCAACGTCCTGTGCTTCGTTTAAATTGTACACATTCATCGCTATGTAGATAATGCTAAAATATATTGTTTTTACATGAATGGAATGTCAAATGGTTTTAAAAATATAATTTTGTAGGGTGATTTTATATTGGATTTGGTTTTGTTCATTCTTACTTATGTAGGTTATTTTATAATAACAATGAATATTATAGTAGCTACCACACGCACTATAATATTGGCAATTCTGAGATTTATGTTTTTTATTTGAAATAAGATCACCATTGACGTTTGTCTAATATGCACTAGTTACAAAATTACCTTAGGTATTTATTTATTTTTGCAAATGTGAAGTGTATTTTGATTTGAGATTTTACTTAACTTTTATAGAATTCCCTTAGCACAATTATCTAATATTATCAAAATGACTACCCAAAATCCATAAGAAAATTAATATGACCCTTATGTCACCAATGTTTCGAGCATCAAGGTTAGAATAAGTATTTGCTGACTCGTAGAGCTTTACGATATTTTTATTTCTATAATATACCTAATCTCCTTGAAGACAAATAGGTATTTATTTGCGTTTTTCTTCGATAACTATTTATTTGGTCCTATTTTGTTTATTATTGAATTGATCCTAATTTGATTGAATGATGTAGATTTCTTTCGTAAAATAAAATAAATTGTATTTTTAAAATGTTTATTTTCTTATAGAAACAACCAATTGGTTGATTACTGGTACTTTTATAGTAACTTTAAACAATTATTTTCATAAAAGTCTTATAATATTAGGAATCTGTCTTATGGTGCTAAACTAACTTTGTACACTACAAGTCTTTGTCTCAAGATTTTTTAATTTAGCTTTACAAATTCATGAATTTCTTAATAAGAATTCAATATCGATCAATGTATAGTATAATCTATACAAATAAACTATAGCTTAAAACTAATGACTAGATAACAATTCTTATAAATGTATTATATAGCTAATAACTTATTGGAAGTTTAATACATAAGGCTATATATACTAAGGCACAGCGGATTTTAGAATCACTTATATAAAACAACTAAATGCTTATGTGGAACATATAAATGATCGTTTCAGTCTTTATAATGTTATTCCATCGATGTATGAAATGCGATAAGGGTATTCGTTCGATGTTCAGTCGGCGGAATGCATCGATGGGGTCGTTATAGTCTACCATCATTCCCTCTCATTAGGAATATACTGATTGCGCTTAATTAGAGGTTCACTCAGAGTCCCAGCGCTCCAGCGTTCGGGTCCTTCTTGAGGAATACTCGTTTTTTCGTAATCACCAAGCCGCTCATTGGCTGCACTTTGATCACCGCAATGCTCGGTATCTGAGGAAAAAGAAAAATACGTTTAGTCGAAATGTTTAAGTAATACAATAATGTCTGTAATATGAGCCATGCGGATTAGTTTCTCAGAGCTTTGATAATGAAATAAGGAACCTCAACAAGTCTATATAATACCGCACTATGACGCGATACAATTCCCATGAACGAAACTGGTATCACCAGATGTTTGCATAGCGCTTAGCAAATATTGTAACACGTGTGCGTCGCTCACCGCCCTTCTATTTCCTCTTGAGATTTCGTCTTCCGGCATAATAAATTAATAGTCGACGAAGCGGCTCTAAAATATTTTTTGCAAATTTTAATTCCATGGTTTTTTGATATGGCGCTACCTAGTCTTCTAAGATTGGACCATATGGTGTTACGTTCTTACTGACCGGATGCTTCGTATTAACTGTGAGATATCAATAAAAAACATAATAAAACGTGTTTCCACTTGTAGTAAATTAGATGCCTCCTGTTCTTAATACTACTTATTATTAGAATAGACCACTTTTTATGTGCAATTTTCCAACTACATGCGGGGCGAACCACAAGATTGTTAGAAGTAATTGCTGTTCGGATATTGAAGCAAATAAGACGATATATTGCGGGCTTCTTAAAAACAGTGCAAAGAAAAATTCACCTATGACGATAAAAAATCTTACCTAACCTCGAGAAAACTTTATGAAGGGACATATTTTAAGATTCGCTATTGTAGGAGACGCACTATTGTGTCCTTTAATTTAACAATGAAAAGGTAAAGCCTACGGAATGGTTCAATGCTTAGACATAATAGTACGATGTGTTTACTTTTTGCTCGAAAGATAGGACCCCCATTCAGGTTGTGCAATATAAAGGAACAGAGTTGATCCTGACGGTAACCGTGACTAACGGATCCGATTAGAAAAAAAACTATATGAACGAATTTGAAATACCACCTACCTGCCAGGAATTTAGCAAAGTTATTACAAGTACCTATTTTAAATCCAGGTACAAAATCAAATTCCATAATCTCTTAACATGTTGGCCAATCTATGATAATTTTAGACCTTGTAACAACATTCGGCGCGACAAATGTAAACAAGGTTGTGATAAGGATTCAGTTATCAAAGCTCTGAAGATAATGTAAACATGCTCTATGTATTCATTCATAAAATGTATAATAAATAGAATAAGAATATGCTTAGTATCAGAGTGGCACAGTTGATATAAAAATGTTATCAATGACATTAAAGTAATTAATAAAAATACTTCATGTATATAATATAGGTAGGTAATATATGGAGGCTCACCTTAAATCACTGTTGTTGCCACCATGATATGACATCGAGGAGTTCTTCATCTTCAGGACTCATAGGTTCGTAAGAGTCATACGCGTCATGACAGCTGGCCCCTGGTGAGCTTTCAGACACTAAGGATGGGGCCGGTGAATGAGACTCTTCCGATAGGGGAGGTGTTTGAGGTCCACTCGTCGACAGCCCCAATCCCATTTGTGTTTCTGAACATCCTTCCTCGCTATCTTCTAAAAGGCGCTTTAAGCTTTTTATGTATTCCACTGCTAATCTTAAAGTGTCCACTTTACTCAATTTCCTCGAGGATCCCCTTCCTCCAGCCAAGGCTGCGGAAACCGCCGACGGAATATGTTGACGAAGTGCCGCAAATCCATTGTTTACTTGTTTTACTCTGTTCCTCTCCCTGGCATTTCTTCGGGCCACGGAAGCAGGTTGAGTCGGATAAGGCTGATGAAGATAAGATTTTTTCTTGCACCGGTTGGGATCAACCGGGGCAGGTGCCAGCCTTCGCTGCACATTCTGGAGGTGCGTTAACTTCTGGTCAACGCCGAGATTTTGGTAAGTTTGGATAGTAGCCATCGGCATCGCGAATACGAGAACCTGTCGATTTGTTTCGAGAGAGCACGAGTGCGTGCAGCGCGGAGGTCGCCGGTGGATTGGCGGAGGTGGCGCGCACCCCCGACGCTAAGTAGCGCGCGCGCAGGCGGGTGGCGGGCGGCGGCGGGCGCGGCTGGTCGCGCGCGGCGCGGCGGTGGGGCGCGTGCCGGTCGCGCGCGCTCTCGGCTCGCACGCTCACTGCCCTCCCCCCTCCCCCTCCCCCCACTCCCTCCACTCGGCTACTTGTTGCGATCAAAATACGCCGGCGCTTATTATGCCGTAGAGCAGTAAGCTCGCGCCGCTATTGTTGCGCGTAATTATCCCGTCCATTACCATGTTCGGAAGACGAGATCTACTCGCGTCTATTTAGAAGTCGTTAAGTAGAATAGGCGCTGTAAAACGTTCCACGACGATATTGTATTATTAATGTCTCGTAGCTTTTGTTTCGGTTTTTGTTAAATTAGCAATGTTAACTTTTTTTGTTTTTATTGTTAATAAATATAATGATTCGTTTGAAATCGTTGTATTGCATTTTATCATAAAGTAGGTGCAGTAAATTAAGAGTACCTACCTATTTGGTAACCATAGCTTAGTAGCCTCTAAGCTTGATCTTCATTACATTCCTACGCACTAGTCAGTAACTATCTTAATTGTAGACATGTTCCCTTTCGCTAATTGCTTGCATTACAACCTTAGTTTATTTATATTGGATGCCTAGTGTTTTAAGTTTATCTTACTTAAAACTATAAAAATATATTAAGATTTCTTCCACAGTCGTAAACAGTTGACTCAGCGAATTAAGTTCCTCTAGAACTTTTAACTCCGATTTTAACTCCCTATACATGAAGTTAAACCTAAATGTATTAAATAGTTCAATGTGATAACTACACACAAGTGTTTTAATATATGTATTTTAATTTTTTACGCACATAATATAATACTCATGTGATTTTACTTAGGTTATTTTAAAGCTTTCTTGTGAAGAATAAGCAAATCATCAGTATGTGAGGTCCGCATAAGTATCGTGTATTATTAGGCACTTATGGGATATTTTAAATTGTGTTTCTTACTATAAAATATTTTATAGTCGCAGTAAAAAACAGTTATTATTAAATAACCCCTATTCTTAAATGAGATCAACGTTATTAATATTTTTGACTTTATTATGTTTTGCATAAAGTTAATAAAATAAGTTATAAGGTTATAAAAAAAAATTTTTTTTATTTAATTTACGTTGTCAATTTTAAAATAAAAACTGACCAGGATAATGTTAGCAAACATTCCAATTAAAAGTCTAAAAAAATATTTCCCTTTGAAACATATGTTGGCAGAACGATCAATCGGTTCTAGTTATTACTAATTAACTTACTTTAATAATATAGGCATATTATATAAAATTAAGAATCTATTATATAATAAGACTGAGTTCAACCGTCAATTTAGATTCGGTAAATTGGTAATTTATTTACATCTTATTTCAACATAGGCGTCGCTAGATTTGGTAACATTTAAACGGCCAAAAAAAGCTATTTACATGTTTGAAAGAAATACTGCAAACAAAATACGGAATAAATCTCGCTTTCGTTATACCTACATGTGAGGGTGGCGTCAGGTTATAGGCAGGTGCAGTAGCGTGCGACACCCTGATCAGGGACGCCGGACGGGTGACGTGGGCAGGAGTCGTACGGTGTGGTGGAATGTCACCTGTGAATGAACGTTCTATATATGAATGTGTTATGAAGGGTTTACCTGTAGGTGCTAGAAATATTGATTTTTAAACGACGATTATGGATATGACACGGATTTTAACTATCCTATGAGTAGGGTATATTATTTTATGAATGTGCAATGATGATATGTAACAAAATTATATATTGACTCTGATTTTGTATTTGAATGCTTAAAAATTTTATTTAATACAATAATGCACTCAAAGTATATGGCTACATTGCCTACAAATAGGCTTACCTTTGCTTCTACACTTTGATCAATTGATTTTTTAAATCAAAATTGAAAATAATAACATAGTTAATTTTTATATTCCAAAGTAGGTATTATGTATATTTTGTGCTCCATAACAATTTTAAATAACAAGTCAAAATAGTTTAAAAACTAAACCACCCCTAAGTATGTTAAACTAGCGCCATCTACAACCAACCCTTAATACTTGGAACTAAAATCGATACACGTTTGAGCCATTAAAATAATTGCAAGTATAATCCCATAGATGGCGTAAGGTACAAACCCGTAGGGGTAGTAACCATAAAAGGTCGGGGTGCTATTCTAATTATTTTTATTTTTACTCCTGCTTGCGATAGAGGGCATTAAAATATGCACATAATTTAAAGGGATGTAGTTTTAATTACGTATTTCTTACTATGGTGTTTTTTTTAAGAAACCTATGGATTTCTTATAAAAATAATTCAATAAACAACAGTAAATATTACAGCTACGATTTATATCTATCACGACTGGTGCTACGAAGTGCTACGAAAACCATTTATCGTAGAACTTTTACTATGCTGCGACTGTGTTTTATATCTGTACCACTCTAGCAAGTAACTAATTACTAGCACTACTAAAGTTTACTGCAACTAAAATGTAATAAAGTTATTTATTAATTGTTTAATTAAGCTTTCGTCTAACTTAAGCTTTAGTTAAGTTTTTGGATAACACGAACGATATATTTTACGAGGGGTTATTGATTCCGATGTGTATGGTATCTTTATTTGATTAATTAACTATCAATGTTCCGTGAGAACTTTACCATTTTAATGCGTCATTAATTTAATGTTTAATTTTATTTAGTTAGTTTCATTAAGAATAAAGTGATTGGCGCCACAATTTACGTTAACTTGCCGTATGTTTTCTGAAACGGCTTTCTATTTATATATTTAGCAATATTTACCTTGCATGCTGGAGTCATATCATCTAAGTTTTGTGAATATCTATAGGTAGATGCATATAAATAATGTTCGAAAGATTTACAAAGCAGTTTTAAATTACTTGGGATTATTAATTTCTTGCATCGCTTTCCTATTGGATATAGCTGTCAAAGATGACATAAAATCTCAATCAAGGTAATATTATGATGAATTATCTTGTGCACTCGATCGATAATTTAATTGTATTACAAAGCCTTTGACTTAATGGATTGAGAAAGGATGCCGACCACTTGCACAGAGCCGCGGCCCAGTGGAGGCGAGACACTTGCAGCAGGCAACCCCACCAATGTAATTACGCTGTCATTCCGCGAATTTATCGATATTTTTAATAACCGCATCGGTTTCACGAATCAATTCCATTCAACGTCAGAAATGTGTTATTAAAATAATAAATGCCAAACGCTATACCTAGAGAGAATCGTGTAAATAGTAACTTAATGTTTTATTTAATAAATTATGCAGTCAGCTAAAGTTACATCGATGTTATAGTCGATGCTACACGCAATACAAATGATAATACCACGTCTGCGGACACAGACAGATTCTGATTGTCATCGAAACAAACGTCGCTCGACGCTTTCACTGCGTAAATATCGCTAGGTAACCGGCTATAACTCCTAGCCGTCCGGAGGCCTATCATTTACGAAATAGCAATCGCAAATAAAATGCAACGTGTTTGTGTACGCGTTGGGTATTAGCGATGTTGAGCGCAAACATCGCGGTCGGGTGTATAATTTCGCGGCCGCTGACACGGTGCCTCTTCAACGTGGTTGCAATTCCACAATATATCACATGCTCGCGTACGCCGCCACAGTGTATAATTCGTGTAATTTATAGGATACCGTCGACTAGTAGCAAGACGGCCGACACGGTTAATAGCGCGTAACCACGCGACAGACGTATCGTGTACACTCGCCGCTATAACAACGCTCCGGGCACGCCCCGGGCACGGGCACGGGCACCGGCGCGATCCGAGATGGGCATTTGATTAAACGGGTCTACATGAGTGCTCGCACTAACGTCTAAGCTAGATCACTTAAACCTGAACAGTAGTTAGAATAAATGGATGCATTTTATGGACTACATACGCGTATGCTCAACACATATAACTCACGCTCATTACCGTTGATCGCCTCTGAAAATGCTATTATAGTAGAATGACCGATCAGTGATAATGTCAGAACACAGATATGTGATTTCAAATCAAGGAAGACAGGGCAGTCTTCGCATTTCAGATCCAGAGCTTTCCCACCGTAAATGTCATTTTAATAATATTAATATCGTAATAAATTTAAACAGCGACTGTACTTGCATACGTATCGAGCGCCTGTATTTAAACAACGAGGCATTTTTATTTATTTCCACAGTATAAAGTTCGCACACCATAGTGAATGTAGCGCTTTTGTTTTTATTTCACGATCATATGTTGCGATTATTCATTTATCAAACAAATGGCGGAGCTTCATCAAACGAATATCTTTCCGATCTTGAACTTGGTTCGTTTATAATATTAATTATTAAATTTATACTGAGGTGTCGATGGGAACAAGCTTTATGCGCTATTTAAGAATTCAGCTGCTGAGACTAAGAACTATTTTACCATAATGACTATGCGATGTGAGTTTAATAATTTATTATATCATTTTATTCAATGTTTCACTATTAATGGGCATCACTTAATCGTACGTAATTATTAAAAGTGCATTTATTTTCACCAGCATCGGTAGCATATACCTACCTACTGAACGGAATCCTATAATTTGAATTTGTTGATTTATAGAAGACTAGTGGCTCCCCGCGGTTTCACCCGCGTACCCGGGAGGTCTTCCATTTTCCCGGGATAAAAAGTAGCCTATATGTTAATCCAGGTTATAAGCTATCTTTATTCCAAATTTCATTCAAATCCATTCAGTAGTTTTTACGTGAAAGAGTAACAAACATCCATACATACATACAAACTTTCGCCTTTATAATATACTAGTGGCTCCCCGCGGTTTCACCCGCGTACCCGGGAGGTCTTCCATTTTCCCGGGATAAAAAGTAGCCTATATGTTAATCCAGGTTATAAGCTATCTTTATTCCAAATTTCATTCAAATCCATTGAGTAGTTTTTACGTGAAAGAGTAACAAACATCCATACATACATACATCCATACTTACAAACTTTCGCCTTTATAATATAAGTAGGAAGTAGGATATATCAATATCCATTGGTACCTACATTATAGATAAAATACTATAGAAAGAAATTACATTAATTAAGTACATACACAGGTTCGGAATATAGGTACTCACAACAAAATAAAAAGGCAATGTATTTTTCAGATAGGTATAAAAATAAAGTAATTATATAAATATGCGTAAGTAAGTTTATGGATACTCAACAACTATATATTGCTACTCAAAAACAAAATGTATTTGATTAATCACAAGGATTTATAAATTAGAGGGCGCAAAACAATTATACATACTTAACGTGTGGCTTAATTGAGGTACATGCGGAGTGCCTCAGGCGAATAATAAGTTTGTATTTATATGAACACATGTGCTTTCATTACAGTAACAACTAATTAAATAATTAATTATCTCACTCATGAAGATAAACACAATAATTATGGTTATTTAAATACTTTATGAGCGATTTCAATAATAAGCTCTTCGCCGTTTGTCAATCATAAGTCAAAATTCTATTGTTGAATTATATTTTCTGTTAATCTGTATTGGTATTTATTGTTATATGTAGTATATTTGTAAAAATAACACTAGATTTGTTTATTGATTGACATTGATGTTTCTTTTTCCAATCGAAACATTTTATACCTACATTTTATTTATAAGAAGTATTTAATAACACAATATAATTAGTTCTCAAATCATAAATTTCCAATTAAAACACAAACTTACCAACAGGAATCCAATTCCAATAAGAAACTACTTCACAAACGCGAATGCTTGTTAGTTCGCCAAACCACTTCAACTACGTAAGTACAGTAAAACAATTTCCTACTAAATTTATTCTAAGATTCTAAGCATAGCTAAATGAGAACCGTTACAGGCGTAACAAACCATGCCTATTGTTGCGTCGACGGCTCCCATTGGCCGAAGCTCAGTCTCTATTGAAACTGCCCTCCAATCACGGCGGAGAGAGGCTCTGTCTAGTCATAGATTTGTTTGTCTTGGAAGGCTGTTAGGTAAGTCCGTATGCAGGTATTCTATAGATAATTTACTCGGAAAACGTGAGGGAACATAAATGAATGACCACAATTGAAAAAACAAATACTTTTATTTAGATTATAAGGAAATCATATACGGAACTAATAAAACAATAACACCTGCAGTAGTAAAAACTGTGTCGCAATTATTTATGGTCAGTAATTTAAATATAAAAAATTATATCTAAGCTTACATTTGTCTGATAGTATTATAATATATATATAAACCAATTAGAATATTCTACTACTAATTTAGCTTATTCTATTATTCTAGCTTCTACTAATTTAAAGTCAAAGAACATAGCAGACTCCTTCAACTCGATAAATATTCTAGCTGCACCTGCCTATTAAGAAACGGAATAAAAATAAAATCTAATTTGACGCGCCTTATAAGATTCTCACTGAAAATGGTAAAGGAATTCTTTGCCATAGATGATAATCTATGCAGGATATTTTTCACAATGAGTTTCCAATATCAAAAAAAAACTTTTTACCATGAAATAGTAATTTTTAACTATTCAATTGTTTACATATTCTTCGTCAAATTAACTGCTATTTACAAGTGGGTTTTGTTATGATAGCCTTTTGCAACTTTTTGTCTAATCTAAATAGGTATAACTAATAGGAAATTTAAAATTAAGGAGTTTGTATTTCGTTTTGTAGATATAAAAACGATACCTACATCATATCACTTATAAATTCATTCATTATAATACAAGTCATTGTGTCACCGTTGATGCATCAGCGACTCAGCGTCAGTTCTCCAAAAGGACAACGAGTACTAAGAAACCGACCTCCATTCATAAGGTCCCATTAACTCTGAATTAATTCCAGTCACATCAACACTTTGACTTCCGAATACGCATCACTATGGAATAGAGGTCGGAACTTTTACTTTTTATTCATGTGAAAAAACAAAACGTACACGTCACGTAGAGATAATTTCACCGTCATTATTGTGAACGTGTCATAATCTGTGACGAAACGTTTGGCGCCACATTTTTATTGTTTCCTCGGATGGTGGTTTTGTTATTTGAGTGTTGCTAGTTCTATAAAAAAAACTAGTAATAAAACAAAAATGTTGGCACAACTAAAATTAATTAATTTAAATATCAAAATATTGATCTTATAGGTAACATCATATTTTGTTTATTACTGCGTGCTTATTTTACACTTATAGATATAATACATCAAAATAATATAACAAAATCAATGACCATTTTATTTCATGTCGTATGACACAACGACACGTTGTGTACCTAATTATAATCATATAATAAAAATTGTAGTTTTTCCCAAAATAACATAATATTTTAGTGGCAAGTAACAACCTTTTGAACACGTAATTAGATTTTTAATGAGGTTCTTGTAATATTATTCATAGAATAGAATACTTATCAAACATTTGTTTTAATATTATGAGTGTTAGGTGACTGTTATTTAAATAATCAATTATTTAAACGAATGAATTTCTAAGGCGTTTAATCCAAACATAATTACGATATTGTAAATAATAAGAATATTAAATAGATTTCAATTGAGTTGCACAAACTAATAACTACTTGCTTATAAAAGATAACAGTTTATCTCAGAAAATATGTTAGATCTTCCTATTGTTAGTACCTGCTCTGATGCTGAAATATTATTTCCTTATTTTTGTAGGATTACAAAGTTTTAAATTTCAACAATGTTGCTAACATTAAGTTCGAAATAAAATTCGAACAATAATTAAGTATATTGGAGATCAAAATGATGACGTATAATTACATACCTCAATAACATTTTCGGCAAGTAGCAATTTGACAATGGCAATTCAGACGATTGTCAATGATGAAAGTGGCAACGTGATTTCATTCGTTGTACTTACACTTACGAAAAGGAAGTCGCGGAGGATAACTGACGATATGTAATTTAAAATAATAATTGCCGGGCATTTAGAAAGTGGGTTTTTATAATAATTATTTATAGGTGGAAGTTGTATAGGTTGTTTGTTTAGTATTTCAATATTTTATTAAAAAGTATCTACATGTTTGTGAGCTTCTATAAAATTTTCACGTATCCCATTAATTTATTGTAAGACGACTGTTTTATTAACGACGGGGTATTCAAAAATAGCACTTAAGGTGTAATACATTGTTTTTAATATAAAGTACACGGACGATTTGTGTGGGCTATAAGGAAATTAATTTCAATGATCTCGGCACTGGAGACACTTTAAAAATTACTCATATAAGTGTGAACATAATACCACCCGCGACGAACGCGGATTACCTTACATGCAAGTAGGTACCTATGTCATATTGTAGCTATAGGTTATACAAGCGAATAATTAGCCCACTATCAAGAACTAGTAAAAACCGACGGTAGAAGATCATCATGGGCTTGTCAATGGAATAAAATCACCATAAAACTAATTAGCAATCAAAGGTTTTACGATGTTATAAATAAATAAAATGGATCCCAAGTTTTAAGTTCACATGGATTTGCCGTCACTTTTTGTATCGAGACGCGCCGATGAAGACATTCGGACTAATTAAAAGTCTGACTTCTTAAAATGCGTCACACATCAATATGTATGTATTCAGATAATTTACAAACGCAAGCACTAAATGTTCTCCATGTGCATGATACGTTGGGTGCTAACTGCCCATGATGCCAAAGCCTGCTCCAATTTGAGCTCTACTGCTTATGACATAGCGACGTCGCAGAAAACTTACAAATAAACTTTTCCAGTGCGATGATAAGAACCTTAATATTCCAGTAATGGATACAGTTTTACTTTTGTTGTAATTAGCCGGATTGGCCATCATCGATACTACGGGAGGCCGATGAAAAAATTAGAACAGGGCTCAACAATGAAGTATTAATGAAATGCCGATCAATTAACATGATGCCACGGTGGGGTGCATCTAAAAGTGATGCATAAATAACACATTTTCCTTAATCTACACATGGTCGAGTTATAGGCTAAAAACCGATTTACTGGTCGTAAGGGACACGGCGTGATACCGGCCGCGGTCAGCGGGGTGTTTCCATCCACTAGTGTGAATTTACTATGCATCCATAAAATTAATAGTGTTTAACATTCAATGATTCTTAAACTGTTTTTGCAATGCTATGTAGTGGAAAATTCTTATTGGACAAACATTTTTTAATGCGACGTCCGTAATTAGGTATAGACTAAAATGATTAAACATGTAATTTGGATTGATTTTACCTACTAAGATAAAAATGCAGTGAAACTATAATTTGTGCTTTAAAAATGAACTTGTCATTAAGTTTAATATATGCTTTATTTGTGCACTATGTTCAAGCTCTATGGTTATACATCCCACTTTGGTCAGACTCTTCTCAGAATGTAATTACTAGTGTTCATAATATTTAAATTATAATAATTTAACTTACATTTTTTCATATTCTACATTAAATTAATCAAAGAGCTATTTTCAGTCTATACCTATAGACAATCTATTCTTAAATTAGGCAGGTGCTATACCTGTTTACAGCTAATAGATCTTTTAATAGAAATAGGTACCACTTTTGCTTCATAAAATTCTAACTTTATTTCATTTAATATCGGTGAAGGGGCGCACTTAAAGGAGATTACGCGGGTTGCTTTTTTATTCGAGAAGAAGCCGCCAAGATCAGTTAATATGGTGAACAAAATAAAGTGCCAATGAAATTACCGGATCGCTTAGTGAGTATATACAATTATGCGAATATAAAAGATCCTCACTTAATAAAGTAGTAGATTTTACACAGAATCCAGACATGCTACATGTGCTCAAAGCCAGTTCCAAAATAATCGCCAGTAAGAATTTAAATAAGGTGCCAATTAGAAGCAGGGTCGCGAATACGGTCGCATTCTTATAATGTCTTTTAATATTTTTATGTGTACGACATTAAATATTTGACGTTTATTACTTAATAATAAAATCGTGGTAGTAGCTGTCGTAGTGCTGCGATGTAAATAAAATAGCCAATAAAAAGTTCGAGTCCGGTCAATTATAAACTTTTACTTACATTTCTTTTTCCATATTTTAATGTCA
Source organism: Thyatira batis (assembly GCA_905147785.2). Lineage (NCBI taxonomy): Eukaryota > Metazoa > Arthropoda > Insecta > Lepidoptera > Drepanidae > Thyatira > Thyatira batis. The sequence continues at coordinate 4,182,851 of LR990490.1, forward strand.
TCAAATGATGTTTTTAAGAGTCTTATAATTTAAATACCTACAACCAGTCGCGATGGCATAATTTTATGTACTTTAGAAATGGTAGAGATACTATAAGTACGAATTTATATTTTTAAATAGAGTGGGTTGGTCACAAAACAGGTAACCGTTTCTTATATTTTGTACCTAATACAAATATGTAATCATTTATTAATTAATAAAAAAGTTTAAGGAGTATGTTATACTACTACATAGCTCTAAATTTTATTAAAACATGTAGGCGTAGGTACATATCGGTTCCCAGTAAAACTAGTTCATATAAATTCGCATACTTCCACCGCAAACTGCGTGTGGTAAAGCGAAAAAGTAACTTTTGAAACGTGAAACAATAAATCAAAGTACAAAAAATACGTGTTACCATGGTCCGTTGTTTACACATACGCATCGACTTTGTCGCGAGCCCTAAAAACACCGAGACCTGCACTTGAGCCGCTTAAGGCGAAGGCATTCGACTTGTGCCCTTACTGAGGTAGCGTAAGTTGGACATAACTTGTTTAATTAAAGATTTTCTGCCTCTCATCTTTGATATATTGTCAATTTAAATATTATCAACATACGAATGGTTTTTAATGATAAGGTATTGTTTTAATTGACGTTAAACGCCTTTTAACTGACTGCTTTGTATTTATTCATACTTATATGGTAATTTAAAAGTGGCAACAAAATAAATATAAATAATGTAAAATAGTAGATTTTGCTTTTCAATAAGTCAACTTGATCAATAAGTAATGTGTTGGTTACGAAATATTATAATTAACTATATACTGATATATTTTATTTGTCTACAACTGCGACTTAACAGTCGTGTATTGTAATAAATACTTCTCTTTCCTCATTACCTTACCGCCCAAACCGACGACATGCAGAACACAAAAACGGCAAATGACATACGCCAATATACGAGCAACGAATTCACTTAGTGAAATTGAGAAATAAAGGAATCTTTTTTTTCATATCAGAAAGTGCTCTAATTGATATTTTATTCAACGGTTTTGCTCTTTGGGTGGCGGAACATAAAAATATCAATAATGAATATGACACCAACGTCGTCGCTGCGGTACTTTTGTTTGTTTATTGAATGTATTTTGTTAAATAAATTCATACACGACTTAATTTACATTGTTTGCGGAGATAAACTTAAATAGATACGCGCTTTGGCTAGGTAGATTAGACCTACTGTTATTTAGGTACCATGAATTTAGTCATATCTAGTACTTAATGAAGAGACACATGTCTAATGGAACTTTATATATTTTATATTATATTATTTTAATACAATATTTTGTTCCCTAAATTACATACAAAATTGTAATGCTAAAAATGAATTTTAATTATAATATCTATACTTTTTGACTGGATACACAATGATATCAACCTGTTATTTAATACTCATACAAAACAGGCAGATGTTACCTAACTTGGCCAATTAAAAATAATAACATGATTGATTCATACAAAAACAAACCCTTTTCATCAAAACAATTGATTTGATGTCTTATTCAAAATCAAATTACACGTTTCACTTGACTAGAGTAGTTTTATTTTTGTTTTATTAACTACATAGTAGTTGTGTGTGGTATAAAAACCTTATTAACAAAAAAGCTTTCGTGACAATCCGTATTAATAATAACGTCCGTATTTTGGATCCAAATTATACTAATTAAGAATTCGGTGAGTTACTCTATCGTTCCATTTTTTACCGGGGATAATAGTGTGTTTTTTTTTCAATCAAAATTTGTAACAACCCTTCCGTTTGAGTTGAAATAATATTTTTTGTTACTACATTTCGTGTTGTACTGATTGCATCAGTTGAACAGTGACAAAATACTCGGGCCCAGCTCTTTTGTCGTGACGTTCAGTTTTGTCCATATAGAGATGTGTCTCACGATATTTTAACCTCATGTCATTATTAAGACATCACTTACCCGGTGGCTTGGAAGATTCTCCTTACAGATAAAATTACGACCATTTATATCGAGTCCGTATAAATGATTTGAATGAAGGTTAGGTAATGTATTTTGTGTTATTTATTACATAGGAATTTTAATTTGAGATAATGAGATTGATTTATAAATTAACTAAAATGGTAGATAGGTACATAAATAAATTAATATAATGTATTAGAGAAAGTTTTAAAGTTACAGTGAAAATTTAAGAAGTAGTATATTAATGTGATGATAATCTTGTTTTTTACATCTGTCAAATGAGATATGTCTAAAAATAAACGCGTAACCTAGTTTTGGTTAGGTCACTATGTGATGTAGTAAGTATGTAAAAATATATTCAAGATGGCCAGGGTATATGTATCAAAACATTCTGATACAAAACATTTTAACGATAAAATCATATATTTTTAAAATATATCTTACAAAAATCAATGTTGTCATAGTATGCTTAATTAAATAATCGAACCTGTGACTCAAATGAATTTGTCACCAAAATGTCAACAAATCGTTGCTCAATCACTCGTGAACCTCAAATGTACCGCACTGGCGACAAAGGAAGGTATTAATTAGATGGTTGCCCTTAATTAAATTGTGACGTCTCAGCGAATTTCCCTAAGGCTCACTCGGTGGTCGTCCAGGTAAACGTTAGAACTCCATACGAACTTTATGGGAGTGGCAGTAAATGTAACATTTTAACGATTATCAATTAAAGAGTAATGCCATTGCCGCCGTCATTAACCATGGCAATAAAATTATATAAGAGTACGCGACAGCTTTATTTTCTCAAGATTCTAGTCCGGAAATTACTTTAAAATATCGAAGCTTTTATGTAATGTAAATAAAATATGCAAACATTAAATATCTACCCAATAACTCTACATTGTATTCCAACAAGAACAATATGAATAAGTAAGGAAGCATTTCAAAGTTGCAATTATATTTTTCCACTTAATCATAAAATTCGGTCAATGATCTTAGAGAATAGATAGATAATTAAATTTCAAAGAATAAGTTATTAAATTGATGAGCGGCAATATACTTTAACAAAAAAGGTGTTAACCACAAAGAATATATTCATATTTGTGTTTAATTAAGGAGTTTTCATGCTATAAAAGGAACAATCTAATAACGGGGGTGGGATAAAACGCGATCGTAGATCTTGGGCGGGGCAAAATAACCAAAAAATTCGGAAGTCTCATCCTAATTTCTTCTTTAATATATTTTGGGATAGGTAAATTTTAATTAAAAATTGATAATATTTTTGTTACACTATATAATTTAAATTAGGAAATTACAGTTAAAAAAATTACTTTTATTCAAAACTCTAGTATTGTTCGAAGCTGGAAATAATAAAGTTCTATTCGAAGAAATTCCTATCAATAAATAATTAATTAATTTGTTATATAAAATAAATCCATATAAAAGGTAACCGCTGGGAATGGTTAACAATGACATATTAGTATCATCACGCTGCCCCCGTTTGATGCTTCCCAGTGCTCTGTGGCCAATTTTCCCAGCGAGTGGTCTGTCATGCTGAGCTTTTGTCAATCACAAGTCATTAATCAAGGTCGAATTATGGGTTTGATTCGTTTTATTAAGATTTGATTCGGTGCCAAATGAAAATTTTACTCAACCAACCGTTACTTTGATGTTTACCTGTGGTGATTAAGGAATTCCGACAGCCACTTAGTTCTATCGGGGGATAAATTTTGAATCTAAATCGTAGGGGTATGAACCGTTATGGTGTGTGACACTGTTTGTACTAAATACGTTAATAGATAGAGATTAGAGATGTATATATTTTGATGTTCTACAAATATTAACTCAAAATACCTATATCCTTATAAAGATAGCCTTTGAAACATATATATTCATACACACAAATATACACGACTAGCTGCCTCCCCGCGGTTTTACCCGCGTAGTTCCCGTTCCCGTGGGAATACAGGGATAAAACATAGCCTATGTTACTCGGGGATAATGTAGCTTTCCAAAGGTGAAAGAATTTTTGAAATCGGTCCAGTAGTTTCGGAGCCTATTCATTACAAACAAACAAACAAACAAACAAACAAATCTTTCCTCTTTATAATATTAGTATAGATATGGTCGTGTAATCATTTACCTAACCAAAACGTCAACTGACCTGTTAATGTTTCAAGTTTGATACACATATATTTTTTACGGGGCCTCAAGAAAAGATCAAGTTAAATGCTTTTGCTATGGTAATAAAAATAATCACTAAGACTTACATTACAGATGTAACAGGATAAAACAGTCGTTCGAATTCCAACAAAAAACAAGACAGCGCTATTTTGTTTGAGTGATCCGCCAAACGATTTAGTAGACTTACTTATAGAATGTGATCAAAGCCCAGAACAAGTTGCCAAACATGTTGGAAGCTGCACAGTTAAACATGGTCATAGAGTGTAGGGTAGCATTACTCGCGTTGGGAATACTAATGAGTGCTGCAAACTATTTTAGAACACATTATTAACATTAAAAAACAGGTCACATAATGTAAAATGCAGTGGGTTTGATCCTCACTTTATATTGTTGGAATCAAAAATGGGTGATAAAGACAGTGATAGGAATTATGGAAGGTATGAAAGGGACTTCCGAGCGTAAAGGCAGGTGTCGCAATACATCTGCGCGTACGCACTCACTGGCACGTGCGCCTCAACGAAGACTTCAGCCGAATATTACTCTATGACGATTTTCAGACGCATTGATTTAACAACAAACTAATATTGATTGGTACCAATCCATTTACACTTAAGTACCTAATTATTTAAAATATTATGACGGGCTCTAAAATAAGTACGTAACGTTATGATTATGACGAATGCAATCAAATGATTGCAGCTGCAAGTTTTTATTTAATCGAAGATATTTTTTATTATTTCAAAAGTAAGAACGTCTTAATTAAAGTGATCGACAACATTTATCTACAAAAAGTATGTAGTTATGGAATATTAACGTGTAGGTACCAACAAGATAAATAATAATTGATCTCCATATGTCATACCTGGATCATAATTGAAAAGTTTAAGTCATGTGCACTTTTTTAGCATCATTATTAAATATCTTGTGCACGGCACGAGCGGTCGCCAATTTTATAGCCAATTTTAAGAGCAGGAAGCTTGCGCGTGCGACAGGCTGATTTCAATAATAAATCGATGCCCCCACAATTCACCAGTGGACAGCATTTGTTGGTAACACTAGCCTGAAATTATCGACATTGCCACAAAATGTACGGGGCGGGGAGCAACGGTTTCTTCAGAGTTTGCTGATTTTTTATAGCGGTAGCAAGAACTGACGATTAAGGGGTTATTAAGCCTTGGCACATCGATATTCGCATCATGCATGATTGTAACATGTTAGTGTTGTATGCCATACTCGTGGTTTGGACAGCTTTCAATGTAATGTGGTTTGGTCGGAGTAGGAAGGTATCGTACTCTGAATAAAAACACCGTATTAACTGCGTATGTACGTGCTATCTAGACACAAAACGTTACCTTTAATTTCGTGTCGGCCCATATATCTTTAGGAATATTGTATCGTATCATGACCGTCCTCCTCCGATCAAATTTATACGATAATTTCACCGAAATCGTTTCTCGTACGCACGTGACGGGACGAGACGATGTCGCGACGTCCCGCATTAACGTCTATCAACACACTGCCATTATCTCGAAATATTGTTATAATTGAATTACAATCTTCTCAGTTTTCGGGAACGCTTAAATATTTTGAGGGCACTCAAAAAACCGATTGAAAAACTTTAGGTTAACACCTCAAATGAGGCGTCGGCTTGTTAAAAAGCTATTAATAACATTTTAGACGTATTCCAATAAACGTTTTAACACCTTTTCCCTAAAGGTATCATTAGGGTTGTTATTGCGCGTCGCGTTCGATCGCTTGATTGTTACCAATGAGTTCAGAACAGGTTCGATTTTGTATTAATTTAAAACAAGAGGTCAACGTCGAGAGCATGCCCGTTATTTTGGCATTTCAAGGTAATTGGAAAACTTACAAGTTATTTTAGCTTCTGAAATAGTGTAGGTATTATTGATTTAGGCTTTCATTAGTGAACAGTAATTTTATGTGTATAATCTCCCTTTTCGTTATTTTAAATTTATTTTCCAGTTGGAAACTCTGCATACCAACGTAGGTATATGTATGTTTAAGGTATATCATGAATGGTTGTTTTTCTTACCCTCCAATGCAAACAATGTATTTCCATATATTAATCGTCGTGCGGTGTTTAAAATGGATCGATAGATATACGAGTATGTAATACGAAATCAAATAAATTGACGGTAGCCGTTGAGCCAAAAATTTATTAATCAAGCAGTAAATAAAGCAATCGGGGAGTTCATTAAAGGGTTTAAATTTTATCTGTGCAGTTTATGTTAACCACCGAGCGCGGTACGTTCGCATGGCGGCGGCGGCGCGGGCGCATCCGATACCGAATCGAACTAATTGGAACTTTGTACCAACTAATTAGAATAAGTTGTGGTCGTTCAGACCCAAATTTATTTCGGAACGATCGCGATGAAGCGGCGAAATTACTTTTTCTTTTATTATTGTAACACAGTGTTTAACCTTTGTAGATCATCCAAAAGATCCGCATTGTCCCTATGAATTTTTACTTACGTATGAAATGTGGGAATATTAAATATTTAACACTGTAATCTTAAGCCATGTAGTGCAAACATAAGATAGATGACAGATGTATAGGTAGGTAATAGGTAACATAAGGTAGATATGTATAGATCCACCGCTAACACAAACAATAAAAGGTAATTAATGTTATTATAATCTAGACCAGTCTAGGTGTATCCTGTACCATGTAAATTGATTAAATAAGTTGACGGTAAAACAAACACCGCATGCGGGTTCCTAATAAATAATCCATTAGGTATTTTTATTTCCCTCACAATTGCAATGTTTTAAGCTTACACCAGTTCTTTGTGACAAAAATGGTGCAGATTGTATAAAATACAGTCAATGGTAATTTTATTACAATACATTATTCATAAAAATAATTCGTATTCATTGTACGTGTTATGAGCAACCATTCATCACATATTTATATTACTACTTGAGTAAAATAAACTGCCATCGACATTTTAATATAGTGTTAAAATGTTATTAAAGTTACGGAAATGAAATAACATTGAAAACTCCTTTTTGTCTCTGTTTCTTTGCCTATTATAACGTGTGGTTATATTTTTGCGTAAGAATGCTAATAAATAAAACTTAGCTTACATTTTTGATATTATTTTCGTATTTTTTTAAAGTCAATAGGAATATCTGACATTAATTATTATTATAACCCAACCTATTTTAAGTTAAGTTATATTTTTTTTTTGGACATTTTTCACACACGGCCAATCTGATATTTCTTAGACTTATATAAATATTTACATCCAGACACAGGACAAACAGACATATTCATGTATACAAATGTTTGTCCTGGGTGGGATTCGAACCCACGACCCGCGGCTTGAGAGTCAGGGTCACTAACCACAAAGCCAACCGGGCTGTCAACCTATTCAAAATAACCATAAATATTTCACACGAATCATAATGACCATGGTTAAATCACGAACAAATTGTTGTACGTCAACCATTAATAGCAGTGACAGGTCAAAGGGCCACTAACGGACGTAAAGTTCCCGTAATCATTAGTTACTTAGTTGCAAGCTCATTCATATACACTCTAACATCCCTTCCTGTACATATATAATATTTGCAGAAATTATTATTTTTAAAAATTATTTATGGAAATAATCAATAATACATTTGAAATAAAATCTTCCTTGAAAAGATATTGTTGGTTAAAAACATACCTAAAATTATTATATTTATACATATTATTATGAGTTTTATCTTTCTTATATTTATCAGTTTATTTAATATTAATGCTTGCGCCATTCAATATTCATAATTCTCACGCTCAAAACATGTCACATAATGATTTGCGGCAAGATAAAACATTTAGTCATTATCACCATCGGAACGGAAACACCAACACAAAAATTGTCCACGCAATGTTTACTTTGAATTTCCGTCATTTCACTGAGGGTCCAAAATACCCACAATTAAGGGGTTAATGGCCATATCCATGTTTGTGGTAGATTCTCACACATCGCGTTATGAATGCCTTGGCATTGATAGGCTTGACCATAATTTAAAATATCACGCCGAATATATAGGTAATTATGGTAACCTATGACCACAAATAAATATGTTATTTTATTTTGAATTTTTTTGTACTTATTAGTTACTCAATTATATTTCAAGTATTTATTTTGCAGTTTTAGTATCTACATAATAGAAATTCATTCATGACATTTTAAAACATTAAGAGGCGACCCATCGCAAAAAAAGAATATCTAATATAAAAAATATTTTAAGATACTCGAGAGACAAGATCACACCATACCTACCTACTTTAGCCACCGAGATTATCAAAAACACACATGAATAAAATCGAGAGCAAATAACTGGCCAATTTTGTTTTTAAAATAATTAACGACATTACAAGCGCACTTCACATAAGACCACCGGTTTGCGATATCGTCCGATCTGTCCACAATTTGCCTTTGAGACTGCCGGCTATCAGCCGCTTATCAGTGCATAGAAACGATAAAATCTACGGTAGCGTCGATTTCGTTATTGTCCCGCCCATTAACGCCCATTAAAATTCCAATCAACACGCACTTATTCATCTGTCGACGTCGCTGCGACAACGGGACGACAACGCGACGACTCCGCGACGTCTCCGCGACGTCACGTGACATGTCCAAGTGTCTTACATTGAGAAATTACTTGTTTAATTACCAGGATTGTCACAATCGGCAGATTGCCGACAACGCGACATTCGATACTGAATGTGCAAAAAGAAGCCAATTTCATTTGCTTCTTATTGGTTGCTAGGTTGTCAATCTGATAGCGGCTTAAATAACTAACAAGTAATGACTTATCACAAACTTAAATGATAACATTTAAAAGAAACAGATTTAATAGGTATTTCAGTTTTATATAGGCACATACTTTACATAAATTGTCTAAGCCAAAGCCTTATTTATCTACCTACTTTTTATATCAAGCCTATTTATACTGCAAGAAAAGGTAGGTAAATACTATATCAATTTCCGTTCCACATTGATCCAATAAAAGGGTCCGCGTTACAATTAAATTTTGACTGTGACTAATTTTGTTAGTTTAACGGTGAGCTTTCGGCGCCAGTTGTAGTAAAAAACAAACAAACATCCAGTAGAACTAATGAGTGTGTAATTTTGTTAGGAAGGCTCTATGTAGGCGGTCCATGGAGCCACCCGTATAGATGATAGAAATTAATATTCTGGTCAGATAATACTACTAAAATGTATAAAAACTACTGTGTAGTGTAGACGATATGTTAATAGTAGGTAAAGTAGTCAGATATTTTGTTTGATGGTAAGTGGTAATTACCACTTAAAGACATCAGAAACGCGAGATGCATTGTTTATGCGCTGTTCAAATTGGAATACAGATGTTTTTCCTTTCCTTAAGACATAGAAAAAAAAATTATAATAAAGAATATTTTATATTTTGTCAATTAAAACTCTAGCCCAAGGATTACGTGATTGAATAGACAATTTTTTTAATGTTTCATAGTGATACTGTAGTGTCTATAGGTACCTACTATATAAATTAAATATAGAACACTGTAATACAGATAATTTAGGTATAATCAGCGTTGCAAATCAGGCATTTAAATAGTATACCTAACAGTAAAACGGTCGTTTCTTAATTTAATTTAGAGCAATGTGTTGAGAGGCCTATACTCGTAAAACTCGGGATTAAGTGAGACTGTAAAATGGTTACATTAACCTTTCACCGGGACTATTTAACTGGAGTAATTGATTTCTTTCCCGTAAAACTAATTGTTTTAAACTCCTTCAAAAGGTGTTAAAGTCTGAGAATGTTCAATAGAATATTTCATTATTTATTTACGATTTAACCTGCTCCAGATGCTTGGATACGTAAACTTAACTCGAAAATTATTTTTATATGATTATTTGGCGCGTTTAAATGGCAATTTGCCGTTATAAAAATAATATTGATATAAACTACAGATATCGGACGTTTTGAAAATATTTATATCTGTATAAGCATCTCCAAGTATTCTGTAATTGAACTGAGTAAAGGAATAAATAAAATAAAAGCAATACAGTTATGCGTTATGCATAACAACACCAACAACTCCTTTACGATGTGAACCACGTTTCATCCCACAATCTGTGCTGAATGCACTCATAGTCCCTATGAATGTCATGTTTCTCACTATTTTCTCGACCCTGTACAATATACGTAGGTAGGTATTATTATGAATTAACACATGACATAATAAGATTAATAGTATGGAAAAGGAGAGTGCGAGTGAAACATATTTTCTGCTATTACTTAGTTTATATATTAGTCAGACGACATATATTTCAACTGCAAAGGGCAAACTTTGGGCATATTTAATACCGAAATAGTTTTAAAGCCTATGACACTAATGGCTAACTGATCGGTACGAGTTCCTATGGTACCACAATATCGGTTGATGTGGCATGCTAAAACAAAAGCCGATCGCGCCGGCAATGAAATGTTTATTGGCTGCCGATGCCGTTGAGGGCCCTTCGCGCCTCGAGCGTGGATAACGAGCAGTAAATGACGTTTACAGACATTCAATCAAACCAGTGATTGGACGATTGATGGCCCCGGATTGATCATTGACCGATATTGGACGATATTCAAGACGCAGCCTTACATCAATTTGGGGCAAGTAATTAGTTTTCTTTTATTTTAATTCGGCCCGAACAAAGAGTTAATAAATCTCTACGGACATTATGGGCGTCAAATTTTACAATGTACAAAATATTTTAAACCTTTAACGTTACAGTTTCAAATTCTAAGATATTTCTGTCACTTAACTGTATAGTACAGTTTTCATACAATAATATCTAATAGGCGAAGTGCCTAATTTTTATGAGAATAAAATGGGATAAAATATTGTATAAATGAATACTTAATAAGCGTGCCATTAAAACTTAAAGTTGAAATTACATTGAAAATTGGACACGATTACATTCAGTAAGTGCATGGATGTATCAAAATTTGCTTGTTGTAACGAGTAGTGGTGACTTGTGAACAATCAGCAGCTCGGACGCGTGTCATTCAATCCAGCAATGCGTTAACGAGCACATGCAAATACCGTGTTCTGCGCGCTAACAATATTCCAGTGACATTGAAAATGTACCGCCTTGCAACGACGAATATTTTTATCTATGTACGTTTTGAGCTTCATGAAATTATCTAGTTATTTCTTTAAAAAATAGACTGACATGGAAACTTCGCGCCTTTGAATTACTTTATCGAAAGTACCTAGACGAAAATTATTACAAGATTTATTACTGAGATTTTATGAACTGTGTAAAATCTTCAATAAAAATAGGATAATTGTGTAAAATTCACCGTTACTAGACCAAGGAATTTTAAATTTGACTTGAACGTACGCAAATCTTTGCAAATTGTTCTCGTACTGCAGCAAGACCTGTGACTGTGACATATAATCAACGTAACAAGCTACTGTGAATTTTCCTACGTTCCTAGTTCTGGTCCCAGGTACAGTATTTTCTTATTGAATTGGCTATATTTATTGAACCTTGTAATATAACTGTTCTATTAAAAATAAAAGGATGATAAAGGGCCACTGAAAAAGCTACCTGCTACACATATTGGCATACCGCTCTAACATTTTTTAGAACGGCAATACTTTCTCCTTCACACATCCATAAATAATTGACCACAGCGGGAATTTTGATCTTATTTGTTTTAAATCATCATAAATAATATTGAATTCCACACACTGCGTGATTCCTACGAGAGTACGCGCCAAGGACTCTATAAAAATGATTAACGTTTGTCGTTTGCGTCTTTGTGTGGAAAAAAGACGACGATACCTTAAATGGATAGAGGCAAAAGCAGTAGGCACGGGTATGAATCGCTAGTAGAATTTGTCACTCTATAACTTTGTACGGGATAGACCGTTGAACTATAAAACCAGATATAAAAAATCTCCACCTTATATAAAATGCGACGTCTATTGTTTTGATCGAGTCCAGATCTGGCGATCAAAGGTTTTTGTCACCTATTATATATAGCTTTTCTCTGATAAAATTCAGTACAGGTGAATCTATTTATAAATCATCATGACATTAAAAAATTACAGGCAAAATTAGATCTTATAGAAATTATGTCTATTCGTTACGTCTGTACATTTGCATGTATGGGAACTCTTATTCAAAACGGCTTCATCAAAGAGATTGTATAACAAATATAGTTTATTCAGCTCTAATACAACTAATCTTCTATGGTTTACATTATTAAACGACCAATTTATATAATACAGATGCTTGAAATAGTTTTAGTGGATTTTGAAACGTATAATTTTGATGTTAGAACTCCGATTTTAATGGTGTATCGGTAAATATAAATTAGTTATGTTATAATTCGATTTAGTTAGAAATGTCCACACCTCTGGGTGGGCGCCGGCCTCCCGCTAACACCAGATTAAAAGTCTAAATGCAATGCGTGGGCAATAAATATTTATTAATCGGCCTTTGATTTTGTTTCAAAACAATTTTTCAACAGATTAATTCGATTTACATGTGTACCATTGACGGACTTATAAACAACATATTTCGTGAGAGGAGCTGATAAAATAGATTTATTTGGTTGTAGTTACTACTAAATTACCGAAATTATTAGGAAAACGTTATCTGAACTCCAAATAAAATTTGTCTTGTCAAAATAATAAAAATGTTTGCACATCATACAATAAAGTTATATTTTAATACTGTATACATTCGAAAAATATTTGTATAAACATCGTGTATCATTCATACAAAGAATGTCATATATAAAATTTATTACCTTCACATTGCGAATAAATTGGCCTTTTACAATAAAGTGGGTAGTTTAAGCGGCGATTATAGCGTGGCGTGAAGTTTCGTGGGGCTACTGGTATGTAGGAGTGTAGCAGACCAGCTGTATAGTTTCACACAGGGGAATATACCTATGTAGCGAACAATAAATATTTATAGAGCCATTTTTCCATAGCAGGTAAATTGCAGTGTAATCGAGTCAAGTTTTAACGTAACAATGTTTTTACACCGATCGCTTGGTATCGTGTAAGACAAGAGCTCAAATGGCTGTTACAAAGTACCCATAAGCCATTTTTAAGACAGTGTCCGTGGATTAAGGGCCAATTAAGTTGTAGTAAATCGTTTATTGTTGCAGTTTGTATCGCTAATAAAGTTTAAAAACGAATAATTGATTGGTTTTGTTTGTTTGTTTTTCAATCACGTAGGTATTTCTTGTAAATTATTTAATAAATATATGAGTTATGTACCTACTAATAATAATGATATGTACCTATATATTACACATTCGATTTCGCTTTCTGGATTGAACAATAGAAAAAGGTCTCAAATAATGGTTAGAATGTAAGCCATGAAATAAATTCCAATTCACACGTAGGTACACAATATTTGCATCGACACGTACGCAAACGAGATATAAATTAAAAGTTATGATCATTAATGAACCAGTTTTAATTTACGATCAAAGTGTAGATAAATAATCAAGTTCAGACTGTGGCATGAAAAAATTAATCTGATCAACTACGCGACATTCCTTTACGGTTCCAGTTCTAGTGGCTTCTTCTTATTTCATCCATTTATTGTGATAGCTGTATAAATGGTTGTATGAAAGCAAAATTGCAATATAACGTTATTTGTTGCAAAACAAAACCCACAACGTATTAATTAACGATATAGGGCTGCCCAGAATATATAGGTATGTATAATTATCATATGTATCTTTACTGATTAACTTAAGAGTAAATGATGTCATATTTTACACTTGACTAACTATAGTTGTAGGTTTTCTTTTATTTTAGATATCATATTAGGTATTAAAAAGTGCCAATTTGTTTAACTTTAATTATCCCGGTCGCACCTGTCAAAATTTCACAATATTATTACGTGTCCCTAAGTCGGTCCGCATTCAGTAAGTATAATTATTAATTTCGTATGCCTCAAATCCAATACAGCGACTTAAATAAGATTAGGTACGCTTGTTGGGATGATGATGTTGTTAGCAACGTGGGTTTTTATCACTTGTTTGATTTGAATGCGCTCCTTTGAGTCAAAAATGTAATTTCATATGATGAATGTCGTATTTTTGATATTTTAAATCAAAATGAGTACCTACATAAAACACTCATTCATCAGAGTATTATATTTACGTCGAACTTGTAATTATAAAAATCCAAAATTGAGCTTATATTTCTTGCCGTCTCTTCTTCGTCCCCAGAGAAGAAACTGATCATCTTAGGCTATCAAAGCTAACCCTTAAGTAGGTTTGCTTACATATTTCTATTCATTGCCAAAATAGTAAAAAAGAACCACTAAATCGTAGGAACTAAATAACCTCAATCAGAAATACCTATTCATAAAAAACGTGTAATTAATTACTAAGTGTATTTATAGAACAAATATAAATAATGTATTGCGACAAAGATACCACTTTGGTAGACTTTATATTGACATTTAAATAAATACAAGTTGCTAACAAGAGTAGAATAGCCCCGGGCGCTGGCGCACAATACGACAAACAATATTTCCATTATAGTTATACACCAGAAACCTATATGATACAAAGTTGTAGGTAAGTATTGAGGTCCCTGTTATTCAATATTCATGTATTCATTAAATGCTTAAATAATATCACATGCAAATCCATTCCCAATAGGTCTGGATGCAATAATCGTTTTGTATTACATAACTAGTCGTTCCCTACTAGTTCACCCCCTTCCCGGGGAATCCCGGGATTCCCGTGATAAAATGTAGCCAATATTTTAGTCCAAGTTTTATGCAGTTATTGCGGGAAAGCGTAACAAACATACATCAAATCTCATAAACTTTCGCATGTATAATATTAGTAGGATAACATCCGCAGTTACAGTTTCGATATGCATTTTTATCAGCTTCATACAAATCATATTTTTTAGTTAGTTGGTATATAGGTAGAATTTTCTTTATCTGTATATTAGTATTCGATCTGCTGTGACATTAATGAATACATACACCGTTTAATAATTGGAACCTATCTTCATACAGCTATAACAATATACCTTGGGAGAGAGAACCGCTAAAAGCTTGTAATGCTTCAATGTCTTCGATGGAGACAAGTGATAGTTGTGTTTATTGATTGCGTCCGTTTAAATTAACAGGCATCGTTGTCACATCGGTGTTTATGGTCCATCGCTCGTGACACGGCGATGTATGCGATATTCGCGATATGTTGCGCCCGCGCCGACTCACTTTGATCACTCGAAGTAGTCAGCAATCCATTACACGTGGGAACTTACTGACATAATCTCGGCCCGACCGTTGAGAAATAACCTGAATATAAACGAGGTGCATGTCATATTCAAGTGGAAAGAACTTTCATATAAATTGTATAGCGAGTTGTTTCCGATGCTGCCATATAAATTTAATCCACACAATGTCTTACGTAGTTTTATGATGTATGTATATTAATTTAAGTTTTTTTTTTATATCTGGCAGTTGAAAGCAGGAAATTAATTTAGAATTCTTCATTGTGAGATATTTGATTTAATCATCACTAAACACGCTAACCTGCTAAAGCTAAAGAAAGTATTTTTCTTATGACATTGTAATGAAAAAAGGCGCCGCTGTTTTCATCAATATAATAGATAGTTTTCATAAAGTTAAATAGTGAAAAAATTTAAGTCTACTGCGGCTTCAACGGTTTTTAATTTATTCACCGATCGAGTTTAACTTAAGAAAATAAAATAACCTACAAAATAATATTATATTATTGCTGTAGGTCCAACCCCATGACGGCGTCAAGCTATCGTCTCTTGATCGTCGCTCATCGCTGTCATCGTTCAACATCGGAAATGACGGAGTGTTGACGGACCATCGATATCAACATTTGACGAATTGGGCCCATTTATCTTTGATTGTTACGAATTACAATCCTTCATTGGACAAGATAAAGTACATTTGACAAATTACGATGGATTATGTCGGATAAGGTTTTTTAGGTATTTTTTATGGATCTACAGTCATTAGCAGAATATAATAATATTGGTTTGGTTGTTCTCAGTATAATGTTGTATTTTTTTGTCGATTAGTAATGAAGAGACCTCGTAATTTTATGATTATTTTAATCTGCATCTTATAATCCTGTATGCGATGAGGATTTAAATAAAAAAATGTAGATAGTAGGTACCTAATGATATATTATATGCTGCAATATTCCGTTATAGCTGATTAACGATATTCTAGATAACTACAACTGCGGTCTATCCTGCGGTGGCAAAGTACAGTCTACTAATTTAATGTCTCACGCGAGGACTGTAAAACAAGAATGATTGGTGAGTTAGATACGCATTGCATAGTTAACTTCGGGTTAATAAAGCTGATGATTCATACACCCATCTATGTCGAAACATGCATTAAACGTTCGGACTTAATTAAGTTACATAAAATTTAAACACTAGAAAACCCGAGTTACTCGCCAATTGGATAGTAATGTTTATATTCTAGCATGGTCCTGAGGATCTTAAAATAGTCAACTTTAATAAAACTTTCGTTAATTGAAACAGTTTTAGTATTAAATCATGTACTTTATTTGTAGGTACTTTTTATTATTTACCTACCTTTCTTCCCATATAACAATTTAAGAGGTTTTACCGCGTATTATTATTATTTATGTGACAAAAATAATATACATATTTTGTCACATAATTTTATTTACAACAATTTACAGATTAGTTATTTACACTCTCATTACGATTGTTTTAACTTTATAAGTTTTAATGTTACACAATATACCTAAATGATATAATGCTTTAAACAAATATTTCGCAAAGGCACATCTTAATAATTTAATAATACAAACGAGCCATTTAATACGTTGTGATCGCTTCCCCAGGTATAATTTACCGGCCATACTGGCCGTTACGTTGCGTTTATTTCTTAATACGATCACATCTTCCTGATTGCTTAAAAGACAGCTTCCATTAAGCTAAAATACGGCTTTTAGTCTACTTTAATCTCGACCCTCGGATCTCATCAGATCCAGTCGTACAATTAAACGTTCCGAAATCCGAATTGGATTAAGCATTAAGCTTTCTTATGAGGAGCATAAAATTGTTGTCGGCTTCGTTACGCGGCCGTGCTCGGGTGAATAAAGGCATAATTAAACATAATGCGGCCTCCATCGCGTCATCTTTATCTAAATATGAAATGTTTACTACAACCTCAATAGGAGATACTAATACGGCTATGTACATTTTGTAATAAAACGTTATTTTATGACACGGTTTATTCAATCAAAAAATTCAATTAAAATCTTTCTGATCTTTGAGATATTCAAATGATGTCACAATTTGTAGGTGTTATTTACTCTTACGGAACCCTCAAGTTTATTTGAAACGATAAGATGAAAGAAATGTGTTTTTGTCTGAAGATTTAGTACGCGTTTCACCAAAAATATCATCTCGAATTGCACTCAGAGAGATTCTTAACATTTTTCAGGGTACAAGATTTAAATACCCTTTAATATCGTTTAATACCTTGGATTATTGTTATCGTATCGTTTTTATTTTTTAAATGCGCAATGTTTATGTTCATAGCAACATGGGTAACGGGGCAAGACCCACAGAAGGTGCCCAAGCGCCAACATGGACGATCAAAGTACCGCAGTCTGTAGCTGCGTCTTCTGCATCGTACGAACACTGCATCAGTAGGATAGCCACGATTTAAAGAAGTTTTATCAAATAACTATAATAACTCAGCCGTATTGCAATTTAATTTAATTTTGCTATTGGGAGCGATGCTTTTACTGAAATATACTAATAGCTAAAATTCAAATCACACTGCACTCAATGATTTTCTTCGACGTGATGGTGATGGTCCTAGATCCATAAATATAAACGAGCCATGATATTAGTGCAAATATTGTTCGAAGCTTCAAACTTTACATATTTTATACAACTATGGATTAAAAACGAGTAGACTCGCCATGGTCACTCTACAAATGTGAATACTTACGTTCATCTCCCTTTAATTGATGTCGGTTTTTGAGTGTACCAATAAGCCGCCTGCGCACGTCGCTCCAGCACCTCTGTTCGACGGCAATGTATGGAATTTGTATTCAATAATTTAAACAGCTGGCCGATGCTTTGCAGTTCACCATTTATTTATTTAAGTGCAATTTATTTCTCTGATAAAAAATAGATTTTATCCAAATCAGGATTCATGTCCATGTGCATTTTTATGGTGCTACATGTGACATTACTGACAGTCAAGTGTAATTTGACAGGTGCTGAAACGAGGAAATAATTTTATTAATACTTTGAGTATTCATGTACTTATATCCACTTATTTATTTTCAAATGAAAACAGTAACTTAATACGATTGGATAATTCCTACCACTTCGTCCAATATTCACCAATATCAATGTCTACCATTATAAAACATCTTATATTGTATTAACAGCAATATGATTCTTCCAGAAAGTCATAAAGCGGCGTTTTATTTTGATGGATGACCCAACAAGGCAAAGATTCAACCCCGCTCTATATTTTTTGCCCGTTTCCTGTCCACGGCCTGGAGGGGAGAGAGTGTACTGTATTGTTTCACTTGTGTCGTTTTACTTTAGAATAAATCAGATGGTGTCAGAGGCTCGTCAGCGGACGCAGGTGGGTCCAGAGGACACGGTTATTTACCAGCGGCCAAGTGCTGTCGTTTGATTTCGTTGTGGATTACCTTACGTGAGATGCATTCAGTTTTAAGAATAACACTGTGAAACATTACACAGTGTTACACATAGAACTTACTAATTTATTTGGGTAGGTACTAAATAGTATAAGAACTATTATATCAAAAATAAAATTGAGCAGGTTGTATATCCTGAAAATTTTGACCTCCATAAGAAGGTACGAAAGCGCTGAAAGCCACTACTGAATTCGAAATAGGTATATGGGCTAGGTTACGGTTAGGTAGTAGGTACTACACAGGTAAATTGCTCTGGTATAGTACATAGTAATCAAAGCCATGTTTATTTATTATATTGTGCTCCAAATAATTCCGGACGCAGGTGTATGGCAAACACGGATGCTACACAGCCCAGCCCATTAAAAAACTTAAGTTTCATAAGAAAATAAACACTGAAAACCAATACAATTTGAAAGCACTCATTAAGTTTTTTGATGCTGTATACTATTTATGGTGTATACTTAGTACTATTTGAATATTTTGGTATTAGGTAATAGGCAACATGATAATGAAATTTCATAATTTGTCTTATGATTCATTATATTATATTTTTTAAGTTTTTAGACTAAGTACATATTATAATCAGGACAAAAAATAAAATATGACATTCTTATAGTAAAAGCTAATCATCGTACCGAATAAGATTATCATAAAGTGATTTTTATTAAAAAGAAATCTGGAAGTTTTTGTCCAAAATGTTGTCTCTCACACAAAAAAAGGATAGTAATCAGATTTAATCCGAAACTAATAGCCTCAATTTCTTTGGGTCATTTATAATTTTTATAAAAATTCTTTGCGGGTCTAAATATAGGTCGGTCTATTCCATATTACAATATCTAATCACTGAGCTCATGTTTACATGATTTCACTGTTATCAAATACAAAAAAATATACAAGTCGATTCTAATAATAATTGCAAATTTTAATGAAATAGCATGCTTATATCTAAATGATTACAACCCTGTTTATATCAGTTATGGAATGATGGCGTAGCCCACCCCAAAAGTAAATAAAATATTACTAATGATGCAGTGACGGCAAAGTCCCGAAATTTAATTTGAAATAGTATTCTCTCTAACGGCGGTATACTCTGGCCATCAATCAAGGATCCCACATTTCTGTGATTCTGTTCTTTTCTTACTAAGGGATTCAGGTATGCGCTAGAAAAGGTTGGAAAATATATCCATGGGAGTCAAATATGATTGAATAGGCAGTAGTAAATAGGTATAACCCTCTATTCACACGAATGCCTTGAGGGAATGGTCTTTCCAGGAGCATAATCAATTTGTTTTATAGGGGAGAATATTAAATTGAATTTTTCAACCCTTAAGGTCAATTGTCCAAACAATTGTGTACATTAACATTTCTGATTGCACAGTGACTAGCCTGGATTATTTATTTACATTAATAATTGAAATTCTTGCTAATAATTAGAATTCGTTCAAACTCTTGCAAGGTGTGCCGGGATACTTCATACAAGAGTAGGTATACAGGTTACTGTAAAAAAGTGTAGTTAAGGCAGATTGCTGGTTTGAACAGAAAAAAGTGCATTCAATATCCCGTTACCGAGATTAATGTCACGTGGATACCGTCCGAAGGCGCGAATTAATACATAAAATTAGTGATCGGCAGATATGAGCTCCTGATTCATTAAAATGTAATGAAAACTTCCACAGAATATTAATTGATCATGGCATAAAAGTAGCCGCATGAAATATTACAGATTATATTGTACCCAACATAACATTCAACTATGTAATTGCAATTATTTTTAACCCACGTGAAATGTTTACAACCGAATTATAAAAGACAAATTATTAGCCAGTAAACGTTAAGCTGAGATAATGGCGATATGTTGGATACTTACATATCTCTTGAACGTTCTTGACTTTCGCTTCACAGATAATTTAATAGCAAACACAAACGATGCGACGCAAATCATTTGCACGAGATGTTTTCAATCCCCAGCCGACCAGTTACCAGACACACATATTTTACTCCATCCAGTTAACTATATGTTTCAACGAATCGAAGGATATAATCGTCGCTTAATGAATAAGTATTTTTAGAGAAATGACACACTTGACAACCTCATACATGACAAAGTAAACAAAGCCATCCAATTTGTAATTAACTCGCAAGAGAAGTAATAGCACAGTTGACTGGTTTGGCGCGTGTTATTTCGTAATTTTGCATGTTGTAGTCGGTGAAGCTGCCGTGCTCAAAATAATGTTAAATATACTTCGCAAATATATATAATTTTCTTTATAAATATCGCCAAAGTGAAGCAATTTCGCTGTCGGATGTTTATATAAAAGGAAGGTATATTTTCCCATCTAAATTTCGTTTACCACACAGATTCTACCACTAAGTTCGTTTTTTTTGTTGAAAAATGATTTATTTGGACTCCCGCTATTCTTGTTTACGAAGTGATCGCCGAATACAAAGGCCGGAGATTCGTATCGCTTTACGTAAATGCGTTCGGCATGATGCGAGAATTTTGACACCAAACATAAGCGATAAAATCTTAAAACATTCTAATGTTTTAAACAAACTCTTTTATGTGGGTTAACTTAATTTTGAGAGAATAAAAGAGATATTTCCAATGCATTGTTTGATATATTGATGGGGGAATATGAATATGGTTTTTTGTACACACAGAAAGCGAAACGTTGTTTTTGTATTAAAAAAAATCATATTATTTATCAGACGGAATACATAATTTTTATTAAAAACTGAAAGCTGGCAGGTATCATTAACATCACTTAAGATTGCAACAAAACTATTTTAAGTTGGTATTAGTAATGCGTGTTTTGCCTATGATCTAGGTGTTTTTATCTGGCATGCATATGCAAATATCTACTATAAACAGTCGCCGAGTGACCGACGGCCACTAAACAGGTGCTCATTCGCCTAAGACGGCTAAGGAATGAAGTTTCAAGACACTTTCGCTTAACAAAGTTGGAGCGTTTATAAAATATACCAATTTTATTTGCTGTGAGCAATAACTTGCATAAACGTTTCTAAGTAGACGACCGCAGCTACTCATCTTTGCTACCATATTACTATTACTTACAAACTAAGAACACAACATTTGAAGGATTACAGAAATAAGATTTTTAACTGATCACATTTATTTCACAAATATTGTTTGCAATATCTAAAACTTTGCAGTTGCAAAGTTTTGCCAAAAGTTTTAGTTTTCCAAAGACGATAAAGTTAATATAACTCTGCCTATTAAATGTGTCTTATAAATACTAATAAAAATTACCATCTTATTAATGGTTTCGAATTTAATTGCAATGTGTAGCCCGAAGCGTATTTTTCTATGGGCATTAAAAATGCGGGCCTAGACGAGTTCCCTGAGTTATCCTACCTGCATGCATTAGGATTCCGCAAGCCACTTAGTAGCGCGGCTCACCTACAGACCCGTTGCCCGTATTCCCATTTAACCATAAAAAATAGATGCTGTATAATGTTAGGATCTAGTCCTGAGTGTTGCTTTGAAAATGTATAGAGTAGACTTATTTTATTTTCATTAATTACAACATGTTACGGCACTTTATGAATTCAATTATTTTTATTTCAAACATGTATAAAATAAAAACCTGTACGTTATTCACCCGTTGCAGGGGTAATGTTTATATTTAAGTAGGTATGGGCGAATTTCGTTGTTTAATCATAGACGCGTAAAGGATTTTTTTTCGGGAATAATTAAAATGTTTGGCGTGGTTTGTACCTAATACATTTCAATCTTATTTTAATTTCCCGGTCGAACTTAATTTTTTTTTAGCATTTTTATTTACGTACCTTTATAGTCACACTTAATGTTGATCTATTTATTGACTTTCCCTGTCATAGTTTTTATATTCTGCATGGTGGTTTCTGTGGTTGCGTTTGTACAAAATTGCAGCTGATTCCGACCATGCCGTTTTAGTAATACGCCATCAACATACAAATAGTATTTCTGCAAATAGTTTATAAAAGATTGACCAAGTATGAGGATATTATGAACATGAAAGTTAATTTACTTATTAAATTTAAAATTGTTGGATTAAATCATTTAGTATTAATAAAGTACATTGTGCATGTAGCAAGTACTAACTACGTAACTACTAAGGTAGGTAACTTATAAAACTAGAAACAAATCGTTTTATAAGTTATACAAAAATCAAATAAAGTCAGTTACATACGGTAGCTAGTAAGTCTAACTAAACTTGTTTATTTTGAATCGCAAAAGTTCAAGAGTTGGGTTATTACGATACATATATTATGTACAGTTTAATTTTGATGGTTAATTTAAAAAAATATAACGAAAAAAAGTCTTGTATAGGATCGTGCCTGTGCGAGATAAGGACAGGAAGGTGTTGGTTCAATTTATAATCATGAAACTTCAAATGCAACCGAGGATGTAATAATTAAATTAATCAGTATGTATCTCATTTAAGTCACACGCAATTATTTGCATCCGTTTTACTTATTTAGATTAGAGGTTTTGTGATATAAGTATGTATCTAAACATCGAGTCTATCATTAACTCCTTATAGCGGGGCTGGTGTCGTTTTTCTGCAACACATTATAATGTGCAGGTATGACGTCGCTTTGCACGACATGCCCACAATTAGCTACTCCACTAAAGGAATTGCACCTGCTAAAACCTTAATAATAACGCTGTTTAATTGTTAACAAAACTTGTTTATAGAAAACTCACCAACCGAAGCTATAAAAAACATAGTCACATCGCAAATACATTGTTTAACAAGTAGTATTCTTACATGATTCCACGTGCATTTAGAACCGACTCAGCTTGCAAGATCATCAGTCTCTTAAGTAAACGATTCAAATATATGTACATTATAACTTAAAATATTTATGAGTATTTAAATAGCGAAGCTCAATGAATTGAAGAGCCGTCCTTCATGAAGGCCGCGTGTCGAGCGAGTGTGAGTGACCTGTCAACCGGCCGGAGCGCGCGCGCCGCCGCGCCGCGTGCTGCGCCTGCTCCATGCACCATGTTAATTACTACGACCAATAAGGCGCCCCGTCAACATATTTATTTTTTAGTTTATGAATCGTTCGCAAAGTCACTTCATTAAAATGGGATCTGTATCGACTCTTTTTTAGGACCCTAGCATCGGGTGGTGTGACCTCGAACAAAATGCCAAGATTAATTCGCAACAGGATATTTAATAACACATACGTAGCACGGCACGGGTTGTCGTTGCAACCGCCTTTTTCGGTATGATGCTTGTTGGTATTCCAGATGTTTTTTAAAATAAAATCCTAGGCCGACACCGAATAGCTGATCCTTATATTGCAAAGACAACATTTAATAGCCAGTGAAAAAACATATCGACTAGTTAAGTATCTACAAACAAAAGGCTACGTTGCTGGCTGCAAGCTTCAACATCATCGTATTTTATGTAGGCACTTAAAATTTTTGGAATAACGCACAATAATAGTAATGGACATTGTATCACACACAGAGATAATGGAGTATCATTGTGTTTTTTATGAATATGCACGTTTGTATTTAATTTTCTTGTACGATAATGTAGTTTTTATCTTTGGAATATTATTTTTTCCCACGAATATTTTGATTGGTCGTCGAACTCGTCAATATTGAAGATCAAAGCGGCCGCTCGTCGTCGTCTGCGCATATCAACCGTTGAATCTTTGTCATTCGCGCTCGAGTCGACGCGGAGCGACATCGCGGTAACACAAGCGCCGCCGCTGTTGGCAATTAATGTAACCAAAGATCATCAATAAACATCTTTATCACTTCATCGCCTCTGACACCGAAGGTACTTAAACAACTAGGGACTTGTACATAAGTTTTGAATATTCATTCACGCACATCTTTCAACATACTGCAAGCGCTGAAGGCAGGTTTTCTTCTTATATTTTTTTCACCATTTAACCATTGACAGCTTTTAAACTTACTCAAATATATAAATCGAATTATATCTTGAAAAGCCACAGCACACTACAATTTTGTAAATCATTTGAAGAAAGCCGCGTGGATAGGGCTTAGAATGGTTAAAAACGAAAGTCCTTAAAAGCCCAACAAAGCTATGTTCTAATGACCAAGTAGTTTATTTTAAAACTCCTTTGACCAATTATGACCATTTAAACGAATGGTCAGGGCGTATGACGAGCCGACCGGACTAGTCGTCATGCCATCTACGGTAATCCAATCGTCGATCAATGCCGATTCTTTGATATCGTTTTTCTCGGAAAAAAGGCAATTTGATATTTCCAATTTATGATAGAAGAAAAGATAATTTTTTTTTAAAACGTGGGATTACAATGTATTGTTCTTATCAGATTCCATCAATAGTTTGTTAATAGGATTATCAGTACATCTTATAAGATCCGTTTCCCATTTTGCGAGGCTGCTGAGCTTATGCGAGGTCCGTACATAGGAATGGTTATACCCCTTAATTTAAAAACCGGATATTAATCATAGTTCGTTTATCGCTTACAAACAAGATCTCGGGTAGCAAAGCGAGGCGATCGATCGCGTGGTAAGATTTGAATTTCGAGTTGCGTCCGATTCTCGCGTGAGCCACTCACGCGCAGATACAAAGAGATACGCGATTCCGATCATGCGCATTGATAAATTGATCACATGCATATCAGTTACTAGCAAGTATATCGTGGGATTCAACCTCCTCAAGCTATGAAACTTTTTAAAATGTTAATTTGTGATTACAATAGATTTACAAAATATGATACGAAAAATAAATAAACTTGTAGCCTGTAGCATTTTATGCTAAAAGGATATTATAATTAATTATTTTCTCTTGGTTATTTTATAAAATGCCACTTATCCTCAATGACAATAATGATACCTATCTTGGTATATAAATTCTTTTAAATCTACTGTTCTCTCTAAAAATCTTTTGTCACATAAAGTTATATCTTACAAAACATGTTCATCTCCAAATTAATCAAGCTTAGCATTAAAATTATGATAATGAAAGCATTCTTGCAACAATTATCATTAATTAAAAACTCATTCATTAAAATTAAAACCAGTGATCTTTATGGGACGACAGAAATCCGTTGTCCAATTAAAACAATGTTCTGTTTATTAATGACCTGATACATAATAATATTTTATTCTTAAATGGATACTGATAGTGCGATAAGGAAACAATGATCACTAAAACAAACACAATGCCTAATTAAATCAATAAATATATACCATTGTTTCTGTTAATTTTTTGTTACAAAAATGGCAACTAATTGCAACGGACTTCTTGTTTATGACTATCATACCAAACCGTAATGTAAAATAAAATGAGAATCAATGAGTATGGGATATTCTTTACAAAAGTCGTAAGCGAGGTGCGTTTTTTACCTATCACATTGTTTTCTTCTTAATTTAGCATCATATGCAAATAAAATAAGGTGTCTAATGTTAGCTTGTCAAGGGGCTTACTTGTCAATTGAATGATTGACTACAAAGCTGCGAAAAAATAAATTCAATTTTGCATTTATAATAGGTACCTACGTACAAATCGTGGTTATAGAAAGGTTCAAATTATTCTTAATGTTCATAACGAAACTCACTGCCTATAGGTAGTTGTTCAAAATGTGGTGTGAGTCCAAATTCAAAATGTGAGTACGTAGTGATTCCACTTAGTTTCATGGTGTTTAGCCACGAGGACGCCTCAAGCTGAACCCCTCCTTCCATTGTGTTGGACAATACGCTGTAACTTCTCACTAACGAGACTTACGCTGGAGCAGACGAAGAGCGCCAAGCGACTGGCTTTCTATAGCATTGCAAAATATATGTGTATACTATATATCTTTTTTAAAATTTACGTCTTTATGTAGATTAAAAAGAAATAATGTTTTGGTTTCCATTCTAGTAGCAGACAAGAGGAATTAATTGGATAACCTACTTCATTTATGATATAATATTTAGAACAATAAGACTTATTATATCTAACTAAATTAAATACAGACACAAGATATTTAAACAAATACTTAAACTATTCCGCGATATAATATAATTTAACTAAGGCAGGTACGATTGAGGTATGCATAATATTTTTCTAAGGAATTGAAACACTTAAAAAGTTATGTGATTAAATTTAATATATTCCTCATGTCAAAGATAGAATACTATTTTCAGTATATCTTATAACTTGCGCCAGCACATAAGCCTGGAGCGTACTCACATTTGTAAAAACCATAATAAGCGCCCGCTTTTGGCATATTGTATTGACATACGATAAATATTTACAAGATTACGCTGCGCCGAGATTGCGGCTGCGATCGTCGCGCCTCCGGCCATGGTTGCACCAGTAGGCCAACAGTTTCCTGTTATTACTATCTCTAATTTATTTACAACTAAACGCATAGGCTGTATATTTTTCGTCATTGATGATGTTAAGATAGTCTGGCGCTATTTAAGACAGATTATACGGCCTTCCCCTACGGCGTTTCCCAAAGGATATTAGAACATCCGGTAATGTGACAATTACTGTAATTGTGAAAGCAGTGAACAAAAATCTGCTAGAGTTATCACACAGAACACGAAAGATATTCCTCTACTTATGAGAGTCTAGTGACTGGTTATACTATCCTGTAGATGAAAACTTTAGGCTGTTTTTAACATTCCAGAATCATCTAACCGAAGATTCAATGTCTGCAAAACAATTGCACTACCAACTGATTATATCTACTGACGAAAGTGCAGAATTTATAACTCCAGGTAAGTTATTTTGTTTATTTAAAAATTCCGTTTGCTAAAAACATATTTTGTCTCGTTCATTAACCATTTTTATACCACATGCCAAAGCCTGCAACTTATTACCAATAATTTCGTTTTATGTAGTATAAAGATTTACATACAATCAAATAAATTAAAAACTATACTGAAAAAGGTCCAATCATAAAAACCATTAACGTGTGCTACAATAATCGATGAGTTCTTAAATTAATACTTTCCTGTTGCTTTTTTAAGTTTGTTAATTCAATGCGATATCAACGGCGGAATGTTGCCAGCGCCACCCTTAAAAAGCCTAATTTAATTTAACAGGTAGGCAGTGTTTCTTTAATCATAGGCCTACCTCTAAATTACATAGTGCAGTAATAGCTGCCGAGCAAGCGGCAATTCTTCATTTTCGCTACTGTTTTTTTTGGATCTATAAAAACTGAATCTCTGCCCCCTAATACAGTTGCTGCCTACTGATTCCTCTACTTTATCGTTTTACGAGTCCACTACTAGAATATTCTCTTCATTCAATACATACTATAATATCTAATTTCAATCATTCTAAGTTTTTTCTTTGGTTGTACTTGAAGGAAAAGTCTGTTGAATTTACGATCAGTCATACGTAATTTATAAATGTAACATGGGACTCTATCACATTTTCTCATTTCTAGTATACACCCAATTGTACTTCTTGATTTTACTAATCAGATTTCTCAATTATCTTCAGATAATAATTCTACGTCTTTTCCCCAAAATTACAGAGCGCTTGTTGGATAAAAATGCGAGATACTATTAGATGCATCATTAAAATGAGATGACTGTGCACAACGAGAATATTATTAAAAAACATGAGTTAGTTGTGATCTGGGAGCACTTTTCGACGGGCACGTACAAAGGCGTGTATACAAACGGGTGTTTTTACCCCTCGCAAGCTTTCTTACCGCTCAGCCATCAGCACACGTCCTTAAAATTACAGGGAGCGCAAGGAAAGCTTAGCACTTCTTAGGTGTCAAAATTGCCATAATTCCATAACGCGATGTGAGCCCCGCCTCGTTTTAAAGCAAGCCGACTTTTTGCCGAAACCAAAAAATCTTCAAACTCAATTTTTTTAATGATTTGTGGCCAACCGATACTCTAAAATTGGACGATTGGAAACGAAACCCCGATCGATCGTGTGAAAATAATATTGGGTTTAATTTGCAGCTACCTTACTTATCAAAGAATTGTATTTTTTATTTATCATTGGGTACTTCAAATCATTGTCATATAGCTATGCTACAACTACAGAAAATTAATTATATTGTGTTTTAATATTGTTATTCGTTTTATCTCCTAAAAAATATACATAGGTGGCTGTTATTCATGCAATCTATAATTAACTTTTGTTTTCTTTACGACATAATACTTATTAAAAAAATATAGGTATATCTATAATTATAAATTAATTTTGAAATACACTCGGCGTCAAAAAAATCGCAACTTTCCTAAAATTCGTTACAAGCGATTATTACTCCTAAGATACTTAATGTACCCTGCCGATATTAGTAAAAAAACTACTGAAAATGGATACCACGGCTGAAGAAGCAGCTCAAGTTGTGGCCTTACTGCAAGCCGGGCTATGACAGGTTGAGGTTGCTCGGCAACTGAATATCAGCAAATTTCGGGTGCACCGTGTATTCCGACGGTTCCAGGAGACTGGTGGTTACATCAGGAGGCATGGATCCGGACGAAAACGCTGCACTACAGCCAGAGATGATCGATACATTGTATCGACCTCTCTGCGGAACCGATTCTCCAACGCTTTGGAGGTGCAGCAGCAGCTTTGAGTGTCTCGAGAAACAGCAGTCAGCGTCTCCACGATTAGAAGAAGGTTGCGAGAAAAGAATTTGCTGCCCCGAATAGCTGCTACGGGCCCCCAGTTGACTACAGGTCACCGGACTTCCAGGAAAAGATTTTCCGAATCGCATGAGCCGTGGACGTACGACCAATGGAGGAATGTCCTCTTCTCCGACGAGACTAGAGTGTGCCAGTACAGCAATGACAGGCGTAGAAGAGTGTACAGGCGACAGGGAGAGCGTTTTACAGCAGCTTGCACCGTGGAAACCGTCAGTTACGGAGGGGGATCCGTGATGTTCTGGGGCGGCATTTCAATCGACGGAAAGACAGACCTCGTGTGCGTTTCCTGAGCTGAAGGTAGTCGCGGCCAGGGATCTCTGACTACTCACCGCTACATAACGGAAATTTTGGAGCAGCATGTGGTCCCGTATGCTGGTTTTGTCGGCCCAAACTTCGAGTTCATGCATGACAACGCCCGCTGCCACACAGCCTTAATTGTCAAGGATTACCTGCGTCAAGTTGGAATCAAAGTTATGGACTAGCCAGCAAGACCTAAACCCCATTGAGCACCTCTGGGATGAGCTGAAACGGCGTGTGCTGCTCCTGCCACTCTCAGTGAGCTTCGAGATGCCGTCATTGATGAGTGGGACAACATTCCCCAAGAACACGATGTGACGCTCATCAGGTCCATAACTGACCGCATGGAAGCTGTTCGGAGAGCAAGAGGAGGCAACACTAGGTTTTAAGTTTAATTTTAAGCTTTATAACTGTTGATTTTTTTAATTTTTGTACGTTTCTTATTGTTGCAATTTTAATTAAAATACACATTGTTTCACATTTTCCAAGAATTTTCTTTTATTTGAGGCGGTGGTGGCAAAATTTTTCGACATTTTTAGGTAGGGGGTTTTATTACCTATCAAATGATACTAATCTGGACAGGGTACAGATCGTAATCGCTTGAATCGAATTTTAGAAAAGTTGCGATATTTTTGACGCCGAGTGTATAATTGTATATCTCGATATCTCTTTTAAATTATGTACCTACCTAATATTTATTAAAGATTATCTTAGAGTTCTATCTATGTCTCATATTATTATTCCACTATTGGATTTTTTTATATTGGATTAATAGGTATTTAAAGGTCGTCCTAACCTAGTTGAGTGAGTTATTTATAATGTTCATATTAACACTATTGTCGGCCGATTAGTCTCGCTCTGATATCGGATAGACAGGTTCGATTCCGGACAATCGGTCAATAATATACGTCAATATATTATAATATATCATAATTACATTCAACTATTATTCTCAAATAGTTTTATTGCTCGACTTTCTTATCAGAAAGGTTATTTTGAATTTTTGAATAAACGATATGTTATAAAAAAGCAAGTGTATCTATAAACGTCTCTGTGTCTAGTCTATATTGTCTTGTGACTAACTGAGTTATTAAATATTTTAAAGCAAGGTGTTCTTAAATATTCCCGAACATAGGTTACATCACTAGCTTGTGTCCAACAAGGGTTGTTTATAAGCCGGCTATTTCACGCTTAGTTACGCGAATCGTTGCGTGTAAAACTCAATATTTCATCAACTGTGTGTTTTGATGGGCAACATTAGTTGCATGTATTCGACGGTCAACCGATCGTGAAATTGGGAATGTTTGAAGTGCGTTGCCGAAGACAAGTGTGGCGACAACAACTGCTCTTAGCTTTGTTGTGCCTTACGGCGAATTGTGCAAAGGGTTCTACCTGCAACATGTACAACCTCGCACATAAGTTTCTAAAGACGTACAGAACGAAGACATAGAATTGTGGCCAAACTTTTTGGAAGATCGAAGAGGGTGTCGTCTCGCTACATTACACAATATTCACAATAGAACCCTTCGATCTATTTAAGGACCTTTACATTTTTTCTTATGTTTAATTTCGAAGTCAACAAGATGGACTTAAGGGTTCTCGGCAAACTGCTAAACAATTGTTGCGTCACGGTCAATAGACCACGGTTTTTGTGCGTGCATATTTTTTGTCTTCATTGTGGGCCCTGAAACCGTTATTAGGTAAGCTATAGAATAATCGGTATTTCAAAGAGTTAAGAAGATTATCTCTTGACAAACGCAATTTTACCACAATTACATCACTACCAAAATTGTATACAGAATAATATATTTGTGTATGTGTGGGATAGGTACCTACTTAAGCTTTAAAATACTACTAATAGATTAAATATTTAGTTAGATAGTTTACTTTCATGTAAAATTTACGTCCAATGGTTGGTGTTACTGCCAAAGGAGCACTGCTAAAACTGCTAAGCATCATTAACGAATTGCGAAAAAAATGTAAAGGTGTGAAAATTAAAAAAGGCTCCTTTTTTATCCCCTACTGTTTTCCAGTTTTACGCCTATTGTTGTTTAATATTTTTTAACAAAGGATGACTATCTGAGTTGTTATACATAATTGGAAGCCTGGTACGAATATTTATTTTCTTACATGAAATCAAATTTTGAAGTATATGCTGACCCTAATAAAGATTCAAGGACGCCGCACAAACATGAATTATTAGTTCCGTAAGTTTAAAATTAGATACCTTTGAATAAATTTAACAATCGAATAGTAATAGTGACCAACGTATGTGTGAATAATAAATTTCAAAATCAAAGCGTTGGTGACACAAACCACTTCCAATAATAAAGAACTATTTACAATTACTCACGCCCTTCCGAAAACCAAACGCTCGTGCCATTAGAAAGATTTATATCTTAACACAATAGCAATAAATTCGTATCCGACTTTACAATTTCACACAAGAATACACGGATTCCCGGAGAAGGAAATAAATGGTGTACCAATTATTCACAACGCAGCCAACCGGAAGTTTTCAAGTATTTTATCGGTGCTCCTTTTGAACGCAAAACTGATTTTAAACAAATATGAAACGTACGAACCGTCGCATATAAGCCGAGAAGAATAGAGGATTACATCGAAATCCTGTTTTGTTTGTTTTCTTTACTTTAATTCTTTTGTATCGATTCGGTCGGCTTAAAATCGAAAAATATATTGGCACTTTAGATTCAGACACTTTTATTTTTGTGCGCGTGAGCGGAACTCTCTTTTATTATATTTCTAAGCTTAAATTTCCCTGCATTGTCTGCGATAAAATTAACGATATTGATTTTACGGAACGAAACTTCACAAAGATTATAAATTTTGTAATTACTTCTCCTAAATATTAAATATGTTTTACTAATATTCTCCTTTACGGAATTTGATATGTAGTATCAAGAGCAGGAGCTCTATCTAAAAGTAGGATACTTTATATACTTATTTACTCCTACAAATTATTTCCAGAGGGACAACCCTTGGTTTTTATTGTTTACAAAACTTAACAACTAAATTAGTACAAGTTGCCACAACCTTTAGAATTGTAACACAAAAGATTCTTATCAAATTATATATGACATACTAGGAAACACGCCGTCCAAAAAAACTGTCCACCAAAATTAAAAGATACCAAACTAACACCTTTAGCGATTGGGTCTATCCTTCGGCATTCATTTGTCAAGACTTCTCAGCATACAAAATTAAACAGTGAGATATAAGCTAAAAGCATTGGCTTCTGTATCTTACGTAAGGCGTCAGACTTATCAAAATTAATACTATGAATGATTACTATTGGAATATATGAGAAAAAGATAACAGTTCATTCGAAATCAACTCACAGACGGAGCCAACACATTAGCCAGTTTAATCGAATAGGTAGTGTCGTGGCAAGTTTTGTATTTAATCTAAAGTATCATTATTACTTTACTAGGTGATAATGTTTCCATTTTCTTATTATATTAATAGGTATTGGAGCATTTACTTAACGACCGAAATAAGTTATCTATCGGGAACACGTTAAGTGACGAAGTAGGTATAGGTATATGTACTTTAATTAAACAACTATCAATTAATTGGCCTTCTCGTTGAAGATATTTCGATAAATTATACCGTCGTAATTGGATCAAAAGCTGGCTGGATCTTCATATATAGATGATATTAATTAAAATATCAGTCTTAAAGGCTCTTTCAATTGAATCGGCCGTTGCTTCATAAAAGTAAAATTTCTATTTCAATTTGAGATTTCTTTTCAAACCACTTCAGAAGTTGCGGTCAGATAATAAAGTTCCACCGGATTTACACCTGATTAAGATACACTTTGCAAAATTATCCCTAAACTATTGTCCGAATGGACGTCTTTTACAGCCACATCAAAGAAAACAACCGACAATGTACCCGGATCTCGGCTCTTCTTGGGCAAAGACGCGTGCCTTTATCTCTATTGATATAACGGAATAACGAAACATTGTATGAACACCTTCTACCTTTTTTCTCGCGTTCCTTTTCACAAGACGTCCCTATAAAACGATAGACCGCTACTTTTTGTGTATTGACATCAGAGAACGGTACTGCACTTTGCCGTTACGATCATATGGAAAAAAATAAAGTGTTACAGTTTTTCGATATAACTGTATCACATCCCCCGTTATGCACCGAAACTCGAGTGATCGCCTCCAATACACTACCTACTTCAAGGTGGAAGGAAGCAATATATTATTTTTACTCACCGATCATCGTTTATGTTATTGAATTACTTTTCAAATTGATTTGGTGCATTTTGTGATGCGCTGTTTACAGAACGTTTGCATCTGCTGGGGGCCAATGGGTTTTTTTATCCTGCAGTTATTGTATGAGACAGTCTCGATGTGGGCGCTTAATTACAAAGCACGTTTAAAGATAATGTAATATAATCCTAGTTGCCAACAATCGCAATGGAGTAAGGTGGTGGCATCGTAGAATTAATTTCGAAATGTGTTCGAAACGCGATCTTCCATTCACTATTTAAAAGGTGACTCCAGGTGTAATTTTGGCACGTTCCTACTTAGTCTACCTTATCATGGATTTCGATTGCACCTTGGCCTGCGTTACAGATATGTTCCTTACTGACTATTATTATTAATTATTACAAATACATGTTGATTCGTAACGCAGATGTAAAGGGTTATTGTGTTTAATATTATTGTTATGATTTCAATAGATTTTCTTTCGACAAGGTGTATCTACTCAATCTTTTGTTGGCATGTGCTTAAATATTTATTCACGTTCTAGTTCAACCTACCAATATATTCAATCGAATATGTTTGAGTAATTAATTCATCCACTTTATATAGTAAATCTTAAAAATTTAATGAATATGATAAGTTCTTACTTGACTTAGATATAGATACTTTATGAATTCAGTTTACATAAATCCCCTCACGTTTTGATTTACAAAAGGTACTTTACATAGGTTGGGCTTTGGTTCAATCGGATATTCAACTATGTCGGCAAACCTTAAAGGATCGAACGGAGACAGATGACATATCGGTTGCACAATGCAATAAAATGAAAGGGTGGAGTGCATTGCAATTTATAGGGGCACTTCACGGTAAAATTGTGTAACCCAACACTACCCAAAAACTTAAGTGCATGATTTTAGCACGTGTGCAAATCATCATCTTTTGTCATCGCCATCATTCATCATCAAAGTAAATTATACCATTATAAAATTTGGCTCATTATATAGGTAATTTTTTTTTTTTTTGTTGCTTTCTGCTGCGTGGCAATCTGTCCTGAGACAATAAGCCACATAGTTGACCAACTCCAAGTCTGTAATATTGGCTTCATATATAGAGAGGTCTTTGTTACTCTCTTCTCCCTATGTAAATCGGTTGGTGAGGCTGGGGATGTCGCTTCTCTTTAGCCTCGCATGTTGTTGTCCTCCTGTTCCGCTCAGTGATAGTGCCAGCTCGTTTGAGTGTTGTGCAAGTCTTTTCTGATATCTTTGACTATGCCGACTTATTTCTTGCTTAACGGTGGGTATGTTGAGATCAAGGTAGATGTATTTATTACTTATACATTTGGGTATGTTAAATATGTTCCTTAGAGTTTTACTCTGGAATCTTTCCAGGATCTCAATGTTGCTGCTGCTTGCTGTGCCCCAAAGTTGAATGCCATATGTCCAGATAGGCTTAATGATGGCTTTGTATACCATCATTTTGCTGACGTTGCTCAAGCGGGAGTGGCGACCAGTTAGCCAGTAAACACTGCGGAGTTTGTTGTCAAGTTGTTTGCGCTTGGTCCAGATATGCTTCTGCCATGTTAATCTCCTATCCAAGTAAAGACCCAAGTATTTTGCGTGGTCTTCTTGAGGTATGGTGTCTTCGTACAATTTTACTGGTGGGCAAGTTTCTTTTCTGAGTGTGAAGGTAACATGTGTGGACTTAGTATGGTTAGCTTTTATTCGCCACCGCTTGAACCACTTTTCAATCTCGGTCAGATGGTTTTGCAGTAGAGTAGAAGCAGTTTCCGAGGTAGAGTGCACGGATAGAACAGCAGTGTCGTCAGCATAGGTGGCAGTTATTGTGTGCTCGTCAGTTGGTAGGTCCGCAGTATAAATCAGGTATAGAACTGGTCCCAATATGCTGCCTTGAGGGACTCCTGAACGGATCTCGTATAGGGCTGAGTACTCAGTGTTGCACTTTACTTGATAACTCCTTCGGTCGAGATAGGATAGAAGTATCTGGAGATATGAATGCGGAAGTAATTTTTTTAGTTTGTATGCCAGTCCTTCGTGCCAGACCTTGTCGAAGGCTTGGCTTATGTCTAAAAAAGCGGCAGAACAGTACTTCCGATTTTCCAGGCATCCACTTATGACGTCGACAATGCGATGAACCTGCTCGACTGTACCATGTTCTTCTCGGAATCCGAATTGGTGCGAGGGGATTATGTCGTTAAGATGCTCTTTCATCCTGTTTAAAAGGATCTTTTCCATTAGTTTGCCAATTACTGGCAAGAGGCTTATAGGTCTGTAAGAGTTCCTTTCATGCGGTGGTTTACCAGGTTTAAGTACCATTGCAACCTGAGCAATTTTCCATTGGCCTGGAAAGTGTTCCAGTCTAATGCAGGCGTTGAAGATCCTAACTAAGCTCATGATTCCCTTGTGAGGTAGATTTTTCAAGAGGGTTGCGTCGATGAGGTCGTAACCTGGTGCTTTTCCTTCTTTGAGATTCTTGATATAGGTAATTGACATGACATCCATCAGTTATAAATGTTTTGAAACACAGAACTTTAAAACATATGTATAATAGTTGCAAATAACACTATTTATCCGGTCAAACAAATGTGCACGCAGTACAAACTTCCCAAAAACTATTCAGTGAAACGCAAACATAGGTATATACTTACAGATCGTTGTGAGCGGACTGACCCAAAATAATACCATTGTTCGAGTAAAAAAATGACCTAAGCAAATATTGCAGTTTGCACACTGGCGCCTGTAATTTGATACAAGTTGGCTGGACAATAATGACTTTTTTAGGTGCAGCTTAACATTTACAATATCTAGTGCATTGCATTAAAATCTAAGTAGTAATATGAACTTCAAATGTGATTTTAGTAGCACAAAATATCAAAAAACATAGATTTCACGTATCACAATGTGTGCCAGTTAGCCAGTTTTGTTTTCTTTTATTAATGTTGGCAAGATTACTTTTCTAATTAATTTTAATCTTATTTAGTGCAATCAGCTAGCATATATTAATCACAAAATACAAAATGTGAACCGCTTCCGGGAGAGAAGTTAAAACAAACCTCTGATATAAAAAATATGGAACCCTAAAGAAGCCCAATAATTTGTAATCCGCATATTTCGTGTTCGTGACATACGCCTTCTTTAAATGTAAAACAAAAATTTTACACCCAATAGGATTTAGTACCTATCGTTTTAAACGATTTATTAGGTTTTATGTATTGTGTTATTTAATTGTGTTGGCAGTAAATGTATGTATGTTGGTATGTGAATAATGTTCAATCATTATCCTTGCGTTTCAGCCACTCGATAATTATAATACCTAGTATTATTTTTCATTGAAATATTTTAAAATATTGACAGAAATAGAAACGTTGGACGCTAGGAGATACAGTGTGTCACACATATTGAACGTATGTAAAACATATCACAATCAATAGTAGTCCCGATGAACGCATTGGAAATATAAGGGCAGGTACAAATTACAAAGGACGGGGCTCGATCACTCGAGATGGTGGTCAGAGATAACATGACACCGTCACATAAAGACATAATTTAGTCAGCGCCGAACAAAAAGTATAACAGACAGAACTAGATGAACGATGTTGCCTCCACGTTTTAATTAACGATAACAACTTGCGATTGAAACGTCCTGTGCGGAAAAACGAACAGTGATTAGTTAGCATCTTCAGCTGACGATCTTATATTTATTGGACATAGTTTTTTTTATTATAAAGAGGAAAGATTTGTTTGTTTGTTTGTTTGTTTGTAATGAATAGGCTCCGAAACTACTGGACCGATTTCAAAAATTCTTTCACCTTTGGAAAGCTACATTATCCCCGAGTAACATAGGCTATATTTTATCCCTGTATTCCCACGGGAACGGGAACTACGCGGGTAAAACCGCGGGGAGGCAGCTATTATTAATATTCAGGTAGAACTGTTATGTATATTTACTTATATACTGTAGGTATATTGACACTACATCTACGTTCTGCAAAGGATCAATAAATAAATGCTCTAATCCCAAATGGTTGAAAAGTAAAAAGGACAGGCACGTCCATAGTACGGTCGATGAAATTATATAAAATCATAAGAGCATTATCAATCTTCGTCCAAGATTTTGCAGCGAATCAACTTCGTACTTTCGTTAGAATGGATATTTCATGAATATGAATGTATAAAATGACATACAATTATCATGTGAAAGATCAATGACCAGTTCTTATGGGAGTAAAAAGAGATTTGCATTGTCGGCGTATGTAAAAGCTTTCACGTTATTATTTTCGGTATAATATATGGCTAATGAAGCGTCCCAACTTCCTGTGCCGTTCGATTGAGATGTATTCGCAATCCGGAAACGTCTTTGTCAGATTCGATGTGAAAACGAAAGGGTGTAATGGTAACTTTAGATTCTTTGGAACGTACAATTTTACGCTTATATTGACATTACGATATTCATATTTCTGATGCTTTTTTGTATTTACCTATATATCGACGATGAAATCGATTTGTGAAATTATAAAACGCGAAGGTGGTCCAAAATCTCAAACATATATTGTTAAGAGCATATACATATACCTACATACCAAAACATAGGTCGTCATAATATTTCAAAGGAATTAATTCTAATGATTAATGGTGGTTTAAAGTGTCGACGTGAATTAGCTCGAGCCCTTTATTTATCATGAATCGTGCTTAATTTTAGACAGCTATTGAACTATAAAACAAACTTTGTAACATATCTTAGCGGGATATTGGCGCCCACCCGTAGGTGTGGACAGCGTCGGTCAGCTCGGGTCGCGACCACCACTAAATCAACGAAACGTGTTATTTGTTTAGTCATCTTTTGATTTAACCGCCTAAGGTGGCTCCATTATTTTACCTTCTGCTTCAATGATAACAATTAATTGCATTTAAGAACTCTTACTTCATTCCAGATGGTACTTTTTTTACCGAGTTTATATAATCTAAATGTTTTTTAAATCAACTTGTGGTTTGATTGTATAAAAACAGTAAGTATTTTCAGGTATATTAATTTTAATTGAAACACGTTTGAGATTATGTCATTTTAAATTTTCAATCAAAGAAAACTCAAACAATTTTAAAACTAATAGGTAAGTAATATTCCCGTAACCATTTAATAATCTCATTATTTCTTACATTGGCTCGGGTAGTGGTGATACTCCATAGGATCAAAATCGGCCTTAGCTCTGTGGATATAAACAAATAATTCGTTCGTATCAATTGGAAAGAAAACATTCTCCCATCGGAGACGGCACTTGTAAATCTATCTTTGATAGCAATCTTGATGTACGAACGGATGCAAAACGGGATCGGGATTCTGCTCCAATGCGGTTTGATTTAAGGAAATGTTGTACGTCTGTTGAAATCGAGTAAGTATCGTATGAAACATCGAATAATAACCGAACAGTTTGCATATCCACTTGTAATCTCAATTGTTTAGTTCAATCGTACAACTGATATGCAAATGGATTGACAAATATTGATTTGGGAAAATGTATGTATGTGATACGAAGATATCGGTATCCCTTTGTTATGGAAAACCGTTGAATTTATCGTAGATTAATCTAATTTGGTTTCGGTCAAACACCCATGGTGAATATTAATCTGCTGGTTGGTTCTCGCCTCATAAATCCCGAGGCTACACGCGGTTTGGAAATTTATAACCCAGGATAAAACGAAAATAGAGGCACACTCACTACAAAAGTATTTTGTAGATATTAATAATGCAAATTTCAGTATATAAGTAAATTTTCTTTTTTATTGTAATTGCATGTAATTATATAAAATATATCGTTAATGTCATGTAAGTTTTCCAGAAGATGCCAACGTTTAATCTAATATAAAATGTTAATCTCTACTTTTTATAATGTTACTTTCGGAGACATAATTAGGGAGTTAATAATAAAGCGAAGATATGGTTGCGCTTCTCAAATACCGACTTCAAAGAGATGGGTAGAGATGATTTGAAACTCACACGCGCTCGTGCTATACAACGCTATCCAAATTCGAAGCTAACACCAAATAATAAAATAAAATTTTGGCACGTTCGTTAACGACCATACCTGTTGATTTGGCAGATGTTATTTTCGGTCATTAGAGAGAAAAAAATCAATTAACAAACGCCGTTTGTGTACAAAATTGATTACCAGAGGCTTCTGAAGGCGGCTCATCGCACCCGAGGCACCCGTGTGAACTCTGAAAATTATAATTGCGTACTATCTAATCTCATATTTTGTCCCTCTCTCACAAATAGGCATCACACCGAACGTGAAAGAGATACTGCTTAGGAAGTAAATGTTGCTTCCACTCTTCGTGACCATACTTTGATTGATGAACAGAGAAAACGCCTCGAGTGAGTTAATCACGCCTAAATTTAATTTAGAAGAAATATGAAAACATGAGGCTATTTATTATGTTTTGTTTGTTTTGGAAATTATTTTTAGCTTTATGGAATGCAGCCGTTTTTAGGCCAAACAATAGGTATAATTTTTAAAGAATCGTATGTTAATTTGAATTGTTTTATATTTATAAATTACCTGAAAATGATCTAAAAATGTTGTTTGTCAAGTAGGTACCTAAATAAAACACAACCAATGTGAGTAATAGAATATTCTGCCGTAATATATAAAGTACTAATTCGTTTTTTGTTCAGATATTATGAATAGTCAACGTGCCATTAAGGTTGCGTCAAATATTTTGTGAAGACTGAAATTAAGATAAACGTTACCCATTAGATCCATTTAATGTTGGAGCAATTCGGGACCATAAACATAATGCGTTTAATCATAGTCGCTGGATAGACACCAATAATATTTGTAACATCGAGAACAGAGAAGCTTAGAGACGTTTGCTAATAAAATTGTTTCTCACACTTAAGAGTAGCAGTAGTGTCAAAAATATGAATAGGCTGAGTACAGTTGTGGTCTGATTACTGCTAACTATATGTTTTACCTTTTTATTTTCGTTTCATTTGCATGAACTGTCTTTTATTCTATAAGCTATACCAAATTGTGTAACCATACGCTAAAAACGACCCACCCTACATACTAATAACACTAAATATTTCACAAAATATATCATTATATGAAATGGCTAAATGTAAGATTTCAGCTCCAGTGATCCCTCTGTTCTTGGTATCACAGCAACGATCGCTCATCATCCCAAGATTACGCATAAATAAATAGATAATAAAGTAAATTGAAAACCTTCCCAAGTAATCATCAGCGCTGTTGGTGAGACTAATAGCTGTAATGACACCGGAACCCTTTGAGCAACTATGCCACTTATGAGATTCTCTAAACAAACACCAATATACCATTCATTTTAAGTGGTGTTATAAATGAGGACTCCCAAATCTTTCCTATACAAAACTGTATAGTTTAAAGAGACTAATGATTAACTAAGTATCCATTTTATAATAGCTCAACCATATTCATAATCTGATGCTAGGTCTATGTTAACTTAGATATGTACTTTGCACTTACAAAACAATGAAGCTTCGAGGAGAAATTGCCAAGGAAGATTTGTGACGTCTATCTACTATTTTCAAAATGGTGCTGTAAATTAAAATTAATTTCTTAAATATCTAATCTGATTCTAATTATTTTGCGAACGTTACCTACTTGCTACTTTAGGTATTATTTTATCAAACAGGCAGATGTATTCAACTTGTTATCTGGTTTGCGTGGGTGGACGGCACGCGAAGGTGTTGCCAATGAACTGATCTCAATGCTACCCATTGTTGGCAACCCCTGCACAACGATTAGTGGCACACGATTACTGCTTACCGCTTCCTTGTTTACATATTATATGTGCACAGTTAACATTATGATCCTTCGTGAAACACGTTTAGGTAGTTCATGATAAAAATTAACCCTTCTATCTATCATTGTGTTTAAGAAAGAATTGAAAATGGCCATCTTTATGAATAGGCTAATCTAAGTTCGAGTTTATTTTGTCGACGTTTAGGAAACATAATTTATCTATCTACAAATGCTTATTTTAACTGATTACTTCAACTAAACTTTTTGGGGGCTCACGTACCTACCTACCTATTTACTGCTGAAACTAATAATCCATGTATGAGTTAACAATAAATCAGATATTTTAACATGTACTCATAATCGATGTTTCATCTATATGGGGTGCATTTGATGAATCACGGGGTATAAACCCCTGCGTAATAAAATAATGGGTTTCGCTGTCGGTATTACATTGAAATCAATAAATTAAATGATCCATAAAATATACCTACCTATACGAATAGTTAACATTTGATTTTATTTATATCTTTGTTTCATATAAGTTGTTCATATCATTGGCGTGAGCATACGAGTATGAGCTAACTGATGGTAGGAGGTTACCGTACAACGGCCTTTGACTCTTTTACTCTCTCTTCTACGAAGCTAGGAATATTTTAAGCGCTTTGCCAAATTATTGTTCAGACCCTTTTTATACATTTCTAGGTTTTTCTTTTCCTACTTTTATATCGTCAAGCAGAGAATGCAGAGATTTTTTTAATGACCATAGCAAGCTTTGATTAATACCGCGGTAGTATTAAGGCTATACTAATGATGGATGCTCCCTTTCAGGTAAGGGTTGGCAGACCGCCGGCCGAGAGCCACCCTCCGACTAACAAAATTACACACTCATTAGTTTTAACCCTATTTTTATTTGTTTTTTCGTGCAATAACCTATGGCGATGGCGCCGGAGAACGTCGTGTGCATTGACCAAAAAAAATTCGGTCAAACGTACGTGGGTAGGTACCTAGTTAAGCTTTAATTGATTTTTTCATCACCAATTTTCGTTAACATTAAAAAGTAATCAATAAAGTGCAATCGATAAATGGTTATATTGGTCTCTGGATTAAATAGTTGAATCACGAATAAAACTTTAAGTTAAATCCAGATCATCTTATCTGCATTGGTCGCAGACTTTTCAGATCAAGAATCACTTATGCTATAAATTTATTGCATCCGAGCCTTAAGCGTATGTTCTGTATTTAATTTCGGCGGCCCAAAGGTACACTATCAAGACCTTTTAACCCGTATACGTGTGAGTTGTCCGATTTATAGTCCAAACATACTTTGCAAAGCTCTTCAAAACCTTAACAATTCTTAAAACTTATGTACACTTCTGTAGTATAAAAGTTATTGTTTCATTTCATTTCAATAGTTCCTTTCAGTTGTTCCTTTCAGTTGGAAATGTATTCAAATTTTTTTGTTTTATTAATTTGTTGTTTTTTCATTATCTAAGTATCAATAAATTGTAGAGTTCACAATAAGTTTATGACAGCCTTTTCTGATTTCGCTTAATTTTTACAAATTATATTTTCCATTAAGCCGTGACTATGAATACTTATTAACATCCTTTAGTAAGTAATTCGTTGGGCTGATAATAATTAATAAGCGCTCTGGCGATGCACCGCTCGTGACCACCGAAGGGTGTCGTGACCGCGGCGTCTCTGACCCTACACAGATTGAGATATCAAAATTCACAATTTCAATCCCACGGTGATAGGCACATATGTTTTATAGTACTCATTTGAATT
This sequence comes from Thyatira batis, assembly GCA_905147785.2. Taxonomy (NCBI): domain Eukaryota; kingdom Metazoa; phylum Arthropoda; class Insecta; order Lepidoptera; family Drepanidae; genus Thyatira; species Thyatira batis. The sequence continues at coordinate 4,226,504 of LR990490.1, forward strand.
AGTCGCCTGAAGGTTAGTGTTAGTTTATATTTGTATTGAATGAAATATTGGCACCGATTCTGTTATACCCAACTTAACTGATTTTAATCTGTGTAGATACATTTCTTTTGAAAAGAGTGAAAGGGATTTCATTTTTGTAACTAATTTAATTAAAAAAATGTGCTCAATTAATTATACTTTTAAAATACTATGTACAGTAGGTACACGCTTAATAAATTACCATAAAAAATTATGTTAGTAGATATCTCAATTTGTTTCATCCTTTATAATCGACAATGAACTAAATCACACAACTTATCTAACTGGTTTTCCTGGATAATTTGCTTTTATGCATATAAAAATGTTCCAACATCGAAACAAAATGCATTCCTTCTTGTAATATTTATTCCAACCATTGCAGTTGAATCTATTTACACTTGGCTCAATAACGATTCTCTTATCTAGAATCTACGTAATGGTAAGTACAACTAAGCTGCTAATTGTTTTTGTTCGAGGTATAGAAATTATTATATCCGTTGCTTAAAGCTCACAAGGGGCTGGACTCATCGATTGCTCTGATTCATATTTCATTGCATTAACAGATCACATCCTAAAGCGTTTGTTTGTGCATTTACGATCACAACATAAATAGGTTCGTACAACTACGATTCTAATACATTTTGGTTGATAGTTTACAATTTAAATAATATTGTTATTATAGTCACCACAAAGTAAATGTTAGATAACGGCCTAGGTTTTAACTGAAATTTATTTCTTTCAGATAGAATATTAATGTTACTATCATAATGATAAAAATAGACGGTTGAGAATGAAAGTTGAAATAACTATTGCCATATTTAAGAAACTAACGAGTGACATTAAAAATAATAAATAGAGAGATAGCAAAATAAGCGACTTGTGATTGCGATTTGGGATCGTTCGTCGTCGGTACGTTGCCGCGTTGGGAGCTGGTGTTACTTTAAAGATAATCCAATGTTTACATTAGCCTGGAGCTCGGTTTGAGCCACTTAATTTTATAAGTCGAATCTAGATAAAGAGCACCGCCTCGCCGTTCCAAGATAGAGCCTTATGGGTTTGTTTCTTTGATGATTTGTTTGCATTTGAATTTCGTATTATGTAAATAAAAGGGTGGTCATGCAAACCAAGGTGTTCAAAACCGGGAAAATTTGAGGTAACTTTGGTGGTCCTTCTGATATTAATTTTTAAATTATGTAAATTAACCTTTTAGGCAGAAATGTTTACTCACTGCTGATAAAATTAAAAACCTTTTTGAATATTTATTTCAATGCAAATTACTTAATTCGGTAGATTTTTTTTTCTGATTTTCGTTCTGTGCATTATTGTTCCACTGTCATCTCACTCTGATGTAAATCCTCTGCACATAAACCAAAACCAATGCGTCTTAATGTTTCCGTTTTGGTTTTAAACAACGTGATAAGCGTACTGACGTATTTACCTCAAGCATTACAAAGAATAAAATATGTATCAATCGATCAAATAAATAAACAAACCAGAAACCTTGGAAGCACCTGCATTTATGTAAACGATTACATTTGTGGGGTACTAATAAAAGTTTAAAATTCACGAATTCACTGGCGAGACAGCGCGCGACCATCGGCGCGTACGCATACGTGTCCAAATGTAACAAATTTGCCTGAATTCAACGGTAAAACATTTACTTTATGAGTAGGTGCTTATCTTCCACATACTACACATTACTATTGAAATCACAACTGTTTATCTTAATTAAATTGAATTGATGTGGTTTTGTAAATGCAGACAGTTAAGACTGCCACCGGGGATGAAAAGTACCTCTACCTACGTGCCTCTAGAGTACCTATGTGGTAAACATGTATCATTGTTTTAGATTTATCAAGATAATTATGGTTTAAGAAACCTATTTTGATATTATTCTTATTATTACCTATTACTACTACTATTTTAAATAAACTTTAACCCCAAACTGCAAGGAACAATCATAAATAGATATATCAAAAACCCTCGGAAAATAGTTTTGTTCATTAATAAATAAGTCAATATGGTGTAATAAATTAAAATACAAGTGGTATTCAACATCGAAAATAATTTTAAAGTAATTTCAATATTTACACAAATTAAGCTTAAATAATTCGAATTAATACAACTAGAGGCAATAATGACAGTATGGAAGGAAGAATAGCGCATGATTTAATATAAGCTGTAGTTAAAGCCGCGTTCAGTTGTGTCTGCATTTAACCGCGTGCGTCGAGATCTATATCGAACCTACTTCTTTACACTACACAACTTGTAAACATGCCTTAATTTTCAGCTTGATCTAAGAAACAAAACCTTATCTCTATTGGTTTAAAGTACAAAATGATGGATGAAGAGTTTCAGAACTGCTGTTAGGTAGTTGCATACTTACATGTTGAAACTTTTGTCATGCTATCTGGATTGGATCAGCCGCAAAGTTTTACGGTAATCGTAGTCCGCGCGTATTTTTAAAGTATTTATGATGGTTGTTTTTCTTGGTAGCTCTTACATTAGTTGTAAAGTTACCACTGAAGTGACTTTAAACAATATATTATTTTGCCTCTTAACTCCCTGTTATAGCTTTTAATTTGTAGGAAAATTTAATTGGACTTCCTTTTTTAATACTTTGTGCCTTAATGTGAACTGGAGCCAAGACTTTTTAAAAACTATAACATGGTATAAAAAAATGCGATAACCACTTTCACATTGTAGTTATAAATTTGAGTAAAATTAGTTTCCAAGAGATTTGTGGAATAACATATTGATACTCAAAAATAGGTACTAAAAATGCAAGACAGCTCGTTCGGAACCGTTGTCCACGCCCAGTGAGCAGCTGTATCTTCGACCAGGAGTCACTAAAGCTCTATTATGGTGCCTTCTCGCATAAACACGACGTCCACCCATAAAAGCGGCCGATTGCGATGTGCGTCAATTTATTCTTGAAATTAACCTGTCGCAGGCACTTAAGACGCTTGCATAAAGGGACGTTACAAATGAACCCAGCTAATTTTGTAATACCAATGTTTATTGATAAGCATCCAGTGACACTTTTTTGACAGTTTCCGACTAAAATCATAAGTTAATAACGTTGAATTTGAAATGAAGTTCTCAATGTAACAACGTTTTATTTGATTTTGGGCAGATGAACCAAAATGAGGCCAAGCAAATTACGTTCCAGTAAAATCTAAAAATATGGTAAGCACATAATTAAAGTTCCTAATCGGTGGTAACGTTTATTACACTATAATCATTCTTCTTCTTTGTTTATAGGTATCTCAGAGCAAAAAGATCTTCCAGTACTATATCCACTTATTCGCTTATGACAGCCAAGTTCTATCTTGGTAACATAATTTATGAAATAATCGCGATCATGATACTCATGAATATCAATTACATTGACTTTTATTATCTTTTCTCCATCTAAACAAGTAATTTTCATAGTTTGATGGCAGAAAATAATTATAATTATGGCGCAAAGTTAAAATTAAGTAAAGATACAAACTCTTGCGATGATGATGATGGTATAAATATAAACACAGTATAAACACCTATGCGGTATGCAATATTCTTAATTTACTTTATAAGTGCAACTTTTTTATGTCACAAAATTTCTATCAACCATACTACTATGGTATATATTAAGCAATAAATACAACGCAGATTATTGAAAAAGTAACATTTTCTTTTCCAAAGAGTAAATAAAACTTTCTGATCAAATAGACTTGAACTAAGTAAAAGTAATCAATATTATGATTGATTCATAAAACTTCTAGGGAAGGTCATGGGTGGGGTGCTTGCTGGTCAGTGCGTAGGCAGATGCGCTAATACACCTGCGCGTGGACATTTTACACCATTAATTCTTCATAACATAATCTTTTTACTGATTTATCTGCTATTTTTTCATAACATTAGGTGCATATATCTATGCTCCATTGGTCTAAGAAAAGCTTTAAGTTATGTAAAGGTTTTTGCAGACTAGGTGGCGTGCTGGCTAGCTACCCTGACTTATAAAACGATGGTTGTTAAATTGGTTCTCTGGAACAACATATATTCCTACGCATTGAAATATATTTGTCATAGCATTTTAATGGCCGAAATTAGTATTTATGAGACTAGTAAGATTAAGGGCATATTCACCACACGAGACAAGCCTAAGGGTTGAAAAGCTACGCATGCCTTTGGAATCAATGTCACGTTAACATAACTAAAGAATAATTTATATTAAACACTATAATACCTACTATTTTATGCTAATCAATACCATGTGTTCAAGTTCTAATAGACGTTTAACTAAATATGAAATCGAGAAGTAAAATTCATTAAATACTTCTAGGTTCATTTGTCATGATATATGTGCATAATAAATTTTAATTCAACAGGTGTTTAACCGTATGAAGATACTTATGATAATAAAGGCAGTACAATTTCAACTATTCGTGTATTAAAATCAAAGTAAATATAATAATTTGGTAATTATAAATGAAACAGTCAAGTTAACTTAAATACGTAACCCGGCTATATTTTTTGAAATAGCAACTTTAAACATAAACGATTAACAGCGGTATTCTTTTGAATACTGTTTGTTATACATTTTTTCTGATATAATTACATACCTTTTTACGGGTGGAATAGAGTAGCGTCAAATACATTTTTATGTGCATATTTAAACATTAAACTAATATGATATCATTTAGTAGCAAAAAAGGCTTGTTCATACAAATTTAATTGTGTAGCCTAAAATATCTGTAAAATCTACAAAATAAAATAATTTCATTGTAACCGTTCCTAAATATCTAAATCGTTGGTTTAGCTTTTATGTGTTTCTTTCTAAAAGGGCAAGACGGAATCAACTAGTTATTTGCTTACTAATTACTTAGAAAGTGAAACGACGTGTCCACAGTTTCCTCTGTCCCGTAGTTTTCAGTAAGCGGACGACTCGGGCAGGTGCTGTCCGGGCGCACACTTCTTTCATTAAAATTAATACCAATGTCGCGTGTGCACATTCTTACTCGATAACGCCTCGCCGTAATTAAGGTATGGCTTGGAACGAACAAACCCGTCCGCCGGTAGGACGGTCGGCCGCGCGCCCGCCACGCGCCTCAACGGTACCTACTTCACAAGTATCCTGCTAATGTGAATCATTTTCAAAATTGTAATCTGAAGACATCTTTTTTCGATAAATTAGAACTTTAGTTTAACCAAGATGATTAAGAAACAGTTTGTATTATTTTTTTTTCAAATGGGAATAGAAGAATGGTGTGTTCCTAATTAACAATAAATAAACCAAATAAATAATATCTTTATAGTTACATTAATTAAAAATAAATAGATATTAAATTAAAATATTGCAAAACCAGATACAGTCAACGAGTTGAATGATACAAAGTATTTAAAACGTATATTGGATTTGTTTATTGGCAATCAGTATTCGGAGTTTTATTTATGTTGGTCATTCCTTAGCTGTTAACACTTGAGTCGATGACGATCTTATGGGCGTCGCAATTCCTCTCAGATCAATAAAACTGACAGTAAAAAAGATTACACAAAGTGAACCTTATTAAGGAAACAATACTAATTATCTATTTAAGGGGTTTCTTATCAGCTGAGCTAACGAGGTGTCGTAAACACATAAACAGTTTTAACAAGTCTCGTTTGTCGGCAAATGAGGCCAAATTTCCTAAACCAGCCTTATTTATAGACCTCCGGATAATTCTATAAGGGACATGTGAAATATATAACGTACTAAACTGTACCTACATGTTTTCTCGTTATGAAGTCGTTCTGCGAGATAACATGGGATTGAGAACATTTTTATATCGGAGATCATAAATTCTTGTCTAGTTGGCACTCTATCAAAGCAATCTTATAGAGACATCTTGATAACATAAAACTGAAGTAAAAAGAATATAAATAAAGTAGTTCTTTAAAATGATGTCTCAAGAAACAGTCCATTAAACAGAAATTAATAATTGTTCAATCAAGCAGTTACGTAGGTACTAAAATGTGTTTGATATTTTTCTAAATAATGTAGGACCTAATTTCTTTGCACATTACATTTAGTAAATAAAAAAATCAAACGCACGCAGTCGTAAGAATGAAACACACACACAAAAGCCCCGAAAACGCTTATTTGCATCGTTTTGCAATCAAGCCTGTGAACCAAATTTTTATCTTGTCGATCAATCGCAACGTCGGTATGGTCACAATTGAAAATCGAATCACAGGGTGTCGTATCTCGGTCACAATCGGTGTCGGTGTGTCGCCAAGTCGGATACGTCGCGTCGCCGTGTCGGTCGGGTGTCACCCATAGGTGGCTGAAACGTGCATGTCGAAAACTGATCCGATGTATCGATAGCCTCTGTTTTACAAGCATCCGAGACATCGAATTTGCATTCGGACATCTAAAAGCAGTACGTTATCTTGGACATGTCTAACAGCAAAGACAAGACAAGTGTATTCTCAAAGATAAATAAATACATACGTTAGGTATGCATAAAATAACCTAAAATATTTCTGTAGTCAGTAACTTAAGCCAAATGTTGTGTGACTGTGAAGGGTGGTAAATAGTGTTTTGCTCGTGATTATTCTGCCTAAATAACGGTTTATCAAGACAGTCGATATGAACTACCTGCTAATACCTACCTACTCCCTTACTTAAGTAAGAGGTGATGAGTATGATATAATTCATGTCTTTACAAGCCAAACAATTCAGTCGACAAAAATAGTGACTATTATTTTAAATAATAACTTCTATAATTCTGCTTCTTTTTAAAATTATCCTTTTCATTTCATCATTATTTCGTCTACTACAAATTAGCTGGACAAACAATGTTCTCGACGATTTTGGTGCACTATTTTATTTTTAATAGAAAAATAAAATAAATAAACATGCCATATACCAACGATTAACAACATATTTCGAACACGCACTGACCAGTACAAAACAAACGAACTATAACGGAAATTGTGTGACATTACTTGTTATTTGAACAATTACTCGCTGCAAATAAAACAATTAAGGTAAACAAATGATAGAGATGCGGACGTGGGATCCTGGGGAGCGTGGGGAGTGATGGCATGATTATGGGAACAGTGTCATCTGCAATCCAATGTCACGGTTCACTGATGTGGGACTTGATGTTTTATGTAATGAGAGACTATTAGGTACTAGGTACAATATTATATATTTACATGTACTTAGCAAATTGATTGTAAAATAACAGGTAATACGATTTTCCAAAAATATATAAGTAAGTAGGCGGAAGCTCGTTACGATGTTAGTTGTACAAAATAAATTTTGAATATGTTAGTTATATAAACACCATTAATAAATACAGATATAATAAATAAGCCACGCAATCTAAATAAAATACTACTGCACTAAAGTAACAATTTCACAATGATATTTACATTACTTTGTGAGTCCGTACTTAATTAACTTAATTCATGGCGGTAGCGTCTCTAGCTTCCAGTTCCTTACTCCTTTGAAGGTACATACCAACTATTAATTCCACATTTAAAAATTACATTGCTCAATAAATCATTGATAGGCAAAGCTTGCCGACACAAGTAACACAATAGAACTACCATATTCGTATCCAATATCATTTGATTAACGACTTGTTGAGTGACTCCTATTCATCGCGACGTCAAAGGGTGATCGTATTAAGTATTAATAAAGGGAATGTTTTACATTTCACCTCAAGCGTGGTCGGTTTTGATACAATGAATGCCCAAATTCGTGAAGAATTCCTTCCAACTAGATGTGATATATGAGTGTGATGATTCGCGGTTTCCTATGTCTGTCTGTGTACATTGGTGTTGAGTTGATTGAAATTGTGTTGAGAATTTCCTTTTCAATTCTAAACGTTAATATTTAGCTACGATGTAGGATAGGGGAGCTAGTCATGTTGAAAAAAGTTTTGGTTAGATTTGGCTACCTCACTTTAAGATTTTCTTGTTGAAAGCATATAACTACTAGTATATATCGTAATAACTACTAAATAGCATAAAATAGATACTTGTGGGGTGATATATCAAATTGCTATCAGGGATTTAAACCTACTTAGTAAAAAGTACTTTCAATTTCAAATATTAAACTCATTAGATATATTGTATTACTACACTCCCTTTGAATTCAACCCTAACGGAACTCTTCGATACCTACATCGATAATACGAAGTAATCATAACAGAAAAAACAGTTATTTACGGAACCCATTAGCACCGCGCCGCAGGTCATATCCGGTACAAAATCACGGGGTTCAACCCCATAAGATGACTGGACGAACACCTCGTTACATATGGCCAATTTAAATCTAATGCCCGATAACTTTTTGTCCAACAAAGTTGTTGGTATAACTATCGCCGCACTATAAACAAAATAAGATTATTTTATTCAGTTAGATTACCACTTTTAATGTAGGTACTTCTACACGAGTCACCTTAGTAACTATGTTTAATAGAGCTTCTCAAGTACTATTGGACGATTTACGATATGAAAATAAAATATATTAAAACTAACAAATTTCCACGGACTGATCGATGGATAAGAACAGATAAAAATAATTATATACAAATAAACGAGCCATTATACGAAAGAAAGATCTCCTTCGGCTAATGAAACCAAATGCCTATCATTTTAAACACCATTTTGATTCAATTAGTACAGTTAAATGCACAGAATCTGTGTTATTCGGTACGACCAATCGTATTGACGGTAGCCGGTTGCTTTGATCAAACGAGCCGCCATAAAACAAACCGATATTGATAAGAAATGTAATTCATAGCATACTCGCCCTAAGCATAGACACAGTTAGTAAAACAGTAACTCATCTTCAGTTCACCATCGTAATTAGATTAGGTAATAATGTTATGATTTAGGTAACTAAAGCTTCAGGCATGATAAAAAGAAATGCTTAATATGTATAAATTAACATAATAAGTAATTTGAATTATTGCCTAAAATATACTAAATCAAAAAGAAAATAAGTTTTTTTTATTGGTTAATAACTTTGTAATAAAAGAAAATTTATTAACCTTCCTATATTTCTACCAACTATAACTTCATCGCACACTGCATAGATCCTTATTAAAAAATATAATCATAGAATAAGCTGTATTCACCAGTGCTTATAAGTACGCTAATAAATATTGAAGCTATCTTAAATACCTAATAGTTATCTCAAGAGTGTTTGACATACTGCAACAGCTTTATATTTACTGTATTATGGGATTATTTCATGATCAGTTTAGTGTAGACGGCTGTCATCATGGCGGCGACTATCACACGCAGCGCAGTTAACTTTGGCATATTTTAAATGGAGAAAAGTATCCGTAATCACATTTCATAGCTTTCTAATGTTAAAAAATGTTTGTATTACTGTATTTAATTAATCCAACAGTTATGTGAAAAATGTTAAATTGACAAACATGGCGAGAGGGCTCGGTGTTTACTACAAATAAAGAGCTGTAAGAATTTATTTTAGGAAATACCTTTTGTAACATTCTTGGAATAAATTTTACTTGGTACTCGTAACTGTTTGTTTTATAATTGATAGTACAGGAGATATATGAGACTTTCTACCGATTAAATAGGTACCTACTATATTAAAAAGTTCATGCAACAACATTTCAAAAACAATCCATAACAACCAAATTTATATAAGTATTTGGCCATTCTTCTCTCTGTGTTAATCACAAACTAAACAGCTATATAGCTTTTTATATAAAGACTTAAACCTAACATTATGCCAGGATATTTCTTAAATGAATTAACTAAAAGAGAGTACAATTCAGGCATCTGTTTCAACTAATGGAACCGCATATTGCATCTTGTTTGTAATTGCATTACATTTTTAAACTAACCACATCAACAAATTTTGGATATTGGACATTAATGTAAATGTCGCCGTATTTTACCGATAAGGTCCCGATAAATGTAGCTGGACTCTTATCCGGCAGGTTCGACTTGCCTTTATGAGAAATTCCTTGACTCAAACATTTAAAGAGATCAAAAATGATAAAGTTGATGTGGAATCTTAAGACGATTGATTTATTTAAAATGTACAGGTATCGATACGCTGATTATGTGACAGGACAGTATCGCTTAATTCCATTGAAGTGCTGTGAGAATTCCAGTCTGTCCTAATTTGACTGTTTAACATTTTTTTATGAAAACATTACAGCAGTACTGTAAAAATAAAAGAAAATACTCGGAATATCATAATTGTAGGTGCCGCATTATATTTGCTCATCCGTTTCATTATTTATAATTATGCAAGAATACAAAAAATCGAGATTTTCTTCAGTAAAAGTCGGTTGCGCCATAAATGTTCATGTTTCACATTAAAGTACTCAATGGTCAATTGAAAAAAAAAACTGGGCACGCGTTAGTTCTCCCCGCGCTATGCCGCACTCCCCTAGCCACTATGCCAGGTACGGACCCGCACGTACAAGGGGAAGGGATGATCGAAAATAATAGGGGAAGAGAATTTTAAAATTTATATTTTTTGCAGCCGGCGCAGGTGATATAACGCGTGCGCATGCGCCAGCGACTCACTTGTACGTGAAGCTCCGCTGCCGCCGCTCGCGCACGCATTTCGCTCGAAAGCTCCCACGAAGCCTTCCCCTATCGCGTAGTGTTTTTCCGATAGCTGCGCCGACCGGTTGTGTGCGCCTTATCTACCGCTCTCCCGCGCACGCACGCGTATACACGTAAAATGTTACAAGAAATTCAACTCGTCCAAGGCCAGACGAACTACGTAGTCGTCTCGTCTGGATATCCTTCAGCTACTCTATCGAAGTCTCCGACCGAGAAAAGAAATATACCAATCGCGCCGGCTCCTGAAAAAAATTATGTTACACACGATACTCCAGCGAATCTGCAATATAGGAAAAAGGTGCACTTTAGGACGAACCCATACACTGGACCGCAGGCTGCGTCGATCGCTAGGCGCAACGCTCGAGAACGTAATCGCGTGAAACAAGTGAATGACGGATTCAACGCGTTACGCCGGCACCTGCCCGCTTCTGTAGTAGCCGCCTTATCCGGTGGCGCCAGACGTGGTTCCGGAAAAAAACTTAGTAAAGTAGACACACTTAGGATGGTGGTTGAATATATTAGATACCTGCAACAATTATTGGATGAAAGTGATGCAGCTTTAGGTATTACCCGCGACCAGGAAAATAGGGAAAATATTCCTAATAGCAATAATGCAATGACTTCGCTCGACATGGATGATGGGTTCTTTTATGGAAGTGAATCACCGTGCTCCGAGAAGGCTGATTCTCCAGCACCTTCTGAATGTTCCTCGGGCGTGTCTTCAGCGTATTCACCTGTAGATCGGTATGAAGTATCGACGCAACAGCCACAGCAACAATTAGGACCAATGGATGAAGACGAACTACTTGATGTCATATCATGGTGGCAACAGAAATAACTTATTATGTAAGTATTGTTTGTACGTTAAAATATTTTTTTTCTTTTAGATCAACTATTACAATAATGTAAAATGTCATCTGCCCCGTTAAAAAGATGTTCTTGTTTCGTGAATTTCATTAATATTTATTTTCTTTTGTCCACAGGTGAAACGTTGAAGTGCAACTAGACGAATCCCTCCGAAATGTGTAATAACTTATTTATTCGACTGCCTTCGTAGAGTTATAAGTACGAAAAGACTCTTGTATATCTAGTCAAACTAGTAGTGCCTTATTGGTTTAGTTTGTAAGCTATAGTTATTAAAACTGAATGTCTCTCTCAAATTAAGATAAGCTTATTATGAAGCTTTTATTTAATTTAAAGTGTAAGGTTAATTAAATTATCTCTTCATAATGTTGCCAAACTAAAATAGAGCTAATATGCACAAATAACAATAAAGTGATATAAACCCATCAATTGTCAGTTACATATCGTTACCTGTTAATTAATAGTAAGTGAGGCTTTGTAATAAATGCATTTGTTATCGGGTCAGTCGATAATATTGTAAATAAAATTTAGTTTAAGTAGATAATTAGATCATAAGGAATAAACATTATTTATTGAATTGAATTAATTATATTTATTTCCCTCATCCCCTCAATCTTATCCAAAAAAATATATTTTGTAACTTTACTTGTAACTTATTACATATCAGTATTTTTTAATAATTACATAATTTTTAAGATCAAATAAATTAACAAATTATAGTAAGTATAAAAAAATCATAATATTTTTTTTTTTCTGTGCTTAGTACAAAGTAGGTAAAGCTGTCGAGATCTTATCATTTCGATCAATTTTATTAGACTGTCAATTACTTATAGGAGTTATGGGAATAAATTTGATGACAAACTGATTACCATTTGTTTAATGTTAATACTATTAACAAAACAATTTTTAGGCATAAATTTGTACATAAGTTACGGGCATAAGTTTTATGTATTCCATATTTACGTACCTATTTATTTTAATAATGGTTTTATGCAGTAATGAACCCTTACAATTTTATATATCAAAGAACAATATCTTGATATGTATAATTTTTTATGCCAAATCGAAAACGAGTACAGTACAGGAGTACAGGCGTTCGAGCTAACAGAAATTGAGATTTCTCTAGACGCCGAATAACTTGACGGTCCTGTATAATATAGGCTTTGGCTCTAGACACTTGGGCTTGGGAGAAAATATCCTATGTCAATACCATAGCAAGTTGATATGTCACAATAAAAATTACTTCAATTACTTAAGTACTTTAATTTGTTTTGATGGCATTTATTTGTAGTACCTACGAAAGAACTATATTTTTTTCAATAAAGGAACCAAAAAATGTTTCCAGCCAGTATATTGTTTTAATAATTATAGTCGTTTGTTATATTAACTTCATAAGAGAGCAAGTATTCATTTGAGTTATACATAATGGGGAAGGGACATATATAATAATAATAAACCCATTTATTTCCAACAACCTTAAAAAATTATAATACAATTTTACTTTAAAATATAGATAGTTTTATATATGTACATATTTAGATTAAATTCAGGTATTTTTTATTAATTTTTGTTATTTGGTGTTAGAACCCCAAACTGGGTATAGGTCTCCTCCAGTTTACTCCAACTCTCTCTGTCCCTTGCTTTTGTTTGCCAAGCTTGTCCTGCTGTGGCGATTATTTCGTTAATCCATCTGTTCTTTGGACGTCCTCTGCTCCTTTTACCAAATGGTCCTTTCCATATCGTTGATTCCAATGTCCATCTTTTGTCTCTGTATCTTGCTATGTGTCCTGCCCATCGCCACTTTAGTGTTAAAGCGTATTGCAGAGCATCTATGAGCTTTGTTTTACTTCTTATAAATTCGCTTTTTATTCTGTGTATTCTCCTTACTTTCAATAGACTTCTTTTAGTGGAGTAAACGAAGCGAAAAATACGGTCTTACCTCCGAATTTTTTTACTGTGAACCGATTTGCATGAACTTTTTGGAATTAGGCTCATCTTACCCTTAACTTTAAAAGTGAAAATGATCTGAACTCCGCCTATTATTTTTAAGGGGTGTAAACCATCCCTTAATGGAAAAAATTACATTGAGCCATTTTATCGCTAGAAAACATGTCTAATAGCAAATGGTGAAATTGTAAAGTATTTTCTTACATAATTACCTCATATTAAAATCATTTTCAACCCCTTGAAAATCTTACAACCCTTGCAAATGTGTCATAGTATGGTATAAATATATACCATATAAATATATTATGGCGATAATATTTGTGTATTATCGCCATAATATATTATTAATATAGGTTAGGGTGCGGCGGGGGTGGCCCTTGGGCCACCCTTAAGCCTCGAACGTCTAAATGTTCTGAAATGAACACAAAAAAAGTGACAAAGACTTACTGTCCTAACATAACATTGATTACTACGCCCAAATATAGTTATTTTACATATTGCCGGTGGACCAGCAGGTATTCCATATAATTCCGAGGAAATTTTACATTTCCTAGGATATCTATGCATTAAATAGTTTTTCAAACAATATTGTACACAGTTCCTAAATAGTATCGGAACTGTACACATTTCCTAGGATTTGTATTCAATTCCTTGATTTCATACATTTCTAGTAGCATATATACACATTACAATAGTTGTGGGTCTCTATTATACTGCGTACTTTCACATTGCTCCAAATATTCGCACTCCGAAATTTTCAGTTACTAAGTAGATAAAAATATGTTAAGTTTTTGGACCATAACTCCTTCAATTTTCATGCTATCACAAGTTATAAAACACCATTGTAAAGGTAATTAAAAGAGCTACAACATCCTTTATTGCAATATATAGTAAAAAACCTTTTTCTGAAACGGTGAAGGGTTAAAGGGCTTAAGAGAGGCTGTGATTCCGCTGCCACGCGCTCTTTAAACAATCATAACTCCGTCAATTTTTGTTTCACAGAAAAACCAAAACATCCAAATTGTTTGTCAGAAAATTATCAATTTTTTTATTTCCACACTTTTATACGTATCTGTCGTCCTTTTTGAGATATTATGAAAAATATGGTGGAGTTTTATAAATATTTGAAAGTTTGTTTTTTATATAATCATGAATTTTTTGAAAAATATGTGTCCTGAAGCAGCCAAACTGATACTATCCATCAAACTCTTCATAATAAAGTTAATTCTAGGCGGAATACGATTAATTTTAATTATGGTGGAAATGGCACTTATGAAACCCATTGATTTAAAAGAAAAAACATTAGATGCTCCACTTATTTGCAATACAGCTCACTTATTTTACGTGCAAAAGACTTTGAATAGTGCTCATTTTAAAGCTTATTTTATGCACTACAAAACCCCTTTGTATTAAAATGCATAAAATTCATCTGCTCGCCACTAGATGGCATTGACCACATCGATTAAATTTCAGATAAAATAAAACACGGCTTTGATCTTTAATATCTAGCTTAATATTGCACGTAGAATACTTTATAAAATACCAAATTGTTCATTGTTTTACCTGGGACAACTTTGTTCTTGATGAAATTTTCGATAAACGTATATTTTTGGAGATATTTGCAAAAAACCGATGAAAACCGTGAAAAAATTGCAAATTTTCAATAGCCAATAACTTGAAAAGTATTGGATTTTTTGAAAAGCTTTATATATGATTTTTGCTTAAAATTAGGCCTTCTATTGATATCCGAGGCAATTTTGAAAAAAAAGAAATTCACCCCCGAGAAGGGGTGGCAACCACACCCAGGGTGGTTGCGGAGTTCAAATCATTTTCACTTTTGAAGTTAAGGGTAAGATGAACCTAATTCCAAAATTGTATGCAATTCGGTTCACAGTAAAAAAAAACGGACCCATAATGCTTCGTTTACTCGGCTATTTCCATCGCTCTCTGGCACGTCACGAGCTTGGTTTTTATTTTGGTGTTGTATGTCCAGGTTTGACAACCGTATGTAAGCGTCGGTAAAATGCAGGTGTCCATTACGGTCTTTTTGAGGTAAAGAGGAAAGGCGCCTTTTAAAATTTCTTTTAGGGACCAAAATTTTTTCCAGCTTATGTTTACTCTGCGTTCCGTCTCTTCTTCATCATTATTGTCTCCAAATGTTATTTGTTTCCCTAGGTATGTGTAGTTGTTCACGTATTCCAGTGGCTTACCATGTAGGCTTATTGTGTTAGTGTTGCTGTTTGTCATTACTTTGGTCTTGTCTTTGTTCATTTTGAGACCTACTTTTTCACTTTCTTCACTTAGTGAGCATATCATTTTTTCTAGTTTCTTGCTTGTTACAGCGAAGAGGACGATGTCATCAGCGAATCTCAGGTGTGTGAGTTGCCTCCCATTTACTGTGATTCCGTCTGACTTCCAGTTTAGATGGTCGAAGATAAGTTGCAATACTGCTATAAAAAGTTTGGGGGACAGAGGGTCACCCTGTCTCACACCTCGGCAGATTGGTATTTTCGGACCGCGTTTCTCCATTTTGACTCTGCTGGAACTGCCATCGTATATGTTTTTCAGTGTCGTTATGTACTTTGAGTGAATGTGGCATTTTTCCAGGGCTTCCCATAAGGAGTTGTGTGAAATCGTGTCGAACGCTTTAGCGTAGTCTATGTAGGCTATGTAAAGTGGTCTGTTGAACTCCTTATATTTTTCTATGACTTGTTGTATTACGTGTATGTGGTCCATTGTAGAAAAGCTGGAGCGAAAACCTGCTTGCTCAATCGGCTGGTGTTCGTCGATTTTTGGACTCAGTCTGCTTTGTATAATTGACGTAAACAGTTTGTACACACTAGGCAGAAGGCTAATAGGTCTGTAGTTGCCTATATCTTTTGGGGAAGGGACATAGAATAATAAAATAAATAGGCACATATAATAATCTTTATCTAATCGTATTTTTAAAGTCCAGAAAATGTTAAGCGGTTTTAAACGGACAGAATAGATCTACAGAATATAATCTAGTTGGTAAGTATATGAATAATAATCGTGTACAAAAAAATCATCCATAGTCTAGCTACAGCCCACCTAGTATTAAAACTGTAAAACAAACATTGGAATGTGTAGCCTGTGTCAATCCTGTTATTACCCTTTGGTTTTACGGTAATAAATCATCTTTGCCCAGATGTAGAAAATTAGCGGGACGCGATGCGATCGTGAGGAAATATTTCCTAAAAATAATAAAAAAATACCTCACACGAGCTCAATCAACCATTATTATATGACACAACGATGAGGGCAGATTCTATTAATTTATAACCAATGTGGGTGGATAAACTGGCATTATTTTTTTAACGGTCGCGGAACGTGTCCAACGTTGTAGGTATAACTGTAATTTTGTGATGTTTTTATTTAGACATTCGACAGTAAATTAATGCAAGGGTTGTGTGAAAAAAAACGTTTATAGGGTACAAGAGTTATGTATGAAATAAATGATTATTCAGTATTATTTGGTCCAAATAGTACCTTAATAAATAAAATGTAACTTTATCAGACAGCCCTTTCGTAGTAAAATGGAGTCAGCGCAGTTGGTAGGTATATAGATAAAGAATCAAGGCTCTGAGAGCTACTAAAATTGTATACATGCAAGCTTAGATACAAATATTGGTATTAAAACGATAATATACAAAGGTTCATCAATTTATATATCCACGTAAATTATATTCGACTCGATTGTTAGATCGGTTAACTCTTGACAAATTCACTAGTTCTTTAGTTTCTCGTGTGAGAGCGGGCGTGTTACCCATTTCTATGAAAAAATCCTTATTGTTTTGATAAAAAATTACATGCCACACAAACATCTGATAATAAGCGTGGGCGGGGTTGTAACAAAAGAGAATTGGTTAGCACCAAACGAACACAATACGGGCTGAAGTTTTGATTCGGGTGTAAAATTAAGTTTTCTAACATATCGGCCTTCCTTTGTTTGCCTGTTCGTTTTTTTCATGTCACACGTCCCGAACACAATTCACATTTGTTTGTTCTGTGAATGTTCCAAATGATAGTAAATTACTGTTTTCCAAATATATATTTCTCACTAATTGCGTTATAACAAGGTACGTACGTCATAATTTGCCAAAATAATAATTATGACAGCATCTTTGATATATTTTTCGAATGAATAGACGTTGCAAGCAGTGTTCTATTTTTTATTTTGTGTTGTTTTTAGATGAGTACAAATACCTTTTAACACAATTCCTTACCTATTGTTATAAGTGTTGCTGATATTTTCCATAATAATTTATTTTGTGACTTTAGTATCAGTTCGACACCAGCTATTTATACTACGCTAAGTCCGAAATGTGTACTTTACAGGAGAGGCTTATAAAGGAAAAAACGTGATAACTTTTACATTAATTAAGATATTTATTTGAAATTTGGAACCCTTCATGGTTATTTTTTTCATTATAATATCTCATATTTATTTTTCCATAATTATTTTTATTTTTCGATTTAGCGCTAGTTAGCCGAATATAGACGTAATTCTTCAAATTAATTTTACAAGTTACACACGTCTATCTTACGTTAGCGTTGTGTATTGCGGGATGTCATAGTGATAAAGATGTGTTATTTTTATTGTGTTGCGATGATAATTTTTAAATAAATGATGCATTATTTGTAACCTTAGGGTTATATATATATCCGTAAAATGTATTATTATAAATTCTCTGGCTAAATAACTAGTTATTAAAGTTAGCTTTTTGTTAACCCGTATATACGTCTCTGGCGGATATCGTGTTAAAAGCCGCCAAATTATACATAGCGTACTATACATCGACCTGTGCCACAAGTTAACGCCTCATTTATCTTTCCGTGGAGCTAAAAAATATATTATTTTTTTATAGATTCTAGATAGAATAGAGCAGATGATATTGTATTGTGTAATTTTGATACATAATTTAAACTAATAACGTATGAAACTAGTAAGTAATCAACAGTTAATTAAATATCAATTAAGTGCTTACTTATGATTTATTAAAGATCAGATCAATCACAGTTCGATTTTGTACCTTATAATTATTTAAATCAATAAAGTACTTAATATTGTTATTCTTAAAAGAAAATGAACTCTCCTCATTATGTTCAGTTATTAAAATAATAATATTTATGTGGAAAGCAAGATGGGAGGCATTTGCCCTGCAGTGGGATACCCATAGACCCAGGCCTTAAATAAAATAGATAACAATAACGATAATACATTTCCGGAATAATATTGTTATCACAATAATATTTAAGGTTTTTGTATTTTGTTGGATTGATTTAACCAAGTTTCGTGTCTTTTTCGGGAATAAGCTCAAAAAGTGGGATAATCTAGTATTTTTAAAATATACTACATGTTTGCTTAAGTTATCAATCAAAAGATAAACGATACTTATTTTCCAACAAGCCGTAGTTACCAATATAAACTATTGTTATTAACTTTGTGCTAGATAATTTTGTCATCAATAAAAATTAAGCTAATATTGTTTCAAGAATCAAAATAAAGGAGTTCCATTCCCTATCGCACTGGTGTATACCATTCAACTGGAGAATACACTTCTCTGCCTCTTGCAGTCTTTTCTAGTAAAGCCGTATGTCTTTTTTTCATAAAATGGTTGCTTCTTCATCTTCTCTATCTTCATTTGAATGAAATGAGCGGATAATAAGTATCCTCATAATATAGTAAACGATATGGTTACTGTTTTATCCCTCACGCAGTTATCTGATTATAGGTTGACTTTGTGAACTCTCTAAGATGTTAATTTGTCAAATATATTGTTTAAGCAACTGGCAGCATAGCAAACAAGCAGCCTTTTTAGCCGTTCGGTAATCACAGTATATAAGCGGGGGCTTATATACTCATCTTCGAGCTTAAGATGTTAGAGACCCACATCAGACTTTTTAGGACGATGGCATTTACTAGTTTGATACCGCAGAATAGAGACTATCATTAAAAACAGGCGAAAGTTTTAAAATTACTGGGGGTGGATATTGCCGTTACTAAATCTGTATTACTACTGGGGCTGTCATTCATGTGCAAACCTGAAAGACTTTCCTGGGCAGACGTACCGATTTGATGTGGGATTGTTGTATTTTCGGTTTTTTGATAAGAAGTCGGCTACATATACGTATCGTCGCCATTTGAAGATAAGAAACTATATTAGCTGTGCTGTCAGAAGGATCATCAGATACGACAGAAAACAAAATGTCGATGCTTGTTGGACTTAATGTCAACGGAGAAGGCTTTTGGTCAATACTTTTGGTAAATAAATATTAAGTGGAGTATAAAGAACCCCCAAGTCGATTAAGTTTGTATCTTGTAGGTCTGCACATAATTTTCATAATTGACTGAACTAGATAGGTATATAATAATTATTATTTTAAAATTATCTCATCAGACATAACGTGCTTATAAAAAATCCCGAACTCAGGATTATTAACTTCAGCTGGTAATTTATTTGGCTACGATTCTACAAAAAAGGGTAAAATATTGTATTAAAATTATGTTTTTTATTATCATCAAAACATGCCGATACATTAAAAATATGAATGGTGAAATAACCGTCGAAAACGAATAAATATAATTGTATTTTTACATAAGTATTTAGCTAGTAAAAGTCGCTAAGTAGCGCATTCTACAAATGAATAAATATACCTGATCGTTCTAAACTACGCTAACTAGTGTTTGCGTAGTATACACGGACTTTTATAAAAGCGCTTAAATTTAAGAAATACGTAGCTTATTACTATAATATATATTTAAGTACTTTGTAATACATAATATAATCTATGCGCCCCCTCCCCGTGTACACTCCGCTAACACTAGTTGGCGAGGTTTAAATCGAGTGATTTCAAAAAGTACCTGCACTTAGCGTTTTATAAAATTTGTAACTTCGTTATTTTTGTATATTTCTTCACAATTTTTTTTTTACATATAAAAAACCTAATTCTAAGAAGCTTGGCATAAAAAAACGTTTTTGCCAAATTTCGAGTTAGCGTAGTATAAATAGCTGGTGTCGAGTTGCTCAGATAAAGTTTTTTGTTAGAATATGATTGAATCACAGATCGCTTTTAAACATTAATCAAGAAACGTAGATACTGGTGTAGCTTCCTGCACTCTCGGTTTCATAAAAGCAACTTTTAGGAAAGTTATCTTGCTAATGATGTTTTACGATGTGCCTCACTCTGCGTTATCGCACGGTGTCGCCTACGGTAGCTAACTTTATTTCGAATCATTGAGTTCTTACAAAGCCTTCTTTATGTCTTAGTTAATAAGGTCTTTGGTAAGTATATATAACTGGTAGCAGTTTTCCGGCGGCTATCCCTTTGCTGAGTCTCATATCTAAGAGTAGCTTAATTAATTGACGGATTGCGGTAGCAAACCACTGATTAGTCCAGCCTTTTGTGCGACATCCGAACTCTTTTGTTGGGCACAGGAGATGATAGAAGTTGCCGCCACAATTAATTTATTATTAACTTTACTTTTGGATTGGCTTTCGCAAGCAAAGTGTTTCTTTTTAAATACGTTTCATTGTTATTGACATAAGATTTGAACTTAGTTTTTGTACCATATGTAAATCGAATACCTGTGTATAATTGCTTGTGTTCATAAATAATACATAGTTTCAAATTAAAAGAATAATAGGCGATATAATCATAACCTACCGCACTAACCACGCGTGTGCTCAATTTGACATCGTAATAATACTCATAAAATTTCCTAATAGATTTCCATCAGCACCAACTATTTTCATTATACCTAATAACCCAATTGAATTTCGGGCACAAAGAACAAAGGCCGGCAACACGGCTGTCGGCCGCATTAACGCCCTACCACAATAAATCCAGGAGGTCCGTCGCCAAAGGGCTAATTACTCTGAATATCGGTTGATATACTGTCTACTTAGGAGCCGTGATGTATGGATGCACTCAAAGGATCGGACGCCGCGCGCCCGCGGCGCATACAACAAGCCACGATTATAAATAAGCATGTTTAGGATAACGATTGTCGACAACCTACGTGCTCATAAACTTTTAGTGGTTACAGAAATTAATCTCCTATGACAACATAAACAGCTTCTTAACATATCGATTATTGGTAACTCATAACGTGGGGAATAGTGGCTTGATGGCTTGGTTTGTAGTTACTTCTTTATTGTACATATAAAATGTATGTAAAAAGTACCTATATGGTAAAGCAAAAAGATATTCAGAAGTTTCTGTAAAGAAAGAATATCTATATATCTCTTCAAATCGACATCGAGTGAGATATCGAAATATTCTGTATTGTCCACGGAAGTAACAATAGCCCATGATCTAGATTAGTGACGCGCATTGTGTCGCCAAAGGGTTGTGCGCATTGTGCGCATACAAATGGTGCGGCCGCGCATAATGTCCCGATACCAGCAAAAATCTCAAATCTGAATTCGCACAGATTCTATGAATTTCTAAAGAAAATAAATACAATTTCTGACAGCGGTCGATGAATGATTATCGACTGTTTATCTCAGTATGCGAAAACTGTATTGTGAAATGTGTGGTAAATAAGTCTGTTATATCACATTTTTTTTATTTACTTTGATGTATAAAACTTAACTAGATTAATTATTAGATAATAGAAATAAAATAAAATTTTGATGTAGAGTTAACGAACATAATGTTTACTATAGTTTACTAAGACTATACAGATATAAGTAACCATGGAATTAAAAAGCAAAATTACATACCTATCTAATTAATTATCAATTAGTCTAAGCTAAGTCGATGTTATCTTATACAGGCATAGGGCCTCCGCTTGTTCCATAAATATCGCTTTCAGATTGATGTTTTAAATTTTTCCGGAGACTGGGAGTTAGAATAATTGATTTCCATATTCATATCAGATCTTCGAAGGCAACTCACACGCATTCTCCAAAAGATTTCACAAGTAACACCTACAAACAAACAAACAATGCTACAGATACAGATCTACATAACGAGAGCAAACAACTGAGAACTCAGACAATTACATCTAAAAAGAAAACTGACAGTACAGTAAAGTAATCTGTATCCACGTTAACCACAATAGTATAGCGATAAGATCAAAACTCTGGCTCGAACAGACAAATTGTTTGCGTTCAGAGCCTGTTAAAATCTATAGAGGTGTTTACAAAACATGTCATTCTAGTGGAGTTATTTTAAATAATGTTTCGTACCGTGAAATTGATCCTGCGTTACACAGAATTTGATTTTTGGAATGTATAGTTATTAAATGTTTGCCACATCAGTAGATAGGCATCAAAGGGTAGGTCCCTAATCTTCGTGATAATTCACACTTTCAGTTCAACATATTCTTGGTAATGTGTAAAATAAATCGATCCCAGAAATATTGTCATCAGTTTAATGACTTCGATATGCAATTAGGTATATTTTAAAGTACAGATCAATACAAAAAGTCTTGTGCATGTTTCGAACTACTGAATGATATTTTCCATTAACACAAATCCAATTACAATAAAATATATGATACCTGTTATTTGTTATTTAATTACACACCCTATAATTACTCTTTGCCATATCGTTGAAAATAAAATCCAATAAGAATAATCAATTTTATATCTACAGTAGTAGATTTACACTCACCTAATAAAATTGCGATCGAATATGATCGGACAATCACGAGGTAGTTTCAATTTACTCAGTATGTACATAAAGTACCGACTTTATACCTACGGGCAGATGTTAAAGGATTGCGGGTAGTAGCAAGGTGTCCCACGATACTCAGGTGCCAATGTAGAGTGGCACAAGCCACAGCTTTGTCATCGAAGGTACCATCGCGGACATAATTGAATGGATTGATGTTTTAATTTCCCTATTTATTGCTTGCAGCGACTGTATTTATTTCCTCTGGCAGTATTTATGATATTTTTGTTACATAATTCAAGCTTTAAATTAGGGTAAGATACCCCGCGTAATAAGTTCTTGCATGGTAAATTCCCAAAATATTTCAGAAATACTTAGGTTGATCAATTCAAAATTTAGGGAGTGGATTGATTAAGCCATTGATTACAGTGATGGTCCACAACGATTCATCAATTCATTACATTACGAGTCATAACAATAAGTTAACACAATTTATGACAGTCAGATGTTTGAACGTGACTGTACTTTGTGCTGTCAGAAATATTTTTTTCAACATCCGCCCTGGCACCAAAGCGGAATGCGCGAAAGTAGCACGAGTCAATGAAACTTTTCATTATTACGTTTATTCAATTAAAAGTTAATAGTATTTTGTTATCCTCAATATTAAGTAAATAATTTTCATTGATATCTAATAATTATTATGAAAAAATGATATACCTAGCAGTAGAAGTCAAATTAAAGACATAATTTAGGAAGCGAAAAATTACATACCTTAACAGTATAAGTTCAGCACTTATTCGAGAATAGAAATAAAAATCACGCAACAATACCTAATAAAACCTTGGCAGATGATTCTGTTATTATTGCTATGTAATTTTATGATACTGCAAAGACGAAAGCTGCAAATCAACGGGTTCAAACATTCCAAATCCCGTCACGGGTACTTCACGGTCAAACAAATATCTTCAATGACAGTTTGCGCAAAAACTTTCTAATGCACCCTTTCTATAAGTAGGTAACCCGAAACATGGACATGTGTTATGGAATTTTGCACAATTGTATCTATTAAGGCACATGCCACGCCAGGTGGAAATGTTTTCAGCTGTGTATATGATAAAGATCAAAGTGGATATGGATTGCCGATAGATTTTAATTTTGTAAGGGATCAATTTATTACAATTTCTAAATCACATAGGTTTTATTTTATAAAGGTATGTTAAGATTTTTAATCACGCTTAAAATTTGGCCCTTCTTAGTATCTTATGTTCAAGATAGTAAACATATTAGGTATATAGATACAATGTTAAAGGAAAATAAAATTGTACAATTTTTAATATAACTATAGAGTTTAGGTAGGTGCATATAAAATATTTTCAACATCAATCTGACTATAACAATATTATACAACCTAATCTTGTAGCGTAGCGCTTTCTATTTATTATTATTTAAATAACAATGAAACGAATGTAAAGCAAACATTTGTAAGTCAATCTTAAATATTTTATATCAGTTTACATTGGTGTTAACGAGGTATCCCTCTATAAAAGTTTTGTGTCCACACATAAATCTTCAACGCTAGAGTCAGGAGACAGTTCAATGCAAACGTATAAATATTGGGTATTAATGAAATACCTTTATTGCGTTATAAAATGTTATATCCACAGGGAAATCCTCTTAACGTTTTTGAAATGGATTCAACTTGAGATTTATTTTTTAATTTGTACAGAAATATGTGGCCATCGGTACCTACTTATTCATGTTGTTTGGATTTGTATTAACAGTTTTGTAGGACTTCACCAGCTCGATTGAAAGATTGGTTAATATAATTGTCTAAAATTTATTCTGAAATATACATAGGAAACTTAAACACTTAAAATTATTTCAAAAGTCCTTCTCGCATTAACACACGGCTAATATAGTTTTCTCCACTCACTGCCAAAACTACAATACATATCACAAGTTTGTTATAAGGCCGGCTTTAATTATTTTATAATCAGTCGTTTTTATCATTTGTGGTGAAAATTTTTACGACTCCTTTGAGGTCTTTAGAAAGATTTAAAGGACGATTCATTTAAAGCATTGTATCTCTCAAGTGTAGTAGAATGAATGGAATATTTTTTCATTATCGTTGTACCCTTTCAGTTATCTCACGTTATCGTTTGCGGCGAACATTCTAATGACTTTTTGATGTAACATTGAAATCCATTTGGCTTGAGATTTTTTGTTAAAATCGTATTTGTGTATTACCAGTAGCTATTTTTCTATTTTGCAGGATAATGAACTGAATTCAAACACATTTAAGATAAACAACACGTTAGTACTAAGTATATACCTACACGACTTATATGTATTAGGGGTAATGTAAAAAGAAATAAGCAAAATATGTAAGTAATAATACCTTAGTAGGTATTTTATGACATTTAACTTTATCAACATAATTAAAAATAACGACACAACTAAATAAACCTGAAATGCCGATCAGCTTCCATATTTAGTGAATTAATATTAAACCAATCTCAATGATTTAATTTAACTGTTCAAAAGTGTAAAAACTGCGATAATATATAGGTATCTTCGCTTACTTAAGTGGTTGATAAGCTCTGTGTATGAGATGAAAAAGTTATTTTTTTAATTAACACATTAAGGGGAAGATATCTTAATCTGTATGGCGCCAATTCTAAAAAGACTTCGCCCTCTGATAACAGTCGCGACGACTTTATCAAATATTGCCCCGGGACGTATCTATAGAACGATATGATAATGTGCAAAAAACCTATCGGTTCTTCCTTTATTAATGGTTTTGGACCACCCTAAGGAAATCTCTTAGAAATTATTGTTTTAATTTACCATCCACAGCATAGCATACATTATTTTATGAGTTAGGTACCATGTTCTTATTAGTAGACTAAAAGCACTCCAAAAGCCTCCAATACAAAAAAATGTTACACACCTATAGGTTGTTTTCATTTTTGTATACATATTACAGTCTTTCTCAGTATTTAATAGAGATTTTACAGATTACGTTCTGTTTATGATATTGGTATAAATTAATAATATTACAGTAGTAACTACAGTAATAATTACTGGTACGTCGCGAGACGTGGGAAACGGTCCACTTCGGCAGCGTTCGCCATAAGGCCCGATAATAAATCACACAAAATAACAACTCAAAATTTATACCGCTTAAACGGATAACAATAATTACGTATGAATTATTTAACTTCATATGGAATGAATAACTTATCAATGGAAATCCAGTTGGGAATAATATCAATGTTATAAAGCAATATATTTAGATTAACTTTTGATATTGGCTAAAAGATTAGTCGAACTTCTGAATAAAGTTTCCCGACGCCTACAATCTTGTAATTTTCAAGGGTAGGGTGAATAGGTTTCTTCTGGGCAAGCATGCTCCATCCTAGGTTTCGGCAGCGTCTTGTATGGACGGGTCAGAGACCAAATGCAAGCCCATCCTTAATAAAAAAAAAAGCATATTACGAATTTTTAGGTAATATTTTAATGACAGACGTAATAATCTCCTACGCCACATAGAGTCAAATTATGAACCATGTTAATTTTTACTATTCGGGTACCTATTCCTTCAGTTTGTCAGGCACTGTTTTCAGTATAGGTACCTACCTAGTTAACTTTTTTCGAATATTTCGATAATCGTAAACACATAAATATCACCTTAAGCGGTAATTAGTATCTTAAGTACACGTCACTTTACGTAATTACCCATGTTATGGGTAAACCACTCACATATTTATTTTATTTTTACTACCATGTTTATATAAAAAGTTCATTTTGCTTGACTTGTTATAATATATTAAGGTAGATGTATAAACGATAATAGGTAGGTACCAATATGTTTGAAATTTTCGCTTATTTACTTGGTTATTTTAACTTATTAAAAATGTATAGGAAAAGTAACGTTAATCTTGTAGAAGAAGTAACAATAGATACACATTTTTTTTCTAGTTAACGTCTGCATTCATAATTTGAAAATATTCTTATTTTTAAACGCGATGGCAATATTTCACACGCGGTAATAAACTTTTGAAATATTATGGTAATTATAGAAAGGTAAAAGGAAAAAATAAATAAAGACAAAAATCGCTAGCCGCGGGCCACGTTGCGGAGGGCCACTGTTCAGTCCCATTTAGTACCATTTAGGGTTCCGAATAGGAATAGTTCAAATCTTAAATAATACAAATTATTTGCATGTACTATCAGAGTAGTAAATCTAGTAGTTTTTTCAACTACATTGACCTTTGAAATAATTATAATACATATCTCAAAAAGCCCCTTAAACTTCGGTACCAAAGGTCCTACAGAACCTCCAAAATAATAACCACGCTCGTTATTGATAATTTTTTTTGCTACTTTTTCCTTTTTATTATGGAAAGACGCTATCTATAAGATCTTATTCTTGTGATTTATGACCTGGAGTCGACTTAGACCACACTAAACACCGCTTGTTAGCATTCAGGTTAGATTTGCATCCAATTAGGAGCATTAGAATTTTGTATTCGGTGATCTACCGTATCGAAGATATTTACGAGATATTTTTACTTACTTTTTGGTTTTATTTACGCCCAGATTTTTGGATGCTATAGCTACTTTATGACGTTCAGCAGCATTACTTATCGGATGGTAGAGGGACTATTTACTACGGACTATTTCGACAGCTAGTCAATAGTTATTATGTTGAATAAGGCCCAGAGATTTCTGTGTTCATATCTATGTTAGTATATAATATACCTATAAATAGATTACCTGTAGTTGTACGCAATTCGGTATGACATTATTTCAATAATTCGGTTCCTGAAGCACGCCAGTAGGTATCAATTATCTGCTTATACTCTTCACAGTTTTGCAAAAAAAACATATGTTAAAAATTATACTTTCATCAAAAGACAAGTTAGCAGTTAACAAGCCTTAATATGATCAATTATGATAAACAGACTCTCCTTAAATTATTTAAACTTTCTTAATTGGTTATATAATGGTGCGTAGTTAGCGGCTTTAACTACACTTGCATTGATCTGAATAACAATAAGAAATAAAGGATGAAAAAAGTATCCTGCGAACGGATATAGTCAAGGCAAGCACTGCTCTCACGGTGAACACTCTTCATTTTGCCAATAAGTATCAGTAAATCTAAATAACTTTATAAACATCCATTATAAATTTACTTTTACAATCATATTCAATTACGTATTGTTAACACTCAGCGAGTATCATAAACATGTGATTGTACGAGTTGTAAAGTCAATAATAAAAGCAGTTAAGCAAGGCCATATGCAGAATTCCATGAGTAATGAACCTACGTAGCTTCACGGATTGCTTAAAATACTAAAGAATCAAGATTTCACAGCAATCCACGGATAAACGAATGCTCCCTACTGCCAACAGTCTCGGTGATATACGGGCTTGTTGAACGCCGCACTACTTCTCGTACTCGTAAATTGATTCGGGTAATGTAGGTCCTACTTTGATAATCAAGATTGAAGTAGGTATTTATTATAGGAATGTGCGATGTTTATATAGTTATTTTTCTTTTTGTTAAATAAATTCAGATTGTATATCCCTATCGTAGATTTTTACTTATGTGACATGTTCCTAGCCTGCAAGATCCATAATGCAACTTCTAAGTATAATATATCGACCATGATTGTAATGTAAAGTATCGTATTTATGACATGAAATTATATGGTTATTTTGAACTATCTTAAAGACTATTAGGCCTATCTCACTATTGTCTTAATGAATAACCTAATAGTTAACTAACCCACAGTTCAGTGTATCACCAGCCAACTGCCGGCGGCTACCGCCAACCTCCCAGGAAGCGCAAGTCAACGCGCGAATAAGAAATAAATTCCCTGGCAAGCGTAACAAAGGTGAAGTAAAAAGGAAGCGTCCACCCCCTAGGCCATGCCGCAGAGTGGTGGGCACCGAGATTTACACGTGGCTTATGTGTACGTTAAATGAGAAAAACAGTGAGGAAAAAATATTGTACAAGTATCTGAATGTATTATATTCTTTATCAAACTTTGTAGTTTATAGTCTCTTCTTCTTCTCGTAAAACAAAATTTACTAATAATCTCTTGCTAAAACTCGGTCGAGATTAGCCATTGATTTTCAATCAAAAACCCTAAAAATATATTAGATTACATGAATACCAACGAAGGTTATACAATCATTTATTATTTTATTGTTGATTGAGAAATCTACTTATAGATAATAAATCACTACAAAAGCTTCCAATTAAATTCATAGAATATAAATAAAGGACGAACACAGATTTCTATGTTCAGCAACAGCGGTTAAGGTGGAAGCAATTTGTCTTACAACTCTTGATAAGCATCTATTTGTCACATTCTTTCACACCCGAACTGACCTAACGTTATATAATATAAACATGACCACAGATTGTTTTTTAATCAATGCTTTGGTATTATGAATCCGTTGCTATTATAACATATTCTTAAAAAAGTATTAGAATAATGTATCTTTTTTTAAGACTTATACTCTGCTACCACATATACCCATAAGAAAATGGATCATTAGTCCATTAGTCCTAATTTGTGACGAAATTAAATCCGAGCCGCAGGGCAGGTTTTCACACGCATTTCTGGCCAAAATTGCACACACAACAGTGACACTGTTATATTCATGGAAATTTAGTTCACTACATACATTCTACAGAAATTATTAATTACCTAATGAACAATGTGATATTAAACATTATATCTAAACAAGATAGTTAAGTACCTTAGTATAATTGTTGTTTTAAAAAACACTACTACACCTTAAGTTGGTACAAACAGATTGGTGAGAATCAATAAATCTTAACACTATTTGTATTGTAAGACCATTCGACATTGTGTTCAGTCAACTATATAAACTAAATGTTAATCGTTCTACATTTCAACATAAATAAAGCCTCCGATATCATTTAATTTAACGCTATATAATGTTAAAAAGATGGGTAGTTATGGAAAGGACATCAAATTATTCCTACCAATAGTACCAATTAAGGTCCAAACCGGGATGACACCAATGATGTCCTTTGGACACTCGCCGACTTGCAAAACTGGAACAGCGTATGTCATGGAGTCATTATTATGAATTATTTTACAAGCCATCATAGATGGATAGATAAGTAGCACTTAGTAAGGGGTATCGTTATATCATACGCCAATTTTTTCAATAGCATTTAAAATAGGTTACAAAGTTCTTACTATATTTATACAACATATTTTGTATTTCTTTCAAGCTTAAATGATCCTCTACTAGGACAGTCACCACAATTGAAAAGAAAAAGTTTCACGTTGTTGTAAGTTATCGCACCGTTAGCTCGAGCTCGGGGCCACAATGTAATAAGCAGTTAAACACACATGAGGCCGCTTCCAATATTTTTACATAATTATTAACGAAATTGTTGCACATGCGCTAATGATTGACCGGGCGGACTCTAATCATCGAGCATCTTCCTTGAACGCCGATGATGAACCATTATTACGATTGCGGAGAAAGTTAGCAAAAGAAATAAATAATATTCGGAAGCCGTTTAAAAACGAAACATTTTTCAACACAATACCGCCACACAAAGTGGCAATAGGAAGCGGATAAATAATATTTTTCATTTCCTGTTTGGTGAGCAAGTAAAAATTTTAGAGAGCAAACTTTTTGCATTGTGAGTTTACGCATCCGTGGGAGCAACTACCTGACACCCGCGGCGCAGTAATTTCTAATAAATCGACATCGAGTGAGATATCCAGAATCGTAACTCCTTTCCCGCTGAGTCGAGGGGTTGCGCGGGCGCAGGGGACTGGCTGCAACAATGATGCACAATAGCGCACATGATCTAGATTAGTGACGCGCATTGTGTCGCCAAAGGGTTGCGCGCATTGTGCGCACACAAACGGTGCGCCCGCGCATAATGCGCCGATACCCGCAAACATCTCATCGCTGAATTCGCACAGATTCTATGAATTTCTAAAGAAAATAAATATAACTTTTGACAGCCATCCACGCATCGTTGCTATCGTTATTTGTCAATTGTGAATTGAAAACATCGATAAGAATGAGATATAATCTTCCGATTTATAAAGCAAATAATAATATGTTCCTAAGCAACAAAATGTTTATCAAGTAAAAATATTATTTCTATATATCTCAAACAAAACTATTTTAATGCTTGCATTTTGTTTAATTATTATGTAGCGTAACCTACAATCAACCTTTTAGCTAAATTAGACCTTGAGACATAACAAAGGGTAGAAGAAAATTACAATTTGAAATATTCTAATAGTTTTTAATAACCCACTTTGATTTACATTAGACAACCGTTAATTAAATCAATTTGAAAGGGTTAAGAGGCGATTTAATTAATGTTTCTGTTGACCAGTTTTAGGGGTGTCTGAGATGCATTAGAAGATTTAACATTCTTAGAGGGTAGGAAATTTTGTAAAAAAAAAAATTTACATTATAATTATTATTTACATATGAAAGTGTGTAATTAAATTTTTAATCATACGTATATTTATATAAGGACGAAATCAAAGTATTTACTTCTACGGAACTTATTTAAATAAGTCACCAAACAGGTAACCCAAAATTCTATGAAAAAGTAAATTCATATGTAAATCATAATTATAAAAAAATCCTATCGAAAAATAAGCAGTCCGTTTACGCGTCCACTAAAAGAGAAGTCAAAATATTTTATGGATGTAAATGTTAACACTTTTGTCAAACGAGATCACCCACAGAAAACACAAAGGCTACCGATGTAAATCTTGTCTTTTTATATGCCGCTAAACTATTTCTATTCGACCTCATAAAATATAGATATGAACAAAATACTAAATGCAATAAAACTCCTCGAGATCTTCCATTCATGTGGGATTAAAAAAGTGAGCTCTAAATTTCGGAAAAACTCGTTCGATGTTATTTTTTACGTGCAACCTGACCGCTGTCATTGTTAATTGTACATCTTGAGCTAAAAAATGGTTGAATGGTGGCGATACATGTCTTTGAGCACCCAAGGGTGACATAGTTGAGAGCGATTTGTCTTACAAGTCGAGATTCGATCTCAATATTTGTAACCATTTTTTCGCAGCTCATTTCAAATAAGCTTACGCGTTTTACGATAATCTATTGATTTTTCATTTTAAACTTATCATGAATTTATGTTTAGGAGCTTTTCATTGAAGAGAATCAATTCAATTTACGATAAGTGTGTTATGTTAAATTTACTTTTATAGTTTTATTGCATTTAATTCTAGGACGTAGAGATACACAATATCGAGTCCTTTTTCATTCAAATCGTACCCTCTTAAATCAACGCTTGCCCATTCATCACGGGAACGACACTTTTTGTATGGAGTAAACACTGCCATACTCAAACTTAAAACAGATAAATATCAACCTTAATGCAAAGAGATAAAATACATATAAGCTCGGTAAGAGGTAATGTTTATTTAAAAGAATTAAACGGAGGTGCAAGCATTACGGTGTACACCGTATCTAATTAGATAATTTAATTAAATTCCATTCTCGCCTTTGGGTGGTATAACACGTCAGTGATTTTGTTATCACTAAAGAGTCTTAGACGATTTACGGCCGCGTACATTAAAAACATAATAACTCAACTTTGACATGAAAAAAACCTAGAACTAAAAAGTCCTCGTTTTTATATATTCCGTAAACTTGATATGCAACTTGGTAAAAAGTCTAAAAGCATTTCAAATAAAGTAACTTTTTTCTTAAATAAAAATGCAGTGCAATGACGAACAAAAAAGCTAGCGGAAGAGGATGGGACCTACCAATATTAGTTTTATATCTGGTAGAAAAAAGCCTGACACTCGAGAGGGCGATTGTCAATCAGAATAACAATAATAATGGGAACCCTTTGAGAATAGGGAATTATTTACGAACCCTTTCAGTTTGTAGAGCACCTGATGCGGAAGCTATTCGCACACTACGTGGGAACTTTACGTTCGATTTTCAAACATACGATTTTTTGGGCTTTTACCTACATAAGTTATTGTCACTATTGATTTATTGACGTTTCCTTACCTCGTACTTAATTCCTACATTTAAGATGTTTTAGACTTTAAATTGTTGCCAAAATAGGATCCGGAATAATCGTATATAATATGTTCACAATTTAACCACTTGAACCCTGCACTGACATAATAAATAACCATTCCATGCATTCATTTTGCAATGCAAGCTTTTCGAAAATGTCTGGAATTTTCCATTTTTCCATTCTTTTTCTCATCATTTGATGTTAACTGCCTCATGTATCACTATTTGAATACAAGTTTGTATGCCTTTCGTGGGCTCTAGATTAAAAGTAAATGTCAGGACATTTATCTAGTTCGCACGTTGACGTTCAATACCTGCACTAACTGTTCGTCACGTCCTGAATACTACTAACAATGAGCTTACAAGAATAACAAGTAGCCTGTTAGCGAAACACCATTCGAAATGATACCTTATTGCCATCATTATAAGATTTATGTTGACTGATACCCGCATCGAATACGAATGCACGCGCCAGTGCATAGTAGATAGTATTATCTCTCGTAGATACACTTGACTCTTAACTTCACCAAGTGTTTCCTTTAGCTTCTTGTAGATAAAACAGAATTTTCCGGAAGATAAATAAACATTATTTGTTGTGTTAGAAGATTATTTCCTCTTAGTTTCCCCTAATTTTAAATACTAAATCCGCCCGGCTCAAGGCAATCCTAAAAGGCAGAACGCAATAATCATAACATTAACTTAATTTTCAATATTATATTTGATTACTTTGTCACCTTGATAACTGCTTCTAATATGACGGAAGCGTAGCATCTGACAATTTGACTGCTGTCAAAACAGCGGATATTCTCCACTTAAGCTTATTTCACCTAATTGAATCCTAGAGCATTAAGCCTACCCAACCTATAATCCCTTTTATGAGATTCACGCCGACACTTTTTAAAGGATCACTCCTTGAACTGTCCCCTTGAGAAATTATTTTTTGTCCCTTGAATATAAAATTAAGGGCAAGGTGCACTAAGCAACGTATGTTGAAAAATAATTTGTTATGAATATTTTAACTTAAATATGAACTGTTCAATATGAGATTCTAATAGCAAGTAGTTGTGTAATTTTAAAATCGTGATATAAACATATTGCCTACTTACTTGTCCATTCAAAATTTTATTACTTTCCAATAACATTTGAGAATGTAATAATAAAATAATCAATGAATATCTATTGTAAGTTATTGTGGTACGGTCACGCTGAGCTCAGCGGTGTTCTATGTAAATCATAGTCGCCACTGTCCTGTGCAGAGGACTAGCATCTTCATCTTGTTTAACGCGAACGACATGTTTACGTACGCTTCCAAAAGTAGAAATCTGAATAAACAAGTAGATATAGAAGTGGTATATGTGTCACATCGCTTTTTTTATACGTTTTGATTGAATTAGTTTTGAATACTAATATAAATTATCTTTTGTTATTTGATTTGACAAAATAACTAAATTTGACTGCATACTTTTCAATAAACAAATATTTTTAGTACTTTAATGTACACTTATGTTTATTTAGAGTTCTATGTGTCAAGTGTTAGATGTTAGTATCATTGATAATATATTACGTTCAGTGGAAAGCTATGGAGTTACTGTAACGTGTAAGTAATAGATACAATAATATTTATAATATCGCACTGGCAAATACGCATGTGTATGTGTAAATACGCACCTTTAAAACACGTAAAATCAGTAAATTCCTCGAATATGTAAACCTATTCATAAATTTAATCATCAACAATAATAACGTTATGTAAGTAGAAATTACATTACCTACCGATTATGTTGTGAGATTAAATTGCAATTTTTCAAATTGTGTATTTCTTAAAAATAATATTGTCTACCTACTTATGCCCTTACTCGATAAAGTGCCTTCAAAACGCAATAAAAAGTCTATGTCGGTATCCTACAAAGAAGTTTTTATTGATTTGAAATTTACGAAACCCGCTGAAGTACGTGGTTAACGCTATTGCGCAATCACTTCAAACAGGAATTGCAGAAAAATCTAATAATAAAAGTGCATACAATTTTTATATCTCAAAAGCCGCAGTAAAGTGTCGAAAAATATGGAGGAAATAGGCAAAAAAATGTAGCAAACGTTGAGTGTTTCTTATTTGACGCACACTCATGCGGATATGATTCTCAAATTGCATTTAACAAAAGTCTATCTTCCGATTGCAAAAGTTGCAGTACAAAGAACTTTTTTTAAGAAAACGTATCTACTAAAGCGTACTCAAAAGTAGCAAAAATTCATAAATAATTTGTTATTACAAATAAGTAGTCATAATTTGAAACACACTATCGAATGTCTCAATTTTATATATTTGGCCTGTTCTGTAACAAGATACTTTCTTAAATTGCGGTCAAGCGCTTTCATTGAGCGATGCAACTAATTATGATTCTTGCAAATTGATTTCTATTGCAACCGCTACTAGTCGACAGATGTTTGCATGAATGCAACATGCCTTTTAATATGGCGCCACAAATAGTTATTTAAGCTATAAAAACTACTCCTTACAATTAAATATAGATTTTTATTTGCATTTCAATTTTAGCACAGAACAGATGTCTAAAAGTTCACATTTTCTTTGTAGAATCTAAACCAGAACCAAATTAATTACCTTCTGATTGCAGTTTACTATGCCAATAAAAATACCACCATATAGTTTTAACTGTGTTACTTATCACCGAGTAAGTACGTAGCTTGAAAGGTTGTAAAACGGCGTGTATAACACAGTACAATGATAGGTAACAAGTGGTACGTAGTGACCTCACCCGCATCGATCACACCGCGAGTTCCCAGCGGCGGCGGAGGCTGATATCCGACAATTATTTATGTGCCTGTCTGACGCCAGCCTTATTTCTTCTTCGACTGCTAAAGAAGCTGAACGTTGTGGGAATTATTGGTCGGCTTAAAACGTTTGTTTGTAGACATATAGGTTTTAGTCATAGCTGTATATATTATTTGTAGATTTGTTAACATCCTGACAACTTTTGCTGTAATTATGTGTTTATAATTATTGCATTTACTTAAATACAAACAAAAAATATTAAAACAACATAAAAAAAAATTGTAGCAAAATCTTATTGCCAAGCTCTCCATAAAATTTCTTTCTATTTTTATACTATCTCACTGTTACAGGCTATATATCATAAATGAGTTAAGGTATGTAGGTATGATACAATTTTCAATAAATCTTCTTGAGACGGCCGCAATGGCGACGCAACGGATTCGAACGTGGACCATAAAGCATATGTATAAGTGATGGCTCTTACTAACCGCATTTAATAAATATAATTAGGCATGATAAATAAATAACTTATATAAAGATTTTTCTTCCAACCCGTCAGTTCAAAGTCAGGCATATTTGATGCGTAATTTTTTGTAAATGAGTTTTTGTTTTTTTAATGTTGCGTAAAAAAATAAGTCAGTTGATATTAAAAATCTTAAATATTTGTTCCAAGAACCAAATTAAACTATCATTATAAAAGTAATATCACTGATAGTAATTTGTATCTATCAGTTCGTTACAATAAAAAAAGTGATCAAAACAATAGTGAAAGTAGAAGATTAATTAAAATTTATCATTTCAATGCTTCTATTGAGCGTATTGAAAGAACGGAGATAGAAAATTAACATTAACAATCACATTATACTCGCCCGAACAACAAGTTAAGCGAAATCCGCAAACAATAGACGCAATGGTTTGGTTAATAGAAAAGATATGATCTCTAACAAATATCGCCCATCAGTTAATTCAGATTGTTACAGAGCTCCTTTATCTTCCATGTATCTATCAATACCTACTTTTATTACAAAAATTGTGGAATATTGACTACAATTTTTATTATAATTTCTATTTATTAACTTCTATCTAGTTAGGAAGGTACCCATAGTAAACAGGATAAAATATGTAATAAAACGTGGTATGTACGTATGAACTAAAAAGCACGAGGAAACTTACATAATAAATGCAATGTTTCTAAATCATCCGAAGAAATACAAGGTAAAATTTTATTTCTCTCGCTTATCGTTAAATTTTCGCAAAACTCACGCGCGTAACAAAGCTCACGTGCTAAAGTAATAAGATTATCGACACAATGAATCGAATCTGATTCGATTTAAGTTTCCGGAATTTAGCGAAACCGATTTCTTTACTCGATACTTTTATGTGAGTTTTTATCATTGTGGTTACCGACAAAACGGAAGGTAAAATTGGAAATAAAGTTTACGTTCATCGTTTAAAGTTAATCTTCTGTTCTGTTTAGAATAGCACGCATGCTGACTATTCAATTGAATTATTTTCTCACAAATATTTGTTGAAGCTACTTACTCGTTCGATAAAATATACATCGCAATTAGGTAAATGAATGCATGAAGTTACTTGCATTAGGTTAATTACGATCGTTAGTGCGCCTTTCTATCAGTACATTCAATAATCGTAAAGTTCAATCTGCGGTTGTATAAATCGGTTTTATATACATACGGTCGTGAAAAATATGCAACAAAGTACCCAGTTAATGGAATTAGTGTTTTTTTTTCTTATTTCATGTTGTAGGACATTTTATTAGACATTATAGTAAAACGTCTATCTATTGGTATGCCTATTCAAAGTTATGATAATTTTCATCTTAATGGCATTTCAAAATAGTATCAATACTTAACTATTAATATACAGAACCGTAAATCGATGGTATTTTTATTTATATAGGATTAATAACTTCGTCTAAAACATATTAGAAATAAAATGTGCAACTATTTATATTACTCGACACTCAGGTATAGCCTAGCTACAAGTAGAACATTTCTTTCACACCAGCGTACATTGTTTTTCAGTGTGTGAACAAGCGTCAAGCTTGCACACCGAACAATGCGACATTGCGTCCCGTCCATAAATGGTACCGTTTTTATTCGATGCGAGCTTCTTTGTCCTTTATCAGGAGTCTTTTTATTCGCACATGTAAATGCATTTAGCTCCCACCTCCTTATCTCGTCGAACACCATTAATCTTGTATAACAATGTACCGACGCGATGTCTGCGCATCGATGGCTTAATCAAGCCTTAACTTTGCAATATCTGTACCCACTTTTTATAATTCAAAGAGATAAAATAATTTTGTACGATATCTGTACAACCATTCACACCTCTTAATGAGAAAGTATAAAAATAAACAAGTGTTCCACGCTGCTCCCTGGTGATAGATCAATCGACGAAAAAGTACTCATACGAAGGTATTGACTTAGATCGAGAATAATTTATCATAATTATGTATATGTATAGCCTACATTATGTACACAATATATTGAAATGAACGTTGATTTTCTATAAAGCTTGGAATCTTAACTATTATTAAATTTTATTTTGGAGGCGACTACGACATACCTACAACTGAACAGAATATCTTATGTACCTACCTATTCTGAAATTTATTTAGTTTTGTTATATAAAATTAATCATAAATTGTGCTTACCTTCTACATATATAACTATTTAGCTACCTCAAAACATTATTTACTTACCTACTTTATATCATTACCGATATATTATTATTATATATCGTAGGAAATGATAATAAATCATTAATATTCATTACTTGCTATATACTACCTGTGTACATAAATATTCCAGAAACTTGTAAAGTTTACTTTTGTATATAGGTGATTAAAGGATCGAAATGAAATATGTAAATTAAATTCAATATTTTTTATTTTATATTACTCATACTTAAATACTAACATATACACATACATATCTTATTGGGGTGGGCTGCCTCAGTCTTAACAGGTTTATTTGTACAAAATTTTACATCAATAATTTTAATACTTTCACAGCCACGTCTAATAGATTTACTATTTACAACTAGCAACGAAATATACAATTTTTTTCATTTACTATACAATAAATAACATGACTAGATAACATAATAAATACCTAAAAGTGTAACGCTCTACTTTTGCTGCCACCAAGTTATAGCATCAAGTAGCTCGTCTTCTTCCATGGGACTGATCTGACTTTCACATGTTTGATAATTGGGTACATATCCACCTGATGAGTAAGCCGATGATACCCCCGACGAACACTCTGAACCTGCGGGTGAAGGCACCGACTCCGAATATGGGGAGCCACCACCAAAAATTCCTTCATCAACTTCGTACGGCAAAGGTGTTTCCATTGTGGGTGTGGGTCGCGTAATTCCAAGTTCTGCATCGCTGTCGTCAATCAAACTCTCCAAATATCTGATGTATTCTACGACCATTTTGAGAGTGTCCACTTTGCTAAGTTTCTTGCCGGAACCACGGCGGGCACCTCCAGACAAGGCTGCGATCACTGATGCCGGCAGCCTTTTCCTTAGAGCGTTAAAACCGTCGTTCACTTGTTTCACACGATTCCTTTCGCGAGCGTTCCTTCTCGCAATCGACGCAGCTTGAGCACCGGTGTATGGATTGCTTTTGTAGTTGTACTTCTTCTTCTCCGCTGACTGCAAGTCCAAGGTCAAGTATTTTCTTTCAGGAGCTGGTGCAATTGGCACCATTCTTGGCATTTCGTTTTTATATGTGACGGAGGCGACACGATAGTCGGAAGGGTGTTGTATTCCTTGAAGCATTTTGAATGACGTGTATTCGTTGCAACGTTTACGTGTATACTGCGCACGGGCACACAACAGGTAATATTCGAGAGAGCTTATGGGAGCTTCGTCGTTCACGGAGACGATCTAATGAATGAGCTCCGTGGGGCCCGCACCGCATTTTATGGGCGCACCTTTACCAAAAAAATTTTGGATAGGGAACCCTCACTCCCCTGCTATACATTAGATCTTTTTTTTTTCGATCCATACCTGGAATATTCTAACAACAAAAAATAGTGATGTGGAGCTTCGTACACGTGCCATTGAATTACGGCTGACCAATGCTGGTTGATTAGTTATGTAGGTACCTATTATAATTTAACAATTTTTTCTTCAAATAAAAATGTTTACTTCAATAAACGAATATATTTCTGAATATTAGGTATATTCTAAAATCAGTGTATTGAACCACTTAGTCTATAAGTTGATATATAGGTACCCCTAAAGAAAATACAGTCAAAAATTATGCGTGCCGTAAAGCACTTGAAAAGAGTTATAGTACCTATGTTTATCTGTCATTCGTGTATTGATGATATTCTAGTGATAACCAAAGTTTGATAGGTTTCCTAGAATATATCAGTTAGAAAGAGTAAGAGAAAAAAATAATACTTGTGTTATTCGATGTAACTTTTATTGGCTAATATGTTTTAGAAAATTGATTTTGACGCGTTAATGAATAAAAGTACATAGAAACATATTTACTTACTGGAAAAACTGTCAAGTGTTATTAATATCAGCTGATAATGTTGTAAATTTGATAACAAAAAGTCAGCTGATAGTCCTGGCGCCAACTAGACTACCCATTATTTTCTCTGTTACGTAAACAGAACAATGTAACTTTCATTAAAGTCAAGTTTAGGAGTCAAGTGGAAACCCAACCGTGGTACATAATACACTATTGGAAATTTATTACGGTTGGTAAAGTAAAACTGAGTTTATTGTATTTGAAGTTACGACAGAGACCATGGCCAATAGAAATACCTACAACAAAATATACGCGAGATCCTCATTAAAGGTAGGTGCAGAGTAATATCAATTATAATGCTTACGGAATAAGGCTTCAATTGTGATGAGAAGTTTAATAAGAATTTAACAGTGCTAGCGAACTTGCACGCTGTGCGGTATTGCCTTCACTGAATAACTGAAAAAAATATTACATTAATTTAGAACGAAGAGCCTTAGTATTTTACACGGTCCTCAATAGTGAAGGGTCCGTCTTTGTCACCCATTGTGCTGTAAAAAGATTACACAAGGAATGTGGGCCATGCCATTGAGACACTGGCAAGAATGGATTGTTTAGAAGCTTTCAATCATTCCCATTGAAGGGGCGCTAAACGCGATTTTAATAGACTCGGTGTCGCCTCCGAGAAGTAATTCATATTTAATTTTGTTCCATTGATTCTGTACGGTCTACCTGCTCTCGGTGTCTTCGCATTGTTTTGTATGGTATACAACTGAGCAAATAATTTTGTTCTTGAAAAAATAGAATTTTAAAATCTGGTTTGATATATTAATTTGTGGAGGCGTATCAGAAATTTTATAACGAACTCGTCGAGAAATAATTTTGGAAAATTATTTTAATAATCGTTAATCGATTAAGTTATGTGCCCCATTTTTTATCTTTGAATATATAAGAAGAATTGAAGCTTGTAAGGTGAGTATAATATTTCCCTAGAGTCATATAACTTCTCACATGTGAACAATCAAATCCCAAGCCGAATATTAGAGCCATCGATCATTTTATTTCCAAAATGCTTCCTGCAAATGAATTCGCAAAATTATAATAAAATTGTGGGAGTGATACATCGAGGCTCAAAGCCTGGTGACAATGGCGCTACGGGCGTGCTCACAATAACTATCTTCAAATAACATTTAGCCCACACCTTAGAAAATCGCAAAATAGAGACATCTATACAGCACAAAGCCTTATGAAGGGGCAAACGGAACCATAACCGATAATTACAACCTTTGTAACACATACATTTTTGCGATTTAAAACGAAACTAACAATGAAATAAAGGGAGCCTTTTGTGAAAATTGGAATGGAAACACTTTTTGATTGAGCATCACATAACACAAAATGTAACGTAAAATCGGAATGAATATTCAATTAGTTACGCTTATACATAAAATACTGCTATCAGAATTATAGTATATAAACCTATGTATTATTAAAGTTTTTTTTATTGACAATTAATGAACTGTTATCTATATTTGTTTTTAGTCTTGTAAGGAATGAAATCTGCATAAAGCGGGCACAGAGCTCGTAATAAACTCATTTAGAAGGAATATAGACAAGACGCAATCGTCTGACAGTTCCATTACCAGATCAAAGCCTAGGTAAAGTCTGTAAGGTTACGTTTATATTGGTGATCACACAATACTCGCATGTCTGAACTATGTTACTTATTAAACAAACAGGTATTTAATATTGAATAAAATAATTATGAATCTCCTTTTAAATAAAACCGTTTACAATGTTTTTATTTATTTTAGATGCATAAATATGTATATTTCGTTAAGTAAGTGCAGTAGGCACCAAACTGTTTCGAACATGAATATCAAGTACCGTTTTGACTTGATCAAGCCATTGGTATTTGCAAAACCCAAGTCCCATGTTAAATTAACATTTATATTAGCCAATAACAAAGATGCTCTAGTGTAAATATACCTCAATCGGCTCATTGCGACTGATGCAGATATGAGACCGCGGTGGTCCGGCGTGTATTGGAAAGTCTTTGATCGATAAAGTTGTAAGTTTAATTACTAAACTGGAACTGAAGCTTGTATTAAAGTGCACCACGACACGCGCAATTCCACAGACCTCCTCAGTGCCCAATTTCTGTCGTCATTTCATAATAATAACTATAAAACCCTTAACAGATTATGGCAAGGTCGCTTTTATAATGATTACCTTTTATATTATTGATGCAGTTATATTAGTTTATTTTGAAATAGTACTTGAAGATTTTAGCAAAATAAGTTTCCTATGTATGCAGTTAATGTAGCTTTCATGTGCACAATATTATACCTACTCACTAAATCTTAATCGTTCAACGATGACTCGAGAATTAGGTGAATTGAATAAGGAGAGAAAAGGGTCAAACGGAGAAATGCATTAGGTACGAGACAGATGCAAAATCTAATACCATCGAAGGCTATTTGCTAAGAGAAGTGTTTGGCACAAGCCATACGAGTATAGGGTAGGAACGCACCTTGCCAACATGTGTGCAATCCTTTCGCATCTGCCGATCTTGCACTGATTTTTATTTATGAATAATATGACGAATTATGTCTGAGCTTTTATTTGCGCTGGCACCTTTCCGGATGTGCATCGACAGCGGATGTTACCTCTCCTATAATATTTATATGTTGCTTAATGCATTGATCTTTTGGTGACTAAGCATTATTTATTTTAAGTGAAGTGTCTCGTATTGATTAGGTCAACCATAATATTTTCTTAATCTAAGGCATTTTGAGGTTTAAATCACATATCAAAAACGTAAGCGATCCCATTATTATTAAGGAAAAAAGCACCTAAGTATAGAACTATAGCTTTTATTTTCTTCAGTATCAAACATTAAGCTGTACATTTAGCAAGCACCCATCAATCCTCCACGGGGAATCTCTTTAATAAAGTTATACGCATGACAGTGCGCATAGAATAGGGCATTGTTGCGCAACATTATGCCCCCTATTGACATATTAGCTTTTTAGTGGCCTCTTGTCATTGTGTACACATGTTTGTGGTTGCCCATCACACGTGGACCATCTCATGTCTACTTTGGTTTCTTACCCGTATTTTTTCATCTCTTTTGTATTCACGGTTTAAGTTCCAAATTGAATTAGAAAGTCTTTAATGTGATTTTATGTGTCGTAAACTACAACTATCAACTCGCCACGATCCGCGGCGCGTCCCATGGCGAGACGCAA
This sequence comes from Thyatira batis, assembly GCA_905147785.2. NCBI lineage: Eukaryota > Metazoa > Arthropoda > Insecta > Lepidoptera > Drepanidae > Thyatira > Thyatira batis. Next base: position 4,270,227 of record LR990490.1, read on the forward strand.
ATTTAAATCCAATTAGTAGCCCATAACCGTAAAACACATATACTTAAAATCTTAGGAAACTCTCCATAGGAGTCGTGAACGCAACTACGACTTAATTACTGTTCATAATTAAATATAATAAACCGTAAAACATAATTCATTGTTTAAGGACTGTCATTAGTTGAGCCGCAGCCACGTGATGGTGTTTCGAGCTATTAAGGGGCTCATTTAAGTGAGAATTATTCACTAAAATATACATTTGTTCCGTGCATACCCTATAATTATATGTATTACTTTCGCATTAAAAAAAACTCTTTATGTTTGAAAATACGCTAATAAGTTTAAACCACGATCTAAATCAATTAAATATATAAATAAAACAATTGCTAATGACCCCTTCCTTAAATACTTACTTAAAAAAATAACTTATAATAAAATTATTTATTATCTGCCTTACCAAATCTGTAGAACATTTTTTTTTTCAAAATAATTATATTTAGTACCTATATCTGATTCCTGAATTTGCATACCATATAGATGCGAAACGGCAACTGAAATTGCTAGCACAGAGTGGGCCCCGCCCTAGCACTAAAACCTTTACGATTATTGCAGTAATTATTAGTGATGTGCTCCGCTACTGACAGCACGTGTGCTTAAATCATATAGCGATACATAAGTACTATAAATATGAGTAAATATTCATGTGGGGCTGTCGAAAAGTATTGTAGATAGTTATCGTACAAATGCTTTGAATATCTTGCGTTCAGTCATATTTATGTCATTTTATAAATTATATTTAATTTCTGTTGTTATTGCCTACTTTGCAAACTGGATCGGCTTCAATTAAAACTTATATATAAAATATGTAGGTAATATATGACAATTGCAAAATAAAACTACTTATAAATTGGGCCTATTGTTTACCTTTGAAGTAAAATTATCTAGTTCTTTAAATTGGCTCTAAATAAACAACGAAACATAAACAATGTTGAACTATAAATCATAATGTATTGTGTAATTTATTACCTATTTATAAAATAATTACTTTGCACGTTGTAAATGATAATTACCCATAATTTCTGTTAAAACGTTGAGCGTGTTAATACATAAGATAATTAGATTATTAAATAGATGTAACTATTAGTACGCCACCTATAACTTATTAAATTTTTTGAGATAGTCTATTATAATTTGCTTCTATCTACTAAATATTTAACCATTATGTACCTACTTGGTAAGTACAGGAAGAAATGGAATTTATGCACATGAATTTCCATAAATTAATACAAAAAATGTATAATTGTCATTTATTAATAAACTGTAACATGATAGTTACAGTATATAGTTACAGGCAGTAAAAGTATTAGGAATGTTTAAAAAATACATGAACTTAATGCCACCGGTGGGGTGCCCAGTAGGCTTTGTTCATTAGATATCTCAATATTTATAGATTATGCTAATATGTACATGCAACAGCAACATTAATATGGCATCATTAATAAAATATACACTCGGTACATTGTTTTAATTACACATTATATCACATCAAAATCACTGTTTATTCGAGCGGCCCACCCACGTGGAACATGATAAACTGACCACTGAAAACACATATTATATCAACATTTAATGATTCTTCTCATTACCTAATTGATACTAATGCGTTATTAATTCAAATCTCAGCGATTTATTTCAAACACATTTTCGGGGTGGTCCTCAGTGTATGAATCGGGGAAGGAATTTAACAAATGGACCATTCAAAATTGCTATCCTTATAATAGTGAGCATATCTACAAATACAGTAGGGGTGTCATAATCAGTGATGCGCCGTGAAAATTTATGACTAAATATTTTAATTGAAGCGTTAGTAGCATGGGAATAGGCAAGTTAAAATAAGAAACTCTGCTATAAAAAGTTTAAGTTTGACCGCGATTTCGTTCGCGTCTCACGTAAAAAAATGTATCGTCGTAAATTTAATTTCAGGGGTCATCAAAGTACGATTTTCAAAAGCACCTATCGAGGTTAATGCAGTTTAATAATTTCTAATGTTTATACTGACCTTTGAATATTTTTTTATAAATGGTTCTTTTATTTAAATAAAGTCATACGCATTGAATGAATAGCGTAGCGCCCAAACCCCTGTCAGCCGTCATATGACACTTTATTCTCTTTACATTTTTTATCCCTTCACCTTCATATAAAGACGTTAAATGCTCTTAAGCGACATTCAATACTCTATTATAATATTGGATCTCTTGTTCAAGAAGATCACGATGCGAAAAAACTGTTAAGTAGGTTATATAAGTAAATCTATATATTAAAATTTAAACTCCATTCAATAAACTGAAAATGGTAAAAGATGAAATAAATAAATAAATCTTTTAGAAAAGAAAATATGAAAGATCGTTGAAGTCTTTTACAGGTAAGAGTTCGACGTCGATTACAATGTTTGCGTTTCCTTTCAACACTCTTAGCAAGTCGTTATACACTTTACAAACAAGTTTTTAAGCAACATCTCTTACAACTTTATTGACTGTATCAAACAAACAAATTATTAACGTGTCAAAATTTACACTCTCCCGTTGTTTTCACACCACTTAAATCTTATAACTGGATTTCGATACCGGTAATTTTGTAAATCGGTAACATCCACCGTATTTATTCATTAATTGGTGCTATTGATTCATAAAATAATAAATCTGATTAAGGCGTTTTAATTAAACTTAAAGGCAATCGTACGCAGTGTCGCTATGCGTGTACCTGTGTCTAATCTTTAACTCTATGTATAAATTTCAATCCTACCCTCAGCTTTTAATCTAATGAACACACAATAAATAAGTGTTTTCTATATTTTTATTTACAGCGTAAAACAGTTTGTTAGTGAAGATAGAAAAATTCAATTTAAAAAAATACGGACCAACGTTAACAAGTAAAAGAGATAACATTTTATCTGTGCTTACTGCTATCGGCTAATGAATTTTAATTATTGGCTGGAAATTGTTAATTGAATAAACAACAAGTTCTTCCCGAACAAAAATTCTTACAATTCCCACGTTTGAGACGAAGACTTCATTTGAAATTACAAAATAAACCAAAGAGGAAACGTGAAACTAATTAGCGAGACCAGAAAATGCCCCTCGATTTCATCGCTGTTGTTTTTTGCTGTGAAAATACAAATAATAATTTAATATTCCGAAGCTTTAACAACAGTCGGTTAAATAACCACCAATTACGCTACCACAAACATAAATCAAGACCAGTATTTGCTCAGATCTTAATTAAAATGCGTCTTGAAGCCAATTGGCAGGAATACGATCTGAACTAATTACCTTTGTATTCAAATATGCGGTGCCGTGTTCAAACACAAAGGTGGATTAACTTGTTTGCATAATATCAACATGTTATGATCGTATGAATATTCAACTGAGAATTTAAGCAGCAATTCGTCAAGAAAAACAGTTATTGTTTTATTAAAAAAAAAAGGAAACTTGTGGAAATGTAAAATAAACAGATTAAAAAGGTATCTTATTTCTAAACTTTTTTCCTTTTTATTCGATACAGGTTCAGAGAGATAGGGATAAATGAATACCTATCTACATATCGATTAATATACACCCACCGAAATGCCTACGGTTATTTGAATAGCAAATGATGTATCCATCTTGGTTCGGATCATCTCTCAGATAGCCGATATCAAATTAATACTCTTTTACTTTGATAAAACAAACAGATATTTGCATATCTGGACCGAGCGTTTAGTCGATTTCCACTCAAAGTACGCACAAATAGTTTTGATACTTTTATAACATTGTGTCACGCATCATACCTTTAATTTAGCCAAATTTTAAGACTAATATACTAAAATCTCTCTACTTCAACAATAATGCATTTGCAAATTGCAATCTATATTTAATATATAGCAAATTGTTTCACCGTCAAAATTCTTTACTTTTCTAATTCGTTCAAAATCCCATAAAGTAAATGATTTACAGAATAACCTACGTGAAAATCACAAAGTTTGATAGCTCGAACATTTGTATGAATGTATATATCTCAGGTATCAAAACTTGTTGGCGGGCTAACAATAGTATAATCCGTTTATTTGTTTGCCGAAAACAACCAAGCTGGTAGGATAAGTAATAGCTTAATACCACGTTTCGACGGCTAAGGTGGCTGGTTTCTCGGCTCAGCGTTTTGCAGATCCTTCGTTTAACAAAATACATGTTATTAAAGATTTCGGAACTTTAACAAACATCTACCGATAACAATAGCGTCTGTCGAAGTTTTCGATGCTCATATTTTACTCAAACGCTGTTGTATGAGGCTACATTTACCAGCCATATTTGTGTATACATTTTTTGTTTGAGTTTTGTTCTCACGTCTCCTTACAAATCGAGCATTTAATCCGTTTAAGTAATAAGCATAGGTAAGGTAGAAGTTATTAAGGCAAATACTCTAATGAACCATAAATGTAGAAACATTTAAATACTTAAGTTACCTATGTAGTTAACTTAGTCTACGCAAAAATAATGAAGAAACTAGTATTTCCACTACTATATTTTTCTGCTTGGTGTTTACAAGATCGCAAGGGCCACCCATCCAGCGCCCCACGCAGCGTCCCCAGCCACTGTGACGGATTCCCGACACGCCCCTCATTTGTTATACAAATTTTATACTACCCTCCGAGCTAAACCTCCGTGAGCCCTCGAAAATCTTGTTTCGCCGTGAAAAAGAACAATGGACGACAAGACTTCACCGTGACTACGCATTAAAAACTGCAAAAATCTTAGTTATTTGCAACTTCAGATATAATAAAACTATTATATTGGGTAAGAATCAAACGTAAGTAATTTTACTATTAACTTACCTTTTACTAAATTAAAGTATATTATTATATTGTATTTATATCCGACGTATTTCATTCAAAATGAACTTGGCAATGTGAATAAAATAAAATAAAAAATTTACTTATATCTTGTGAAGTACAAATAAGTGATTTACTGATTTCCCCACGTATAGCACTGAGATTGCAAGCGTAAACAGTAAAACAACTACCGATATGAACAATGTTGTAATCGGATGAGAGCCGTGAAGAGATTCCATTAAATTCTCTATCACCCGAGGACAATATGCAATTGTACGGAGGCACGAGAGGCACTTGAGATTGAGACGGCAGAAATGGATTGCGCCCACCAGCCCTCGGGTCCTGGCGTATGGAACCGCTCCTTGATTAAATAAACCTTCAGCTCAATGTCACGCCGCCGGCAGCAAATGTCAATCTGCGCCATATCGCACGGGTACCACATCGTGTCATTCACATTCGCCCGGTTTATATTTATCTTCGAAATTAAATGCCACATATATTTTTATTGCACCCAACTCATCAATGTGTCCATTTTATTTTAATAGTAGGTATATGTATTTACTATACTGAATTCTTAACCCAGATAGCAGGTAAAATAAGAGTAACGGCTTAATTATTTATATCTGAAATTTATTGCATGAATTCATGAAACGGGTTTCAAAGTGTATAATATCTGACATCTATCAATATCAAAATGTATTTTCGTCAAGTTTAATCAAAATAATAATTATTTATGGTCAACGGTAATAATTTAAATCCGACAGCCCGTATTTTTTCCGCGACATCTTCGGTAGCTTCTTCTATTAATATTCATTACTTGTAGCGAGTTGTTTACATTTTTACCATATAGGAGAAATGGCTCAAGTTCATCCTTGGGGAACACGAAGTGAATCCTCGCAATTTGTTAAGAAGTAGCAGCTATTTGTCTACATGAAACAACATTTATCACCGACGAGTGCAGTAAAGTTGAATGCTTCGGCTGCTTTGCGCTTTTCAATTTATGACACGGTTGTGGAATAACCAAACCCGCCAACATTTTATTCATTGTTTATTTAAAAACAAGCCGATGACAGAAATACATTACAAAATGCAATAAATAGACGTTTGGTATGTCTGTTTATTTATATTTTTTCTATAGTTTCAATGTTGAGTAGTTAGAAAAGAAGATAATTAATTGCTGGTGGCAATGGTTAATAATAATAATGCATAACAAATTTATAGGATTTTCATGATCTCTACGTAATTAAAATACATAATACACTAGTGGCTCCCCGCGGTTTCACCCGCGTTCCCGGGATAAAAAGTAGCCTATGTGTTATTCCAGAACATATTCTAGCTCTGTGCCAAATTTCAAGCAGATCCCTTCAGCCGTTGGAGCGTGAAAGAGTAACAAACATCCATACAAACTTTCGCATTTATAATATTAGTAGGATTTTATTGGAAAGTATATTTTTAATGCAGACTATTACTTAAAATATTCTATAATTTTGTTGAAATGGACGTTTCGTTCCGCCCAAAATTATGACTTAATAAAATGTTACGTATGCCGTAATTCATACAGTGGTAAAAGACGCAATGACGGTTATATTTCCCAATGTGTAGGAGCCAAGAAATCTATTAGCCACGCCTTGGATTCGAATAAAATTGAATCAGAATTAAAATTAACCTTTTAATTACTTATATTATCATGCAGTCAGATTTTAATTTAAGCCATTTTGTAATAGGTAGGTGTTTCGTAGTAAGTAAAAGTTTATCTTTAGGTATTGACTTAGTGTAGCTCAAGAGGTCAGGTATAGGAACAATATTAAAAAATCACAGTGAGTATGTATTGCGTGTATGTGGTATTCTGGCAAAACTTGTATAAAACCTCACACATAGGTATTGCATATGAAATAATTATAGATTGTTTTAAAAATTGCACCTGAGCTAGGACATAGGTATACGCACTTTGGTATATGAATTCCCCTTTTCTGCATAAAATCCATAGACTATGACTTAAATACTACTTACTATGACATAAAGGCTGTTCTATGTTTTATAGCAAACATATCTCTATCGTACAAAAAGAACATAAAACTTATATTGGTCACCACAAATCCCCTTGCTGATACACAAGTCTCAATCTACATAAATCAGCAATCAAACAATAACCTCGGTACATTTTAAAGGGGGCTTACATAAGTCAGTTGGACATCGAGGAGTACCTAATAAATTCAAAGGATTGACTCGGCAGTGGTGAGAACTCGTCCATTTACAGAAGCCGCCATATTACAGGCGCATAAATCTAAGCCGAGTCGTCCGAGTGTCGTTGGACGCCCGCGCCCGCTCGCCTCATGAATGGACTCGCGATATGAAGGATGGCCCAAGCTTAAAGCGAGGCCCCCGGACTATGCCGCATCTCAACAACCGCCTTAAACGAGACGTTTTGACAACCACCGATATGTGAATTGAAATATGAATGCCACTGATGCAAGTGACTCGAGTATTATGTTCAGAGAAATGCGCATAGATAGGACAGTCGCTCTTTCACTGATATAGTTCGAGGTTTCAGGATATTGTTTTACCCTATATACTATGCGTGTTACTAAAATTATAAAATCTCTATTTCCGAGCGACTTTGACCCTAGGAAACATTTAATCCCCCGGGAATGAGGGAGAAACCATGGGACGGCAGTTACTAATAATGATTTTGAATTATAATTGTTTATTTTTATATATTATACAAAATCGATATTGAATTCAAATCGAGCAGACTCATTGTAAATATATTCATCACTCTTTAACAATTTTTTCTGGAGAGATGATGTCAATTTAGCGGCACTGAGCTCGAATTCAAAGTTGAATAAAAAACACAATTGGATTATACAGCCCTAATGGTCCGCCGAACATGGGCATTAATCTCGTCATACAATATTGATGTTTCCACAATTTATAGCCGATGCTTAGAGAGAAATCACAAAGTCAAAAAGGCTTATTAATGTGTGAAGGAACTCACCTCTTCTGGAAACAGTTCCCATATGACATATTTTTATGAATCGATCGAGCTCGTTAGTAAGAATTTCGTTGTCGTCTTTGGAATACAATTGAATGTGAACGTCAAAAACATAAGTCATAATTTCAATAATACTGAATCCTTATATTCATGTATATTCGTCTTATGGATCCGCAAAAAGAAACTATTCACAAAGACACTTTCAAACTTAAAAAATACTTTAAATATAAATGAGTTGAACCCGCGCGGTCCCATTGTAAATGTCTCAAAGTTGACTTTAATCTGCTCAAATCAGAAGACATTCGCTCTCAGAGCACGTTCTATGTTTGAATAAGATTTAATCTGTTTTCCTTACGAACAACAATATATATGTCTTGGATGAATTCCATAATCGTTGAATAATTTTCCATCGCATGTAGGTAGGTACCTACATTGTAAGTTGTAAGGTAAGTCATATTTCTACACAAGGAACATGCCACAGGGGCACTACGACGTCTTTTAGATTATCAGTAAAGTTTCTTCAAATTATTTTGAAATGAATCTCTATAAAACTCTATAGTAGGAGGACGACAAGTGTAACACTCAAACCACAATACCCACTACATAGATATTTACGTAATGTAGGTATCTAGACTGTATTATTTAACAGATAAATACATATATTAAACTAGTTTTCCCTCGGGTATCATAATTTTATGTAATCTTGTGTATTTAATATTTATTTGAAAAGTGGAGGTACCCCATCTTGCACAAACATTATCAAGTTTTATACCCGAATGTAATTTGATTTTATATTCGTTTTTATAGCGCGAATGTTGAGTCTCATAATAAAACATGCAGTGTTTTCGTTTCTTTACGAGATATTTAATTCCAAGTCCCTCGGCGGTACCAAAGCTGGGCGTAACGCGTTGTCATATTTTTATTGTAATGCAAATCGGTACGTTTTTATGATAATAAAAGTATTTAGATGGTAACACGTGACGACAGCCGCTGCAGGCCAATGTACGCGGACGCAAATTATGGCAATCTTGACACCTACGAGGCGCTAACTGGTGGCGCACCCTGCAATTTGTCGGACGTGCACCAGTGTTGCGTTGCGGCCAACGTGCGCTGGCGGCGGTGCCTTAGCCGCACTGATTTACTTTAATTCTCACACACAATAATAATGGACAGAGATATTTCTAACACAAATCATAACTTTTACTGTTCCCATACCTATGTGTACTATTGTACCTACAGGCAACAATTATACTACCTATGTATCTCGTGGTCTAAGTACACACACACAGTGTTAGTCTTATAGAATTTGTTTATAAATACAAAAACATTCCTATATACGGATGTAGACCGAAATGTAAACCTATATGAAATAATTATAATTTATCGAGAGCATTTTATAAATTATGCAAAATAAAGTCTACATTGAGATAAAATCTTAACGATCGGAACCAAAATCATCCAGTGAACGGGCTGCCGAACGCAACCGTGTGTAATACAGTTCGGAGCGCAACGCAACTTCGCCCGCGTCTACTGCCCGCCTACCGTGCGCCTCATCCGTGAAACAATAGCGCCTCAAACAAAACGAAACCACCGATCGATTTTAAAATCAGCCCCGCAATCTCTGCGCGGTGTAATCTTACAAATATTTATTATATGTCAAAACAATATGCCGAAATGGAACGCTTATTGCGGTTTTTACAAATGTGTCTGGTTTGCTTGGAGCGCTCGTTAGCGTGAAGTACGACGCATTGTGGGGGTACAATGGAGGGCGGAGCGCGGTCGACCCGCGGCGCCTGCGCACGCCGCGCGGGGAAACGCTCACCTCACCTCAATATTGCACATTTAAATCAATGACAGTAGGTAGGTACCTATTTACAACAATACTATACGCCTGAGAAGCAAACGTCGCGGTCGTAATTACCTCCAAATAACTACAAAAAATTATCAGTAATTTCTTCCATTTCATATTACCTACGCAAGTGGAATCCAATTCAATCAGATATGAGTTGGAATATACAAGAATTGATGGAAGAAAGATATAAAATGAGTAGATAAGTAAGTGTACTAATCATTACTAAGCTTCTGAATATCGAGATTTCACTAAAGTTAACAATAGGCGTATATTTATTTAGAGACATGTTTTTGGTTTTTATTTGCTTCTTCGGTCATTCAATTGCATAATCCAACCTACCGCAGCAACGAAAAAGTAAAACATATGAATATCATTACTTATACTTACCTACCATTGAAACTAGACATAAAAGTATTTTTCACGGCTTAATGTTTATTTATAATGAGGCGAATATTTTCTACATTCACATTTAATTTTGTAAAAGTTTATTTCGCAGGTCCAGACATAGATAAACGATTGTTGCGAATATTTATACATGCACCTTCATCATCAGATCATATTTCAACTTATCGGTATACGCAGATTGATCTCGATGCAACCGGGAACCAAAAGCAGCCGAAAAAGTTGGAGAATATATTTTACCATTATAATAGGTACCTACACTGACAAGGCTAAATGCCCTACTATATTTTTCCATTTCATTTTCAGGTATGTCTTTTACAGAACGTGATTAGTATTTCTTGCGTTAATAGAATACTTACTGAACTATAGTCCGTAGTTCATAACCTGCACCCCATGAACAACCCGGTTAAACACTCACATTTATCAACGAGCATCTTTTTGATAAAGAAATAATCATAACAACTCAGAGGTCCCGTTGCTTTCAATAGCGTTTACGGCGCGTGGCAATCGCGAACATGAGCTCAGTGCCTCGGTTTTACGACAAAATAATATTCTTTAATTATAATGGAGCGTCGTCAAGTAAAAAGGCGGCGCACGCGACATCTGTATTAAATTTTAATGGAATAGCAGTTGCACCTGCACGGATCGAAGATCGAGTTTGCAGAAGCGGGAGTCGATCACTCGGCATTCGGCTCCCTGGAATCTGCTAAGTGTATCTAATTAAAAAAATAATTGCATCAATGTTTCCAAAGACCGAGGGGAATTCTTGATACGATGCACTTTAGATTAAATGATATTGTACAAAGTAAATGTGGACATTATCTTGCCTTTGACGCCGACTTCAAAATTATCTGCATAAATATGAGAATATTATCATTATTATAACGGGGGAAATTAAGTTATAAAAAGACGTAGCTAAGCCGCACCCTCATTAATTGTCCGCTTTAAGGAATTTAATCAGTAACCCCAGTGAGTTGAGGATACAAACTATTTTATCAAACTTATCATCTGTTAATGTGGAAATAGCCGTTTCGAATAATACCGATAGCCCGTTAAATATGTATCTTCATGCCCTTTCCATTCACCGCCCCCTTAGATCCATCAAAAATGTAAATACTTTATTTACTCTATTCAATATTAATTAAAAACACTTTCTAGCTGTTCTGTTCAAATAAGGTTATCTGATGGGCATATGTACAAATATTTTTCAGTGTAACTAATTCTATTCACTTTTGCATCCAAAACAGGAATGTCTATCAAAAAATCGTATATAACGTTTATTTTTTGTGTGTTTTTATCGACGCATATAATTTATTCGCGGTACCTACTTCAATTGAATCATGATACATTCTTCCAATTTACAAGTCCGATGCATACTTCATTTGCTTCGCTCATTTTAAATTATTATCTTTGACATTAAACTGTTAAATTTAAAGCAATATCGTAAAGTATTTAAGATATTGAGATACAAAGAATTATTGATGAGAAATTTAATAACTAAATTAATGAAGTTCCTCGCAAATTCATGATAATATAAAAGTTTTACACTTAACGACGGCATAATAAATTTAACCATTGTATCAATTTTCTTCTTCCATTCTCTGTTTTGTGGTATAAAATATGAGTATATAATAAAAATATGAACGTAGTTGATACATTATATAGGCCAGGAAGGTGATAAATGGTATTTAAGCTGATCATATAAAATTATTTTATATAGATGAACTCAGAATAGACACCTTCTTAAATACGTATCAAACATATCCTAATTTTTTTTACTTCAAACGAGTGATGACGGAATATCATGTCCAGATAATACAAGTGGTCACCTCCTACAACTTGTTAGATCGTTTAATAAGTTGACGATACTCACTTACCATCGCGCATAGATAATTTTATTACCTTCACAATGTGTCCCTTCTACAAGCTTCTCCATAAATATGTGTTACTGGCTCCCTACAGTTCTATCACATTTGATTCGGCTTCATACACCTGCCGTTTAATGAGACATCATTTTATGTAGAACGTTAGGAATTGATTAATTAATTCAATGGTTCCAGGTAAAACGTGATAATATTTTCATATTTTGTTTATTTCAAATAGATAGGTACACTGGCTACATCAACCAATCCAAATGTTTCAACCACCAAGTAAGATTGTACATAGGTAAAATAGCAATAAAACAAGTGCTAAGTACAAGAGTGCATATTATAGTAGATATGTATGTATTGATGAGACACACTGATTTCTGTAAAATAGATATATGGTACTGTAATGCGAATAGTCGAAGACCCACTTAAATGATAAAAGAAAATATCTGAAATATAAACAGTACTTCCCATTCAAAGATATACATAATATATAATCAATGATGGACTCAGAGGTCATTATATCTTTAATAACTTACACGTGGAAAGTAGTAAAATGTACAAGAACAACTTATATGTAGTAAATATCTATCTATACCTAACATGAGTACTTATGCAATTAATAACACAGCTGAGGAAGGTACTGGTCATTATAACCGCCTCGAGGTCCATTCTAGTTACCGTCACTTTGTATAAATTATATAAAAATAAGCACAACTAGAAAGGGATGGATGTATTGTGATTGGTGTGGGTCAGAGAGTGATGGGTGAGGTGGCAAGGGCAGGTGTCACGGGACATCTGCTGGCCCACAGACAGGCACGTGGCTCAACCCTATAAACCGACCTCCACCGTCCATAGGAAAAAGTTAAGAAATCCCTCTTTAATCCTGTAAATTAATTCCAAATTTAATTTCCTTTTTCCTTTAGATTTTATTTACATAACTTGAATTATGCTAATTGACATTAATTAGGAACTCCTAATACCTATTCCCTGTAAAGAAACACATCAAATGATACCAATTGGTTGTATCTATTGTATAATAATATCTAAAATAATATAATAGATACCGAATAGGTAATTTAGCAAAACATTATTTTGTCGTAATTTTATTAATTTAAACCAAGAAAGTTATCTAGCTAGCTAGAGTATCTACGTATATTGTTGCGCCTGCTACTGAAAAATAGCTAAATATTTTCACATAACTTATTTACATGGAATTGAAGTGAGTATGAAATTCGACGGAAAACAATGCGGTCAAATACGTGGGGAAAAACAGTTATAACTACCAGTATTTATTTTATCATGATATTTGTAACGGCTAACGAGGAGGTGGGCGAAGTGGTGCGGTGGTGTTGGCAATACTGAGGAGAGGAGAGGGGCGAGTCGTGGAGAGGAGAGGGGATTACGATGATAAAAAGGAGAGTTTATGATTTAATGTTCTCTATTCCTTACAAAATTTTGTGTGTAATACATATAATAAACGGTGATTATATTCAAGTCTTTATTGTATACTAGAACCCTTTTACATTCAGAAGTGCGATTGAAAAATTAACCCACGATGAAGAGAAGTCAAAAATCAAAAGAATACCATTTACGCCCAAAAAGGAGCCGAGAATCTCATGTAAGTGTACCCACCAAGAGTAATTTAAGTACAGTCTCTGTAAATGACCTGATTCAACGAAAAGTAGATCGTGCGATAAAGAAGTCACTTAATAATGATGATGATGTTGTATTAACAAGGTTTAACAAATTAAGAAATACAGAAAAATTGGTTCCTGATTTCGATCCAGAAAATCGTGATTTGAACATTAAAAGTTTTATAAATAAAATCGAACAATTGGGGGTAATTTATCATTGGAATGATGAAACAAAATCCTTCATTTTACAATCTAAATTACAAGGTCAGGCTAGACTTTGGTTCAATAGATTAGATTCATATGATCATTCGTGGGAAGATTGGAAGGCAATGATTACAAGAGCCTTCCCACGTTTTCATGATTATGCTACCCTGTTAGATGAGCTGATGGCTAGACAAAAACTATCGACCGAATCCATGACCAAGTATTTTCAGGAGAAGTTAGCCATGTGTTTCAGATGTCAATTAAGTGATCAAGCAGCAGTATCTTGCATTGTCCGAGGTTTGCCACAAGAGCTGCAGGCTAACGCACAAGCATTTCAATGCTCTTCCCCAGACGAGTTATACGAAGGTTTTCTGTCTGCGTTTGATTCATATCAAGCAAATTCAAATAAAAACTCAAGAGTTCCTAAAGGTGGTGGTGAAACGTCCACCAGTCTGTTGCAGAAGGATTCTACCCCTAGGAAACCACCAATTTGCTATCGTTGCAATGAGGTTGGACACGTGGCGACAGCGTGTAAGTTGCCAGATAAGCGGAAGTGTTTCAGATGTGGCAAAGTTGGGCACGTGGCCACTGTATGCAGTTCGCCAGATGTGAACCAGGTGGTGTCAAAGAAGATTCAGGTGCTGTCTCATTTAAATAATGCATACAAGAAGACTGTTCGAGTGAATGGAGTTTTTATGAAAGCATATTTAGACACAGGTAGTGAGGTAAACGTGATTTCCAAAGAAGCTGTAGATGCTATCAAACTAAAGGTGAAATCAATCAATACTATCCTTAAAGGCTTTAATGACTGCTCTGTTCATGCAACAGGAGAAGTTAATTTTGATCTATTGGTAGATAATGTGCAATTAAAGACAACAGCCGTGGTCACAGATGTCAATTTGGGCGATGTAGTCTTAATAATAGGTCAAACAATCATAAATAGAGAAGACATCATGCTCAGCGTTTCTAAAAGTGGAGTTAATTTATCTAAAGTACTCGATACTCCCAGTGATTTATTGAATATAGATTTGTGTGATGAAGCGAGTTATTTCAGAGTTGAGCTCGTTGAAGATACCTGTGTACCTGTCGGGGACAATTTGGTGCAAGTAGCTGTCCATGGAAACGGGCCTGGCGACTATTGCTCAAGGCCCAGGCAGTATAGCATGGGTAATGTCGTCTATGCTGTGGCGAGCACGGTACTTCGGAATGGCAATGGCTACGTGCGCGTCTGCAACATTGGTTCCAGCCCCATTGCTTGGAAGAAAGGGATGACCATTGCCAGGGCGGAGAAGTGCACGCTGAATATTGAGGTGAGCGCAAACTGTTTATCATTGAGTAGAGGAGAGTGTAAAAATAATTTTGATCATGATTTAGAAAATTTAAATGTCGGTGATATTGGGTCACATCATTTACGTAGCTTAATTGAACTTTTAAAATCACATCAAGATTGTTTTGCTAGTACTAATCAACAAATAGGTTGCACTAATTTAGGAGAGATGTCAATCGAACTCAGTTCAGATAAGCCCGTAGTTCGAAAACCTTATAGATTAGCGTTTACTGAAAGGCAGGTAGTTTCGAAAATAGTTAATGATTTAATTAGTGGTGGTATTGTCAGAGAATCAAATTCGCAATACGCTTCCCCGATTATTCTTGTTCGTAAGAAAAATGGAGACTACCGACTATGCGTTGATTATAGGGATTTAAATGCAATTACAATCAAAGATCGATTTCCCATGCCTCACATTGATGACCAGCTGTCGAAACTATCTGGTAAACGCTATTTCACTAATTTAGATTTATTTTCTGGTTACCACCACATTAAGATCAATTCAGATAGTATTAACAAAACCGCTTTTGTTACACCGGATGGTCTTTATGAATATATGAGGGTACCTTTTGGGTTGGCTAATGCACCATCAGTATTTATGAGGGTAATTCAAAAATTAGTTAAACTTGTGGGTAGTGACGAAATAATTACATTTATGGATGATATGTTATTATCAACTTCGAGCGTATCTGACGGCTTAGACGTGTTACAAAAGGTTCTTGTTCAATTGCGTAAGGCAGATTTAAAATTAAATATTCAAAAGTGTGCTTTTCTAAAATCTGAAGTGTCATTTCTCGGTCACGATATTAGTGCGAATGGTGTTAGGCCAGGCAATCAAAAGATAAAAGCAGTATTTAATTTTCCTAAGCCTAGTAATTTACACCACTTACGTCAGTTCCTAGGATTATGTAGTTATTTTAGGAAATACATAAACAAATTCGCACTTATTGCAAAACCATTAACTGACTTGACAAAAAAATGTTCTGAATGGGCGTGGCTCGATAAACATGATATTTGCTTTAACGAATTGAAAGAAAAGCTATGTTCGCGACCGGTCCTTGCTTTATATGATCCCTCGTTGTCTTGTGAAATTCATACGGACGCTAGTAAAATCGGCATTGCGGGTATTCTCTTACAGACTCAAAAGAATAGTGAATTGAAACCTGTGTTTTATTTTAGTAGGGTAACTTCACGCGAAGAGACCATGTATCATAGTTACGAGCTGGAGACGCTAGCCGTTGTTGATTCATTAAAACATTTCCGAGTTTATGTTTACGGACATCCAGTCAAAATTGTTACAGACTGTTCTGCTGTTAGATATACGTTATTGAAAAAAGATTTAGTACCTCGGATAGCGCGTTGGTGGCTTACAATACAAGAATACGATATTCAGGTAGAATATAGGCCGGGTGACCGCATGAAACATGTCGATGCTCTGAGTCGTAACCCCATGAACAATTGTGAGGACATGATTAGTGATGATAGTTTAGGGTCGGCTTATATTAATATGATATCTAGTGATGATTGGTATTTAACTATACAACTACAGGATGATAAATTGCATAATATTATAAAACAATTATCGGAGGGTAATCCATGTCAAGATATTAGAAATAATTACATAATCAAGAATGATCGATTGTACAGGAAAACATTGAACGGTGATAGGTTAGTAGTTCCATGTTTTGCTAGGTGGAAATTCATGCAAAAGTTTCATGATCAGATAGGGCATGTAGGAATCAATAAGTGTGAGGAACTTATTAAGTCAGATTATTGGTTTCCGAAAATGACACGTTTTATAAAAAAGTATATCAGTTCTTGTTTAGAATGCGCATATGCTAAAGGTAATCATGGAAAACTAAGTGGAGAATTACATCCAATACCCAAGCCCTCTGTTCCAATGGAAGTAATCCATATCGATCATCTTGGGCCATTTTCCAGAACTAAAAAAGGTTATCAATATATTCTTATGATCGTAGATTCATTCTCAAAGTTTCTTCTAGCTCGCCCAACTAGGACTATCAACTCTGTTGAGACGGTCGGTGTTCTTAAGGATATATTTAGTTTGTTTGGTTATCCTAAAAAAGTAATATCGGATAGAAATTTAGCTTTTACTAGTAGAGTTTTTAAAGAGTTTGAATTGAAATGTCAATTTCATCATACGCTTAATGCTATAGCATGTCCGCGAGCTAACGGTCAAGTCGAGCGCTACAACCGAACGTTGTTAAATGCCATGCGCACTCGTAACGTTGACCCAAACATGTGGACTGAATGTATACCAGACTGTGTTTGGGGAATGAATAATACGGTCAATGAGAGCTTAGGGTATCATCCATTTGAAATCATGTTTAGCCATAAAGGTAGACTAATGCCTAACTTGATAGGGAATAAAGAATCTTTATCTGTAGATGAGAAACGTAAAAATGCTTCTAAGCGATTAGAACGACGAGCAGAGGCTATGAAGTCCAATTATGATAATCGTCATAAGCCAGAGAAAAAATTCTTAAAGGGGGACCTAGTTCTTTGGAAACAAGCACCGTCTGGTGGTGAAATAAAAAGCGTTAATAATAAATTGCAAGTTTTGTACTCTGGGCCGTATATTGTGCAAAAAGTTCTGAACAACGATCGTTATGAATTAAGAAGCGTAAAGGGAATGAGGGGTTATAAAAAGTTTACTGGAATAGTTGCCGCAGATTCTCTTCGTGTCTATCGTAGTGCCCCAGATTGTAGCGAGACAAGTAGCGATGAGGACGTAGTAACTAGAGATGACTTGATTGATTTATTGGAGAGCTAAATAAGTGTATGCACCAATTGCGGTGCAATTGTTTCAGGATGGCCGACTGTAACGGCTAACGAGGAGGTGGGCGAAGTGGTGCGGTGGTGTTGGCAATACTGAGGAGAGGAGAGGGGCGAGTCGTGGAGAGGAGAGGGGATTACGATGATAAAAAGGAGAGTTTATGATTTAATGTTCTCTATTCCTTACAAAATTTTGTGTGTAATACATATAATAAACGGTGATTATATTCAAGTCTTTATTGTATACTAGAACCCTTTTACATATTATAATTAACGTCCCGTATAAATTTCTTCTGAAATTTATTCGTAACAACCGTGGTGGCGACACGTGCTATGGTTTCCGATTGTACGGTCTTCATTTCATGTTAAAATCATACGTTTATTTGCCGACCGAGACTGTGACCGAGATGCCCACCAATATACTATAATTAAGGAAGGAGTTTATAAAATAATTGGTATACTTAAGAGGCAGTAAGTGCGACTTTCCATGCCTACGTGGTTACGCTTAAATTAAGAAACGATTTATTTATTAAGACGAATCAATTTCATACATGCAGTTACAGTTACATATTCACTAACAGAATTATTGTGTGCCCATTACATGTATATACATAGGTAAATAATAATGTTAAGAAAACACGTCTTATATTAGATATTTTGTATGTAAATGTATTTATTTACGTTTGGGTAGGTAACCACCAAGCCTACTGGCCCGGCATAGGTTACTATAGTAATTTCAATGCTGATAAGTCAACACACTGCTTATTATATTTATTCAATAAAGTTTTATTGAAAACGAATTAAAATAATGTTATATGCAGCTCCTGCATTACGTATGCGCCAACCGTGGCCATATCAATATCAACTATAGCGCAGACCGTAAAGAAAAATTGCACTAGAGATATCATTGATTAATCATTATCATAAAATGGTTATCGACGGCTAAAATCCAATTTAAATGCATGTAACATTGCAAGCGAGGTATAAATAAGCTTCGTTGTGTATCGATTGGCTATGAAAAATTCATGTGATTTATTGGAAATGAGATTTTGAAGCGAAACGCGACGCGGCGGGAAGCAAAATGTTTATCTTACCGCCTTAACATGTCGGCAAATAGGTATGTATAACTAATGCGTGCATAAAAAATATTTACCAGTCAACACCGCATTGCATTTATTATCCCGAGGCATATTTAACTGTGTTTAATTATTCTTTAGTGACTTCCGAAGCAGGAAGTATACCTTAGTAGGATTCTGAACTCAATTTATTTTTGTTTTATATGTACGTGTGAAAATACCTTTATATACAAAAGCGTTGTGTCTAGGTATTGCGTTATCCAAAATGTTTACAAATAATTATGACCTGATTAATTATGAATAAGAAAACTGTAAAAAAACATGTACATAGAGCAGAATACCACAATTAATTGGAAATATCACGAGCTATTGATATTCCCAGAACACTAACTACTCGAACGCGCCTTCTAAATTTGAATAAGCAATATGTTTTGTATAGCTTTTGCTATTTATATTTTAACATTCCACATGAATACACCATATTATTACTTGCGTGTGTATCGATGAGCTATTTAAATGTAATTCAAATCAAATAATTTCAAATCATGACATGTGAATACATGTAAGTGAATACTTAACAAAATACATACACAGCATAATATTATTTGAAACCTCCTTTTAAGTGGGCAATAGCTATAATAGGAGGTTTCAATGTAAGAATTACTACAACAATACTCAATATAGGCTAATCATAGAATATAACAGGTTTCAAGTAGGCTAGTAAGTTCAAGTAGTAGTGTTCTTCAGTTCATTGTACATCCATTAACAATGTAGGTACTAGTTCCAAATAGGAACATGGAGCAAACAAATAATTTAGTACGGCTTATAAATACACTTCATGTCCTGACATACAAAAACTAGCACACTATAAAAAGAGGGATCACAATTCCCTTATATATTTTTAGAAAGGTAGTTTAATAGATTCAGTCTAATAGGGTGACCAAGCAAAGATACTTAATCAATATGAATGAATATGAAATACTAAAATATAACTTAGTTCCATCATACATTTATATTCCAAAGATACAATAATATGTTTTTACTATTATATCCATCGGTATTATTATTTCTTATTAAGGTAGTTAAACTAATATTTCATCATGTCTACCTACAACGTAGGTATAGAAGTAAGAAATATATTAAACTTTTATCTTCTGATCTTGGGATCTTCAATTTCTCCGGGATAAAAAGCAGTTTATGTGTTAATTCAGGTTGCAAGCTAACTCCATACCAATTTTTATTTAAATCGCTCCAGCCGCTTATATGTGATGTGAAGAAGATAAAAACATACACACTCACAAAATTTCGCCTTTACAATATCTATTTGTTAAAAACATATAGATATCCATTTATTTTGGAAGTAAATTCCTAAAACACTGTAAATAAGGGGACATCTCATTCCTAGGCACGCGACACCATAGTTTGAGAGTGGACATGTTGACAGGTTTCCTAAATAGGAATTGCTCCGTCAAGAATGCACTGGCTGAAAAATAAGATGAAAATCAACGATCCAGTCTCAATATCAACCATCTGTATCTACTAGCATAATACTTTTTCGTTGTGAAATAATAATAAAAATACTAAGGTACCTATATCCTGGTTCATGACGATAAAGAAAATAACAAGCTGACAGTAGAATATGATCAAATCATGATAAAATAACAATATTACTTTCGAAAGCCAAAGTTAGCAACTGATTTTCCGACTAAAAGATTGTGATAGGTACATTCTCACAAACTTTGATTGTTACTCTTACACGCCAGAACGGCTGTAGGGATCGCGATATTAATTCGCACAGAATTGGAATATATTCTGGAATAACACATAGGCTACTTTTGATCCATACAATAACGTCGACGTCAACATACGGTTAGATATTCAGTCGCCATAATACTAAAGATCCCAGAGTATTGGATTACTAAACTATCATTGACTTTGGTCTCCAATAATTATGCCAATAAGCAATTGTTTATGGAAAAGAGTCCATAAATAAGTAGATAAACCACCTATGGCAGTAACAACCAGTATACTCACAAAACTACACATCACTTTACACAACGTATTCCTTGAATTTGTATCGATTGAATACAATTGTAGCGTCCAGTGAAAAGGTCGGCGAATTCCGTGAATTATTTTATTGTTATTCATACATCACACCATTTTGTTCACGTCACTCACAGCCATATAAGTGTTTTCTAGAATAATTTACTTCTTTATATGCGAATTGTAAACTGAGACAATGGCAACAATCTGTAAATGGTAAAACGGAATAAGAATGTCACATCTATTATACATTAATAACATCACATTTGCAAAAACCATTCACCGGTGTTTGCAAAAACTGAAAAATGTATAAGGTAATTTTGAAAGCGATCCAAGTATAATGAAACACATATATTTTACAACATTTTTATATTAGCTAGCTACTTGTTATCTTAAGTTGTGACGCTCATGAGTTAGCTCGATTAACTCGATCGTCCCGTATTTCGTGATGCGACGTAAAACTCACACTCGGGGTAGTCGGGGTACTGTACATATCGTGTCTCCACATAATACAAATACTTACTACCTTACTACATACTTTTAGGCATATTTGCTAATTAATATGGATGAACCTGGATATAAAACATTCCCAACATGTAGATAAAATACTCATTTGGTATAACAAAACAACATTGTAACAGGTCAATCGCAATTTTAAATGTAGTATATTGAGCTGTACTTGCAGTTAATTATTCACAACAGAAACTGAAGCAAACAGCACACTGTTCAATAACACAAATATGGAAGAAACTCATAACGTAGGTACTCATTTCCGCCGTCAAAACTAATTGTGGGATATATAAAGGTGGGGCATATTGATTGTATTGCTCTAATCACTTGCTGTAAACGAAATTATGAAATCATTAAGCCAAACATAGTTTGTTTTCCTTCAGTTATTCAGTAAGCAATCAACACTAAGTAATTGTTATATAGATGATACTCGCAAAAACTTGTTGAACGTTTGACGCGCCCGGTTAGATTGGTGGTTTGGAGATTTTCAAGCCGCTATTCATGAGCTCGATATTTATCGAACATTTGTATGCACCAGCATATATGTCTGCTGTGCGTCAATTTCTATTTGTAAATAAAAGTAGCAGGTAGGTATATTATGTAATAACTATATCATCTATTTGGTAACCATAGCACAAGCTCTGCTTAGTATGGAATCCAGATTGGGCATGTTTATAGGTATTTCCCGGTGTTGTGTGTTGTTTCATCTATCTGCATATTTAGGAAAACATTACATACCCACAAAATAAGCATTAGATAACGAAAAATGTAGGTGAGAATGTCCATATTAAATCGTTATTACGCATCGGAAGTAAATCATTTCCATGGGAACGTTTTTAAAATCAAACTTTTTCTTCATACCGAATATGATTTACGATATCGATAATTGGATACTCCGTATGCTGCTGAGCATATTAAACTGAGATTTAAGTACAAAGAACAATAAAACCGTAACAATAGCTATCTGACTGATCAACGGAAGACGTTGATTCTCGACCGATTACTGTTTTTATCTGCCAACAATCGCGTATATATTTTAATTGCAGATGAAATTTTTATTCCAGGTCTCTGTATTATATTTATTTACAAACAAACACATATATGAGAAACCAAATTTGATTGGTAGTCATGTTACCTACCAGGAGAGAAATTACCTTTCAAATATAATCGAAGTCACGTGCGTGGGTATTAAATTCCTTTCCAATGTTTATGCGTCACCAAAGGATATATTAAATCGATGGCAACGTTGATAATTGCACTCTTAATTATAAAGGTAAACAAGATAACTATTGGGTAATAAACTTGGCCCCAATATTTGCACCCACATTAGGTAGCTACCACTTTCGTAATCGAGCAGTAATCCACACTCTGCAAAACCTGGCAACTTCCGCGTGAATTGACTTTAATCGTTTTCTGTAATTCAAGTCAAATTACCATTAGACCAATTCTAATTTCATTTGAAACCACCACGACCAATGATTTCCTACATTATATCTCATGAACATGCGCTAGAAATATAGGTATGTATGCTTCAAAGCGTAAGACGTACCAATTGACCAAACTTTTGACCAAATTTTCACACGAATGATATTTAGGTATCTATGCAGGAAGGCACTTTCATAGCTATCTTAATGGTTCTTAACTTGATTTCATATAAGCAGGACTTGTGCAATATAAACCAGAAAGACACTAAGCACTACTTTAGATATCCTAAAATAATGTGTTAGTCCAATTTGAATTATTCAAATCGATATATCTTGACTTATTACTAATATTGCATGAGAAATATATATTTCAACAATGGCCGAGGCCTTCTGAACATATTGATCCTAACTTACAGTTTGCTAGAATACGTTTTAGTTTAATAAATGCGTATGTTGGTCTAAAATCTTGAAATAGAAGTTCGAGACGTTTATTGCGTGCGAGTTTTAAATATGTTTACAAAAATTTTATATTTATGTAGCAATTAATTATATTATTTACATATTTTTTTATACACTCCATTTTTACACATTAGAATTGTTGAATAATCTTTAAATATTACGATGTATATATAACTAGCTGATAACCTAACTGTGCCTTGGACATTTAAAAAAATCGTGAATGCTATGCATCTAAGTACCAATACTGTATAAATTACTTTAAATATTCCTATATTTATCAGAATTTAATATTTGAATAATAAAGCCGTTAGACTAGCAAATAACAGGCCTACTTTCTTTTTATCAAAGTTATGCCCGAGTTACTGGGGCATCTTATAAAACTAGTAGTGATAACACGACCACGCCCGCATTAAGTTACCCAACAATATGCAACACGATTCATTGTAATATCTAATTGATCGATTGAGCGGAATTACGTTCATTTCAGTGCAATCAGCATTGATGGAAAAAGTCCAGTCGGTAGAAGATACAACTATTGTATGTAGTTACCATCTATATCCATCCATATGTGTATCGATTTATTAATTTTACAGAGAACTATAAGAATGATTTAAAACACTTTTCATTCAATACTATAGTTGAATTTATTCGCGTTGCAAATTCCACAAACCTGTTTAAAATTATGACATCAAAAAATTTACGACACGTTTAGTATTCTTCAAAAAAATATATACCTATTGTTCATGAATAATAATAAAATATACTATATATGTAAATGTTTTTAAAGGTTTCAATGTTAGTATGTATATCCCTCGTAGTGGAACCGGTTGAAATCAACCGCCTCGTTAAACAAACAGGTATAATGATTTAAGGCACAAATTGATGTTTGGATGTTACACGTAACATCGATTGATCAATAAATATTAGCGTAGTCACCGACCATAACGCCTATTACCTACTTTATCGGCTCTTAATAACGACAGTTTTAAAGGTTGTATTTCAAAATACCACTCGTAATGTTAAGAAATTAAATAACACATAGATCATTCTTCAGGAGACAGGTGTTTAATATAATTCTCTCGGTACACTTCATATCTATCATACTCGTTATATATCCTATGAACAAATCAGAGATCTAAGATTAAATTATCGTTTCATATAATCTGTTCAACCACTAATCAAGCCAATCAAACTTAGCTTAGTAGGTACCTTAGTAGCCAAGTTCCATATATTAATTTTAGTTTTTCAATGCAATATTCTATATTACGGAAAATAATTCAGAGATAATCCTTAGGTATGTAACTCTTTAATGGCTCATAAGTAGTCTGCAATAAAGAAAATATAGTACCACATTAACTAATCGAGATAAGGGTCCTAAACATCACATGTTTACTGAGAAATAAGTCGGTAACAAGCGGATGTGTTGTCATATAATTTATAATAAGAAGGCCATTTTCAAGGTTATATTTTATTATAGTTATAATTTAATTATTCGGTGAGCTACCATACAATTATATAGCTATTATGTTCTTACAACAGAGCTCAAATCCCTGCCACCGTTAGTGTACGATTCAATCTTCCTTCCGTTATGTTCATTGAGTTTCTATCCACCGCCCGTTCAAGTTATCTGACCGTATGGTGGGGAGGCGTCTCGGCCACTTCTACTTGTCTATTACAACAGTTAGCAGTTCAACAACAGACATGACCTACCCAAACTCGCTGTTCAGTAAGCTTATTATAAAATAAATTCAAATAAAAAGTGGTTTCAAATAACGGTTTTTTATTTCTTTATGACAGAATGTACTTTCTTATTTATATCTGAAGATGTTTGAGTTTAGTGACTTTTAGCAAATTTATCATATAGACTAGATCTAACATTTTTTAATACCCCTAACTAACATAATCAAATATATAAAAGACAGCATTTAAATCATACTAAATAGTAATAATAAGTGAGCATATACCTAAACAAGATTTTTTATTAGCTCTCAACTGATTCATTAGCATTTTAAATTCAACTATCAGAGATTAACCGTTTTTTAGCCGCTTCATTCATCTTTGAAACTCCGCACCGCACACGATGCGTAATGTTAAATTCATTGTTCATCCATCACTAATTCTAACAGTTACAATGACAAAAAGGGATAACAATGTCTTTATGGTCGAGTAGAAGCGAGACAGGAACAGTTTAAACTTTTGGCAGAGAATGTTGATGGACACTGTTGCAGAATACTAAAATGTAGCGAAATTCTTCGGTTCTACTAACAATGTTCGGTTAATGACTATTAATATTATGGTAGGTAGCTAATACCCATACCTATGTGATTTGAAAGTAGAGTTAACATCTAACATACATAGCACTGGATTAGAAAAAACACTTTGTATGCGAACAATAAAATAAATCCAAATCATTCACAATTTTCGAATAAAGGTTTATTCGAACGCGTTAATACTATTCTTAGTAGGTAATGTGTTAATATAATAATTTTTCATAACTTTTTTGTACATAGAGAAGGTAAGCTCTTCAGAACATTTATTTAAAAAAATACTTAGTGTTGCTTAAAATATTTTTTTTCCATTCCAATTTCTTGTCCGAACGACCTCATTGAATGGATTACGTAAACGCTGTTCTAATTCTAAAATATATTTCTCAAAACTTGAATAAAGTTGCGCATAATATTATAAAATATGATGAGTTCAAATTCAAATTAAATGCAAACACGAAATATGCTCACGTAATAAAACGATAAAATATATTATAAATTAATTAAAATTTATTTTTTGCTACACATTCCGTTAATCAATTAAATTATTTTAGCACATGTATCTACCTTGACGCACACTTTGCAACGCAAACTATGCATTCGTTATGATTTATGAAACATATTTCTTATTATTATTTTCATCCGGTGTAATTTGGATATGAAGGTACCACACAGAAGGTAAACACATCGCTCGGATAATCCCAAATTTTTTTGTAAGCCCTCGATCTTTATTTGATAAGAAAAATGTTTATTAAAACGACTTATACCATAAAATATAACCTGATAATTTTAAGCATAACAAATAACAATGAATCATTGAATTTCATTGAGTTTATGTTAAGTATGTTATGATGTGACGAGTCAAAAATTCATCCTTGATCGTACCTAATTATACAAATAAGTACCTTGTCAATAGTCAATCACTTATGCGAATTATAAACCGTTTAGAAACGTTGCATTCGTATTTAAAATTATATAATTAAGTAATTGCTCTACAATAACATACCTAATATCTGAGTTATTCTCAAACCGAACAAATCCTTTTGCCTCAACGCAGTTCCTTGATATTTTGAAAATTGCAACTAAGTAGGTACCGACATTTCGTCTGAAATAATGCCTTATAAAAAGTCACTTATCTAGGCACTGTGACATTTCAATATTTAAAGTACATCAATATGCACTTACTGAATGTCATCACAGCCAGATATGAGTCGTGGGATTGCAATTACCTTTAAATCAAAGACATAAACAAACAGTAGGTAGGTACTCGAGAAAAATATATCGAAGCCAAATGTTTCAGGGGCCGAAATCAGATCCTCTGATCCGGCCTCTTCTCTGTTTACCAAACTTCCTTGTAAGTGTCACGTCGCCATGGATAGGAAATAAGTGGTGGCTGTCAGAGGAAATATGATTCAGAAAAAAATCACAACTGTCAAAAATGAGGTACTCGATTCGTGGAGCAGAAAAAAATATGCCCATCTGACCCTCAACTACGCAGATCATTTTTAAATTTTAAATAAGTCTGTAAATAATGTTTTTATTAAAAAAAGATTTTAAATAATGGAAGATATGTCCCAAATCTAAAAATAATCTAAAGCTAAAAAAAATTTTAAAAATAGAATATTTTGAAATTACTCTGTACGCGAATAGACCCGATTTATTACGTTAAACATGAATTAATTCAGTCACGCTATAAGCACTACTAACGCCCCGCGGTTTTGCCCGAATTCCTAGAGGAACTCACATTCTTACAGGATTTAAGCGTAGGTACCTAGTTACCTATGTTTCATCTGTCAACATAACTTCGTTGAAATCTTTCCAAACATTTATAGCTGGCTTAGTCTCAAACATACTTAACATCTATACAGTCATAATTTCAATTAGTCGAATAGGATATGAGTAATATATGATTGTATATTTAAAAACTAATCCAAAGAACCACTACGTAAGAAATGTTAGATAAAATCTAGACCATGAAAGTTCGATATGTCCAGATGTATTATGCAATATGAATATCACCTTCTATTAGATTATAAAGTGCCCCCCAGCTTATCGACGTACCAACTTACGTATTAACATTTACACTTCTATGAAATAAAGCCCAAAAACTTGTTATAATAATTAGTTCTATAAAGTAGACTAGTTTTATTTTGATGATACTTCCTCCTATGAAAGTTTTAAAGTGTTAAATCACCTATGGTAATATAAACGAATATGTCATCATCATCAGCTCATATACGTCTCCACAGAGGAGCTCGAGCCTCCTCTAACATCGAAGGGGTCTAGGCCATAGTCCACCACGCGGGCCTAGTGCGGATTGGCGGACTTCACATGCCTTTAATTGTGACATCTCGGGCATGCAGGTTTCCTCACGATGTTTTCCTTCACCGAAAGCCAGTGGTGTGAATCCGTACTTAAGTTTTAAAACTCAGAGGTATGGGCCAGGGATTTGAACCTGCACCCTCATGATCGTGAGTCGGCGCGTTCCCAACTGAGCCACCACGGCTTAACGAATATGTACCTACTTGTAACCAAAGTAACTCTAATGATATACTAATAATGTACACTTAGACTAGATATAACAAGACTTTAAAAGTACCTTCCGCCCGTAAAAACTAAAATCTTACCTTTCATATAACTCGTGAAAAAGTAGTTCGTGTAGTTTCAGTTATTGGTGATATTACAAATAAATTATTGTATAAATATTTATTTATGCCGCTGATTAAATAAAATTATACCAGAAATAGAACCTTCAAAATGATAATGAAAATATAGTTACTTGTTAGTTGTAATCAATAATAATCACGGTACTTTATACACTAAAATAGAACAAAGCAGTTTGTACCTACATAATTTCAGATCGAAGGAAACGCAATAAAGCGTTTGCCAAGAAAACTTACAGCGCAGTAGTATCAATGTCTATTCTGTCATCTCAGTAGAATAAAGACATTCAGGAGCATATTATTTTTGTGTACATTAGGGTTCAGTACCATTATAGGAAGAAAGGGGGTCCCTTTTATTGTGATTGAAATTTTGTTAAACTCTAAATCTGACAGATTCCTCCTATTAAACATTTTCTAGGCTAAGTATACCAAATGAATTAATATGTTTTATCTTTCATTTTACTCATTAGTCACTGTGCATCTCAAGCCTCCAGAAATATGAAGAATCCGTAAAATTGGGAATTTGTTAAAACAATTATTGTTCGCGAGTGTAAAAGCATGGGTTTAAAAACAATTGAAACACCTTGAAATTGATTCAAATAAAGGAAATCTAACACATTCAAACTACTGAACTCTATTTATCTATGTCTAATAACAATTCAAGTATTCTGTAATTACCTATATCATCGGCTAATTTATTCTTAGCAGATTAAGGCATTACAGCTGTGCGCGTTGAGTATAACTTACGAACATTTTGTTACATTTCGTTCAATTCTGTGTTAACCCTATGGTATGTGGTATTTTAGAATACTTTGTTATATCCTTTATATGTTAAGGATGTGTTAAAATACATGAGTATTATGTACAAAAGAAGTCATCAATGGTTTGTATAGTGCGTCGATCGCATCGCATTTGCATCGGGAGTTAAACACTCCCTTATTAAAAAGTGCCGTGGTTGGTTTAGTTAGTCTTCTCAGTAGCTGTAGCTAGGAAAATATTGACATTGCTAAGTATATTTTTTGTAGGTTTACTTATTTCCATGTGTTTTTACTCTACCGCCGATAAAATTTTTATGTGATGAATGCATTCACCACTAAGTCATGGTAACACCTACTAATAGCCTAACTAGGACTACTACTTGTAACTACTATAAACAATTGTAAACTGATGAAATAAATGTCTTTATTACTAGTAAGTACTACAACAATATTAAATTTGTTGAGTCCTAGTACACAGTACTAATTGAAAATGTTGACATTGAAGAAAAGAATTAATCAACATAAACGTTTGTATCAAAACAATGCCTCCGGCCTAATGATCTAGCTGCAGCGATCGACATTGGGGCATGATTGCAAAATTAAGGCTCTCAATGAATTCATGTCTTGAAACTTTCATTTTATAATTTACAGATTGGGTTGTGTCAAAAACCGGGCCTCGGCCCAAACTCCAAATTTTATTCAGACTAGATCACCTTCGCCCGTTAGCGAGCTAGGTCATTGAACTATCGCCGACCTAGTCTAACATTAATGTGGTTAAGTTTCATCACGTAAAACTAAACTTCTATTTACATTTTATGTAATGTTGCTTAGTAAAACGAAATGACCAATTCTTTTTTTATTGCTACTCTTAAGAGCTTTCGTTTTTATTTATTTTTAATTGGTTAATATTCAGGTTCAAACAAACGAAACCGTATAAATTAATAAACAATAATTAATTAACTTTTATGTTAGAAATTGATTTTAAAGAACACGAGTTGAGTTGAGTTTGAGCTTAACATATAGTAGCTAATAAGCTACTATATGTTAAGCTTACCTATAGCTTAATCAGTCTTTATCTTAAACGCTTTGAGATAATGACAGACAGATAAATATGTCATAAGTGACGCAATATTTTTAAATTCATTAGCTTAAATAAAAAATATTTATCTTATTATTTTCATCTTATTATTTTGTGGACTTATGCATAAACTAACATGTAAAGTAGTGATTCGTTGTAATAAAATTATTTTCTGCGTTTTATTATTGTAATTCCAATTAAGCTAAGTCTAGTACTGTAGGTAGTAGTAATACACTAGATATTACCAGTGACGGGTTAAGCATGCGCGGGCCCAAGGCAAATATTGTAGTTAAAGTTAGGGTTGCCATCCGTCCGGGTTTCCCCGGATTTGTCCTAGTTTAGAGGGCATCCGGGGAGCGTCCGGGGAAGGTTTCATTTGAGGACCGGGTTTTAAAAAATAAATAAATTTGTAACAAATTGATTCTATTTTGTTAAAATAATGAATGAATAAAAAAACCGGCCAAGAGCGTGTTAGGACATGCTCAGTGTAGGGTTCCGTAGCTAGATTAACAAAATTCATTACTTTACGTATACATGTACACTAAACACAAAAAGTTAGGGATATAAATAAAATATTTTTAAAATAGTTTTGTGTTTAGTGTACTTACGATTTATTTAAATATTTTTTTTTAATATTGAGGTGGCAACGAAATGGTTAAAAGTCGTATTCGGTTGATTTTCTGATCTTTTTACTTGGGCAACTATAACTCTTTAACCTGCAAAGCCAACTTAGCCGAGATAGTTTTCCTCCTAAATTCATCATATATGCTACTAGCATGGTTTGGTTTTTAGAGGGAAGGGGACACATGACTCTAACAAAAATTTCAGTTCAAAAGCTTAATATTTCGTAATCGAAACCCTGAATCGGAAAGCGTTCTTAGCAATCTTTGCTATTTTTTAATAAGCTATCCAACGATATACCACACTATAACAATAAAGAAAAAAAATTCCCGGTTTACGTGTTCAAAAAAAATTTTTTTCAAGATTTTATATTTTAATTTTGTCGACGCTGTTAATATTTACTACCATACCAAAATACAGCTCTGTAGTATCAACCTTCATTGAGATTACCCGCAGACGGACGGACATGGCGAAACTATAAGGGTTCGTAGTTGACTACGGAACCCTAAAAAGGTGATTTATGACATTTTCAACTGTTTTTTAGTACATTGAATATGTTTAAAAGATATTGATGACATGTCCGGCTTTCGGACTCTAAAATCCGGGGTTTTCGCGCGTCTTGTCCTGTTTTCCAAATTTTAGAGATGGCAACCCTAGTTAAAGTTAATCTCAGGAGGTGGGCGGATTTGGATTCGCGGGGCCCCCTTTTTCGTGGGGCTTGTAGCAATTGCTTCTCCAGCTACGTGGTTAATCCGGCACTGGGTATTACTTTACACACATACTACGTAGTAATAGTTTAAGGGTGGTATTTAATACTTTAACTGTAAATCCCCTTTCTTCAATCTAAATATTCGAAATTACCACCAAAAATTCTGAATTGCACACTAAATTTGCTCATCAAATAAACCGATTATACTACACTGTTAGATCTTTAAAGCTTAACTGTTTTACTAAATGACTATTTGTTAACTAAAAGTAAATCTAATAATTCTTCGAGTGCAACAAAATGTTTAAACATTTTTATTGTTCGCGGCTCAGGGGTAGCCCTTGGGCCACCCCCGCCGCACCCTAACCTATGAATAATTTGTGTGCAAATCAGTATTTTTGTTTTACAGTGAGTAATATTGTTTCAAATGCGTATTTTCTGTGGTTTCAGCTATTTTTGTAAATGAAATAAAAAATGCCATCATATTTTGATGAATTTTAAAATTTTTTTAATACAACATGTTTAGGTAATCAAGATAATTTGTAGTACATGTCATTTATTTGATATGCAGTAGGTTATTAGTGGAAATTTTTGTTTGCTTAAATTTCGAAATAGAGGTGCAGTTAAAAATTCCCCATAGTTTAATTTAATTACTCAGACTCAAAACAAACAGGCATGTTAATGATTGCTAAAGTTTGGTTGAATGGGAAGCGAATCCATACCCATATTAGGCTATTTAGTGTTAGAATATATCTAGATTATTATTGGCAAATATTTCGGTATAATAGATACAAATTATAGACAAAACTTTATGTAGTTAGTCTTGTTACCTTCCTATTGACAACGTTAACTGCTTAATAAATGACTTGCCGCTTTAACCTTACTATGGTTTGACAGAAACAATGATGTATTGTATATATTGCTAAATTGTACAGTCGGATAGTTGTTATAGCTAATATAAAGTACATACTATATATAGGTATATTCTAGGAAATATGAACCTCTTAAAACCAAAAAAAGTTATTGATAATAATTAATATAGGTGTTACTCAAATATATTGTTACCTTACCTTAATAATATGTATATACATATAATATATATAATATGTTACCTTATAAACATAGGAATAACTTGTCTTCGCGTTTATATGTTTTTTGGTTATATTTATATATGATACCTAATAGTGGCTTCCGGCGGTTTCACCCGTACCCGTACCCAGTGATCTTCCATTTTCCCGGGATAAAAAGTAGCCTATATCCTTTCTCAGGCTCTAGACTATATGTGTACCAAATTTAATTTAAATCGGTTCAGTAGTTTTAGCGTGAAAGCGAGACAGACAGACAGAGTTACTTTCGCATTTATAACATTAGTAGGTATAGATAGATATACTTTTAATCAACATCATCATCATCATCAACAGCTCGCATACGTCTCGACCGAGGAGCTCGAGCCTCCCCTAACATCGAGGGGGTTTAGGCCATAGTCCACCACGCGGGCCCAGTGCGGATTGGCGGACTTCACATGCCTTTAATTGTGACATCTCAGGCATGCAGGTTTCCTCACGATGTTTTCCTTCACCGAAAGCCAGTGGTGTGAATCCGTACGTAAGTATTTTTTTAAACTCAGAGGTACGGGCCAAGGATTTGAACCGGCACCCTCATGATCGTGAGTCGGTGCGTTCCCAAATGAGCCACCACGGCTTAATCAACATAATTCTACTAAATACAGGAAAGTTTATTTATAGGAAGGCTACTCTATAGAGAACTTTTCCAGATAATAAGTTTAAAATGAATTATAAAATTAGCGTAATTTTGTGTGATTGAATGTACTAACAATAGGCGTATCTAAGGAAATCCGCCATGTAGCATAAGGCCATTAATTTTATTACCCATAGTAGACTACACTATTTTTTATTTTGCTTCACACTGATAATTTTTTTATGAAAGTTACTATTAATATATATTATTTTGAAATGGCGTAACATAATGTAAATGTATGCTAAAAAATAGCTACTTGTTTCTAGACGTGTCCTCATCATTTAAGACCTAAAAAACTTTGCTGTCACCTAGTTAAGAAATTACAGCATGCAGCATAATAAAATAGAAAAGTTTGTGCAACCTTGCAACTTTTTAAAAGCTTTCCTACTGTATTGCATGACATATTTTATAGTAGCTATATATAATTTACTTCCGAAAGGCTGCACTTCAGTTATTAGTTAAACTAATATAAAGGCACGTGAAGTGTAAAGATTCGTGGAAGGACTTAAGGCCAACGGTCACATTCCAATTTCGTTGCCCCATCAACTGTTCAAAAGTAAAACGTTGTATGTAACCTAAGGCCACATAGTCACTTGATACAGTAAGAATGTGGTTAAACAAAAATCTTAATTTGTTTAAAAGTTATAAAAAATTTCATACACTGACTTTTGGATACCATTCCCAAAGCATATACCTACCTACGTCTGATTTAATTTGGCATAATAATAGTTAATAGGTATGTATTTTAAATGAATGTTGATTTCATTGATTAAGGAATAAAGATAAATTGTTTCATAAAGTTTACCTACCTATAAAATATTTCATAAGTGTATGAGAGTAACAAGTTTGAGCTTACTGATATGAATAACTAGTATATGGGACTCGTTATTTTGGCGAACAAATTAAGTTTGTAGAAACCCACGTAAAACCTTCATCGTTTTGATGTCATTAAACTTATGTCCAAGATTTTAGACTGTAGATAGATTTGAACTATCGTGTGCATGAACATGTCTATCTGTTCTGTGTCTGAATGTAAATACCTACTTATATAAGTATTAATTTTAAATTGTATAAATGTAGTTCTAAATGTAGTTATAAATCTATCTGGTTATCATATTACAAGAGCTCCGCTCCGCCTTGTTAGGAATTAGATTGGTCATATGTGAAAATTTGTCCAGATATTTTTTATTTATTTAAATTATATTCTATTTCCAAATCAATAATGCAGATACTCTATGCTTAGATAAGACAGACAGGAACTTTTAGATCACAAAGTGCGGTTCATCAGCTGATGCAGAGCGCTCGAGCAAATCAAATACCTAATTATCGTAATGCGTTAACGCACACGCACCTGACATGCGCTTAATAAGCTAATAGACGTGTCAACAACTTAAATCATTTAATTAAAACACCTTATATTGAAATATCCTCGTAAAAGTCCAAAAATATTTGACTGCCACCTTTTCAGTAAATATATTTTGATGGATCTACAATAAAGGGTTAAACATGTGTTGAATTGTCCTGTGTAGAGCTCGAGCGCTATGTTATAATCTGCGTGTACCGTCCTCCGTTAGGTGATTATAGTGTATTTGAATTAGTTATAGAGGATGCTTTGAAGAAAGCTCAAACTTGTAATAAGGATCTAATAGTATGTGGCGATTTTAATGTTAACTTATTGATTGAGTCTCCCTCAACAACTAGGCTTATTAACTTATTCAAATCATTTAATTTAAACAATTTATTTCTAGAGCCGACCAGAATTACTGCAACTTCTGCCACCTGTCTGGATAACGTGTTTTGTAACTGTGATGCACTTGAAAAATCCATAATAACTGATTTAACTTCAGATCATTGTGGTCAGAAAGTAGTGTTTTTAAATGAAACAGTAGATAAACCGCAAAAAGTTACATGTAGGCCTATAACTGTAAATCGTATGGCCAGATTCAAATATAATATTAGTAAAAATATTAATTTAATTAATATGACACAGGATGAACCAGATAGCCTATATAAAGAACTTTTTGATTTTATAAAATTTGAATTTGATAAAACGTTTAATCTTAAGTCCTTTAATAAAAGCAGTAAAGCCAAATTTAATGATTGGGCAACTGCCGGTATTTATAAAAGTAGAGCTAAGTTGTACGAGCTATATGGTATGAAAAAATTTAATAAAAATATCGATTTTCTAGAGTATGTGAAAAAATATTCAAAAGTTTTTAAAAAAACTTGTGCTTTAGCCAAGGCTATTCATCTTAGGAATAAAATTAGCAAATCGAGCAATAAAGTAAAAACTACTTGGAACATTATAAACGCAGAACGAGGTAATACTAAAACCACCAATAAAAGCATTGAACTTAATATTAACGGTAACAGTGTTAGCGATAATGATCAAATTGCTCATACTTTCAATAATTTTTTTACTGACATACCTGTCTCTACAACTAGCTCCTTAGATTCCTCACCTCGAAATGCTGAATTAATACTGCAAACCAATGTAACGAAATGTGTAGAAGTACTTAAGTTTAGGCACATTACACCTCTTGACATAATCAAAACTTTTAAAAGCTTAAAAGTTAAACGTACTGGGGACTTATGGGATTTATCTGTAACTGTTTTACAAAATATCATTGTAGACATAGCTCCTCATCTAGCTTTAATTTTCAATAAATGCGTAGATTGCGGTAAATTTCCAGACTTGATGAAATATAGTAAAGTTATTCCTTTGTTTAAAGCCGGAGATCCTTCTGATCCAACTAATTATCGGCCGGTGTCTATCTTACCAGTTCTGAGTAAGATATTCGAAAAGATTATTTTAAAGCAGCTGCTTTCTCATTTTAATTTTAATAAACTTTTGCATGGTGAACAATACGGTTTCACAAAAGGTCGTTCTACTATTGATGCGGGTGTAGCACTTTTGAAAAATATTTTTAACTGTTGGGAGGATTCACAGAACGTCATTGGGGTGTTTTGTGATTTATCTAAGGCTTTTGATTGTGTTGACCACCAAACACTTATACGTAAACTAGAGTATTATGGAGTTAAAGGTACAGCACTTGATTTGATGCGATCGTACCTTAGTGAGAGAACTCAAATTGTAGATGTCAACGGAGTTAAATCGTCTGGTTCTCCTGTGCATATGGGGGTGCCCCAGGGCTCAATTTTGGGACCTTTTCTATTTTTAATTTATATAAATGATCTTCCGTTCTATGTTAAGAATACCTGTGGAATTGTACTGTTTGCTGACGATACCTCACTGATTTTTGGTGTTGATAGACAGAAATTCAAATATGACGATGTAAACGGTGCATTATCTGAGGTATTAAATTGGTTTACTGTTAATAATCTAGTTTTAAATGCAAGAAAAACTAAATGTATAAAATTTGCATTACCCAATGTAAAAAAGATGGCCTCTAATTTAATGTTAAATAATGAAGCCCTCAGTCTTGTTGAGTCTACAGTGTTTTTGGGTATTACGTTAGATTCAAAACTTCAATGGGGCACCCAAATATCATGTCTTGCGGGGAAGCTCAGCTCAGCAGCTTACGCGGTTAGAAAAATCAGACTACTTACGGATGTAGAAACAGCTAGATTAGTCTATTTCAGTTATTTTCATAGTGTTATGTCCTATGGTATCTTGCTTTGGGGCAGAGCAGCTGATATAGATACAATTTTTATTTTGCAAAAAAGAGCAGTCCGTGCTATTTATAATTTAAGCTCGCGAGCTTCCCTCAGAGATAAATTTAAGGAAATTAACATTCTCACAGTTGCATCACAGTACATTTATGCAAACATAATATTCGTCCGTCAAAACATTAGTCTTTTCACGAAAAATTGTGATTTGCACTCCATTAATACTAGAAATAAGCATAAACTTGTAACATCTGCTTATAGACTACAGAAAGTGCAAGGATCATTTTTAGGACTTGGTGCACGGTTTTATAACAAAATCCCCACAAATATTTTAGATTTGCCTATGAATAAATTTAAGGAACGAGTTAAGTCAGCTTTGGTACAGAAGGCTTATTATTGTATAAACGATTATATTAACGATGGCGAGGCATGGGTATAGCGCTCGTTCTATCAGGACTAATATTATTATTGTTAAAGAAATTGTTAAAACTTGTTTTTAAAAGAGTAATTGCTGAGTTTATTGCCGGCTCTTCTCAGCAAAAGCAACCTTCCGAACCGAGCATTAGAGTCGACGTTTCATAAGTGCCTGTGAAGGCCTATTTGAATGAATAAATTTATTTCATTTCATATTTCATTTCATTTCTTTTAGTACCTATAAATAAAAAAAATTAACTAGTAAAATTAATAAATAAGATTTTAGATCGGTGTAACAAAATTGATATAATTATTTTTAAACCTTGAATCTAATAAATTGCCTCCTAATACCAAAGTGTAGTATTGGTCCGAACGTGTAGGTACAATTTGTAACTTAATGCTCTGAAAAAAACGTTTTAGTTCCAGCGAATACAGCAATATGCAAGTGCAAAGTGGAAACAATGTTTTATTTAAGCACGTGTATACCCACCTAAAATGATGTTCGGTTTAAAGATATATGCTAATAACCGGTTAGACTTGAAAACGAGTTATTTTTGATTAGTCACAGGAAAATGTGTGGAAATCCCAATTGTTGTGTATATCTGTATTATATTTATTCTAAACTCAAAACATTACACACATAAGCAAACATTTATCTTCTCGTCATAAAAAGGTCTCAAGAGTAAGGTGTTGATATTAATTAATGCTAACGTATAACCAACAAAAAAATTTGCATTTCGAAAAAAAAAATTCAATTTAATGAGATAAATATTTTGAATTTATAAATCATATTTTATCACAATATTATGAATGCTTAAAAAAATCTCGTTAGGTACAAATATTTATAAATTCAAATTTGTAACGCTTCCGGTTGTTAACTCTATGCAGATTTTCTCGGTGTGGCGTTTGGTAGGAGACGCCCGCGGTCGGAATGAAACGTTTTAAATAGTAGGGGTGGATTCACAGGGTTCAGTTGAAATCGAACTGTCGCGACCATCGGGTACAGTCGGCGGCACCAAAAGTTTATGTACGTAACGTTACACTGTTGATAACAAACACTGATAGAGTTATGTTTCGTTGCGTGTTATTTATTTTGTGTTATGCTTGTCCTTTATTTAATGCTGCGTAAACGGCACAAAGCTCAGATTTTTTATAAAATTGTTTCTAACAAGTTAAACGTTTAGATATTTGTAGAAAATCAGTGCTCCTTCTCAGAAAATTTGCATGTGATTAAACAAAGTAATCCAAGATAATTAATTCAGCGCACTTGAAATCAGCTTCTCATTATGAAATTTTATAGTAAATGCGTTAAATTATTTTAGATATTGTATAGGTTATAAAAAAGAATCAGTCTAATTAAATCATTTTTGTTTGATTAGCATAATACTTTGATTTAATGAAGACTTTTTTATTTAAAGCCTTTTTGTATACCTACCTATTTTTTTTTATAAATTGAAAAAAATAATTACAGAATAAACAAAATGGCGGCGAAGTTATTAATTCTCTGCGGCGTGATGTCCATCGCATCAGCAGCAGTGAAATTCGAAGAGTTATACTCTTGGAATGTCTTGGACTGGGCGTACCCAGACTCTTTCTCGAGGCAGCAAGCGCTGCAGTCCGGATCCCTCATCCCAGAGAACGCTCTACCAGTTGGTATTGAAAGGTGGAAGAACAAGTTGTTTGTCAGTGTACCGAGGTGGCGAGAAGGTATGTACAACTGCATTTTTTATAAAATTGATTTATGAATGAGTGATTAACAACTATGATATCCAATTATACAGACACCTTACTATAAAAAATCCCTTTCTATACAATTTGGTAGTGTCATTTAAAAGTTGTTAATGAAGTTTATAGCGTTAAGCGTAATATGTTGTTGACAAGTAGGTATTCATTGATTTGCCTTTCTTATCTGTCGTCGAAAGTATTCACGCTTGAATCGCAGCTTGTATTAATTATTGCACTTTAATTCAGCAATCATTTCATAATTTGTAGTAAATTACGAAAGACGCTTGAGAACTAGGACTGGACTAAAATAAAGTATTTATACAATCTAGAATTTTGTAATTTTTTTAATTGCAAATACTAAGGAATATATACCAATAAAAAAAATGTTTTAAATCTTTTGAGCAACTTCATAAAATACAGTGTCCCAATTTTTAATATATTTATACGAAATATTTAATTTATATACGTATACAATGGCCAAATAATGAAAATGTCAATACGAACGTGACGGCCTACACAAAAAATGTGGCTAAAAAACGCAAATTAGCCGTAAAATTACAAAGTATAATATATGTTAATTTATGAATTGCTAAACTACGTCGGAAAATACGTCTGTTGTATTTTCGCACTTAAATTACTAAAACTCTGCAAAAACTTGTATTTTTTTTACTCTAGAAAAGCCTTAGTACTAATATTTGATTATAATATACGGATAAGGATCTTGCCAACATAACCCCATAAATCTAACATCATATAATGACAGAGCTAATAAACTAAATTGATTGTTATCATGGCAACCTCAGCCTCAAATAGGCAAGCCCAAAAACAGTTTTGTCACGATTTGAAACCACATTAAAGTACACTGACTACCGAGAAAGTAAAAAAAGCGAAATTCCCAAATACAAGTACAGAATGACAAATAACTCTGAGTTGACAAATAACTAGTGAGAACGAGTTAGATAGAGCTCCACAAGGCTTTGTAAGTGAACATCTTTATTGCAATTTTAATATGTTGTCTGAATGTATTGATTGATTGCATATCAAGCATACAAAAACATTTTAGTCCCGGCCTTGCATAATGAGATTTCTCTATAGACAACACCTACATAATTTATAATTAGAAATCGCCAACACCCACTATTAACTCTAATTAAATAGGTTCTCAGAACTGATAGCAAAATATTACCTTACTGAGTGTCCTGTCGGTTCTTTTCAGTTGAACGCTACCTAAGAACCTTTGACCCTCATACATTCTCTTCTAAGGCCTAAGTAAATAAATATCTTCTCCTATGAATTATATAAAAACTTGATAAAATAGCTGGTATATAAGTACCTACTTATTTTATGTTCATACTCTCGAGGTAGGTAACCCAATACGTACAACTTTTAATGATATATTAACATTGATGAATGAATAATATTTGTTACAATCAGCACTCGAAACATTAAGTAATATAATATGTATACCTAAAATATAATATTTATACCAAAATATACTATGGTTTTGTAAAAAATTGAGGCTAACCATAAATAAACCATATCTTATGAACCAAATAAATAACTTCATTACACAATTGTCACATATTTTAACCGCTGAATGTGATCATTACACAAGATCAAAATTATTCACATGTAGGTCAAAGTCAATACCAGTTATGTGACTGAGAAATCTCTCACAAACCTACAACGCCTACTTGTAAACAATAATTACCTCTACAGAAGATATGACCTCCTGAGGTCCAATACATTTGTATCTTATTAGCCATCGGCGTCGCTTTGACGCTTTTTATGCCATTCGCTTAATTTAATTAATACTGTAAGTACCCATAATCATCTGTGTGGGAACTCAGAACATTTCTGTAACTTCACAATAATAGTCCCAATCTGCACTAGGCCCGCGTGATGGGGCCTAAACCCCCTCATTGTTGGGGGCGTCTCGAGCTCCTCGGTTGAGACTTACGGTGGTGATGATGGTGATTATAACAGTTTAGTCAAAGTTCAGTCTAATGTCTTAACTTTAATTATATAGTAAGAAACTCCTTAGTTTCCTAATCGTATCTATAAAACTACCATTTATTCGATAATCCTAATTTGAATTGAACCGAACGCTAAAGGCATAGCTCTGAAAATATATCCCTGTTGTTCCCTCATTATTATGTCATATCTTATTGCTTTATAACCTTTTTTAACTGTAATTATTTTTTTAAATTATAAATGTATCATGAATTTCTATAGGCGTTTCATTTAGGCTTACAGATGGGTAGGTCGTGTTAAATCTATTGAATAACATTTTCGCATAAATAAATTATTATTAAATTACCTATAGGTAAGCATATGATTTATGTTTTATTCTCAATCAGATATTATTTAATTGTCTTATGTAAATGTAAGCCATTATACTAACTGGTTAAACCGCTTACAATAACAGCTATCAAGATGAGATTATCACATACTGGGCAAGCCCCAGTATTTTCTAATTCACAATGTCAAGGAATTCAAGGTCAAACATATTATCTATCTATCGTTAAGTTTTTGCAACATCCTCTGGGGCTTTTTATGATGTCACGAGTTACCATCATCATTGTCATTAAAGCAAGTAAGATAATTAATTTAATCGCAAAATATATTTAATAACCATACGGAAATTAGATGTGCTTTCTCTAACTCTAACCACACGATTAACGTTGTTGGTATAGCAGGTAGGTTAGTTCCGTGACGCAACTATAAGAACACAATTCAGCTCCACGGTTTTTCCCGGTTTCTGGACGGATCTAAAATTTTCCAGGGATGTAGGTAAATGTGTTTAAACAAAGATACGTTTATTGAACGTAACCTTTATAATAATAATAATAATAACTAATAACAGTTTTTGCGTTAAGTATAAAAATATTTATCAACCATCCACACAAATTTCCGCGATAATACCTATTATAATTTTATTATTAGTAGAACCTAGACTCAACCTGGTAATTTACTGTTCAACGTAGTGTCAAGATAATATATCATTATTACATTCTCAATAACGAAATCCCTATCATTATTTTTATAAATATGAAATTATCTTCAAATTACTTTATTAAGACACTTTCTTGTAAATAAATTGGTGTCCCCAATTATATCTCAATTGAAAATCATACCAATGAAGATAATTTCATAATATATGCGCAAGAGTTGAATTGCAGAAAATTGTCATATATTAGAGACCGATCCGCGACAGTTTACAGTCATGTTCTACATAAGAGAAAGAACTTCACACTTTGCGACATATCGTATATGAGTGCTTAAAAATGTCATCACTATTGCATCAACAAAGTGTAACGTCTCATAATCGAACATCTAGATGCAAATTTAGCCCTAATTTCACCAAGAAAATATCGAAGGGTCGACTTGAATATCATATATTACACAATATTAATGATGTTGAATCTTCATTTAAGCATAAAATTTTCCATACATATTTTAATGTCATTATGAGTTTGTTGCTGACCACTTCGTTTAGTTTATGTTTACATACAATACGAGTAAGCAACATTAATAAAAAACATTATGTAGGTATCTTGAAACATTAATCCTAGTACATTTTGTCTGTTGTCATACGTACCTATTTCTACATTAGTGCTACGAATTAGGTTACCTTCGTAGTTGTAACATTGTAATTCAAACAACTTCAACAAGCATCCAAGTAAACTGTAAACTAGATAAGATAAAAAGAGAGTATTTAGTCAAACTGCATTATATCTAATACTCTGAGAAGTCAATCAAACCACGATTGTAAGCTTATACGTTATTTAGTAAAATTTATAACGTAAGCAACTTTGAACAATCATTAAAATTTATTTATAAAAAATAGTTACTAACCCATTTAAATTGAGAAATATAAATATGATTAATATAATAGGTATTAGATTAAAATAAAATTAATTTGCATTAAATGATGTAAGTATTTAAATGAAGTTTTATTCCGTCCAAGTCTAAGCATGGACCTTACCCAACATGATTCTGTGACATAGTCCATTAGAAAGTAATTAATGCATTATATTACCATATGTAGGTACAATATTATTTTAAGTATGCAGATTTTTTTTTTCGCTAAAAAATTATTTAAATAAATTTACAATCAACCCGATTTTTTGCGCAATTTACCTAATTATGAACAAATCTCATAATATAAATAAGTTGTTTTTTGAAGATCGTGATCATGTTTTAAGGTTTGTGGGTAGGTACCTTCATAAAATGATACGACCGAAACAACACTGTAACAACGAAAATTATGCCAAAATGCTAAATATTTTTTTACTGTTATCCTTCACGTCTACCAGTTTGTTTTCTAACTAAGTAAAAAAGTCTCATCCGTCCATTTTGCGGATGTGTTACGTCATTGAGATTATATATTTGTGTCATATGTAAATAATGGTGTCGCCAACCGGCGTCAACTTTTTAGAATCTTTGGCGAATAAAAGGCTCGCAAACTATATTCAAAATGGGTATATATATATTTTTATTAATATATACCTAATAGAAAAGTGATATTAATTAATATAATTTAATTATCTGGTTGCTAATAAACATCACGATTGCAACCATATCCTTATCCCTAGACCTTTTTAGACCAGTAGGTACGTACTAACTGCTAGGATAAGAAGCCATCACGGTAGATATATATGTATGATGGAAATTAGTAATATGTCAATATTAGCCGTACCAGAACCCCTTTTTGCAGATCCATGAAATGCAAATAATAATTACTCTATCAATGAAGTAAATTATAATTCAAAGCACCCAAAAGCATGAGATTTTAAGCCTAATATATATTTTCAGGTATTCCTGCTACGCTCAACTACATACCTTTGGATGCACCCTACGATCCATCACCAAAACTGATACCCTACCCAAGTTTTGAAGGCAATGAAATTGGAAACTGCCAATCTGGTCTCAACACAGTTTACAGAGTTAAAGCTGACAAGTGCGACCGTCTATGGGTTATGGATGTAGGCACTTATGGTTACGGTAAGTCAAAACAAATAATTAAAATGAAACAAAGATTTGTACATATAATTTCTAAAGATAAATCAAGATAATGCCTTTGAAAACTATACGAGCAATGTAACTTGCTATTTAAAAAGTGAAGGCACTTTGACCTAAAAAAATATTAGCATTATATTTATTAACATATATGACGTCAACACTGTATCGCCTTGAGCTATGATTACTGCGATTACTTTTATTTACACATATAAAAGTTCTCCTCCATTTAATTTTATTTATCACGTCAAACGAGAATCATCATTATTTACCAATCTAAACTAAAGCATTTGAACAAGGGTACATTCGATTTAATGTGTTTCATTAACTAATTATAAATAATTAATTTTAAGCTACACCTACATAAATTTGATAAATGTTACGTATGCCCTCTGTATGATACTTTAGTAATAGTAAACAAGGTCTTAATAAATCACATGTTTTTTTCAGATTCTAACACAACCAACCTTTGCCCCTACTCCCTTAATGTATACGATTTG
Organism: Thyatira batis; assembly: GCA_905147785.2. Lineage (NCBI taxonomy): Eukaryota > Metazoa > Arthropoda > Insecta > Lepidoptera > Drepanidae > Thyatira > Thyatira batis. The sequence goes on from LR990490.1 coordinate 4,314,799, forward strand.
AACACTGACCAGCGCATACGCAGATATGTTTTCCGTCCCGAAGATATCGTTTCAACTACTTTCATTGCCAACATCGCACTCGACGAAGGGTCCAGCTGTGACGACACATTTGCTTACTTCTCCGATGAACTTGGATATGGTCTCATTGCTTACTCGTGGGAGAAGAATAAATCTTGGAGGTTCAGCCACAGCTACTTCTTCCCCGATCCTCTAGTAGGAGACTTCAACATCGCTGGGCTCAACTTCCAATGGGGAGCTGAGGGTATCTTCGGTATCTCAACATCTGCTCCTGGGCCTGATGGATACAGAACTCTTTACTTTAGCCCGTTATCAAGTTTCACTGAGTTTGCCGTATCAACACGTATTTTGAGAGATGAAACTAAGGTGTCCGGATCTTACCGCGACTTTAAAGTCATCGGTGTTCGTGGACCCGATACGCACACAACCGCTAAAGTAATGGATGAAAGCTCCGATGTTCAACTTTTTAGTTTGATCGACCAAAATGCTATCGGTTGCTGGAGGTCAACTCTTCCCCTCAAACCACAGAACGTTGGCATCGCGGATAAGGATGATGTCAGTTTTGTGTTCCCCACTGACATTAAAATCGACTCTCAGCGCAATGTTTGGATGATCTCTGACCGTATGCCAGTATTCCTCGAGGCTGAATTAGATTACAGCGACATCAACTTTAGAATTTTCACCGCACCTTTAGACAAATTGGTCGAGGGAACAGTTTGTGAACCTCCGAAGCAGTATCTTCCGTCTTCGAAACCAATTTACACACCTAATCAGTTATCGCCACAATCTCTCAGACTATACGAGTCAGGACTGGGTGTGACTATTGGGCCCGTTGATTCAGTCTCTTTTTATTCACCTGGAACATCTACTCGAGCTCTAGGAGCGAATACTTATAGGCCACCAATTGTAGGAAGCTATAGGCCAAAAGTGCAGAGCTATATCAACATCCCAAAACAACCATCTGTTCCCTACATGCCGACCAGGATCGCCAGACCTAGCAAAACAAATACCCCATGGTGGAAAGATACAAATTACGAAGTCTACGAGCACTAATTAAGTTAGTTGATTTAATATATTCAATTATGCTATAAAACACATTTGAATTTGTTACCATACTTATATATATAGTTATAACTATGATTGAGATATGTAAGTATATTTTAGAATATACCATCATATTAAATACAATTTATTGTAGTACATTGGCTATTAAATATCGATAGCTATATGTATCTGCTCATAATACTCATATTTTCCATAATTTTTCGTCTGAACAGTAGGATTTTTAAGTTAAACACTTGTATGCCTTTATACTTACGTCGTGTGCACTCATTAAGTGGGTTTATTAATTTGTTATTGAAACGATTATTAATTAAATACAAAAGGCGTTTGTTTTATGGTTACCATTTCTGAACTGCTTTGTGCCTATTGGTCATTTTGAATACAAATTATTAAATCCAGTCAGTACTGGATCTATATACCTGCTTATCTACCAAAATATTAATGGGATTAATCAATTACCTTCTGATCATAAAACCAAGAATATAAATTACTTTATTATATTGGTGTTAAAGCATTCCATTCAAAGTCGTTGTCTATGTTCTATGTTATTTATTTAAATCATCATCTCATTTCTTGTTGTCTTAGATTATAAGGTTGTAAGAAATAATGTTTTCTTACTTTCATGTGCGTACATCACAATTTTTATAAATAAAGGAAATAATAAAAAAAAGTTTTATTTTATTTATCTTATTATTTAAATATGAAAACAGAAGTTGTTTTAATGTCGACAACCTATAAAGGTGTTTTTACTTTTTTGTTACAAATTTAATAACTAACTAGTACACTTAAAATGGATTCAATCTCGTTTGCCTTTATGATACTTGTCAATAGAACATACCTTTTATAATTTAATTTAGTACAACAGCACATATCTCTAGAATATATCCTTGGCCTGATGACATAAAATATTTTAATCATAAAAATACTTAATTCTCCGGCAATAAAACTTTATTAAGAGATTTATTATAAATAAACATTTGACGAAAAATCCACTTATTAATTAATTTAATAAACTGTACAAGCAAGGGCAACATCATACAGATGTTATCTCAATTAAATTTTTTTCTGTTAAGTACTCTATTTTTTGACCTTGTGAAGATTTTTCGACTTGAAATTTACCCCCAAAAATGTGACTTTCAAAATAACATGGCAATAGTTGAGCCTTCGATTTGAATATCAGTACTTAAACTTTAAATACTTTTGATTTTGTTTTGCGAAAGTTTGTGAGTACCTATGCATTCACATGCAAACTGCGGGGAGCCACTAGTTTTATATAAAGAGCTAGTACCATTTTCATACCAGCCCACTATTTTTAAATGTTTTGCGCCATGTGATAAACTAATATCAATATCTACTAAGAGTGACGTTAACACTATTTCATTAAGCCACTGGGAAATTTACTATAGTTTTTCGAGTTCAAAATGTATTTTTTTTATTATTAAAAGTATATGCAGTTATTTATGCATACAAAACATTCATCATTGTATATACTTTGTGTCGGAGCAGTAAATTATGCATAGTTTGAAATGGTAATGTAGGTAACGCGTTTTCCGATTAGCTGTGCTTGAAAAATAAATAAGAATGAGAATTACTAAAGCAGACGTCTATGCAGTCGTAAACTGCATATATATATATTTTCTCTAAACACGCTAGGTACATCATCAGTTCTATTGAGTGCCACTTTATTTTAATTTCTTTTAACACTCAGAGTTACATCATTTGTATTAGGCTAATCACATAATTGGTTGTTTGACATGAAGCGCTCATCAACAATATAATACCGATTAGGTAGGCACGTAATTTTAAGAAGACCATATTTGCCAGCAATAAAATAAGCAAATTTCATCTGGCAAAATATTTCTTATGTAAGCAATTGTACATACTTATGAAGCAATGCCTAACCTGTAACTAATGATAGGCATACCTCCCTGTTCAGAATTTCAAGTACTTATACATGTTACCTTTTATAAATTTCTATGAGGCTGACAAAAGACGTATAGTGTTATCTAAATACAAAACACATTAAAATGTTAGCATAGTACATAGTAATTAAGACTTTAATTAACCCATAAAACAATTTACTTCAGATGAACGCTGCCTTTTGCAGCGGTGTGCAGGATTTCTTTTTATATTAAGATTTATTTAAACAGTGACAACACAAGGCAACCTGTGCCATTTAGCGGTATCTAGTTAAATAAAATTTTAGAAACTAATATGTTAGCACGAGTACTGTTGCTAAAATGTACTTTGTAAGTCGACTGAAGACTGTGTGAGCTGTTTGTAACGTTCGTGCAAGACTTGTTTATTATCACTCTTGGAGTGAACTTGAAACAAAATGAACGTCGATAAAACGGAACCTGAAAAAGATGATTACGACCCCCTCGAACACCGTGAAGTGGAAAAACCTAATTCGTAAGTAATATTTTTGTTACTATAGTCATTATAGATGTCTAGAGTCAATATTATTGCTTTACAAGACAAATTGAATGTCACGAAATAGAACGTTGTAAGATGCATAATGCATATAACTACAATATTTGTGAGATGTATTTGGGAAAATATATGTATTGGTTAGACTATAATCGAAATAGGATTAATTTTCTTCTTGAGGAAATTACCGTAATATCAGTACTTCCGAACCTATGAGATGCAGACTAGGTTGTTACTTATAGAGAAATGTTGTTACGGTTAGCGATAGAACGTAATCTTGAATACGGATTACTACCTCTATTGTTTTAAGAACGTATTGGAAATAACCATTGTGAACTTTTTATCGGTGTCCTACTATAATTATTATATTCCTGCGAAGAAAGTAAATATAACAAAGTACAACTGAAAGGTCTCAAATTAGCATCTAGAACTAGGTCATACTAGTATTTCCAATTTGATATTTACCATAACGATTTATTTATTAACATGGTTATTACTATTAAATGAATCTACATTGTTATAACAATAAAATCTTTATTAAGAATGTAGTAAACTAGACAATAAAAGTATATCTATACAAAGTCAACAGTTAGCAGGAAGTATGTATTTAATAGGTTGGTATTTAGGGTACAGATTTCTTAGGTTTTGTATTTTCGGTACTTCATATTGATAAATGAAAAGAACATATTTGCATAAATAATATTATTATATTTCAGAGATCTGCGGTCTACAGCTAACTTAATCAAGGCTTCTTTAGGATCTGGACTGTTAGCTGGTCCATTGGCATTTGCTAATGCAGGATGGGCGGTTGGACTCGCTGGCACAATTGTAATAGGAATAATATGTGGACATTGCATACAAATATTGGTGAGTACTAGTCCTGTTTTACACACATGCATATTGTTAAAACTATTATCACCAAACCACTTAGGATCAATTAGGACCATGCTTAAGTAACTAATAAGATCAACCTCGTCATGACTCCTCTATGACTTTAAAATGAAAACCACTTTAATTGGTCTGAGTTTGAACAAAAATAACGGCTTATTATCTAAAAAAAATATAGGAATTTGCTTTAACTCCTTTAATCTATACTAATATTATAAAAAGGAAAGATTTGTTTGTTTGTTTGTTTGTAATGAATAGACTCCGAAACTACTGGACCGATTTCAAAAATTCTTTCACCTTTGGAAAGCTACATTATCCCCGAGAAACATAGGCTATATTTTATCCCTGTATTCCCACGGGAACGGGAACTACGCGGGTAAAACCGCGGGGAGGCAGCTAGTTAATATATAAAAGTATGGCTGACTTTAAGAGATATTTTATTATTTCCATTTAACGATATCCATGGAAAACCAATCAAATCTACACTATGTCAAGACACAATACTTACCATAGTTTATCCATTCATAGTTTACAAAGCACGCAAATGCAATTTTCAAGCGTCATTAACTAAATTACTTAGTACTTATGCATTTTACGATTTGTAGGTACCTATCCTCATATTCTTTGAACTTTATTTCAGGTTGAAACATCACGAGGTTGTTGTAAAATCGAAAGAAAGCCATTATTAGGATATGCAGAGACATGCAAATCTGCATTTGCTCATGGACCGAAGGGTGTTAGGTCACTAGCTAATACTGCAAGGTACTATTTACTAATTACGATTCCTTAAAATTAAAAATTAAGTGTAGAGTACCCCACAGAAATCTACCTTAACTTAGCTTGATTGTACTTAGCATTTTGATAACTTTAAACATCAAGTTTTCATGTTCGTAATAAAAATGTATGGCTCCTAATTGATTATTTAAGTAGGCTTAAATTCTATTCTCATTTATTTCAGTGTGTTTGCTGAATTTGCTTTATTATCTACATACGTGGGAGTTTGTTGTATATATACGGTTCTCATATCAGATTCAATAAAACAGGTAAGTACCAGTTATTATTTATAAACAATGTAGATTGGATACAAATCTTTTTTTCCATAGGTAAGTAGGTAGTACAAATTGCAACGCAGTCTCATATACCTATCTCCTCATTACAATTAAACTTGACACCATATTTTTCCATTGGTAAACATGGCAAGAAACGTGTTGCCAATTATTCTACAACTAATTCAATGAATGTACAAAATACTAGAGGGTTTTACGTTCATCCAAAACTCCTGATGTTCATGCAATGAACTCTAAAATGTTTTTAGTTAGTTATGATATAATTTACATATTTGTTTTTTTTTCAGCTCGTAGACCGATATGTGCCATCAACCATATTACCAGTGGAGTATTATTGTCTCATGATACTAGTACCCTTATGCATTTTATGCCAAATTAAGTACCTAAAATGGTTGGCTGTATTCTCTCTGATGGCCAACGTGTTGCTAGTTGCAACGTACTTGATATGCTTGTATTATATATTCGGAGATGGTATTTCTTTTACGGATAAGAAAGCTGCTGGAACTCCATCGAGATATCCCGCTTTTATATCGTAAGTATTTTCGTTTGACTGCTGTTTTCCTTTTTCATATTACTAGCAGAAGATACCGTTTATTCTTAATGCTAAGAGTGTTTTACTGGGCGCTTCTAGTAAAACTGAGTAATACTCGTAATACATATATTCAATAATTATTGTAAAAAAAATATAATTAGGTCATCAAAAAAATGTACTTGTAAACTACATAAAGCAGATGACAAGAATTAGTTTATGATCTCGTATCAATTTCATTTCATTCCTCGCATTAATACCATAAAGAACAAATACTAAACCACAAATAATAAAGAGCAGTTTAAGCTACCATGAAATGGATATCAAAACTCAGCAGGCGTTTTGTGTATACAATAACTTTGTATTATAAACTTATGGACTTGTTGCAATTTACCTGCACTGTAATGTATTTCGTTTTCTATTCACAATGCTAACTGATCAATGAAGTTTATGAATGGGTAACAAGATTTACTTAATTTAGATATTTGTTTATTTAACACACTATAGAAAACAACAGCAGTCATCAGTATTTATATTCTTTAGTGTCATTGTTTTTTATTATATACCTATCTATATGCTATTATACATCGTACATAATATATTGAAATTCGTCATATCACGTGTCTATATCTACAGATACATGAGTCATCGTACCAACTGAAGTCATAGTCAACAATAATATATAATGAGCAAGTTCAAATTACGTATAGCAACCCAAACTTATGTGTCTTAAAATTCGAATAAATGAAAGTAATTTATTTTCTTTTGTAATGCAAACGCACAGACAAACACAGCTGGTAATGCAAAATATTATGATAAATAGATATTAACAGAATTTCAATATTCATATTTTAGCTATTTGTGTCGTCTTCGCAATTAACGAGGACTATACAAGGATTATATATAATATATTATATATTTTATATTTATACATCCCCCAATAAAGCTAAAAACATTTACTTAGCCCCAAAAGTAGATATATGACAAAAAGTAATTTACTTTATTATTCAGGTGAATGTTACAGATTTCTAGCATGAATTTATGTCTTAGATAATAGTTTGATGATTTTTTTCCCATGATAAAAAAAATAACAAATTGAATGATTATTTCAGGACAGTAATATTCGCAATGGAAGGCATTGGAGTCGTCATGCCGGTAGAAAATGCAATGAAAAAACCTAAACACTTCCTCGGTTTTCCTAGTGTATTAGTAGTTGCAATGTCCGCTATAGTCTTCCTGTACAGTACTTTAGGTATGTTCGGCTATTTCAAATATGGCGACGTATTGAGAGGCACTATAACATTGAATCTACCTACAGATGAATGGTAAGTGATTTACTACTTTGCAATCATAATTGTGATCTTGACCTTGAGTTATACCCACAAATTGTTCTCGTTTCTTTATTTTTCCAAATAATCATTTATTTTATTCTACTACGATATGATGATTCGCATAAGACGTTACATAATTGACAATAACATTGAACAAATTGAGTGGATAATTAAATACATTTATGTCATTTACATACACACATTTATTGATCATATTTCTTTTGTTACAGGCCAGCCATATTTGCAAAGATATTTATAACATTGTCTATTTTCTTTACTTATCCTCTACAGTTTTATGTTGTAATCGATATTTTCACAAAATATACTCAACCGCATATTAGTCCGGAATATCAACGGATAACACAACTTGCTGCCAGAATTATTGGAGTTTGCTGTTGCGGTAAGAGAATAGTTCACTAAAATAGTAGAGGAATTATCTAATGTTTAAAATTTTAAAACATCCACCTACCAGTGGTAATGCATAGACATCGAATTGAAGAGAGAATAAGCCAATTCATATTCTCGATATTTTACTACTACAAATAAGATCTCTGTCCCTCTTTTTAACCCGACCGCATCTTTTTCAGTTGGTATCGGAATAGCTCTACCTTTACTGGAGCAAATCATCAACATTGTTGGAGCATTTTTCTACTCCATCTTGGGACTCATTATTCCTGGTATCATAGAAACCGTCTTCCGGTGGAATAACCTTGGAAGATACAACTGGGTTTTATGGAAAAATGCATTTATCGTTACATTTGGCCTTGGCAGCTTATTATCTGGTTGCACTGTGACTATTATGGATATTATTAAGATACTTCAGAGGAAAACTGAATAGGTGGTTAAAAGATTAACCTAAGACAGTACAAAGGTTATAAATCTCTAGATTATTCCAGATTACCAGCAGAAGACGTGTAAATATCAATAGGGATAACGATAATAATATATGTAGGTATATGAAGCTCTGTGATGTTATCAATTACTTTAAATTTAGTATTTGAAAAATAGTTACATAGAAAAAAACGTGACAATTTAATAAATTATCATTGTAGTTTAATGCTTTTTTTACTGAAATACCTATAAGCTCATTTTAGTGTTAGTGTTTACTACACGTTTATATAGAATTCAGTCCTTAGTCCCCGAATCTATTTATCCATTTACCAATCCTGGATATCTAGTAGCTAGTTCTGACACCATCTTACCATAAGATGAATCCTAACATACTAAATAGACTATAAAAAAGAGTTTTTATAAAATTATCTAAAGGTGTTATTACCTAGGTATGTTAAAAACACACAACCAAGAATTTAATACATACAATAAAGTTGCTCCGAAAGATTCTTCGGCAAACAATCTCAATTATGTACAGAATATATTTCAAGCTATTTTAACAATGATCTGTATGACTAACGTTCATTTCACAATAGTGTTAAATTATCTCCGAAGGCAGCTAAGTAATTTACAGTATTGTCAATCCTCTCTAAAGTCGTATATTAAAATAAGCCGCCAAGTTCCTCAGTTCGCACAGAGTTTAGGGTTCCGTTAAATTTATGTATTGAATGCATATAAACTTAAATTTAGAAAACATTACCTACCTAATGAGCCAACAGGAAGCAGCACATAGTAGGTACCTCGTTTTGTCATAACTTCTACTATACAACATACAAATATCTAGATACCTAGTCTATGAACTGACTGTGACTTAGACATGTTTCCATAATGTATTTAGAAAGACAGGCAATATTTAATACGGTTCCCGTCATTACCTACAGAACCCTAAAAACTACAATATACTAGTTATGAAGATATTAACAGTTCTATTTTCTTGCACTTGAACACCAATAGTTGTAGTGTACACGTAGTTACAAAGTAGTAATCAATAGATCAATTGGATTGCACGCAACTCTTTATGAATTCCAAGTGATTTAGTTCTGGTACCGATAAGACATTTCAGGAAATATTTTTCCGAGAGAACAATGAAAATTTGTAATAGTATATTGTGTAGTGTAACAGAACTATGTGCGTATTTTCATAACTTAAGTAAAAAAATATGTTTATGTGGATAGTATATAAGCATTTAACAACAAACAATATTATAATATTCAGTAAGTGACACTATAACAAGGACATATTCTCATCTCTTCGCTTTTATCTCAATGTGTTAACACAAAAAGATAAGTAAGATTATGATCATAAAACTGTTGTTAATTCTAATAATCAACTCTCTTAATTAAATGAGAATTAACATTTCAGTGAAAAAAAACCTTCAGTTTTATTATTTTTCTGTGCAGTATTAATCATGGTTGTGAAGTTGACGAGCGTAACAAGTCTAAAGTGCCGATTAAACTTTTAATTGTGCTACCAGTGAAAGTCTATTGTTTACTGATAACTGTCATTCTATGTTACAACTACTAGGTCTAGATACAGTAGTGCTCTATGAGTTAACTGTTTATCAAATAACATAGACAAATAAACAAAATGATCGACGAAAAAATAAGTGAGGAGAGTCATGACTACAATCCATTTGAACATCGAAAAGTTGAAAAACCAAGTTCGTAAGTATTCTTATTAAAAGTACGAATATATTTTATTGATTCAAAATAATTAACTAGTATACAATGTTCCTAGAACTATCTCATGACATTTTTTATCAATCATAGGGTAGGTACAGGCAGGGAGTCAATCTGTTGGTAAATGATTTCATCAAATTTCTTTCATCCAAATTCTGTTATTTTTTTACATAAATACTTTATATTTCAGAGACATCAGGGCCCTGGCAAATCTTTTGAAATCATCACTCGGTTCTGGTTTACTTGCAATGCCCTTAGCATTTGCTAATGCCGGATGGGGTGTAGGCATTGTTGGAACAATCATCATAGCATGTATTTGTGGACACTGTGTTCATATATTTGTAAGTTTACTTCAAAACATAGCTAGTTTAATTCCATTTCTTTAAACACATGTATTTGGATAGATATCAATTTGACAAAATATAAGTGTAAATATAAAATACCTACCTAAATATAAAATTTTACATCATACCATGAACTACCAAATAAGCTTAATTACCCCGTATAATTTATTTATTATTAGTATATTTTATCGAAGCGATTGCAGATTAAGAGATTGCAGTGTAAACACATTCTTAAAATTTTATTAGGAAATCAACTTTTGGGCAGTGTTTTAAAAATGTTCACGTATGGATAATTTTATTAGCTTATACCTACATTCTTTTATTATCTCTCCAAAGGCGTACTTTAAGTGAAAATGTTTTTTTAGGTTGATACGTCTCGAGGTTGTTGTCGAATAGAGCGAAAACCTTTACTTGGTTATGCCGACACATGCAGAGCCGCTTTTGCAAATGGACCAAAATGTGTTAGAAAATATGCGAATGCTGCACGGTAAGCCTAGAATTATATATGTATAACTATAGCATTCTTAAATCGACCTTTGAGAATGTATTTGAAATGAACTGATATATCTTACTGCTTTCAGAGTGTTCGTGGAAGTATCACTACTATTCACATACCTTGGCGTTTGTTGCATATTTACTGTGCTTATAGCGGATTCCATTAAACAGGTACGTTAACCATATGATTATAAATAATAATAATAATATAAATAATAAATATGAGAAATAAAAACACTAAAACTGATACATTTATACATGTCATGAAAATAATATATTATTACTAGCTTCTGCCCCGCAGTTTCACCCACGTTCCCATGGGATCTTCAACATTACTGGACTATAGGTAGCCTATGTCCTTTCCCAAGCCCAAGTTTATATTTGTACCAAACATAATCATAATTGTTTTAGTAGTTTTGGTATGACAGACAGAGTTACTTTCACATTTATAATATTAGTGCCTAGATTAATATGTACTTGATTAATCTTTTGTTTCAGTTATTCGACAATTACGTGCCAGGTGCGATTTTATCAGTAGAATATTACTGTTTAATCCTACTCATACCACTTTGCCTGATGGTTCAAATCAGGCACTTGAAATGGCTCGCACCCTCGTCATTCCTAGCTAACGTTCTATTGATAGCCACTTTTGCAATATGTTTGTATTACATATTCAGGGAAGAAATCGTTTTCAGTGACAAAAAAGTAACTGGAGATTTTTCAAGGTTTCCTGCGTTTTTATCGTAAGTATAAATTATGGAAACAAGAACAAATATTTCTTTATTGTATAATCATAGCCATTTTAATACAATGTTTAGATCAAATATAAATAAACTATTCATATTTCAGAACGGTAATCTTCGCGATGGAAGGTATTGGAGTGGTAATGCCTGTAGAAAACGCGATGAAGAATCCTCAGCATTTTCTCGGGTGTCCAAGTGTTCTCTTGATTGCCATGGCGACCATATTGTTACTGTACAGCACCCTCGGATTATTCGGCTACTTCAGATACGGCGATGTGCTCAGAGGTTCTGTAACTTTGAATCTTCCCATGGACGATTGGTTAGTATCTAGCTTCACAAATAAATGAGAAGCAATCAGATTTACAGACCGGACATTTACAATTACAGACCATCATTGTGTGTGTCGTAGATTCTAATCCCACCCAGGAAAAATATTTGTAAGCATGAATATGTCTGTTCTGTGTCTGGATGTAAATATTTGTAGTATATCAGCTATATGGTTACCATATCTGAAACCCTGCTTAGTTTGGAATCAGATTGGCCACGTGTAAAAAATTATTCTAATTTTTTTTTCCAGGCCAGCGATATGCGCAAAATGTTTTATATCCCTGTCAATATTCCTGACCTATCCCCTACATTTTTTCGTGGTCATAGACTCATTCACCAGGTTCATTGAACCTCACATCAAACAGCAGTATCGTTCTGTCGCCCAAGTGGGGACCAGGATTGCGATTGTTTGTTTTTGTGGTAAGAAATATCCTTTTAAATAATTAGTAACTAATTATAGGTTTTAATAAACAAATAGTAAAACTTTATTTTACTAAATAATCTCTTTAGTACATATCAGGCTACATACATACCTACTAAGCAAAATGGGCGTAAATCAGAAACTATACTAAAGAAGATAGCGGGGCGTTCTATGAAATGAACAATATTATTATGTGAAACGTCAAGTCTTGATTTATTAAACCAATTTAGAAATGACATGAAAGTGGTATATACTCATGAAAAATTAATGAGAAATACCTGTGTCAATTTTATCCTATATATTTCTTCGCAATCACCAACATTGACATGCCCTTTATATTACAGGGGGCATTGGTATCGCTCTACCCATGCTGGAACAAATCATTAACCTAGTTGGTGCACTATTCTACTCTATACTAGGACTCATTGTACCTGGATTAGTGGAGACGATATTCAAATGGAATAACCTCGGAAGATATAACTGGATATTATGGAAAAATGGATTCATCGTATTATTCGGCATGTGTAGTTTAATATCTGGATGTACGGTTACCATTTTAGATATATTAGCGAAATTACAAGAAAAAACTGTATAAAAACGATATTTTAGATTGAAATAAGGCCTCGAAGCAATTAAAGATATTGTTAAGAACTTCAATCAATTATCTACTTGGATAATAACCTGTTGTGTTTCATATTAAAAATGAAAAACCCAGTGATCAATAAATTAATAGTAGGTACTATTATCGTTCATTTTCCTTTAATTCTTTGGAATTCTATACAATTCTATTGGAATAAGAAGTAGACGAACACATAATATGTTAATCTCTCAATCATTCATGTGAATATGTACCTTACTTATATACATTATTGGTTTTTTGCTACCCACCTAGCAGGTACCTTCTTACTAATATTTGTCTAATCTTTAAATATTTAAAAGCATATTTAAATTGTTAACAAAACATTATATAGGTATCTGCCTACTACTTTTCTAATAACATGTAGGTATATTATGTCAATTTTATCTTTTCATACTTTCCATAGTTAGTTCATTCTCTTAAAATATTCACGTATGCAACAGAATCACCGATTGTTCTTTGAATTTACGTTCTACTATAAATCATTGGAGTAAGTAGGTACCTACATGCTTAGATTATAAATTCTATAGATGGACGATTGCGCTTCAAAAAATGGCACCGTCCAAACAAGGCTTAAAACAGAAAGTTGCCTTGTTTCGCTCTCAGTCGCTCTGTGACTGCGGTGAAGCAACGATGCCTAAGTGTGCCGATAAAAAGTGCAAAAACAACACATTAAAAGTGCAAAAGAGGGATGGAGTTTCATACTTTCAGTAAGTACCGCGTTTTGGTTAATTTACCTTCATTAAATAATTGTATTTAGCATAATATTAGTGCAATATTACAATGTTTTTGTTCTTTTACTTCATTTACCAAGCTCGCAGCTATCTCTATCTTTCTCACAGGGAGTAAGTGAGAAGTGGAACTGTTGATATAGAACAGAGTCGGTAGAAAAAATCGGAGTAGTCATTGCGTTAAATTTTTTTTAAGCTATTGCATAGCTTTTATCGCGGGCTCTGAGCGCGGCGACCGAATCAAGAAATTCCGTAACGAAATAAACCTAACACCCCCCACTCCGACGGGCAAGGAGGTGTGGCTTGAAGGCCGTGCATCGTCTAACGTCGTTTCAGTTCGGCAGTCTTCGACACGGCGTTGTGTGCGTTTAGACGTATTGTACGACTCTATGAAACTCGCACGAATCGAGACGAGCTGCTCCGAAATCGGACGAATACGTAAGCAGCTGTTTGTGAGAAAGTATATAGGTGTATAGGTTAGGTTAGTATCTATCATCTATATACATTGTATATTATACAACCATATACAACAGTGGATAGCTGTACGCGTAAAATTTGTGGATAAAGTGTTTTAAATATGAATAAACAAAATGCATTTATTAATAAAGAAAGTGATGAAAAAATAGTGAAAGAAAATGAGTGAGTACTTTATATACATACATTTTATTATTATCACAAATGCAGTATTTTTTTTGACTTTTTTTTAAATTTATTAAAGTTATATATAATCTTGCTATAAACATAACCTAAATTTTTGATATTAAAATGAGCGATCTTAAAACTAGCCCTTTTTTATACACACACACACACACATATAGTTTAAATTCTCAATTTAGATTCTCAATATGTATATATATATATATATATATATATATATATATATATATATATATATAAATGTATATAAATGTTTATCGCGCGAAATTTGATGATCAATCTTCGAATCGAGACGAGCTGCTCCGAAATCGGACGAATACATAAGCAGCTGTTTATGAGAAAGTATATAGGTGTATATGTATTTATGTACAACAGTGAATAGCTGTACTTGTAAAATTTGTGTATGAAGTGTTTTGAATATGAATGAACAAAGTGCATTTATTATTAAAATAAATAAATAAAATTATAATTGCATAAGTTGATACAAAATGCTATGCAATGCAATAGCTTTACCGCGGCAGTCCCCGAGTGCCTCACGTAATTTTTGTTGGTACTTATAATCAAAATGATATTTATATAAGAATGCTTTGTTTATTTTAGTTTTCCGCAAAATGAAATTCGAAGAGAGGAATGGAGAAATATATAGATATACGTCTACATTATGCCGGCAAGTTAAAAACTTCAGAAATAAAAGGCAAGTCAAAACGGCAGTAACATAATAAATTAAATTTGTTTCAAGGCACGTAATGGAAGAAAACAAGCCAGTAAAGTGATTTAAAATATGTCCCTAATTACGAGTATAAATATATAATATTAATAATTAATAATAAAAAATGCTTTATTATGTACACCATTTTTTCATTACATGTTACCATACCCCATACCCCAGGTTAACACAGATAAAATTTACCTTTTATTTAACACTTTAAACAAAAAATATTGCACCGTTCGACTCCACTCATTCTTTGTCCTAACGATGCGCCTCGATCGTAAAATTTTATTGCTTTTTATTGGCATCTTAGAATTTTGACTTTAGTTAGTTTGTTTTAAGGTTGAAACTGTTTACCAGTGCGTGTCGCTTATTGCTTTTTGTTCATTCAACTCGTTTTTGTACATCCATAATTTGTAAATTCAACTTTATGCGTTTGACTTAACGTTGAATTTTCATTAATGTATATTTATTTCAACCAGAGTCATGTAAGCACAATTAGCGCCATTTCTAGGATAACTTTTTCATTGAACTGCGCATCTATAGAATTTATAATCTAAGCCTACATGTAAAATTTGTTCATGTTACCTGTTACAAACATTCCATAAAACAGACAAGCATAATGTGTCGAATCAAATGACATGCATTACAAGCATTACGACATTTACAACCTTTACGATTACATTGCAGCAATTGAAATTGCAGATTTAGTAAACTTACGCACGTGGCAAACCATTGCATACATTCCAGTTTTATATTTAAAACTAGTGGCTCCCCACGGTTTCACCCGCGTTCCCGGGGATCTTAAATTTTCCGAGGATAACATGCCTCTTATGTCCGTCTCCTGGTTCTAACCTCCCTACCAATTTTCAGCCAAATCGGTTCAGCCGTTCTCGAGTTATAAATAGTGTAACTAACACAACTTTCTTTTATATAGATAGATGTAGGTATATATTATATAGTCAATGAACTCCTATGTTTATAAATTACCGTTAAAATGAGCTAGCAACATAAGATTTATAGGATAAAAGAATTGGGTTGATATATCTGGCACTGTTGCTACATCTATATAACTAAAAATATAAACAGCATACAAACGACATTCATACTACTCTGTGATAGTTTTTGGCATGTGTGTGCTTATGTTTTTATTACAAAATTGTTAACATTATCAACTACGTACCAAGAAGATTATAACAGATCATTATCAGATTTATATTCTTAGGTAGGTACTTACCTACTAGGTTGTGCCCAGAGTGATCTAAACTATTATGATATTTTGATTGAAATTTTTGTACCTACAAAAATACCACCGACGCGCGACGGTCCAGTTGAATTTGTAGCTAGTTAAGTCACCGGTCGCGGGTTTGCTTCCAAGGGCAAGCATATGTGGAAGTACTTAACTGAAAATGTCTGTTTATTTTGTGTCTGGGCGTAATATTTGATTAATTTAGATTCTACACCATTTATTATATACAAACCTTGTCCTGAAAAATGTGAACCCAACAAAAAAATCGCCATATCGGTCAAGTGGCTCTCATAATATGAAGTTCCGTCATACATCATATATTTATACATATACTTAGAGATATGTCGTACATTGTATTATATAAGCACTTAAAACAAACCGATGTTGCATTGCTTAATGATGGATAGCAAAGACATTATAGGAGGTGATAGGGGTAGTTCCCAAAGTACAGTACCTACGTTGCAAAAAATGTTCAATAAATATAGGTATTGAAGAAATGTAAAGCATGATTTTGATTATATCTTTTACGTTATATAGGAATTTCACTT
Source organism: Thyatira batis (assembly GCA_905147785.2). NCBI lineage: Eukaryota > Metazoa > Arthropoda > Insecta > Lepidoptera > Drepanidae > Thyatira > Thyatira batis. The sequence continues at coordinate 4,331,555 of LR990490.1, forward strand.
CATGTTAAAGGTTTATTTTCTGATAAAATTATTTACTAAAAATAATTATTGTAGTATCATCCCATCACAGAAATTGCCGACCAATTCTAATTCTGTCTGGTAGGTATTTTGACAAATTGACATTGATGGCCGTAGTCATTGACCTTACATTTGGCACGATGGTATAGTTGCCTGCTTTTTGATTAAGAGGTAATTCGGCCATAAATGTATCACAAGACAGCTGGCAAAGTCTTGTGTACGTATTTTGTATTTCTTATTGATTTTTTTTATGAAATTTTCTGTATTGCCAGTTATACCGAATAAAATCTAAATAACACAGTCTTAGTACCTAATGTGAAAGTTCCAAATAACCGTATAGAGAAATGACCGTATACAACAAAAAGAGAAAGGGTTTACTTAACACCTGGGTTTTGTTTTACAGACTAGGTCGATGATATCATTGGTGAGCTATGGAATTTGTCTCTAAGGTAAGTACCTATCGATAAAAATTACGACACTAGAACAATCTTTAGATTATTTTAGGCCTTTTAAATACTCTGCTTTAAGAATTCCAAGAGGAAGTTCAAAACCTAAAACCTGTATTTTATCCCCGTTTTCCTTCGGGAACAATACGGGTGAAACAGCGCGGCGGCAGCTTGTCTATACTAATATTATAAAGAGGAAAGATTTGTTTGTTTGTTTGTTTGTAATGAATAGGCTCCGAAACTGCTGGACCGATTTCAAAAATTCTTTCACCTTTGGAAAGCTACATTATCCCCGAGTAACATAGGCTATTTTTTATCCCTGTATTCCCACGGGATCGGGAACTACGCGGGTAAAACCGCGAGGAGGCAGCTAGTATATTATAAAATCCGTTACAACAACACATTTTAATGTACAATGTGTACAATCCAAGGGAACAAGGTTTACTACAGAAAAACATCTTTAAGAAAACACTGATGTTTTTATTTGGTCTCAGAAAATATGTTTTTATATTATCTTTCGCAACTGATATTTATACTACTGTCTCCTGAATACATCCATTCATTGAAGCTATACCTACATCACAAATCATAGTCGGGTCGGGTTTAGAGATGGGCGGTGGGAATAAACCCGAAAGGAATTAACCCGGGTTTATTCCCAAATGGGAAAGAACCGGGTGTTTACGTGGGAAGAAACCCAATGGACGGGTTTTTTCAATTGAAATGGTTTATACGATATATCTCTTAAACTATTCATTTGATTTAAAAAACTTGGTATCATTTTTTGTTGCAAATTAAATTCTCTACAACTTTGGTTCAGTAACTTTTTGTCGTAGAACTAGAAATGAAAAAGTTATAAGTGAAAATGTTCAGAAACTCGAGCAAACCGTTTCTTTTTGTGGAGCGATGTGTGGATGTCGAAAAGCAGTGCTGTAATGTTCTGCAGTGTGCTTTTATTGTTCTGGAGAGACTAAGAGCAACGTAATGGGGCTCTCAGAATGAATAAATAAAAATGACTTTGACGATGAATCGCCGACATTAACACCCCTTCCTTCTCCAGTTCTCACACTGATGTTCAATTCAGAAAGCTGATCAGATGCTGAGCCGCAGCTTGGTCCATCGAAAAAACTGAGGACGGAGTTCAGAAACGAACTGTGGCAAATAAATGCTAGCATACCGTTCTGCATTTACCGTTCTTTGTCCCTCAAGAGGAATAGTCGCAACATGGCCAGTTTTGGAGACAAACGTAGCCACCATTTTTTTGCAACACTCCGTGAACGAACAATTTTTGTTGGCTTTACTCATTTTCGAACACTCAAACTCGAGACTGGTTTTTGTTTCGGGTTCGTACGCGTATATCCAGGAATCGTCACCTGATGCGATGTTTTATATAGCATTTGAGGATCCTGCGTGTCTTTCGAAAGTTCTGACGCACCAAGTAATACGAGCCGCTTTTTGCTCTTTATAGAGCGAATGCGGTATACATTGGGAAAACAAATATTTTACACCTAATTGTTCATGCAAGATTATTTGTATTTGACTCATCTCAATGTCTAGAGTTGCCTGAATTTCGTAGTATATCACATGTCGATCTTCTTCAATCAGCTTACGCTCAGCATCAACGTTTTCTTGGGTGACTGCAGTTTTTGGACGACCTTGACGAGGATCATCACTGAACTTGATACGTCCACGTTGAAATTCAGCAAACCAGCGATGAATTGTGGTTTTGGATGGGGCTTCATCACCAAATGCAGAACTCATCCGGTCAACACACTGTTTTTGTGTTAAACCACTTTGAAAGTCATAATAAATCATAGTTCTTGAATTATCTCGAGTCCATTTTCTCAACGACTAAACAAGTTTGACAAAACCTTGTGACAAGACCGAGAATCGTTTTTTAAATAAATAAATGGTATTCGATTTTTAAAACCAAAGTTTTCAATTTAAAAGATTTTAATATGACAGGAATTGTGGAAATATTCCATTCCCATACTTTTAGTGCAGCCCTCGTAGATATTGGCTCGTCATCATCGTCATTGTCATGATCTTTGTGTTTATAAAACAGGTTCCAATTGTATGAAATAAAAGGTATTTTTGCTGACCTGTCTGTAGTCAATCTGTTTTTTTTGCGACTATGTATATGAACGTGCGTGCTAAACAATCGTTCTGTGGCTGCTGAAGTACAGGGAGCAGTTAGAATCCGTACTGCAACCCTACTCAACAATTTGGAACTGCAGAGTCCTCTCGACCAAACTACTGGGTCCATTTCGGTGACATCCTTCCATATAAATGGTCTACTCTATAAACCCTATTTAGCTCTATAATTGGATAAATAAACACCAACGACAATATTGTGCGATTGGTTAACGTCGTGTATACACTCCATCCACTTCGTGTTCTTCTTCTAATTCAATGCCTTGCTGTCTTGGATCCAATAAATATGCAGCATAATAAATGGGTGTCAAACATTTATTTGTTCAGCTAATTAAAGCATTTTTTATATTTTATTTGTGATGCTCATTTAGAATGGATATGTCCGGAAATGCAAAATTAAATGTGGACTTAATATCTTTGAAGGCCATATAAACTTCATTTATAAGTATTCCACTGCCTGCGAGTTTGAAAATAGTATCTGTTATAGGTTCCAGTAGTTTAATACAATTTTCTACTATTAACAGATCTACTGTTAAAAAATTTACTACTGTTTCTAAAATTGTATTCGCCGAAATATTAGTTAAATGTAGTCGTTTAATGAGGTATATCGTTATTAGCAATGTCGTAAATATTTTTGATAATGCGGTCATATAGCATTCAACCGGGACCTTTGTTCTAGGTTGATATAACCGGTATGATGTTCTAAGCGATGTCGCAGTAAACGGTTTTGACGTATTTATTGATTTTTTTAAAGTAAACAAAGTTAGATTAGCTCTAACTAGTAGTAATAGTACTTAAATAGTACGTACTATTTGATATATACTACACATAACATATTTGTAACATCGCTAAATATGAAAAAACCCGAATACTTTCCCATTTGGGAATATTCCTCGGGTTCTTCTCTCAATATTCCTATTTTGGGTTCTTTCCTGGGTAAAATCCCATCACTACTTGTCGCTCAAAGCGGATGAACACACAGAAACAGACAGATATGAAGAAGCGGGTTTTGACTTTACTGCATGCACGTGTTTTGTTTCTAAGAATTAAAAAATACCCAACTAAATTAGCTCAAACTAGTAGTAATACTACTTAGATAGTACGTACTATTTGATATATACATGTATCTACACATTACCTATTTGTTACATTGCTAAAAATGAAAAAACCCGAATACTTTCCCATTTGGGAATCTTCCTCGGGTTCTTTCCCTCAATCTTCCCATTTTGGGTTCTTTCCCGGGAAGAATCCCATCACTAGTCGGGTTGTCGTCGCCAAATGCGTAGTAACGTTGTTTATACAATGTATTTATAAGTACGTTGCATATGCAACTGATAGTTGAATAGAGAGGTACCTCCGCAAATAGTTCAGTCAGGAATTTCCTCATACTAATTCTTTTTATTACGGATATTTACTGTTGCGTCGGTGCACAGAAACGCGCGCTGACGTTCCGAATTTCATGTTTTATCTATATAGAGGTAGGTATATATAAATTATATAGTTGTTAACAGCTTACACATTTAAAAATAGCTGGAAATACTGGTTTTAGGGTGGTCGATTTCGACTCCGTCTAGCAGCTATACTAAGATTCTGGAACATCCTACCATATTTTATTCAGAAATTGTTACTGTACTAAGGATTAGAGTGAACAAGTTTACGTCAAAGTTATATTATCACGTGGGAGAATTGTTTGTCTACATTTTTTGTTAGTGAATTCATAAATAACCACGTTACTGAAAAAATAATGGTTTGGCAAGCATCTGAAAACAAGAAATGTGTAGGTGATACTAAAAATAACTACAAGTAATTAGTTCACGGTGGCTGGAACAACAACAGTTAAAAAGTTTCGCAAAGACTTGTACTATTGTATGTGACTTCGCAGAAATAATATTTGTAAATAGACTAGTAAAAGGATTTCTTATTTCCTATCAAATTAAAATTGATCTACTAAGAGGTCATTAAACTCAAATAGACCCATTACTAAAACTCGAATTTTATTACCAAAAGTTGATTTTATTAGTCTAAGGTACGTACTCTTTAAATTTTGTCGTCGAGACAAGAATGTTTAATAGCTACAAATGAGAACCTTGGATCCAATATTTGAAGCCGATTTCATAATAGATTGATGGTTTAGTGCAAACACAGAGAGACCGCAGTTGTGCCGCCCATGATATAAAAACAGTATTAACTCCAAGAACATCACAGTTTCCATGGAATTTATTGTTAAATACCTACCTGAAATTAGTTTAATTATTTAAATTAATTAATAGCATTGGCGTAGGTACTTATGTTTAAAGGAAAAGTAGCTATTAAGTGTTATTTGTTGAAACTCGTTAGTAAGCATTCAGGTCACAGTAAGTAGGTACTTAGGTAGGTACTTATATAATACTGAACAATGTATCTAAAATACATAAGAAGCAACAATGAACTGCCTGTTTGATAGATAGGAAAAAATCTTGATTGATTGAACATTTAAGTTCGAACGGTTTTAAATACGATTCAATAAAATCACGTAATAGGTCCATTATGGATACAATGATTTTCAAACAAATTGGTGACGTCACTTAACGAACCACAGAATAAGTAATAGTACCTATTAACCTCATATAGATACTAAGAATTATTAAAAGAAAAGGTAGATAGTCGATAAAAAATTTACTGATTTACGGAATCTACCTAAGTACTTACTATATTATTTTGTACCTAATTTAAATATTTATTTTACCTGTTAAAAATAACTAAACCATCTACCTATTTCTTATCTAGCGAAACACTACTTAAAACATCCAATTATCCCATATCATGGTTAGATAGGTAATGATCAAAACTTCTGATATAGAAGTAGCTAAGGGGTTAATATTCTGAAACAATAAAAACACCAATCAACTTGTATAATTGCCAAATAATTTAAGAGATAGTCACTATTATTTTATGCCTATTTATAAAGCAATGAATACTTGCGTGCCAAATGAGGATTATGAAACTTATGAAATGTGTATCAAATTCTATTGTTTCCGTTGCTCGTAGGTAAAAGGTTGTCTATAACCTCAAAGTTCTCTTCATATGGTCTCAGATAATAACATAAAATGGAACATTTCATAAAACATGAATTTTATAGGAAGCTACCGACTTGTTACGATATACCACTATACTCATATTATTGTTAAAAAAATAAAATCGCCTCCCTAACACGTCGGTGGCAGCAAGGCTTTATTGGAAACCATTTTTTTTTTGACCAAGCAGGCGACTATATTTTAAAACTGTTAAACATTTATTTTTAGTGCTGTACGATTAGAAGTCGCAATATCTTTTTGTGTCTTCGTATATTACAAACGTACCAAGTTATGTAAAAGAAAAATCTTTTTCTAAAGTGCTGGATCACGGGGAACGCTGCGTTTAAATCTGGATGCAGATCTGGGACCACAAATGCTGCATCCCAAATTCCAGGCTTCGTCGCCCTTGAGCTAAATGTCGCCGCCAGAAAGGCCCTGAGACGGTCATGCGTATTTTATATTTATAAAGATCACCGTTGCACCACTAGACACGATCATTGACTGCGTCGACTCACGCGCAAGATGTCGCGCGCGAAATTCATCAAATTAAAAAGTTACGCTACATGAACACAAACTAGTTTTGTAAACAGACGCAAAGTTTTGTGTATGTGCCATAATTTTTTTGTTACTATATAAAATTTTGTATTTGGAACGTTGTGATAATGACGAACAGTTACAATATGAAGGAATTCAGTTCAACGTAAGTTTTTTTTATTTTCTCTGTTATGATTAAAAATCAAAAATGTTATTGAAGGAAATCACTCCAATTATAAATTAAAGCATCGTTGTCCAACTTTGATAGAAACGTTGAATTAATGTAGGTACATAGTTATCAAATCCCTGGATTGTTCGGCTATTTCAGGACAAAATATTTGAATCGCTAATTAACGAAGCGCCAGGGTTGTGTAATTTTTATGCTGCATTAATGTGGACTTCACACTTTCTTTTTACTTTAAAATTCTCTCAGCGCCAGCGCAGCGTAGAAAATCATCAATGGTTTTTATCTACCGCTAATATATTGCATCTTAGATTTCTAACAAATTATCAACAAAATTGTCTAAAGTGTATGTGGGTAGCGTTTTATATAAAAATAACTTTGCATTCACCAATTTGAATCGTTGTTCCTGCCTCTTGATATTGCTAGAGCATCGCGAATTTTTAATTAAATTAAAATAAAAGCCTCTTACTCGTATTAAGTTTATCCAATAAGTTCGTCTTAAGATTTTAACAACCATATTTTTCCTCCTGCCTATGGGAAAAACCTAAAAAAACGGGAACTTACATGAAACATTAATAACTAAGAATAAAACACCTGACCACTTATTTGCAAAGCAAAAAATTATAGAAACCGGTTTAACTACATAATATCTGTTAGTTCGTCCGTTTATGTATGACTCAATATACAAACTGGTTTTTGGTTGGTACTTTATGTAAGTATAGTGTCTTCCTTACAGACGTTTATAAACCCTCCTATGTTAATGGATGAAGGGCCTTGGCTTTTAATTACTAACGAATATGCAGTTTGTACTAAGTATTTCAAAATGAACGAGAACTGAAATGTATTTAGCGGCTTATTATCATCTGTCTATCGACCAACGCCGATGTCTACGTGCTGTAGGCACGCATTGAGTAGACTACTAATAGTGGTCCATATGACGTCAGCTATTTAGCCGCCTAAAAAACAGCTGACCGTAAATTATTAGGAGTAGGATAGTCGATAAATCGGCTAAGCTGAGCAAGTTCCAGGTATTATTAGCTTTATATTAACTTGCAAAGTTAAATGTTAGAGTTGTTAAAGCCCGCACCTTGTTCTAGGTAGTAATGAAGAATAATATATATTTATCAGTTTCATATACCTATTTAGACAAGGAAATATTGCACAAACACGTTTTAGTTAAGTGAAGAGTAAACAGGCAGACAGATAAAGCTGTTTTAATGATATCTTGTAACTTAAAAAGCTCCTTACATGTGGCACTTGCGCACCAAAACATGATCGAATGTGTTTTTGTAAGTCTAATGTGAATTGGATTTTAAAAATCTTTTAACTTGACCAAATATTATATCGGCAATTATAATATTACACTTAATATTAAGTGTTGTAAATCGTCGCAATTATATAAAATAAGTGTTTGTCATTTTATAAAACAGATTAATTACCTCCTAGCTGAAAGTTTTTAAAACTATGTCGGCAAATATTGCAGGTACATACCTACTAATTATAGAAAAAGTTGTTCCACATTTTTTTATTATGACTATAGTATCTAAGATTATATTTAATTGGATGATTTTATGTTTTAATGATTTTCACTATCATAAATTCAGGTTTAAATAAGACTTTGTCAAACATATAAAGCCTTTAATTGTTCTTTATACTCGCGTCTTTGTCTGCGTCAATTAAACTAAGATAATTAAAATGTGATATCTTTATTATATCTGCAGAACAAATCTTATAGTGTCTAGGTTAACCCACGGACTTTAAGATCTCGCATAGCTTATGATTCCTAATAATATATATGATTACAATTCACAATCCGCTTGAGGGTGTAAAAGCCATTTGAGGCTAACCTTCTAGTCCATTCAAAACCAAAAAAAAGGATTACAATTCACATGTATGAATATAGTATAGATAGGTTGGATACTATGCATTAGGTACCACATTGTAGTTGCTAAATACTTAATTTAGCAACTACAATGTGGCGCAGTGTGGATTGGCGGACTTCACATGCCTTTAATTGTGACATCTCAGGCATGCAGGTTTCCTCACGATGTTTTCCTTCACCGAAGATAACAAACAAATAACCGATAACAAATATAAGTAGTTAATCAAGTTTTATTGAGTACGCAATATTTATTGATGCACGATTACGTTAAGATTTACTCATTATTAGTTCTATACTGTTTGATATTAATCTGTAAATAGATACTCAAGGTTGGTATCAGTACATACAACCTAAGTGGTATTTTCGTATCCAAATGATTTTGTAGTAATTAGGTACTTTGATGACATTATATTATTTTCATTTTAAAGCCGTTTTCTTACTGACATACTGAAAAAAAAAACAACTAATTGCACAAGAGCAGACATGTGGAACAATATTTTTATGGTACTAGTACCTACCAGTCCTGGATTTATGCATAGATCACAGATATAGGCCGCTGCCTAAGGGCGGCAACGTCCTAGGGGCGGCAGATTTCATAGGAAGGTCACTTGATTTCAGAGGATATGTAACTACATGGGCAGCGGAAATTAAGTGGCCTACTCTACACTCATAAAAAATATAAATCCGGCACTGAGTAGTACACGCATTCATTCTTGCTTTATGACCTCGCTTTAGTGCAAAATAAAAACATTACTTTTAAAGAGATTTTTAATTTCAAAATTATTATCATCAATATTTTCTGTACCTAAGTATAAGTATGATTTATCATAAAACTCGTGTTTCTTACCTGTCTTCTCATTGCGATTTTATATAATGAATAATTTATTTGACTATGTATTTATCTTTACAGGGCTATTATAACAGAAAATGGTGTCTATCCATCGACGATTTCCATTAGCACAATCAACACAAAATGTAAAGAGAATGATTTGGAGATGCATCCATATGATCCATTTCAAAACAGAAAACTGGAACATCCAAATTCGTAAGTAACTTGTGTTTTAAACAAATTTCTAGTAAGTAGGTGTTAGTGCAAACATTTATGAATAATGATGATACTTATTTTCGTAATTTATACATACGTACTTATCGTAAAAGTTCCCACTCTTCAATCAATAACAGATGCTGGGGAATGTAATTGATTACTCTTTGGCGAATGTGTATCTAAATATATTTTTACTTTCCAGTGACGTCAGATCTTTTGCAAACTTATTGAAATCATCTCTAGGGTCTGGTATCCTAGCGATGCCTGCCGCTTTCAAAAACGCTGGTTCACTTGTTGGCATCTTCGGTACAATCATATTGGGATATATTTGTACACATTGTGTTTATTTATTAGTAAGTATTATTGACATTGATACTAGCTTACAGTCAATATTCCACTTGTACGATACACAAAAGCTGCACAGGGCACAATCTCATTATCTACAATAATATAATATAACAACCCAACAATGTACTACATTATTCAAATCAAGCACTTTAAGTTATCATTGAAAATGATTATCTCTATAAATAATACCGCTACCGACTATTATATTGAAGTATCGGCGATACTAATTCCGATCGATACCGGTGCAATTCAAATCTTTCATTATAAGGTTAATTTTGTTTTGGCAACAAATTGTATTTTTATTATATAGTTGCTTATATACTTATGTAGGTACTGTATTATAGATTAACTCGATCATACAAGGGTACAATAAAAGTAACAATCAGATGGGTGTGAAAATAAATCTAACATTGACCATATAACGGCTTTCTGCTTTTTACCCGACTGCGCCAGAAGAATATTACTAGTTGTCCTGAATCATTTATGGAATAATTCCAGGTTAAAACATCTCAAGATGTCGCAAGGGTATCAAAAGTACCATCACTGGGATATGCGGAAACAGTGGAAGCTGTTTTCGCTACTGGACCTCAACCACTACGAAGATTATCAAGAGCATCTAGGTGACCATTTACGTTAATATTTATCTACAAACTTACATCGCATTTTCATCGAAATTTTACTAAAGGTTCGTTCTCATTCTAACTTCGAGCATCTTTAATGTACTTACAAAGTCTAGTTTTTGATTATTTTCTCCATTAGTGAATAAATTGTTTATTTACTCCATAAAGATATCAAATCTCAGTAGCCTCGTATGAGATGGCTTCCTATAGCTTACAGTATCAGTATTTGAGTCATTTACAATTACAAATTGAATCGTACCGAGCACTAGACCTTGCTCAAGAATGAAAACGTTCTTCCAATCACTTTGATCAATCAATCAAGAGTGAATTTTATATTCAACTTTGATGAATTCATACATGCGTATGATAATATTTATATTTGGGTTCTTTGTTTAACTACACACATTAATCGTTGTACACAATGACAAGACGAAGTAGAAGAGGAATTATGATAAATATTTATGCTGAGCAGCACAATAAACTATTGATGAAATAATAAGTATATAAAGATTTTGTTTCTTAGGTACCTACTTCTTTGGCGGGCAACGTATTTTTTGTAATCGTTAATTTAATGGGCAGTTAATCGATTAACGCAGAATAAATAGACATAGCCGTTATGTTGTGATATGTGTATCTAAAGTTGTAAAGCGTCACATTAGTTTACCCAAATTATCTGTTACGGTAGAGCAGACTATAGATTAACTATATTAAATTCTCAACTAAGATGCTATGTAATATGGAGGTATTTACCCATGATCGGTCCCATAAATTGACTGAATGAAATACTTGCACATTATTTATAGAATATTGCATCACCAAATTACCAAGGTTTTTCACTCATCAATTGTATTTATTTATTCAGCGCCAAACAACAACTAAAGTTAGAACTTCACATATTTCAGAATATTTATAGATTGGACGATGGCTTTCACCATTCTTGGCGCCTGCGCGGTGTATGTCATCCTACTCGTGGATTCAGTCAAACAGGTAATTTGGATCTTTGACAATTAGGCATCCAATATACAAATACACCTTGATGATTCTGACGCTGCGCTGCAAGCTGTCGTGACACGTGATACCATAAATATTTTCCTTCATTGTATAAAGCACGACACTCGAAATACCTATGTATCTCATGGTCAACGGGACCTACCAAGTGACATTGTATTAAGTATACAATCGTCAAGTCAATTATATTATTGTGTTTAAAACGTTAAAATTCTTGTTTCAGATTGTTGACCATTTCGACAAAGATAATGGGATCAACATGACAATGTATTGTCTAATGTTCTTGGTGCCCATTCTTATATTCACGCAAATTAAGAATCTCAAGTATCTGGCACCGTTCTCTGGCTTCGCAAATATTCTTCTTGTACTTACATTCCTAATCTGCTTATATTATATTTGCCTGGATTTTCCTAGTTTAGACTCGAGGCCGGCGTCAGTAGATATAGGAAAACTACCTCTTTTTATAGGGTAAGTTAATACTTATAATTTTTTTATAACGTGAGAAATCCTAAAATTGTGTACCTAAGTACTTTTGAGCTAACCTTATGATATAATAATTATGTACGTAAGCAAATTTTAGACTTTTGAATCAATCAACAGTCATCAATTTGATGCTATCAAACCTTCATGTAATTAACGGGATCCTTCAACTCTACCCCAACTATTCAAGAATATAAAATAGTTCCTATATCTTTATTTCAGTACAGTCATTTTTGCCATGGAAGGTATTGGTGTTGTGTTACCAGTAGAGAACACAATGGCAAAGCCCCAACACTTCCTTGGCTGTCCAGGTGTACTTAACCTCACCATGGCAGTTGTTGTTCTGCTCTACATGACCATGGGGTTCCTTGGATACTTGCGCTACGGCGATGATGCTATGGGAAGCATAACACTTAACTTACCAACTGACAAAATGTAAGTGGTAACATAATAATAAAAAGTTAATCATAGTTACTCATCAATATGAAACCATGGTACCTACTTACCTGTTTGCAATGCAAATTCATTAAAATCGCCTGGCACATCAGTTTAGTTCTATCTTTACGAGAATTCAGAGATGCAATATACAACAAATCTGCACATAGCGCTTTCTCAAAGACCTAGCGAAACCATAAAAGCTTACTTTTAATAAAGTTTACCTACACCAAGATGACACATTATAAGGTGACACGTACATAAATTATTAGGTATGCATAATTAAATTTATAATAAACGAGTTATTATTTTAATTTGTAGCCCAGCATTAGCAGCTAAAAGTTTCATCGTTCTTGCGATCTTCTTCACGTACACCCTTCAATTCTACGTGCCGATGGAAATCGTTTGGCGAAATACAAACCAATACGTTCCTCAAAAATATCACAACCACGCACAGGCCGTCATACGTGCTTTCTTTGCAATACTCACCGGTAAGCATATCAACCTCAGTAGTCGCGGCTCTTTTATCAATTATTTCTCATTAATCGGTCACAGTCGTGGAAACATCTATTAGAAATAAGGGAACCGAATTATATCTTGTATAAGTCCCTATGACTCTCAATTTGCCAGTGAAAGTTCCGTGAAAATCAGACGAAATATTTTTTATTGCTACCATAAAACTTTCATAACAATATGCGTTTATTAAAAGCTTAAATTATTATTTTGGCATTTGGCAGTATCTTCCTACAAACAGACTTTTCTCAAATCTGCTGGCTTAGTTACAATATAATATATTTTACAATGTCCACAATCCCTTGTTTTCAGTGGTAGCGGCGGCTGTGCTACCTAAGCTTGAACAAGTGATCGGGCTAGAAGGCGCATTCTTCTACTCCTTCCTGGGCCTCATTGCGCCGTCTATACTTGACCTCATGTTCCACTGGAACAGAGGCCTCGGCAAACACAACTGGATTCTCATCAAAGACGTTATCCTCATAATATTTGGAACGTTCGTACTGGTTGCTGGTGTTACACAGAGTATCAAAGAAATTATTAAATTATCTTAAAGTTTTTGACATAGTGATTTTTATACGTACCTAGTTTAAACTGTTTTAGTTAAGAAATCTATTGTAAATATGAATATAAATATTTTTAAGTAAAAATCGCCTTTAAGTAGGTACCTATTTTTATCCATTAACATTACCAATGAGTAGGTAACTAACTATAAATAGAAATGAAATTAAATGAAATAAATTTATTAATTCAACTAGGCCTTCACAGGCACTTATGAAACGTCGACTCTAATGCTCGGTTCGGAAGGTTGCTTTTGCTGAGAAGAGCCGGCAATAAACTCAGCAATTACTCTTTTCAAAACAAGTTTTAACAATTTCTTTAACAATAATATCATTAGTCCTGATAGAACGAGCGCTATACCCATGCCTCGTCATCATTAATATAATCATTTATACTATAATAAGCTTTCTGTACCAAAGCTGACTTAACTCGTTCCTTAAATTTATTCATAGGCAATTCTAAAATATTTGTGGGGATTTTGTTATAAAACCGTGCACCAAGTCCTAAAAATGATCCTTGCACTTTCTGTAGTCTATAAGCAGATGTTACAAGTTTATGCTTATTTCTAGTATTAATGGAGTGCAAATCACAATTTTTAGCAAAAAGACTAATGTTTTGACGGACAAATATTATGTTTGCATAAATGTACTGTGATGCAACTGTGAGAATGTTAATTTCCTTAAATTTATCTCTGAGGGAAGCTCGCGAGCTTAAATTATAAATAGCACGGACTGCTCTTTTTTGCAAAAAAAAAATTGTATCTATATCAGCTGCTCTGCCCCAAAGCAAGATACCATAGGACATAACACTATGAAAATAACTGAAATAGACTAATCTAGCTGTTTCTACATCCGTAAGTAGTCTGATTTTTCTAACCGCGTAAGCAGCTGAGCTGAGCTTCCCCGCAAGACATGATATTTGGGTGCCCCATTGAAGTTTCGAATCTAACGTACGTAAATACCCAAAAACACTGTTGACTCAACAAGACTGAGGGCCTCATTATTTAACATTAAATTAGAGGCCAATTTTTTTACATTAGGTAATGCAAATTTGATACATTTTGTTTTGTTTGCATTCAAAACTAGATTATTAACAGTAAACCAATTTAATACCTTAGATAATGCACCGTTTACATCGTCATAATTGAATTTCTGTCTATCAACACCAAAAATCAGTGAGGTATCATCAGCAAACAGTACAATTCCACAGGTATTCTTAACATAGAACGGAAGATCATTTATATAAATTAAAAATAGAAAAGGTCCCAAAATTGAGCCCTGGGGCACACCCATATGCACAGGAGAACCAGACGATTTAACTCCGTTGACATCTACAATTTGAGTCCTCTCACTAAGGTACGATCTCATCAAATCAAGTGCTATACCTTTAACTCCATAATAATCTAGTTTACGTATAAGTGTTGGGTGGTCAACACAATCAAATGCCTTAGATAAATCACAAAACACCCCAATAACGTTCTGTGAATCCTCCCAACCGTTAAAAATATTTTTCAGAAGTGCTACACCTGCATCAATGGTTGAACAGCCTTTTGTGAAACCGTATTGTTCACCATGCAAAAGTTTATTAAAATTAAAATGAGCGAGTAGCTGCTTTAAAATAATCTTTTCAAATATCTTACTCAGGACTGGTAATATAGATACAGGCCGATAATTAGTTGGATCAGAAGGATCTCCGGCATTAAACAATGGAATGACTTTACTATATTTCATCAGATCTGGAAATTTACCGCAATCTACGCATTTATTAAAAATTAAGGCTAAATGAGGAGCTATGTCTCCAATGATATTTTGGAAAACAGTAACAGATAAATCCCATAAGTCTCCAGTACGTTTGACTTTTAAACTTTTAAATGTTTTAATTATGTCAAGAGGTGTAATGTGCCTAAACTTAAGAACTTCTAGGCATTCCGATACGTTGGTTTGCAGTATTAATTCAGCATTTCTAGGTGAGGAATCTAAGGAGCTAGTTGTAGCTACAGGTATCTCAGTAAAAAAATTATTGAAAGTATGTGCAATTTGATCATTATCGCTAACATTTTCGCCGTTAATATTAAGTTCAATGCTCTTATTGGTGGTTTTAGTATTACCTCTTTCTGCGTTTATAATGTTCCAAGTAGTTTTTACTTTATTGCTTGATTGTGTTATTTTATTTCTAAGGTGAATAGCCTTTGCTGAAGCACAAGTCTTTTTAAAAACTTTTGAATAATGTTTTACATATTCTAGAAAAACGATATTTTGATTAAATTTTTTCATACCATATAGCTCATACAACTTCGCTCTACTTTTGTAAATGCCAGCAGTTGCCCAGTCATTAAATTTTGCTTTACTACTTTTATTAAAAGACTTAAGATTAAACGTTTTGTCAAATTCAAATTTTATAAAATCAAAAAGTTCTTTATATAGGCTATGTGGTTCATCCTGTGTCATATTAATTAATGTAATATTTTTACTTACATTATGTTTGAATCTGGCCATACGATTTACAGTTATAGGCCTACAAGTAACTTTTTGCGGTTTAAGTATAATTTCATTTAAAAACACTACTTTCTGACCACAATGATCTGAAGTTAAATCAGTTATTATGAATTTTTCAAGTGCATCACAGTTACAAAACACGTTATCCAGACAGGTGGCAGAAGTTGCAGTAATTCTGGTCGGCTCTAGAAATAAATAGTTTAAATTAAATGATTTGAATAAATTAATAAGCCTAATTGTTGAGGGTGACTCGATCAATAAGTTAACATTAAAATCGCCACATACTATTAAATCCTTATTACAAGTTTGAGCTTTCTTCAAAGCATCCTCTATAACTAATTCAAATACACTATAGTCACCTAACGGAGGACGGTACACGCAGATTATAACATAGCGCTCGAGCTCTACGCAGGACAATTCAACAGTGCGCTCGATAGATAAATCTACAATGTCTTTGCGTTCTTTACACTTAATATTAACGGAAACTAAAATTAAACTACCACCATGTATTGCTGATTTTCTTACGAACGCACTTAACAGTTTCAACTTAGGTATATTGAATAAAAGTTCATGTTTTTTCAGCCAATGTTCTGTTAAACATAAAATATGGACATCACAACCTTCAACGAACAATTGTAATTCTAATTCTTTGCCCGCTAAGCCCTGAATATTCTGATGTACAAGGTTTAAATGGCTGAGCTTAGCAGTTGTCGTACTATTGTAAAATCCCCCCCAGATACCTGACCACTGGTGCCATTGTCAATAACAATATTATTGACATTAGCACCAGTATCAATGTCCCCAACTAAGCTACTTGTAGCTTGGTCATAAATATAACGATTGCCGGCTAACAACGTAGCTATCAATTTCTTAGAACTAAGTGGCAAATACATGGTATCTTTTGTTAGCTTAAAATTAAATATAAAATTATTTAAGTCGAAATAAAATATTGCGTCATTATGACGATGGCTTAAATTATATAGTGTCATATTCAAGTCAAATATGTGCCTATTCTGTTCCTCGGATAACACATTGGAATACGGAAAAGCACATAAAACAAATCTACATTTATACATACTGTGCAACTCTAGTATCTTGTTAAAGCTGTTAATAATATTTTTCTTTCGCACCGATAGGCCGTCTCCACAAAGAACAATGACGGTTGTATTATGACCTAGGTCACGTGGAATGATGTTATTAATTAATTGCTCATAAGGAGCCCCGGGATAACATCTATTTATAACATTTTCTTTTAACGCGTTATTAATGATTGCGCCAAAACCTTTCCCCATCTCATCACTTAAAATAATAGTATGTTTAATTGAGTCGTGTGTTTCGTGATCTATACTAACATTTAAATCTATACTAACATTTAAATCTATACTAACATTTAAATCTTTTTGTGCAACAGGGCTGGGCATTTCGTTGGAGCAACTGCAATGATTAATGACTAGGGAATCAAGGCGCTCACTATTATATAAACTTAATTTTATTAATTCATTTGCCGCTGCAATATGCTCATTAATTTGTAACTGAGCATTGCTGTATTTTTTATTTAAGGCGTCTAGGGAATGCTTTAAATTATTTACTTCTGATAAAAGTTGTTGCGTGTCTTTTTCGTACAAATCCCTACTTTGTTGCAACCTAATGTTACTCGTTTCTATATTTTCTAATAAATTTAATCTATCCTTTTTTAATAATTTATTAATATTTTGTGTTGTTTTGTATTTTTTCAAAAGTTTTTGTGTTTTCTTAATTATTTTATTAAATTTAATGTATTTTTTTAGAGTATTTCGGCTATTAAATTTAATATTAGGAATGGAAAGCTATTTGGAATGTTAGAGGACAAGCTACATTCATTGTCTGACGTCAAGTCAATGGTACTCAGAAGCTCGTCAGATTTATCTGGGTTACAGACCATCAATTCGTCGTAGAGGCTCCGAGTTGCATCAGAAAACCTAGGAAACCTACGCAGTGATTTTTACCTACAGGATATAGGTTTTTCTGGTAAGTTAGAGGCTTCCGGCGACTGGGACCACTTGCCGGATCCTTTTAATTTAAATATTTTTCTTCCAGCGACTGGGACCACTCAAAAATGAATAGTACAATCTATTGTTCAAATCAAATCAGTACAGTCAAACAAAAACATGCTTAATGTAAGAAATTAAAGAATAAAAATATTTAATTTATAAATATCATTTACTTATCCTAGACATGAATTCATTCCATGCGCTTAGTAATAGATTAAACCAGCCCATTTTCGCGTAATTCAATTGTGCAGGTAAGTATAGAGGGATAGCATTGTATATTGCTATTCATTTTTTTTTAATTAAAGGTGGGCTTGCATTTGGTCTCTGACCCGTCCATACAAGACGCTGCCGAAACCTAGGATGGAGCATGCTTGCACAGAAGAAAACAATTCACTATAGTCTTGAAAATTTCAAGATTGTAGGCGTCGATTGAACCCTTTCTAACTCTAGTCCGTCTTGCCTATCGATCTCCAAGATAACGCAGCCCTTTTGTTGCAAAACCGAAAACGGGATATTGCATCGCCGATGACTCGCTCGACCAATCACTGTCAAGAAGCATATCACTTTAAGAAGTTCAATGTTTGGTTTGGACAGTAGGTACACTTTAGATGGTTATTAAACACTGTGCTGAATGTTTGTTGCAAAATATGAAATAATCTATACTTCTGTACTATTATTATAAAGCGGTAGAGTTTGTTTGCTTGCTTGCTTGAACGCGCTAATCTCAGGATCTACTGGTCCGACTTAAAAAAATTTTTCGGTGTTAGTTATTTCATTTATCGAGGAAGTCTATAGGCTATATGTGATTACGCTATGACCTATAGGAGCGGAGCACCAATGAAGAATGTTTCAAAATCGGGAGTTTTTATTTTCTTTTGTGAGCTTTCGCTGCGTACGCTGCGTAAACGGTTAAAGTTACGCTAAAATGCTGTATGCCAGAATTGGTCCTCTTCAAAAGTTCTTAAAAAAAAGTCCCCGATAGCATATCTGTTAAGGTTGGCTCACTATAACCATTTTTATACTAATCAAATTTGTTCGAAAATGAAGCATTATTTGTGAAGGTGTTTTTATAAAAATGATATTAATTCTTATCCAAATAAATACATTATTCATCACCAGTATTTAATTTAAAACAAAATTGCCATTTACGGCATTCGATTTCAATGAATATCTTTATCTTTGACAGCCCGGTTGGCTTTGTGGTTAGTGACCCTGACTTTCAAGCCGCGGGTCGTGGGTTCGAATCCCACCCAGGACAAACATTTGTATGCATGAATATGTCTGTTTGTCCTGTGTCTGGATGTAAATATCTATATAAGTATGTATTTAAAAGAAGTATATGTAGTATATCAGCTATCTGGTTACCATAACACAAGCTCACTTTGATGCTTAATTTGGAATCAGATTGGCCGTGTGTGAAAAATGTCCCAGGATATTTATTTATTATTTATTATCTTAGGAGATATCGCAAATTTAAAATAACATCGCAGCAAGATAATAATCAAGTACTGCGCGCACCGTATGTGCCGGGACGGTGCGGGCGTGCAGTCATCAGTTAGCTCTGCGAAACCCCTTCTACTACGTAAACGAAGTCGCGGGTTGAAAGTTAGCGTTTAACCCAAACCCAAAGTAACTATTCCACGCGGACGAAGTCGCGGGCAAAAGCTAGTTAATAATAATTAGTGAAAAGTGTTTGCAATGCGACGATAAAAACCAGCATTATTTTTAGTTGATTATGTGTATGTTTTTATTACTTACGTTAATTTTGAATAGTAATCGAAGGGTGTTTTTAATGTTATATAAATAAATTATTTTTTTTAATCAAAAAATTTTTTTCTTTTATTACTTACTAAACATTTTTTCGTTTGACTGTACGGTTTTTGGCTTAAACAATAGTTTTTTTCATTCATTTATGGATGGTCCCAGTCGCCGGAAGAAAAATATTTAAATTAAAAGGATCCGGCAAGTGGGACCGCGGTCCCAGTTTATTGTGGTCCCAGTCGCCGGAAGCCTCTAAGTTAGTACACTCAGTAATTAATTTGTTAGTAAGTAATAACTAATGACGTATTTTATAACATACGGGCGGAGGCATACCTGTTAAACCATAGTTTGTTTACAACTAAGTATATGATAAGAATGAGACCGATAGTCGAGTATGCATTGTATTAAATTTAATGTCTTTTAGTGCCACCTGGTGTTGAGTAGTTGGTTAACATCTACTGTTTAAATAATAATTAAAAAATTACATGCACACACATTAAAAGCTGTCGACATCCAAATATCAGCTCATAAGATGTGTAAGAAAGAGACAAATATACCACTACAAAAAGAGACACGGAAAAGTGGTCTCGTAGAATCAGTAGATTCTATGTAAGTTACACTCCTACCAACTTATCTGTGAAGTGGCGAAAATTGGAACTACGGCCGTCGTGTTGAAGTGTCAATGTCTTAGGGGTTAGGTACGAACATAACTAAATGCTAGACATCCATTTACCTCTTGCAAGGTAGGTAGGTAGGTACCTACTTAACCTCGCATTAAATGAAAGTTATATCCCCCCGTGAAACATTTTATCTGCTGAATTTCCACTTCCTTGGATTACTTTTTAGATAAAGCCATTTTTTATTGCTTAAAGACTAAACTGTATGCGTACCTACGTAACTGTAAATTATCAAATTATTTTTATATGGTTATCATTGTTTTTAATTTTTTAAAACTGTAATTCTTAGTAAGTGATTATCTCTAAAGTGAAATTTCCTTTTGAAAACTTGCTTAATTTTGGGCACCTTTTTTTTTTTTTTTTTTTCGGTGATCCTCTATGCTTTTTTGCAGATGTCACGGGCGCACTAATGTGTTTCAACCGCGACATCTGCAAGCTGGCCTAGCTCTAAAAGACAGGGCCTCCGCGCCAAGAAGGAGGGGACCAGGATCACTTGGTCCCCCCCCTAGACAGGTGGGCTATTACAGCTGGCAGGGGGTCCCATTCCCCGCCAGCCAGCACCACTACGGGGGGGCGAGGGCGGCTATGTATTGCCGCCTTCTCCTCCCCACTCGTCTGCGCCGGAGCGGGGGCGCTAAGGGGTCAACCTCGCGCTCCCGCTCCCTCGCCTCCTTCTGCGAAATGTCCATTTCGCAGTCGTAGTCGTAGTCGTAGGCGACTGCCTCCCATGCCCTCTCACTTCCCAGCATGGCGTATATGACGCCAGGAAGTGAGAGGTCACCGCCAACAGCCGCCACCAGGGTGCGGCGCTCGCCCGACCACGCCGGGCACACCTCTAAGGTGTGCTGTGCCGTGTCATCGCCGGCGCCGCACCCGTGGCACGACGTCGTCTCCTCCCTTCCGATTCGACACAGGTACCGCCCAAAGCATCCGTGTCCCGACAGCACCTGTGTGAGCCGGAAGGTGAGGGTCCCGTGGGTTCTCTCACACCATTCTTGCAGCTGTGGGCGTATGGCCTCTATCGTGCGGACGCCATATTCGGCGTCCACTAGGCCACTCGCCCAGAGCTCCAAGACCTCCAGGTTTCTCCTCTCCCGGGCGCGGGCGAGCTCCTCCAGGGCGAGTGAATCGCCCCGGGCTCTCTGCTCTACCCGCGCCCGATATGCTTCGGCCAGCACTCCCGCCTCAATCTCCCAGGGGGGAGTGCCGGCCAGCACGCAGGCCGCTGCGTGGCTCACCGTGCGGTAAGCCCGGCAGACGCGCACTGCAATGATGCGTTGCGGCCTGCGGAGGAGAGCCCTGTTCTGCCTGTCGAGCGCTCCTACCCATATCGGCGCGCCATACAGGGCCATGCTACGGATAACCATAGCATACAGCCGCCTGCATGGCGCGCCCGGACCACCCAGGTTCGGGAGAAGCCTCGACAGGGCTGCCGCCGCACCGACGAGGCGGGGGGTCAGCGTCCGGAAGTGATCGCCGAACCGCCACCCCCCGTCTAGGACAAGGCCAAGATATTTGATCTTGGCCTTAACCTCGATCACGTCCCCGTCGATCCGGAGGGTGGCCCCTGCCGGCACTCTCCACCTCGGCCCCTTGAAGCAAAGAGCCTCGGTTTTGGTGAGCGCCACTCGGAGACCTAGCGCCCCGATCCTCCGGATCACCAGGGAGGCTCCGACCTCCGCCCTTCTCTTCAGCGCCTTCCAGGTGTTGTCCCGGACGGCTACCAATGTGTCATCCGCATAGCAGATGACTGCCATCCGGGGCAGCACCTCCCCGCGGATGGCCCAGTCAAAGCCGATGTTCCATAGCAGGGGCCCTAGAACGGACCCCTGAGGAACACCGCAGGCCATCCGCCTTTCCCTCCGAGCACCTCCCCTCTCCATGTAGGAGACTACCCGTCCCTGCAGGTAGTGTCCCACAATCCTGCGGAGGTAGAGGGGCAATCCGTGGTAACGGAGTGCCTCCTCTATTACTTCAAAGGGGAGGGAGCCGAAGGCATTGGCGATGTCCAGTGAAATCGCCATGGCCCCCTGCCCCCGCTCGGCCGCGTCCCCCGTGAATCTTTTCAGGGCGGTCAGGGCGTCTAAAGTGGATCGCCCCGACCGGAACCCGAATTGGTTCCCGGAGAGTTCTGGCCCAACTCTCGCCAGATGCTGGACAATGCGGGAAGCCACCACTCTCTCGAGTAGCTTCCCGGTTTCATCCAGCATCACCAAAGGTCGGTGCCCGGAAGGAGAGTCTGCAGGGCGGCCCTCCTTCCTTAACAGCACCAGCCTGCCTTCCTTCCACACCTCGGGGAAGCGTCCCACTGCCAGACAGTCGCTGAACAGGTAGCGGAGGCGGTCTCCAAGGTGCTTCAAGGCGATGCGAAGGACCTTGCCAGGCACCCCATCTGGTCCCGGAGCCTTCCGAGACTTCCCGAGTCGGCAGACCGCCCTATCCATTTCCTCCCCCGTTACTGGAGGAGCTTCAAGGGCGGCGTTGTCCTCGTGCTCTGGGAGAGCCATACACGGCGGTTCGAAAGGGGGGCTGTCCGGGAACAGTCCCTGTACCACCGCACTGAGGACAGCCGGCTCCATGTACTCCGTAGAATTTTTTTTTTTGGGCACCTTATATTAATTATTAGCAACACTGAATCGACGGTGCTGTCCTCTTTCAGTTCACAGATAAGTTGATAGGACTATAAATTAGCTACTCTACTCTACGACAGATGGCACTATACTATATAACTCCTGTAAATAAAGCTAACTTATGCTAAGTGATCTATAAACCAATTATTGTAAATAATTCTAATATAATGCAACAGATAGCACTAAACGACATTACGACAAAGTATAATATTTAATAAAATTAAAAAATAATTTTATAGAGAGAAGGTAGAAGGTGAGAAAGAAAGATCTTCTATGATACGTTTTAAATGCAATACCTATGTATGTCCTCAAGTCCCTATCCTATCTTCGTCAGTTGCTCAGGGGTGGAACAAATACCTATTACCTTATTAATACTTGTCCGAGTAAAGGTGTAAAAGCCATCAGAGACTAACTTCTAGTCCAATAAAAAAAATAATCGTAATAAAAGTCTCCAGCTGTTCCTATTTTTAAAATAGTTACACAGAATTTTAGAACCAAAATACATTCTTAGCGCGTCAACTGCTAGCCAAACAGAGCAAAGCAATGCAATGCAATGCATCAAATCAGTCAACCAACTCCAGTCGAGCGAGAGTCGACCAACAGTGTCGACACTGTCGACCGGCGGTAAATAGTTATCTCAAATCAGTACATCTCGAGACTGGCTGTTGTGGCTTTGAGAATGAATTAATGGTTGTTGATAGTCTGTAACCAATTCCTGTAAGAAAGGAGTTGCAATAAAATTGTGAAAATGCATCGATCAATAAATGTAAAAATTGTGAGTACATAGGTACCTAATCTTTCTTGTCTATATAGTTTTTTAGTTATTCGCGGCTAGTTGTAAATAAATCATAAGTAATGTTTACTAGTGTTTTTGTCCTACAAGAATACCCGCATATGAAGAAGAATGGATGATATTGACATCAAATATGATCGAGGTACCATAATACCATATTGATAAACTAAAGTATGGTTGCCACCCATTTGCCACCACATTTATCACGCGTATCGGCCGTTATTCGTAACAATATACTACTTGCGTTGTAATATATCATAAGCGTTTTGATATGTTATAATCATAACATTACGTTAGCAATTTGTGTTTTATTTGTGATAAGAGTTCAAGGTGACTGCACGAAGGCAGCGCGTCTGTTTGTCATTGAATGATCCTCATTTTAGTTAGTATTCAATATTTCCATAAACGTACAAGACGTGTATGTTGAGTGGTAAAAATTCCCTCGTCGATCTTAAAATCGAAAAGTTGTGAAGTATCATCATGAGTAATTTGGAAGTGGCAGTGACTGATTTCTTTGGAAACGCACCTGTATGTACTAAAATGTATACCTAGTTACCTGCTTATAAATTTATCAGTAATGCAATTGAAAAGTATACTAACATTAATCCTCTATATCAGACAAATAACCTACGTAATCCATTTCCTATTCCTACTTAGGTATAACCTTTTAATTTAAATTCTATTATTATTAACCTACAATATTCAAGTTAGACTAAGTAGATTTATTTATATCTTCTAAAGTCATTTCATAGTCATGCATGAACAATGAACATGACCCTTGGTTCAAATGAACTTAAGTGTTCTAGTTTTTTGTAAATTGTCATTATTTACAGAATGCTAATGGCATGATGCTGGCAATAACAAAGTCTGATCTTTAGTACTTTTGTGTGTTTTCAGACCATGATTAGTAACTAGGTACTTGATACTCACTCTCCCAACTTTTCTTATTAGCTTTTCTATTACATTATATAAGTAAATAATGGTCTAACATAATCCAGAACCCAATGACAAGCCAATGATCTCTTCTACAGAAACTACCTGCTGAATGATAAGTTGAGGCTTTAATTTTACTTGTACCTAATAGTCTAGTATTAGTCTTGATTAAATTATCAGCAACATTTTCAAATTGAATAAATATCTAAGGTACATTTAGAGATAAGATAATTGTATAGATTTCACAGTTATTGATAAAAATATAGGCACCTAATCAAATATCTTAACAATTGAAAACTGTTGCCATATTCGTATTTGTAATAGTATTATGTGAACGTGTATTGGTTACTCGACTCTAACAATGGTAAAGAGATATGAAATAATACCTTTAGTACTTGAAGTACCTCTATACTTACCTAAATTACCTATTTATCTGTTACTGTGTACTTTTAACAATAATATTAACATTGTAAGACATTTTTTTGCATACATATTTTAATATAAATAAATTATTTATTGTTTTTTCAGGTGCTGCCTATACTTGTGGGAGTTAGTTCAGTAATGGTACTGGTAACAATGGTAGCTAAATGCTTATGGGGTTCGAGGTCAAAGAAGCTGGGTCCAGTGACGTTAGTAGACCCTAACGTGAAGTATGCATTACCTCTTATAGACAGGGTGGACATAAATCATGATACAAGGAGATTTCGCTTTGGATTGCCGTCATCAGAACATGTTTTAGGTATGTTTTTTGTTAATTTTACATTAATAGACACTTTATATTCAAGGTAATATTACTACTGTGTGCAAAAACAACTACAATTTAGTTTGATGCTGGCCATCAATATTGCAACAAAAATTCAAATCTATAGAAATATGATGTGTTAGGTAATATTCTAAAATATCTATAGCTATTTTACCTTTCATATTGGAAATACATTTGGCTGGCATAGTTCCAATTCTGTCAATGAATTGAAACTCCAAACTCAGGGCAATGAACCTAAATACCATTATATCTCTAATATTTCAAGACAACTAAGTATAACATAATCTGAATGTAAATAAAATGAAAGTTGTAGATGCAGTTGACTGTTAGTTAGATAAACAATATATGTTGTACAAACCATCACACAAACACATATTTGAAATTAAATTTATCTCATATGCTGCTAAATAATTCCACATGGATGTTAGGATTTCCCGGGGTAAAATTCTAACATGTTTTTACTAAATTATTTCCAACTGTGAGAAAACATGTGCTAATACAATTTGAGTTATTTTGAAAGGACATATAAATGATTATCTAAAATATAAGTATTGGATTCAAATGAAAGAGGACTAGTTCAAAACTAAACAACTTTAAAGTTGCTTACAGACTTTTCTGGCAGCTGGCACTATGTAACATAATATTCTTTGCTGCTGCCAGCTTTTCTGATTCTGCCAGTTTTTCTGGCTGTCTCCCAAAACTTAAACAATTTGTCAATTGTTTTATCAAGGCTTGGTTACTTATCCTCATTAATAATATCCTTTCCAGGATTACCAATTGGCCAACACATTCATTTATCGGCCAAAATCGATGATGACCTCATCATCAGGGCGTATACTCCTGTGACGAGTGATGAAGACAAGGGACACGTGGATTTGGTTGTCAAGGTATGTTATTTATGATTCAAATAGATATAATTACGTCACCTTTTTTGCTGTGGATCTTTTTAGCCTGAATGAAAATAATGCAAAATATGTGAAGATATTCTTTATGCCAAATTTCGTTTAATCTGTACGAGATGAATATGTAACAAACCCACACACACACACATAAGAATCGCCATTATTAATATAAGTGATAAGATTCTGAGATATGATAATGTTATAAGATATGATTTACTTACGTAAAAAATACGTGTACCAAATTTTATAAGGTGTAATTTTTTGTCGGATTTTATCGTCAATCTTCTGTTTATCTAAGAATCGCGTCAGGGTTTTATGACTTCCTAAAAAAACCAGGCTGAATGAAAAAATTCGTGACCAAAATATTGTTGAGGTGATAGGTACCTGACCATATTATGGTATCAATATACTGCGCATATTTCATAATTCATGTATTACTTGACTTATTTCCAAAGTGACGACGACACGCCTAAAGAATTTTATCTTTATTTGGCTCTAGATCTTCTCTTTGTATTGAACTTTCCTTTACATAATTATATACCTACGGAAGACAGACTATGAAACGAATTATATCATGTAGGTACTTAGGTTCACTGATTATTATTAATTATCAGTTAATTATGCATTCCATAGATAAGTAACTCGTTATAATTAGTTATGTGTCTAAGTCATTAATTAAATATTTACGATTCAAACACGAAAATATCTTACATAACAATAAATGTCCTGCGATAATCTTTACAACCGGGTATTTAGTGCCAAACTATGTAGTGATTGTTTTGGTGTATAAATTACCTAAATACTTGCTGCCATACATACCTAGTATAATAACTTACAATACTAAAACACAATTCAAACACAATTTATTTTTCGAATCCACGATCAGCTGCGAGAATGACGGTAACGAACCACCACGTCATCGAGCTCTATTAAATCACCGTATACCTAAATCCTTTTCATTGTACATTGTACCTAAGTTTTTGTGCATACGAAATTAAATTAATTTTAAATTGCCATATTTACATTTTATGCAAATACATATCTATATATTGACCTAATCTAATATATAATAATATGCGTAATTTAAAATACCCCTTTAATTTATTTTACCGCACAAAAAGATCCTATTAAAATGTAGGTATCCACTAGGTTAGTTCACTGAACCGTATAATCATGAATTTGGTCAGTTTTTTACCGTAATAAATAGTTACAAAAGAAGTAGTCTAGTTCTAAGACTAGGAATTCTATTGTTTTAAACAGTCTTAAGTAACCTCGATTTAAATACGATTGTACTTATGTACTACGAATAATCACCTTTGAGCAAGGAACGAAAATTTGTACTACGCATTACTTGAGAATATCTTGGTAATGTGGATATTTAATTATTTCTCTCTAAAACACTTAGTATGAAACATCAAATTTATATTGAACGGAAATGAATACGACTAATTGTTCTTTATCAGGTTTACTTTAAGAATGTTCACCCGAAGTTCCCCGAAGGAGGTAAACTGTCCCAATACTTGGATAACATGAAGATCAATGATACGATCGATGTACGAGGCCCTTCAGGAAGACTGCAGTACACTGGAAGGGGGACTTTCCTCATCAAGAAAATGAGGAAAGATCCGCCTACCAAAGTTGTGGTCAGGAAACTTAACATGATTGCAGGTAAACAAGCATTCTTATTATTCTTAAGTATTTTGGTATTCAAATTAATTTATTATGTATATGCAAATCATCGTGACAAGTTTTTCTCAATCAATTAACGAAATTATATAAACTAATCAAATATGTTGATAATGAATCTATTACTGAACCCACTAACTAATATTATAAATGCGAAAGTAACGGTCTGTCTGTCTCGCTTTCACGCTAAAACCGATTTAAATGAAATTTGGTACACAGTCTAGAGCCTGAGAAAGGACATAGGCTACTTTTTATCCCGGGAAAATGGAAGATCTCCCGGGTACGCGGTTGAAACTAAGGGGAACTTTGCAAAAAGGACAAATAATTTTTTTTATTCTTAACTATAAAGTAACTACAAAATAGGTATAAATTCAAGCAATGTCTCGTCTCAGCTACGATACTAATTTTATTATTCAAACATGACTAAGCTATAATTTATCGTTTTTTATGTTTTGTATCAGTTATGTTATCGTATGTAGGAGTATGTTATCATAAATACGTAGACATATAGGTACTATTGGAGCAAGAGCCGGTGAACGCCAGACCTTCGTTATTTTATATTTATTCGTCGTTATTATTCTTCGTTATTATTTTATATAATATTATCGATAGACCTTTCTCGCCATCTATCATACATATACTGTCTCGCGCTCGCTCCTACAGCGACCCTACATCATTGTCTGGCAAGGGGTTGGAACTATCAAAAATGTCTGGCTGATGAGGAAACATCATCTTATTACTACCTAAGTATTATATATAAAAATCAGCTTTTATACTATGACGTAAGTAGAATTATAATTTCATGAACATTAGGGGTGTCTGGCAAGGGGTTGCCACGATGTGAAGTGTCTGGCAATCAATAACGTGATTTTTAATAATATTCTGAAGATAATACCAAAAAATCACACTTTATAATTTGACGAAACTAGATCGGTATTATACACACCTTTAGTACCGTATAGCTGCCAAAGCCACGATGACCCAAACTTCATAATAGGCCATCGTTCTTACCTCTGTTGGGAGCATGCGCAGACGAACTTTCAGCTTTTATAAAATAACGAAGGTCTGGCGTCCACGGGCTCTTAGTCCATATATTATATCTGTCATATATAACATAGTGTGATTGAATCTTAATATATATAAATCTCGTGTCACAATGTTTGTCCTCAATGGACTCATAAACCACTTAACCGATTATAATAAAATTCGCACACCATGTGCAGTTCGATCCAACTTGAGAGATAGGATAGCTTACATATACTTGGACCCGGTAGGTGGCGCTGGTGGACAGAACGAAGTCTGCCTGGTCCACTAGTAATCTAATATATAAAATTCACGTGTCGCGGTGTTTGTGATTAAACTCCTCCGAAACGGCTTGACCGATTTTTATGAAATTTTATATGCATATTCGTTAGGTCTGAGAATCGGCTACTATCTATTTTTGATACCCCTGTGATCACGGTAACGGGAACTACGCGGGTGAAACCGCGAGGCGGCAGCTAGTCATACTATAATTATAAATTCAAAAGTTAGTAGGATGTATGGATTCATGTTTGATACTCTTTCACGCCAGAACGGTTAAAGAGATTGCGATGAATTTGACACTTCGAATATGTTCTGGAATTACACATACTCTACTTTTTATCCCAGGAAAATTTAATATCCCCTGGAAAAGCGGGAGAAACCGCAGGGAGCCACTAGTTGAATAACAATGGACACAACATTTTAATATTAAGTGCTAAAATTACATTACACAAGTACCTATATAATATTCACATGTCTACCTAAATACGAATTCCTTTAGAGCAAGGAACGAAAGTTTGTTGATCTTTTCAGTCTATAATTGTTAGTGGACAGGAATTCTCGAAATAGAAGTCTTTGTTTTGTATGCCAAACACCTGGCAACATATTTAGACGGATGATTTACATGCGTTTGTTCTGAGGAATTTAGATAAGACAAAAGGTTTTTAAATAAGAACTACCTATATTATAATTATGTATTTAAGTATTTATGAAACAGTAAAATAAAATGTAACGACTATTAATCATTGACGTTACATTGATAGTGTAGTTAGTACTAAAGCTAAACAAGCATATTTTTTATTGCTTGTACTTGCCCCGAACAACCTTGCACTAAGAGCTCTTCTACACTGCTATTTTATTGATGCAAATAAATGTATAAAAACACTAGTGGCTCCTCGCGGTTTCACCTGCATTCCCGGGATAAAAAAGTTTAGCCTATGTGTTAATCCCGGATATAAACTATCTGTGTAGGTACCAAATTTCATCCAAATCCGTCAGTAGTTTTTGCGTGAAAGAGGAAAAAACATACAAACTTTTGCATTTATAATATTAGTAGGATAATGTGTAATCATTAAAGACAAATTAAAATAACTACATTAATAATGTCTCGTTTTAAATTGTTAACAATCTTAATATATATAAATCTCGTGTCACAATGTTTATCCTCAATGGACTCCTAAACAACTTAACCGATTATAATAAAATTCGCACACCATATGCAGTTCGATCCAACTTGAGCGATAG
This sequence comes from Thyatira batis, assembly GCA_905147785.2. Classification (NCBI taxonomy): domain Eukaryota; kingdom Metazoa; phylum Arthropoda; class Insecta; order Lepidoptera; family Drepanidae; genus Thyatira; species Thyatira batis. Next base: position 4,362,047 of record LR990490.1, read on the forward strand.
GATAGCTTACATATACTTGGACCCGGTAGGTGGCGCTGGTGGGCAGAACGAAGTCTGCCTGGTCCACTAGTAACTAAATATATTTAATTGGTGTGTCTAACAGGTGGTACTGGCGTCACGCCCATGTTTCAACTGATCAGACACATATGCAAAGACGCCGACGACCACACCTTACTGAGACTGATATTCGCCAATCAAACAGAAGACGACATCTTAATCAGGGAAGAATTGGAGAAGTACCAATCTGAATACTCTAACCAGTTCCAACTGTGGTACACTGTCGACAGACCCAGTCAAAGTAAGTTGACATATTAACATCGTTTTATAAGCCCGGTTGGCTTTGTGGTTAGTGACCCTCTCAAGCCGCGGGTCGTGGGTTCGAATCCCACCAACAAACATTTGTATGCATGCATCGAGCATGTAACCAATAGAGTAGCAATAGTGAGCCATTTGTTTAGCAACGCATCAATGCTTTGTCACGTATAACTAACAAGCCACGGTCGAACTAAAACAGTACCCGACCAATAAGAGACCTGTGTGTACGTCTAGTGTAGAGATGGGCGGTGGGAATAAACCCGGGTTAATTCCCAAATGGGAAAGAACCGGGTGTTTATGTGGGAAGATTCCCAATGGACGGGTTTTTTCAATTGAAAAGGTTTATACGATATATCTCTTAAACTATTCATTTTATAAAAAAAAATTGGTAACATTTTTTGTTGCAAATCAAATTCTCTACAACTTTGGTCCAGTAACTTTTTGTCGTAGAACTATAAATGAAAAAGTTATAAGTGAAAATGTTCAGAAACTCGAGCAAACCGTTTCTTTTTGTGGAGCGATGTATGGATGTCGAAAAGCAGTGCTGAAATGTTCTGCAGTGTGCTTTTATTGTTCTGGAGAGACTAAGAGCAACGTAATGGGGCTCTCAGAATGAATAAATAAAAATGACTTTGACGATGAACCGCCGACATTAACACCCCTTCCTTCTCCAGTTTTCACACTGATGTTCAATTCAGAAAGCTGATCAGATGCTGAGCCGCAGCTTGGTCCATCGAAAAAACTGAGGACGGAGTTCAGAAACGAACTGTGGCAAATAAATGCTAGCATACCGTTCTGCATTTACCGTTATGTCCCTCAAGAGGAATAGTCGCAACATGGCCAGTTTTGGAGACAAACGTAGCCACCATTTTTTTGCAACACTCCGTGAACGAACAATTTTTGTTGGCTTTACTCATTTTCGAACACTCAAACTCGAGACTGGTTTTTGTTTCGGGTTCATACGCGTATATCCAGGATTCGTCACCTGATGCGATGTTTTATATAGCATTTGAGGATCCTGTGTGTCTTTCGAAAGTTCTGACGCACCAAGTAACACGAGCCGCTTTTTGCTCTTTATAGAGCGAATGCGGTATCCATCGGGAAAACAAATATTTTACACCTAATTGTTCATGCAAGATTATTTGTATTTGACTCATCTCAATGTCTAAAGTTGCCTGAATTTCGTGGTATATCACATGTCGATCTTCTTCAATCAGCTTACGCTCAGCATCAACGTTTTCTTGGGTGACTGCAGTTTTTGGACGACCTTGACGAGGATCATCACTGAACTTGATACGTCCACGTTGAAATTAAGCAAACCAGCGATGAATTGTGGTTTTGGATGGGGCTTCATCACCAAATGCAGAAATCATCCGGTCAACACACTGTTTTTGTGTTAAACCACTTCGAAGATCTTCGTCTCGTTCTTGAATTTTCTCGAGTCCATTTTCTCCATTTTCTCAACGCCTAAACAAGTTTGACAAAACCTTGTGACAAGACCGAGAATCGTTTTTTAAATAAATAAACGGTATTCGATTTTTAAAACCAAAGAGTTTTCAATTTAAAAGATTTTAATATGACAGGAACTGTGGAAATATTCCATTCCCATACTTTTAGTGCAGCCCTCGTAGGCTCGTCATCATCGTCATTGTCATAATCTTTGTGTTTATGAAACAGGTTCCAATTGTATGAAATAAAAGGTATTTTTGCTGCCCTGTCTGTAGTCAATCTGTTTTTTTTGCGACTATGTATATGGACGTGCGTGCTAAACAATCGTTCTGTGGCTGCTGAAGTACAGGGAGCAGTTAGAATCCGTACTGCAACCCTACTCAGCAATTTGGAACTGCAGAGTCCTCTCGACCAAACTACTGGGTCCATTTCGGTGACATCCTTCCATATAAATGGTCTACTCTATAAACCCTATTTACCTCTATAATTGGATAAATCAACACCAACGACAATATTGTGCGATTGGTTAACGTCGTGTATACACTCCATCCACTTCGTGTTCTTCTTCTAATTCAATGCCTTGCTATCTTGGATCCAATAAATATGCAGCATAATGAATGGGTGTCAAACATTTATTTGTTCAGCTAATTACAGCATTTTTAAAATCTTGTTTGTGATGCTCATTTAGAATGGATATGTCCGGAAATGTCCGGATAGCCGTGGTGGCTCAGTTGGGAGCGCACCGACTCACGATCACGAGGGTGCCGGTTCAAATCCCTCGCCCGTACCTCTGAGTTTATAAAAAAAACTTACATACGGATTCACACCACTGGCTTTCGGTGAAGGAAAACATCGTGAGGAAACCTGCATGCCCGAGATGTCACAATTAAAGGCATGTGAAGTCCGCCAATCCGCACTAGGCCCGCGTGATGGACTATGGCCTACACCCCTTCGGTGTTAGGGGAGGGTCGAGCTCCTCAGTGGAGACGTATATAAGCTGTTGATGATGATGATGATGTCCGGAAATGCAAAATTAAATGTGGACTTAATATCTTTGAAGGCCATATAAACTTCATTTATAAGTATTTCACTGCCTTCGAGTTTGAAAATAGTATCTGTTATAGGTTCCAGTAGTTTTATACAATTTTGTACTATGAACAGATTTAATTCTCCGATATAATTGTTAAATGTGGTCGTTTAATGAGGTATGTCGTCAATAGCAATGTCGGAAAAAGGAATGTTTTTGATTAGGCGGTCATATAGCATTCAGCCGGGACCTTCGTTCTAAGTTAATATAACAGGTATATTGTTCTACAAGATGTCGCAGTAAACGGCTTAGACTGTATAACGTATTTATTGAATTATGGAAATAAACAAAGTTAAATTAGCTCAAACAAGTAGTAATAGTACTTAAATAGTACGTACTATTTGATATACACATGTATCTACACATTACCTATTTGTTACATTGCTAAAAATGAAAAAACCCGAATACTTTCCCATTTGGGAATCTTCCTCGGGTTCTTTCCCTCAATCTTCCCATTTTGGGTTCTTTCCCGGGAAGAATCCCATCACTAGTCTAGTGCAACACTTGGCCTTGAGTCGGCCAATCAGAACACAGGGGCCGGCGCAGCGATTTGGCGTATTTTGTTTTCTAACAAAACTGTTAACAGTTCTACTCTATTGGTTACATGCTCGATGTATGCATGAATATGTCTGTTTGTCCTGTGTCTGGATGTAAATATCTATATAAGTATGTATTTAAAAGTAGTATATGTATTGTATCAGCTGCCTATCTGGTTACCATATCACGAGCTCTGCTTGGTTTCGAATCAGATTGGCTGAGTGTGAAAAATGTCCCACCCAGGATATGTATTTATGTACTTATTTTATTATTTATTATATATATAAACCAGGGAAGTTAGTCGTGTCACGGTCGGAATCACTGTTGCACACCACTCTCCAATACATTTTCAGCAAAGACTACTTCCTGCAATTTCTTAATAATTATTCAACTTCACATTTTCTTCATAGTTAACATCTGCTTTACTATGTCTCCGATTTAGTAGGATTTTGTACGTGTAAATCAGTCAGTTAAGGGTTAGAGGTTAGTGTAAATAATTACGGACAAAAGCTTTATTAGATACCACACTTTTATATGATTCCCAATCTTTGTCTTCATATACATACATTTTTATACAAAACAAACTGTCTCAATGAAAATATTACTTTAAAGTATAATTAAAAGCCATGGTGGCTCAGTGGGGAACGCACTGACTCACAGTCATGAGGGTGCAGGTTCAAACCCCTGACACATACCTCGGTGTTTAATAAAAACTTTACATCTTTCGGTGACGGAAAAACAATCGATAGGAAACCTGTATGCCCGAGATGTCACATTTGAAGGCATGTTAAGCCAATCCCCACTAGGCCAGCGTGGTGGACTAATGCCTAACCCCCCTGGTTGTTAGGGAAAACTCTTACCGGGTCCTGAAACCTGAAGATGATGAACTAAAAATCTTGTAGTATTTTAAGTTTATAATTTATATCTCGAAAGTATATGCATGCATATCAGAAATCCGTTCCGATAAAATTAGCTCTACTTACATTACATGCTGCCAGTATGTAGCGTGCATATATTATTAATTTCTTTATTTAACACTAAAAGGCCAAAAATATTTAACATCTTAATATATATAAATCTCGTGTCACAATGTTTGTCCTCAATGGACTCCTAAACCACTTAACCGATTATAATAAAATTCGCACACCATGTGCAATTTTCGATCCAACTTGAGAGATAGGATAGCTTACATATACTTGGACCCGGTAGGTGGCGCTGGTGGGCAGAACGAATTCTGCCTGGTCCACTAGTCTATACTAATATTATAAAGAGGAAAGATTTGTTTGTTTGTTTGTTTGTTTGTAATGAATAGGCTCCGAAACTACTGGACCGATTTCAAAAATTCTTTCACCTTTGGAAAGCTACATTATCCCCGAGTAACATAGGCTATATTTTATCCCTGTATTCCCACGGGAACGGGAACTACGCGGGTAAAACCGCGGGGAGGCAGCTAGTTACTTATATATTTGGTTGTTATCATTCAGACTGGGAATACAGCACGGGATTCATCAATGAAGAGATGATCCGCGAACACCTATTCCCGCCCGGCGATGACGTCATAGTTCTAATGTGCGGACCACCGCCCATGATCAACTTCGCTTGCAACCCAGCTCTCGAGAAACTGGGCTACAAAGAAGAACGTAGATTCGCGTATTAACAACTTAACAATGAAACACAACAACGCGAGCAAAATGTATTTAAATTCAAGTAATTATATGTAAGTATACAAGTGATGTTATACAAGCAGTTATAAAATATTTATGGTGGGTTTCTCATCGCAAAACTAAAGACATTTATTTTTTATGGTTAGAACATACATTTTTTCCAACTTTTATACTGAATATATTTATTTGCATTGTTTTCTAGTTACTTGTTAAATTGTTGTTACAGTTCTATTTGTGAGTTTACCTATGTGTGAATGTTATGGGAGATTGTAGTTTTATAACTATGTTAACTATGTAGATATATAATAAAGTAACTTTTTTCATGGCAATTTTTTTTATTATTATTATTTGATTAAAGTCAATCTTATGCCCACCAGTGGACTCCAAAACGAATGATGAATCTATGACATCTATTTTATTGAATCTTATTATGATATTTTTTTTCTATAAAATAAAATATCTTTATTAGATCACTACAAACATTTTTTAAATCTCTCTTGAGAAATACATATCGTGTATACGTTACGAAGTAAATTGAATTAAAATAATGACATGAGTTGTAATTATACCCAAGAAGGTGGGCAGGAAACTTAAATTGAAATTGAATATACCATACACAGAAAATTCTGTAGGCTGGAAATCAATAGCTTTAATCATTCTTTTTGTAGCATCATAAATGTGACCTGAAAAAAATTACATTTAGGTGATGCACTGCACAGCTCTTCTGTAATTTTAAAATCGTTGCAGTAAAATCTTTAAAAAAGTATAACGGGAAATTATTAAGGACTTCCATTTTATCAACAAAAAAATTTGCTAGTGAAAATAAGTCAGATTTCAGACTTTCTGCTGTTATTTATTATCACATAACTAGGACAAAGATATTACCTTCATGAGTCTGAGATAGTATATGGATGCATAACAGTTTAGTTTTCTTTACTTCGCTTACAAAACTATCGTTAAGTGAACTCAAAAGCAGCAGCTGCAGTTGGTAAAATACCAGTGCCAGGATTAAGATTAGCTCTGTGGTGGTGCTGAAGTACTGTAAGAATAGGAAAACTATTATAAATCTAAAGAGTTTCTTTGTTTCGTTCGGAACTACTGGTTTGAATTATTTCAGTATTTGATAGCCTTATCGTTCGTTACATAACATCACGCTACGACCAATAAGAGCGGAAAATCAATGAAAAATTATACAAAAACGGGGAAAATTTCTAACGAAGTTGCGCGGGTCAACTACTTAGTAGATGATAAAATAAGATACTGTTTACTTACTCCATATTTCTTAGCAATATATACAGCATCGATCACAGTGAATGTGTATAGAAATGTAAATGTAACTTGCACGAATATCTGTAAAAAAAAATTATAAATATCAAGTAAATTTAACAATTAGGAAAGGATACCAATATTAGATACCAATTTTGTACAGAGCTTAACAATACTTTTAGGTACATTCTGTCCCAATGATATGATAGGTACACACACAACCCGCGACCTCTTAGGTAGGTAATACAATTGAATATGAAATATTTATGAAATAATATAATAATAAAGTACTCACTGTGTAATCAAACTCTTCAATCAAAGTTCTGTATGATTTTAGTATAATTTTCAGGCAATCATACATTTTCAGTACATCTATCAAATTATTGAAATCATCCAAAGTAGGCATATACTCTTTAAGAAATTTAAAATGAACTAAACTATTAGAAAACATTTGCATTTCGCCTTTTTGATTATTATTTAGTTGCATATTGGATTTAAAGATTCTGTTAAATAAATGGATGCGTAAAATAAGGTAAAACATTATTGTTGCAATTAGGAATGATTCCGAGCAAGGGAAAAGCAACCCAATCACTAAAAATACTGTAACAGCAGGCTCATCAATATTATCTAATATAAACGTCAGAAAACAACCTATATAAATTGTTGATATAAGTGGCAACCAAAACTTGATCATAAAATTACTTAATTTTATCAAAGGTTCACACAGTTTTAAGCCCATTAAACGATCAATTGTTTGAAGCAATAAATACAATCGTACTCTTTGCTCGCCACTATCAATCATGTCGTGTAATATATTGGATATAAATGAAACGTATTGTATCCCCATACCGACGATTGTTGTAACAAGAAGCATTATGTGGTTTGAATATGATCGTACATAAGATTTTACGAACTGAGTAGCAGACATTGTTGCCGCAATCATCCAAAGGGCTGCGTAAAGCTTTTGACGTAAAGTTTTTGGAACATAGTGGTCACTTATTTTGGCCTTGGTACATCCCAAAAATGTTTGTATGTAGTAAATAGGAGCGAAACAATTAATAAAATTGTCTTCTAATGTTGGATATAAAATCGCCGGATTTTCATTTGAATACATTTCATAAAAGGGAAATAACAACGTTTCAACATAAACACTGGATAGTGACTGAAAATATATAAAACTGCCGTTAATATTCTTCCAAATTAAACAAATAATAGACTTGGAGTTGCTATAATTATAGGTACCTAATAAAAGGTATAGTAAAAGTACATGCATTCAGTAATTAGCAGCAAATGTTCATTAGTAACATTGACATAAGTAACTTTTAATTACATTCGGACGAAACTTTGGGACAATACCACTACTATGCTATTTAAAATTCAAACGGGAGTGAAGAGTCCCGTTTGTCCCGTAAACGATTTTTGACGACACATTTTCGTAAATACAAATAGATACTACGAGTAGGTAATACATATCTACTTACACAATAATGTAGGTACATAAATTAACGTCAAAATTGACCCTTACCGAAAAATATAATATGGGTTCTAAAGATATATCTTACAATGTAAATACAAAAATTACGTTTGTAGTTTGTAATACTTAAATTATGTTTGTAGATAGGCTTAAAGCAAAATAAACTGAAGTATAACAAGGGTGTAAGTAAAAATGGGGGCTGAAAATCGTAATGGCAAAGTTGCATTCAACGAAAACACACCCAAAACGTTAAAGTTAGGTGGTAGAGCTTCTATTATCCAAAGAATTTTCTTTACACAATCATGAGTGTCACCTGCGAACAAATCATATGAACGATGTTAAATTTTTAACCGACTTCCCAAAAAGAAGGAGGAGGTTCTCAATTCGGCCGGTTTTTTTTTTTTCTATGTATGTACATCGATTACGTCGCGGTTAATGGACTGATTCGCGTTAATGTCCGATAAATAAAATTCCCCAAATAATCAAACCAGTGAGTCCCTCACCCCCAGCAACGCCCTGAGCCGAGGCACGGTCCCGCAGGGGACACCCTCAGCGCAGTTGCTTAAATATATTTACGGTTGAGAGCCCTCAGCGCTCACCGATTGCCCGCGTAAAGGTGTAAAAGCCATCAGAGGCTAACACCTTCAAGTCCCTCCAAAAAAAAAAAAAAAAAGATTCGCGTGATTCTTTTTTTTTTATTAAAGAAAAGATTCAGTTACTAAGACAAGACTGCTTAGTGATCTCAGGGGAAAAAACACCTTGCTTTTGTTAAAAATTAATTACTTACTTTGTTGTGAGTAGTAATCTAGAATCTTCAATGACAATTTTCGTGTGGTATCCAATTCCTTAGAAAACATCTCGGCGTATATGCTTATGACGGCCATATGTAACATATAATTTAAATTGGTAATAAAGTCATCTTTAATGCCTCCATAACTTATCTGAAAATAATATTGTGAATAATTAGTAATTACCTGGGAATAATTTCCACCAATTTTTCGACTTACACACCAACGAAATCGTATTAAACGAAACGTATTAAATTCGTAACATAAATCACTATAAAAAATTACTTACGTATTTTATAATTTCCATGATTGTTTTTTGTATGAACGCCATTATCCGATAAAATGTCATCACGGTGAAGAATAGTAACTAGAAGGATAGGTTAGGTACATTGCTTACAGTAGATAGGTACATTTTAGAACATTTTAAAATGCTTTATTTGAAAATGTATCTGCGGCAAATAGCATAACTATTGCATACTAACTCCCCACATATAACATTAGGTATATTATAGAAATTACGAGTTGTATATACTTAGGTACTAAGATAGATTCTACCTGAAACTTATATTGTGGGTCACCGTTAGAGTTTGATACACACACAACATTTTTTTTGTTACTTTGTATCAATTCAGAAGATACTCACGGGTAATTGATATATCTGCATTAAAATTTCATGTGCATAAAGAGTCCGTTCAAATGCATAAAATAAATCTCTTAAATCCAGGTCCTTGCTGTCCGTTAATATCTTCTGTTGGACTAATATTAACTTGCCTGAAGCTTTTTTTTTTCTTTCTTGGGATCCTACTTTTCAACGCTAAGTTTATAGATTTCAAACTTAGCCGTAAGTAATTAGATAGTTTTACCCAAAACAAAAGATCGATCAAATTGATGAAACTGGCTATGATTTCAATATTATATTCAAACAAACAATTCACAGTTTTATTAACATAAAATAGTATAATTATAACAATACCAAATTCAGTGTAATCCCTATTTCCGATGTACGTTTTTATGTTCAAAAGACTATCATAAACAAAACTTAATTCTTGGCAAACGTTGCACATTTTTACAGTCAGTTTGCGGGTTATAAAAACTTGAACTATTTGAAAGTAATATGTCATCATCGCGGTCACGTAAGTAAAAGAAACGTTGTAAAATAAATATGTAGCTATAACTAGGCATATGAAAAACCATATATAATAGATGAGCATCAAGGGATGACATATCTTCACAAAAAGAGGGTGCACAATTTGCCCCGTTATTAAAATTCTGGAGGATCCAGTAATCAGCTGTAAAATATGTAGAATTTTAGTGGTCTTAAAGAATTTACAAGAGTTCCTGTTCTTCAACTGAGATTTCTTCATTTTTAAATTATTTATAAAGTAGAGCAACCACCGGATTCTTTAGTTAGCTGTTTACGAATGAGGAATATGTTTGATTCTAAACTTGTCTCCTAGTAAGACTTTTAAAAGTAAATAGCAATGCTTGATATAATAAATGTTTATTGGAGCTATTTAGGTATTTTTCGTCATCAATCAACCTGTCTATCAAGTTAAAGTCATAAAGGGCTTCGTGAATAAGTGGAGGTAAAATTATTGGCCCTTGGGACTATTAAGATACACCTGCGCACTTAAAATTATTATTTCAACAAACGACAATGACATCTATTAAATCTAGTCAAATTAAATCTGAACACCTGGTGATCGGTCGTCATGAACAATATCTAGACAACAAAATGGTCAAATTTAAAACTATCGAACGACTATCTGAAGACATGCTAAACGAAGATTTTATAGAGATCTTTAAGCCTATATTATTAGCCCAATGCATTTTCGGCTCCCTTCGTATCAGTATCAAATACAGATATGTTACGGCCTCTTCGAAATATTATCAACTTTATTGTGGTGCGATATGGCTTGTGTTTATTGTATGTATCATTGACTATATTTGGAACTGTCAATCTAATTCCACCTTGTCGGTCACAGACTCGTCTTTTAAACTTGGAATTGTGATTAATGGATGCGCAAACGCAGTGATCGCTTGGCGTAACAGTTTTAGCTATGGCCACTTTACTAGTCAACTTTATGTAAAATTACAAAAGGTCGAAAGAGAACTCCATATGAACAAGGCGCAGATTTTCAATAAAAAACTTGGTTTTCTCTCAAGGATTATTGCAATAAGTACTATGGTAGCAGCTGCTGTATGGTTATTTACATTTTATACGTTGTTTATAGAAACTTTTTGCCCTTCGAGTATTATTGCTTTAATTTCGAACACAGGAAATTACTTGGAAATTATTTTAGTTATACTTGTAATATATTTCATAAAGTTTAGAGTTCAATACATTAATAAAATACTATCTCAGTGTTGTTATTCTACTAAAAAGACGGAGAATGCACCTGCACCTGAGATGGATTTTTTTTACATTACTAGGGCTAATGAAGTAATTGATGTAAGCGTATGCAACGCACTTGTTTGCGGTATGCGTTGCATTCTCGACGCATTTTCAGATTTCATGGCCTTATTCCAGTATTCGGTAAGCACATCCCTTACATTCCAACTATGTTAGTTTGTTGTTATAGTTCTAATGTACTTAAGTATTTATATCCTTTTTGTCCGACAGATATTCTCATTTACATTCCTGGTGATGGTGTGGAATTTAATTACAATGCAAAATCTCGTTACCTTAATCAAAGTGCAGGTAATAGGTACCTAATAAGATTTAAATTATTTTTTAAGGGAAGATCACATTGCCAATGGTCCTATTGGTATTTCCATAGTAAACGGACATGTCAGTCATGAAAACTACCTACCGGTTGCTCGAGTAACTACCCTGGGTTCAAATTCTACTCAACAATCCTATAATAGAACCAACTTCTTCATATTCATCGTCCTTTCAGATGGCAACAAACGTTTTTCAACTAGTATTCACAGTGTCTGCGTTAATATCCATGGAAATTTTAATGCTGGTATTATGTGGTGGAGCTGAAGCCCTCACTACAGAATTGGAAAAATCGAGAAAGCTTTGCATAAATATTATGTCGATGCATAATGAAGGTAAGCCTAAATATTGAGTTACATATAAATCCATGAGACAAAATGCAACAAACTTAGATAGACTACGAGTATAATACAAAAGCAAAAATAAATGCAAATCAGTACCTATCTAGTTATAATGATTTTATTTTTGGGCCTCTATTAGGTATGTTTACATTCAACATGAACACGAGTTATCATTCATATTTAATATCGTAATGTTACTACCTATAATGACCTCATGGCAATAATTTGTACCAATCTATCTAAACGAATGAGGTTCATTAGTTAAGTACTTTCTATCAGTCTTTATATCTATCTAGTACCATTAATTTATCGTTATCCTTCTATCGACAAAATGACTGCTTGATCTATCGTTTTGTAACTATACGTAACTATTACTAACACGTGCTCATTTAATTTCATAATGGATGTCATCAACACCATAACCTAAATTAAATGATCGATATTGGATTCAATAACGAAAAAGCATCTATATAGAAACATCATCTTCTGTCTGAATGTCAAGTTTAACAGGGACATAGGAATAATGATCGAGATCAGATATTCGTATGAAGAGTTGGGTACCTCTTATTTACGTGAGGAGTAGAATCGTTTTATTATCTCGAGGTATCTTCATGTTTTAACAGAGATTATACACTAATTTTACGATCAAATCATCCCTAGTAGTACCTACCTTGTAACTAGGCACCTATTGCAACAAAACAATTGCTAGGGGAGTAGGTAACAATGCCATTTAATCATCGATATATATGTACTACGTACTAGATAGGGCGTTCCGAACACTCGCTTTTATCAACTCAACTGAACTGCAGTCCCCACACCCGACTTTAGTGTAGCTTCGACATTCATTCAGTGCGGGTGCGCACGGAGCAGCGTTAATAACAACGATAATCCGAATCAAAGTAGACCCTGGACGAAAATAACTAGTCAGTAGTCAACTAAGTAAAATTACTACCTGTTTAAGTGAATTTTAAGGTGATAATTCCGTAATTCCAGAGTAGAAAAACAATTTATCTATTTAAATACCACGCCATTCTACAATCATATACTAAAACGTGCAGATGTTCCCTTAAAACTGGTTGTAGGTAAAAATATGTAACTGAACACAGACTTGATATGTTTTTTTAGAAAGGTTTTAATTTGATTAATTGTTAATGAGTTTTTAATTAGTAGTGATAGTTTGATATTTTGAATAATTGTTTTATGTTAATTCAAGCCCTGGCCCGTACCTCTGAGTACTCATTTAAGCCATGTGAAGTCCGCCAATCCGCACTAGGCCCCCCTAATATTAATATAATACATTTTGAAATCGAGTTTTATTCTAATGAAGTTTAGAAGGTAAAAAAGATGTGTCACATCTGCGGTGTGAACTCTATAGGGACGACATCTTAGTGTAGTTAACTGAACGAAACGCGTAAGCGCCATGAAATTTGCGGCGCTTACGACGTTTTGGTCGCGAGAAAACTATACTCTAAGCAATCTAGCGCTGTATCTTTTAAAATAGTTTGGTTAGTTGACACAGCTTTATACAGCGCTGCAGCGAACTTTAGTTCTAACTCTTACCAGTTTTTAAACAAATGTTTTACATGAACGTTCTTGTCTATCGCTATACGTCGATGCATTTAATTAATCACTAATCCATTGTTAACAGGCAACTCCAGGAAAAATGCCAAGCGAATATTATTATTGGTGGAAAGTAAACGCACCGTATCTATCTACAATATCTTCACAATAGGCATCCGTTTACCACTACACTTATTCGCCATAACGACAACGTATACCATAGTGCTCTTGCAATTTGCTCTCCTATAGATAACGATACTTTCAATACTTAATTACCTACTTTGAAAAGATAGAAATTTTAATTATCATTAATGACAGTGAAATTAGTTTAGTGTTAAGTGTTACGTTAAGGTTCCTAGAACTCTAAGAAATACTATCGAGAACCCTGTCTCAAATTGGTGACCTTCCGAAAATGGAAATTATGAGTGTACAAATCAATCTAAGACCAACTGAATTTCAATCAAAGGATATTCTCGAAGATATTTTTATTAATACGTTCAAACACATGATTTATGTTCAGATGATAATGGGTATTTGCCGTGTACACGTAAAGTATAGATTTGTAACTGGACCAACTATCATTCAGAAATTGTATACGATAATGGTTATTATTATAGCACTGGCAGTAAATATTTTGTTGATATTTGCATATTTTGTTGATTTTCTCCAGCCTACACTATACTATGTAATGTTAAGTGCGGTTGCGTTACACCTGTCCGTATGTTTCTGCAATATGATCCATGCGCGTTTCTTTAATGGTAACGCTAACGCTCAATTTTATATCAAAATGCAGCAAATTGATCGTCTCATGAAAATTGATCGCAGCAAAATAGTTCATAGTATACATCAGAGAATTAATAATTTAACAGTTGTCTTTATCCTGTTTGTAGTTGGTTTCCTATTTATAGCATCGTTTACTAAAGGCAACATAGCACACCTAGGTTTTGTCGGAACTGCCTTCAGTCAACGTACATTCATATTGGAGATGGCACATTGTTCAAATATTATAATCTATTTCTATATCCGAGTAAAATATGTTAATTGTATTATATACAATCATATAGAGGAGGACAAATGTGAACTCCCCAAAAAGATTATTTATGCCTCTAAATTACTCCTCCGGGCTTTGGCAGCAGAGTCTCATAATTTCGAATCGAGCAGCACCGATCTTTTTTTGAAGGAAATATTTGATGCATTTTCGAAGTTCCAAGATATTTACAGATTCCAGGTATGTACCGGGTACCTAAACCCTTTTATACTTATTCCTCGCAAGTACCTATCTATATCAAACAAAATGATTATTTCTGGGACTCCCTTGAGTGTACCTGACCATCATAGATACCTACGATTTGTTATCGAATATTATGAACCTACTGAATTTAATGAGGCTTTTGTATAAGGACGTAAGAATCATGTAATAATAATAATAAATGAGCTTTTTAATTTCAGTATAAAGTATGTTTACATTTCAAAGTGTTAGTAGATTACTTAAACTAGGTTAGTTATAATTATGTTTGTTATATAATATATTTATTTCTAGCTGTTCCTTTACACGAACCCCTTTCGGGTAAAAGCCTCCTCTAGTTCCTTCCAGTTGTCTCTATTTTGGGAGAATATCATCCAGTCTTTACCTGCTAATTCTTTTATATCGTCGTCCCAACGTTTAAGTGGTCTGCCTTTGCTTCTTTTTCCAGCAGGTCCTGCCCATTTGGTAGTTTGTAAAGACCATCTTTTATCTGTGTATCTTGACAGATGACCAGCCCATTTCCACTTAAGTCGCAAAGCTTGTTCAAGAGCATCTGTAAGCCTGGTTTTCCTCCTTATGTCTTCTCACTCACTGCGAGTTCTATGTATTTTTCTTATTTTAAGCATGCTACGTTCCATTGATCGTTGGCATGTATTTATTTTACTTTTTATTTTATTTGTGAATGTCCATGTTTGGCTGCCATAAGTTAGACTTGGAAGTATACATGTATCCATGACAATTTTCTTTAATTTTAAATGATAGTCTCCCTTCAAAATGTCCCCATGTAGCCAAAACTTCTTCCATGTGCTGTTGATCCTTCTGTTCACTTCCTCTTTATTACTGTTTTTGTTGAATGAAATTTGTTTTCCTAGGTACACATATTCTTGTACATAATCAATCTGTTGTCCAAAGACCTTTATAGGTCTTTGTATGCTGTTTGTCATCACCTTAGTCTTGTTTGCGTTCATTTGCAGGCCACATCCTTTGCTTTCATTTGCAAGAGATTGCATCATTTGTTCTAGCTCTTTGGCAGATTTAGCAAACAAGATGATATCGTCTGCAAATCTCAGATGACTAAGGTGGTGCCCTAGTACGGGTAGGCCATTTTGGCTCCAATCAAGGTTTCTGAAGATACATTCCAGTACTGCTATAAAGATTTTCGGTGATAGAGGATCCCCTTGTTTGACGCCTTTCTCTATTGAAATCTGTTCTCCTTTATTTTCCATCTTGATTCTGCTTGTACTTTGAGAATAGATGTTTTTTATGATGTTGGTATATGTCTTACTTACGCCACAGACATTAAGGGCTCTCCAAATAGAGGTGTGAGTTATGGTATCAAATGCCTTCGTGTAGTCTACATAGGCCACATAGAGGGGTTGATTGAATTCTTTATATTTTTCTAGTATTTGTTCCAAGGTGTGGATATGATCCACTGTTGAAAAACCTGAGCGAAAGCCTGCTTGTTCGATTGGTTGTGATGCGTCTATGCGTGGTGTGATTCTGCTCAAGAGTATTGTTGTGAAAAGTTTATAAATGCTCGGCAATAGACTGATTGGTCTATAGTTTCCAATGTCAAGTGGGTCTCCTTTTTTGTATAGCAGAACTATATCGGAATTACACCATTGTATGGGAACCTTTTCTGTTTTGAGGGATAAGTTAAAGACTTGTGTTAGATGTGAGAGCAAAAGGGGGGCCCCAATTTTTAAAACCTCATTTGTGATGTTGTCCGGACCTGGACTTTTATCTGTTTTGAGTTTTTTGAGATGTTCAAGAACTTCCCACTCATCAATAGGTTTTACTGTTTCTTCTTCCTCTTCAAAGTCTATGTCACTGTCTTCTGTCTCATTTGTTTCCGAATATTTTTTATACAACTCCTTATAAAACTTGGTGGCATGGTTGATTACATCTTGTCTTGTTTTCGTTTCTCCAGACTCTTTTTTAAGTTTTCCTATCCAGTTTCTGTGTGTCATTAATTCTTTATAAGCTCTTTTGGAACTTCTATATTTATTTAAGTTTCTCTCTATAACTTCACTTTTGTATTTATTGTAATCATTTTTTATGGCCTTGCTGCACATCTTGAACAGATTCTTTAGCTTTTCTTTCATTTCTTTGGTTTTGTGTTTGGTTTGCATTAGTTTAATGCGTTTTTCCATTAAGTCTTTTGTTGTTCTGCTTAGGATTTTTGTCTCATCTTTTGAATTGTTATATTTTATTTTTAGGCTGCTTGTAATTGCATGTTCCATTTTATCGTAGTAATTTTGTACATTATTTTCTTCAGGTGGTACGCAGAATTGCGTCTCCAGGTTTTTGTTAAGGGTTGCTAAATACAATAATTTTTCATCGTCGGTTTTAGGTATTTTAGATAATGAGCTGTAAGTTTTTCTGCTTTTCTTTGGTGATTTCAAGGTAAAGGATGATCTTAGTAGTCTGTGATCCGACGGGAATGGCACATTATTTAGAACTTCAATGTTAGTTATTTGCTTTGGGTTGTTGCACATAATGTAGTCAATTTCATTTTTTGTTTTTTGGTCTGGAGATATCCATGTCCATCTGCGATCTGCGTTCTTTTTAAAATAGGTGTTCATTATGCTCAGTTTATGTTCGCAGGCATACTGTACAAGTTTGTTGCCTCTTTCATTTCGTTTACCGTACCCAAATTTTCCCATTATAAATTTTTCATATTTTTTAGGTTGTCCTGCCCTAGCATTAAAATCTCCCATTACAATCACATTTCGGTCTTGATTCTCTTGTGCCTTTCTTAAATCGTTGTAAAATTTATCCGTCTTCTCTTCTGAAGCTTGCTCGGTAGGTGCGTAGGCCTGCACAAGAGTTAAGAGTTCATGCTCGTATTTAAATTTCAGGACTGCCACTCTTTCTGATATGCCCGTGAAGCTTACAATGTTTTGTTTGTGAATTTTCTTGACTAAGAAACCTACTCCATACAGCCCTGGTGTTTCGCCGATGTAGCATAGTATGTACTCTTGATGTTCTTCTATATTGCAGCCCATTCTCCTTACTTCTCCCAGGCCTATTATATCGAAATTTATGTTCTTTAGAGCGTAGGTCAGTTCTAACAATCGTTCTTTTGTAGACAACGACCTTACATTATATGTGCATATCTTCAGTTGCTGTAGTGCTTGTTTTAGTTTAATTTCTGGTGTGGTGTTATGCTGGAATTTAGAGGGTTTTGGTCTTACACTCCCACGATGACCAGTCGGCTTGGGAGCAGGTTTTGATTGCTAATTATTACTCTTTTCTTTGAGTGAGTTGCTTCGAGGACGGGTCATAAACTCGAAAGCATTCTTTGCAGCAATTTTCTTTGAGCCCCCTGGGGGGGGTTGTTGGTTCTGGTTCTGGTTAGGCGAGTAGGATGATAATCTTTTTCTCTTCTCGCTTTTTTGTATATCCGCTGGTTTCTTAACTATAAGTTCTTCTCCTCGCAAGTAAGCAATGTTGCCTTTGTTCCTCTCCTCTTCGAGTTTAGACTGCAGAGACTTTCTTATTTCTAACGTCTCTTTCGTAAAGTCCTCTTTTATATATATTCCTTCCGGGAGTTTCTTTTTGTTTTTTAGGATTAGGTTTCGTCTCCAGTTGGAGGTGAAGGAGATAAGTATAGGTCGGAGTCCGTTGCTTGTTTTTTGTCCGATCCTATGGGCTTTATCAATTTCATATTCCTGGATATCCAGTGACAGGTGGGTGTTAATTTTTTCTTTCATGAATTTCACTATATTTTTTCCTTCTTCGCTGCCCTCTTTTATTCCAAAAAATAATAAATTGTTCTTTTTCTTCTGTGTCTCTAATCCTTTAATTTTATCTTTTAGTTCCGAGACTTCTGCTTGAAGATTCTGGTTTTGTTCCTCCAGCATTTTGAATCTTTCGTCCAATTGCTGTGAAATATTTTGAGTAACAGCCTCGTGTACCCAGAATCATGTACCTACTTATATTGTTATTTTCAAAATTAAAACAAAAAATTGAAACCAATCCCGTTTGTTGGTTCATCCGTGATTTCGACCTTGCTAACGCTTTGATCATTATTTTCCAGGTGTTAGTATTTTGTACTAAACTAGTTGTGTCAAGCATAATTTCTTTCGAGGTCCTATTAATTGGATCACAATATGGCGTGAGTAACCCATCAAATAATACCAAAGCAAAGACATTAAAGCTATACCTACGTACCTACAGCTAATCGCTATCGACTAAAGTTACCTATATAGTTACATAAATATTCATTTGCAGATGTTAGGACCTCTTGATATAACAACTCTAGGAATGTTCATATTGCTGGATGTATTTCTTATCACATTTTTGTGTATACGCTGCGAAATGTTCTTCAGAGAAGTTAAGAAAACTAAAAGGCTAAGCGTTTGTATAATGTCGATTTATTACGAAGGTAAGTAAACACAACAGTAACAGGTTCTTGTAAGTGTATCAACACATATGCAATTAGTACTTGCACAATATTCTTGACTGTATCTACTTTGATAGACGTCGTACGATGTTTTTTAAATTTTTCAATTCTTTCAGGTGCTCTAAGAGAAAAAGCAAGAAGGATGTACAAGATGATTGAAGACTCACCACCTCGATTCTCAGTGTATGATATGTGGCAGTTAGAAGCGCGAGTTTTGCTCCAAATTTTTATGCTAATCACCACACTCATTGTTACTTTAATACAGTTTGCTCTTTTATAACACTTCTTTGGAGTAGCTCGTATGTTTGGTGGGTATATGTTTAATTAAATTGTGTGATAGTATACAAATTGTGTACATTAGAACAAAATTATAAAATTAACACTTTATTTAAATGTATTCATTAAAGCATGTCATGACAATATATTTTATTACAGTCTTAAATATTTCCATGGAATGATATTGAATAGGCACTTGTATTATATTACTAACTATTTCTAAAACATAAATATTTACAATATCTGAACACTGTTGGACGGAAACTGTTCATCTTACAAAATATGGTAGAAAAAGTTATATAGCTATAACTAAGATTTGAGATTCATTTATGCTGATTAAACTGACCCTTTTGAAAATAATGAAAAATGGGCTTACAGAGTCCTCATTTATTCACTTAATTTGAAGCGCCAGCCTTGTGTTTACTTGAAGTAAATGTGGCCACAATATTAAGTATGCACTGGTATTAATAAAGGCTTGATAATAGTTACTGCACTTCACTTGGCCATTCCACATGATATGTGTTTATTCTTCTTCAAACAACTTAAGGGACAGTACATTTGTGTCTACAAAAATAAATGTCTTATATTCAGATCTTATAAAAAATTGTCTTAATAATATGTTGTGCATGCATTAGTTAATTAGGTATGAAATTTAATTTCTGTTTTTTTTGTCACAAAACTGCACAATTCCCCTAATGGTATGTAAATTGCTACAAAATTTAACCTATATTGAATATACTAATTAAGCTGCAATATAGAAAAAAATCACTATGTTAACATAAGATCTAATTAAAAGTGTTGGTTTTAACTGGCTTGTAAGATATTATGCAAAAGCAAATCACATTTTTGAGAATAAAAGATATAAGCCAGATATTGCTAGCAGTCCCATTGATATTGACATGCTGGATGCACCATTACATCTGTGATCCAGAAAACAGAAACACCAAGTTGTTTCATCGTACCAGTCCCTGAAATAATAACAACAGTATATTAATTAAGGTCAAGCATGAAAGAAATAAAGCAAAAAAAAAAATCAAGTCTACCTAATATCATTCAAGCTGAATTTACTTTTAAAATCATGTTCAAGTGTCAACTTACACTATATCTTTATATTATGAGTCATTTGGCTTAGTGCTGGCTATCATCACTTTCAAGTGTCGAGAGTTCAAATCCACTCAGAACAAAAATTTTTAGTAACATGTCTTTTAGATCAAAATCAGGGTATGAATATTTTTATAAGTATGTATGTATGTAGAAAAAGTACATCACTAATTTGGTTATGATGGAACAAGTTATTTTTTTTTTACTAGAAGTTTTTAGCCTCAGATGGCTTTTACACTGTTTCGGTGAGCGCAGAGGGCTCTCAACCGAAGTGGTACATGTTCTGGTTGGTTTGGAATTAGATTGGTCAAGTGTGTAGGATATTCCAGCTTACTGTTTATTTTGTAGCTTACCTTCTAACATCGAGTTCCTTAATAGTATTATTGACATAGTGAGCTAAGTTCTGATCTTTTGCAGCAGCTCTGCAACCCTCGTATGTGTCTGCTGGTATGTCTGTTCGAAATGCTTTGAAGTTACTCAAACAATCCCTTGTTATTGTGACTTGGGCTGGAAATTACATAAAATATTATAAATCGTCAATGAGATTGCCGTTTGGACTGAAATTTGTTTTTTGTTCATAAAATAAACACTTCATAACACTTGTCAAACTTACCTCCTTGCCTTTCAATGAGTTTAACACAAATGTCTTCATTATCTGGACACGGGTTGCCGAGGTATCCAATACCACGCCAATTGAAGGGCTCCTGACATCCAGGTATTGCAGATGTGCACTGATAGCACCATATAGCTAAACCTAAAAACAAAAAGTCGGTCAATATCAGATCTATAACAAAGAATATACCACAAAATTATTACATTATGGTTAATGTAAATAATGTATAAGCCACAATAGTGGAATCACAATGTAAAAACATTACTCGATTGATCCGTTAAATTAACCAAACCACACCCTTCATTGTTGAGTTTTATTTAAAATCAACTGGTACTCACATTCACTGGTAACATAAGAAAATATTAATAATGTCAAATAATTCTTCATTTTGGAACTTATCATTCACAAATATGTATATAATTGGAAATGAAACAATTTTACAACGCTTTTACAAACAAATAAGAGCAGTTAAGTTAACATTCAGTGTTGCCAGCGAGGTATTGTCAAAAGTCACCTGAACTGTCCAAAAAAGTAACTTTTTTATAGGAAAAGTATTGACGTCGTTTTTTTTTTTTTGAGGCGTGTCTCTCAATTTGGTGCCCTTGTAGACGTCTCAAAAAGGTTGACGTCGTTTTTTTTTTTTTTTTTAGGCTTGTCTCTCAAATTACCTAAAAGTAACCTTTTCTGTGGTGTGACCTAGAAGTAACCTAACGGAGTTAAAAATCACCTGTAAGGTTACTAAAGTAACCTTCTGGCAACGCTCTTAACATTCATTTATCTGTCATGCATGAGTTGACTGACTGACAAGTGACAGCAGTCTGTCAGTCAGTACTGATAGACAGAATGACAGACTCGCGCTACAGATGTAACATTGTAACTATCATAATTAGATTTTAATCTGGAAAATTAATAATTAAGCTAATTCATTTCCAGTTTCAAGTTATTACGGAAATGGCCCATTTGCACTAAACGTGAAATAAATTTTCAATTTCTCAAATGGCTTTTATTCAAATAATGAGAGTGAATAGAGCTTTCTTATCCCAGAAAAAATCTATTTCAGAATTTTTGGAGTCTTAAATTGTGTACCGCAATAATATAGTTTGGCAATTTTATCAGCAAATTGAGAGAGCTGGGGACTGCGAACGTGATGCCTGCCATTTTCATAAAATTCAAAAACAGTCAAGTAATTACCTACCGTTAAAATAATTTTTAGTTTAGGAAACATATGCAATTACAATTACAGTCCTCATGAAGAGCATACTCTAGTATATTAGATATTATGATATAATTATATAGATTAAGTATATCTAAATGTTTAAAAGTGTTGGGTGCATAAAAAGCGGTAGTGCGGCTATTATACCTTACCGAAACGAACCAATCAGAACATCGTGTATACCAGTAATTTATGTAAAGTAGGAATTTTAAATGGTATGTAGTCGTTACGTTAATCTTCCTTAAGAATGAAGGGAGCGAAAAGAGTTTTACAGGGTCGGTATCGCCTGAGTAACGTCCTTAGTGTTGCAAGCGTGTATAGGCTACGGTAACCGCTTCCCATCAGGTGGGACTGTATGCCTGTTTGCCACCATTGATTTAAAAATAATAGAACACTTCATAGAAAATAAATAAACTGAAATTTGCAATTATTCGGACTGTATAATTTATTCAAATGTCTTCTTCCGGAGGTGGCTCGTTATCAGGGAATATTGCTGCACGAAGCAACATCAAATCTTCTTTGTTCAAATCTATACACATAGTACCAACAATATCATCAATGCCTACTGTACCATCATTACTGATATCTACCTCTTTTATAAAATTATCCAACATTTTTTGTGGCATTTTGTGACCTTGTTTAGCAAGGACTTCTTTGAAATATTCTCTGTCTATAGAACCGGTTCTTCCTGGGTCTAAAACTTGTAAAGCAGTTCGTATCTCCTCCTCTATAGGAAAATCTCTTTGTCGTATTATGACTATTTTAAGGAATTGATTATAGTCGATATGACCCTCTGGATGTGGTGGCTTAACACAATATTCAATTAACTCTTGTAACTGCTCAGGCGTATAAGTCATTAGCAGCAGAGATTTTAACATATAAATCAATTCCTTTTCTGTTATGTAACCGTCTATATCAGTATACACGGGTGTGTAATTTTGAAACAGTTCCCATAACTGTTCGACTTCAGCCAATTGATCAGGTCGAAGCTCAAAAGGTTCTCTAAGTGCTTCTTTAGAATCTGTAAAATCATAAGGAGCTGCGGGGTCCGGAGGTGGTTCCTCGACGTAAGCTTCTTCTTCGACGACTTGTTCTTCTTGTGCCTTCAGTTCCTCTTTTCCTTCCGCAGTCTTCTCAATTTCTTCACCTTCTACATGTTCTCCTTCTAGTTCTTCACCCATCTGTTCCTCGCCTTCTCCATAAACCTTTTCTTTGTCCTCCCCTTCAACGTTTTCACCATCAACATGTTCTCCTTCTATGTGTTCACCTAAGGCCTCCTCTAATCCTTCTCCAACAACTTCTTCTTGATCTACGCCTTCACCTGCTACTTTTTCTTGCTCACCATCTTGCGTGACATCGCCACCCCCAGTTTCTGGAGTTTCGGTACCTTCTGCGGTCGTTGTGATAGTTTCATCTTCCATTATGATTTACTTGCTTTTGTGTTTATATTTTCAACCAAAATTTACCAGCGATTTGTCCGCTACACAATGATTGTAATTAAACTAATTCATACCAAATTTTTATCACCGCATCGAGGTCTACAAAAGTTTTTTCGTAGTGATATTATTAAGTTTTCAGTTATCCTGTCATACAAGTTTAGACTGCCAAGAGATATGTTATCGAGTATCTCGATAAATTCTTCTAATAATTCATTACGTACAATATTTATAAAAACCAACATTGATGGAAGAACAAAAAAATTACAAAATATAAAATAAAATATTAAAAAAAATTGTCAACTAATTAGTTCTGACATTTTAGTTATTTTTTTAGCTCAGCTAATTATCTGACATGTGCCTACATATCTTATTTTTTACTTAAAGTAAGTGCTTACAATGCTAACTCTTTGGTCATAACATATTTCAAGTACTTAGTACCAACAGGTACAAAAGTACAAAATTAATTAATATCGTTAATTCTTACTAAACAAGCACCTGTAAAAATAAATAATTGTACTTATTTATTACCTATTTATTTTCTCCCATGCCTGCCTGAATATTTGAGTTGAGTCGGTAGAGTGTTTGCGGTATATTGTCAACATTTTAAGTAAGATATTTTTATTTGCAATTTTATAAGCATTATATCATAGCTTTTAAACAAAAGAATGGAAAAATTCTTAAATTTAAACAGCTCAAATGATTATTGTTGAAGTTTATTAGTATTTGAAGCACTTACGACTTTTTCGTGATATCGAAGATAGGTACCAACGCACTGAAGAAACGAATTTAATATTGGGTTCACCAATTTAGTTTTGGTATTGTATGTGGGTCCCTAATTTTCTTTAAGCAAATATGTACCTCCATAATTTGTGTGTGATCAAAACCTTTCGCGGAAGTTCGGTGGTTATTCTGTTCTGAGTGACAACATCAGGAGGACTACCGGCATGATCTACAATAGATAGCTTCACTACATAATGACAAATCTATATACTTTTCCTACACGATCACCACACGAGATGCAGTTAGGCTAACCAATTATTTTTGACCTCCTCCACTTCCCGCTTTTGCTAAGGTATTAGTAGTGAAAGGGAAGCGGTTGATCAATAGGTAAAAGTCTAGTTAGAATGGTAGGAAAGGTTGAACCTCCCACGGCCAGTGCTTTCATAAGGCGCATCACGTGTGCATATTCTCCCAGGAGAAAGAACCTGGCTCTATGATTGGTGTTGGTGAGTGGGTGTGCGGCGCGGGCCGCGATGTCGGCAGAAGACGTAACGCGCGGGAACGTCGCGCATGCGTACAAATACACAGCACAATTTGGCGGGAAACAACGATCGTGTTATTATTTTAAAACTAGAATTATTTGACGATCATTTAAAAAAAAAAAAAAAACAGTGTATCGAGTGTTACTACCAGTTTAAATCTAAACATTTTGTAAAGCTCGTTATCGACTTTTCACTGTTCACTATGGTAAGTGCGATAATTATTTTAAATATTATGATACCAATCTCAGTCAATCGCTATTAAATATTTTTTTTATTGCAATGACAATAAAAACGACGCTAAAATACAATGTGCCTAGAGAATTTATTATAAGGGAACAAAGTAAAGACAATACCATAAATCGCGTTAATATATTATTTTATCACTAGGAACTGAAATCATATTTTCCATTTCTATCTATCAATAACTAAAAAATAAAATCCAGCCTATATATATAATAATTAAAATAAATAAATTAAAGTTACTGCCGTTTATAGTAAGTCGGCAGAGGCCAAATGCTTTGTGTCCATAGATAGAGTTCCATTCATGGTCCAGTGACAATGAAACCATTAAATAGGTAGGTTCATATTATTGAAAATGTCATTCAAACCCAACTTCTTTAGGAAATTTGAATGATTCAAAATTGTACAAATTCGAATAAAATAATATCTACCTTATAGTACCTAATGTCGTGCCTGTCGAAGAGCTTTGTAAATCAGGCAGAATAGTTTTTTTTGTTTGTCTAGTATAAGTTGTTTAAATAGGTTATTAATTTTACTGAGCTAATAATTGAATTATGTCTTTCCTTAAACATATTTAATAAAATAAAATTATTATTATAGTAAAATTTAAAATACCTTTTTTATTAAATAAAGTTTCATTGGAAGTTAATGTAAATATCTCCCAAGTTATGTCTATTTTCCTTATTTTGTTTCGCCTCGTAGTGCAAAAATTTGATATATTTATCAACTAGTCCAAAAGCCCTAAAGCCCTTAAAAATAACGGTTATCCAGACCCCAAATAAATTACCTTTATGGAGTAGGGAGGTACAACTACTACATTTTTTTAATTGAATTTATTTTAGATTGTTTTTATGTCGTGCATCTATTTTGTCCTAAGTGACTTCGAACTAAATCTGCACTTAAAATCTGTTTTCGAGTCAAAATAAGTACGTAGGTACTTTGGTAATCATTGCACGGTAGGTAAGCTTTTCCGGATATGTTGAATACGTTTAGATCCGAGTCCACATAACTCTGCCATTATTGTAAACAAACAGACGCTAATTGGATCTCAAACATCAAGTAGGTACGGAACACGTTGAATGTCCGCATCAATATAATAAAGATCATCACATCGTTCATCCATTAGTCGATCAATTATAAAAACGTGCCAATGTCTTTTGAGAATGGTTATCGACGTATAAAGGCCCTTCCCTTCGACGTAGTGGGGATGAGATGAGATATTATGAGTACCTACCTAGTTACATATTTTTTTATATATTATTTTTTAGGACATATTTTTAATTCCAAACCAAGCAGAGCTTTTGCTGATATACAATATACAAGTACTTATATTTACACATACTTATTACTAGATATTTATTTACTTACACCCATACTGTTTGTCCGGGTTAGGAATCGAATCCACGACTAGCGGCTTGAAAATCAGGGCCGCTGAACACAAAGGCAGCCGGCCAGTCCTTTTATATTACTGATATTTGCCTTATACATAACTACCCGGAATTACGTAGAGTATATAGTATATTAGTTGCAAGAAAAAACTTCTCTGCGCCGACTGCGCATAATGCTTATTGAATTATGGATCATAAAAAGCGTATTTTTTTTCATGTACCTTAAGTATAAATTGATTGTTCATTAAACACAAATTTTGACCGTTATTTACAAAAAAAAACTATTTTTAGTTCTAGATTCCTTAACGCAATTCATAAAAAAATATAGACTGTTGATTAAATGAAACACGTATAGAAATAGAAACATTTATTTGTATAAATTTGGGTAGGTACATGGGTATTAAGTGTTTGCAATTTAATATATAGACAGGTAGGAGCCACAGGAGAGTCCTTTTAGATTTCACAATATCAGTACCTTCACTTAGCTGGTCTAGTACTTACTTTTAGTATATCTAATCTATCTTCAATGAGCTGAGATTTAATTTATTGACCTGTGGGCAGTTAGGCGCATTTAATTATAGACCACTAGTATTTTAGTAGTATGTATAACCTCCATTCGTAAATTATAGTCAACTAAGAATTCTGAGGAGAAGGGAAGATGAGCTCTAAATACTTCTAGGTTCTAACTATAATATTGCAATTTGTAATTTAATCTCCGTCATACATAATATCAATTACCAACCTACCTATATAATTGTGCCTCATATTAAATGTAGGTACACTAGGAATGCCAATGATCATTTTAGATCACCTAGTTTAACTAATGTGTTCATCTTGTTCTTACGTCTTTGTCCAAACTAACAAAAGTTTAATCAATGGGCACTTTTACAAAAGAATAAAAAGAAACAAAGCTCAGTGTGGTGAGGTATACTGTAGTTACTTTGTTCATATTTATTTGTCGAATCGATAAATATACTGAGGTATCCATATACTTCTGTACATTACTAAAATATATTACTCTAGCAATGCATAAAAAACTGATTTTTATATCATTAGGTAGTATTACCTACTACTACCTAATGATATAAAAATTTGATTACTCAGAGAGCATTCATGCTTCCACATATACCACATACATAACATTGCTTTAGTTTTTTATTGATTTTATTTGTTCATTATACAGGAATGCCGATAGATGAAGTTTAATTACGATAATGTGAAGAAATATAATATGTAGTAATTTAGCAGCTGCCATATATATTAATGGGTTTCTAAATTGTATCCTGATTGTATACCACCATCATTAACATGATAGGTAACACCAGACTCATCAAATCATGTCATGACCTGACCATGAGCTGTTAACTTCCAAATTGTAGCAGTTGTAATAATTAGTGTTTAGCAAACGAATTGCCGAATTTCTGTAGCACGCACAACGTGATGGTCCTTGGGATGATCGAAACACATCTCGACCAATCAAAATCATGTGTTAACCTTGTCACTTCTATTATTTTTATTGATGAACTGAACGTTACCAGCAATTGATAGTAATATTTATCTTTTAATTAATCACCTACCGGTTTTTTGGTCCATAAATCTTGGCAATTACTCATCTGCTCATGTTTGTTAATCCGTTTACGTTTCATATAATAGGTACCTTAATTGGCAATTTATAGAAAATCATGATATCCGTTTGATAACGGATTATACTAACCTTTTTAGAATAACCCTCACACTTAAAATATAGTGCAGCATTTAATTCTTTTTGTTTCCGTTCCGAATCAAATTACACAGTTGTGGGCGTGAGCTTTTGCAAATATCGGTGTCATGATGAGCATGTGGGCTAAGTAATTGGTCTGTTCTCGTGCTGCAGCACTGCATGTATATTATTGTAGTTAACGAAATGCATAGACAATGATATAGAACGGGATCAAGTGACTGTGTGAAGGTCGCAAAGTTTGCGCAATGAATCGAACCGCATCTGGCAATATAGTTCCCATTGTGGATTTGTGACGTGTATCACGATCTTCTATTGCTCCACTTCCCCTGGTATGTTAACCACTAAGTTTTACGGATTATTTTACGAGGTCCCTTTCAGTTCAATTATTGTTACCTTTCACCACTTAATTTACCTTCATGTATTGTGAAGCATTATGTGGCTTTGTAAAAAAAATATTGCGGTCAATGCGTGTTTAAATAAAACTCTGTAGTATCCTCATATGAGAGTTTACTCGTTGTTTTATCTGCATTGATTCTAATGAACTTTCAACTAAGTATACACTGATGGCGAACTTTGTATTACAGCTATAGTATTGTGGACAAAAATGTGCCGTTAATTAGCTGTCTCGGATCGTGACCACGTTCGAGAAGGAAGGGCTATTATATTCTATCAGATACAGCTTGTTCTTGTTAGTGCAAAGTCATGGCCCAATTTTTTTCTACTCAAGTTTAAATAAAACTTCGATAAATTATTAGGATAGGTTTAAAATAAGTATTAATATATGGTCAAGGATCAAATTTGTATCGGGATTTTCTATCTCAACTATCAGAATGTCAGGACTCTACTACAGAAAACTAAAACACAAAATAAGACAAGACTTTTCAATAGTTCCTTAAAGGCCAATAGCCAAAGACTAGGAAACAATAATCACATTGGTATTTTCCCATTTATTTAGTATGTATTTATTTAACGCACGTATTTTGTATGGATTTGTCGTATAAGTAACTTTCGCTATCTATTTCTATTTTTATACATTCAGAATTCGTTATGAGGCGGAACTATTGTTATGTCGTAGATGGTGTTTTAACGCGATATTAATTTGGTAATACAATAGGTAAATATTTATTACTTATATGTAGTTCGGTTTGTATTCTCAACTATAAAGAGCTCAGATTGTCCAAGGTAACATAAATGGGAATTGAACCACATAACTTAAGGTCGTCAAAAACGAGGAGGTGTGTTTCTACACTACCTTATCAAACATATCCTCTAAGTGTACCTTTCTAATAACAAGGAAATATATTTATCAAGTATTATTTTATTTATTCTACAATAATGTATAAGTAACCAGTCTTATAAAGTTGTCTCTGTCGGTACTTACCTCCTAACCCACATTTATATTTTTATAAAGAAGACACAATCGATGAAAAGTAAACAACACGGTTAGCAATCGGATTTTAAAATGATATAAACCATTAATATTTTGTCAATTTAATGGCTAAGGGGTCGCGTAATTTCATCGTACTTAAATTGTTTTATATAATATTTTTTTACGACGGGAGAAAGTTTGTTATGATCTGAATATGATCGTCTTTTAGTGATGATTCATCCTTCTTAGTTGCATCACCATACTCATCATTATCACACTGAACTCATTCGGTCGTACACCTTTTGAGAGGAAAAATAAAGAGGTAGGTACCTACTGACCAGTCTAGACTGTTACTTCATTTTGTAAAGTTATCAAAAACTAAAGGCACATCTGTGAAACAGAGACAGTGATACCACGATATTTATCTATGTAATTGAAATGAGGTATAAAGGTAGAGAAGTGAGACAAGACGCTAGGTGCAACTTAATATCATATCATGCATCATATATCTCCACCACTTTAGTCATTATATAACCGATATATACACTATACTTACCGATGTCCAGACCAAACCAGATTTCCCATCAAACGCATTTTCGCACGCGAATCTCCCTTTTAGAAGCATATCTTTAACACATTACTTCATTCTACACAGATTATACGTTATACAAAGCCATATTCCCACATGAATTAAATAATATCTGACATAATCAATGATAAAGGCCTTTAATTGACGAACTAATAACAGAGTGATTATCATTAGGTAGAGTAGATGCGTAAGTACCTAAAAGGTGATTAATTAAATCTAACTGAATGATAGGTAACCTAACGGTAAAAAAGATAAATAATGTCCATGCGATGTATCTTGTAATTACTTAGTTTTATAGGTACGTGAGTTACCTACTAACTAGGTAACTAGTTACCTACTAAGAAGGGCTAAAAAAACGAAATAATCTATTTTTATTAAAACACAACCAACAATCATAACGTTTGATAAATTGGATATTGGTAATTATTTTACAAGTGTAATGCATAGATTAAAATTTATAATATGGTTATTTTTATATAAATCCATCGAAATTATATCAAATATTTCTTCAGGTCGATACACCCTATAACAATTTAATATGGGGTGTGATTTCTCAACAAAACTATTAGGTGTACCAGATACCTGGTCGTGACTGTGTCCGTGGAAGCATGATTACCTACATTTGAGACATACGTATACTTACTGGTACAGTTAGCTTTGTAGGTTTTTGGAAAACTATATCACTCAAACAGGAATAGGCATCTTTATTAAAGATCAAGATAAAGATAAGCAAATACTTGAACAATTTAAAAAGCAACCGTTCAAGTAATGTACCTACTTGTCCTATGACATCTAAATCGTCTTCCGCATACCGCTCAACTCTCTCTTGGATACCAATGGATTGCGAGGTGTTAGCGGATAAATGACCATAGATTGCATAAATAAATTTACTATTAGTTTTACTCATCAGTATTCCTGCGCCTCCCCTGCTGGAGCACAAACCTCTCTAACAAAGAGGTCATAATTCACCACGCGGGCATAGCCCAGATTCGGTTCCTCACGATGTTTTCCTTCACCGAAAGCCATTGGTAAATCCGTACATAAGTATTTTTTTTTTGTAAACTCAGATGTACGGGCTAGGTATATGAACCGGCACTCTCATGATTCGATGCGTTTATCACTGAGCCACCACGGCTATTAAGGTTTACTATATTAGTGGTAAAATACATATAGAGCTAATATTGAAACATCAATGTAAATGGTATAAGAAAATTTATTGTTGACGACTGTACCATGATCATTTAAGATTTAGATGCTGCCCTATTAACTACGAAATACCTACCTAGTTTAAATTGCAGAAGCGATACCGCTGAATTTATTACGATTCGTCGAACATCTATTACGGATTTTGTGCTTGTATCATTAAACAAGCGTGTTTATTTGAGAGTCGTGTTCGTGAGCATTCCTGAAGATAATACCCACACTTATTTTGGTGTGAATTTTTGTTGTGACAATTTCATGTGTCGGTTACCTTCTTGCTGTTATATTTTTTACTTTAATAGATTTTCTAATTTCAGACTGCTAATTTAATATATTTATACATAGTATTCGTAGTTTCTGAAACTTATTCACGTCCCTACGTCAGCGTAATGTACAAATACATGCAAGGTTTATTTTATTACATATGTCTCAGTGATAATTTAAATACGTACCTACACATCAAAATCTCTAAAGGTTACAGCTATATTAATTAATCTCACTTATTCAAAGCGAAACGTAATTGTCTAAGTATTTAATAATCCGAAAAGAATTATAGTCAAGTTATTGTATACTAGCTGCCTCCCCGCGGTTTTACCCGCGTAGTTCCCGTTCCCGTGGGAATACAGGGATAAAATATAGCCTATGTTACTCGGGGATAATGTAGCTTTCGAAAGGTGAAAGCATTTTTGAAATCGGTCTAGTAGTTTCGGAGCCTATTCATTACAAACAAACAAACAAACAAACAAACAAACAAACAAACAAATCTTTCCTCTTTATAATATTAGTATAGAGTATAGATGTACCTACAATATTACGTAGGACAGTGAGAGTAAACAAGCAGTTTCGTATATGTTTAGTGGTCTTAAGCTTAATTCCTTTAAAAAGATTAGACATATCAAAGCTTACCTACATTACGTTACATAAGTAGGTAGGTACCAAACCTAAGTACTCTTGTGTAGTAGACGTAGTTGGAATTTAGTAATAGATATGTATATATATATGTATATATGTATTCTGTTAAAAGGTAATAAATTCTAAACAAATATTATTTC
The DNA here is from genome assembly GCA_905147785.2 of Thyatira batis. Classification (NCBI taxonomy): domain Eukaryota; kingdom Metazoa; phylum Arthropoda; class Insecta; order Lepidoptera; family Drepanidae; genus Thyatira; species Thyatira batis. The sequence continues at coordinate 4,394,366 of LR990490.1, forward strand.
GATCCGAACTATGAAAATTCAAATTTTACTTAGGTATTTGGCATAGCTATCGGGGCGGAATCCCGATCGAAAATCTACAGAATCTGTAAATGCGGTCACCGATTTGAACCTACGCCTTTGTGTTATCACCACCACTGAGTCACTACGGATATATATAGCCAGGCAAACTGTTAGGTCACATCGTAATATTTTATTTATATTATTGTAACTTAACGCGAAACCACTTTCTCGCGGTGCGATACATAATATTGGCTATTTTATGACCTTACAATAAGATGTCGTATCCTATCCTACACACTTTAACCTATTTCAGTCAATATTTTTCGTCACATGTTCGTGTAAATGAACACGTAGGATGTGCGTAGGTTTAAGTACTATTCTTGTTTGTTTTGTAAATCAAAGGCTTTTTGGGACCGTCTTGAAATATCGGTCAAGATCAAAGTGGATTTTTAAAATCGTCATGCCCTTTCGTTTTAGTTCTGTAGAGATGGGCGGTGGGAATAAACCCGAAAGGAATAAACCCGGGTTAATTCCCAAATGGGAAAGAACCGGGTGTTTATGTGGGAAGAAACCCAATAGACGGGTTTTTTCAATTGAAATGGTTTATACGATATATCTCTTAAACTATTCATTTGATTAAAAAAAATTGGTATTATTTTTTGTTGCAAATTAAATTCTCTACAACTTTGGTCCAGTAACTTTTTGTCGTAGAACTATAAATGAAAAAGTTATAAGTGAAAATGTTCAGAAACTCGAGCAAACCGTTTCTTTTTGTGGAGCGATGTGTGGATGTCGAAAAGCAGTGCTGAAATGTTCTGCAGTGTGCTTTTATTGTTCTGGAGAGACTAAGAGCAACGTAATGGGGCTCTCAGAATGAATAAATAAAAATGACTTTGACGATGAACAGTCGACATTAACACCCCTTCCTTCTCCAGTTTTCACACTGATGTTCAATTCAGAAAGCTGATCAGATGCTGAGCCGCAGCTTGGTCCATAGAAAAAACTGAGGACGGAGTTCAGAAACGAACTGTGGCAAATAAATGCTAGCATACCGTTCTGCATTTACCGTTCTTTGTCCCTCAAGAGGAATAGTCGCAACATGGCCAGTTTTGGAGACAAACGTAGCCACCATTTTTTTGCAACACTCCGTGAACGAATAATTTTTGTTGGCTTTACTCATTTTCGAACACTCAAACTCGAGACTGGTTTTTGTTTCGTCCAGGATTCGTCACCTGATGCGATGTTTTATATAGCATTTGAGGATCCTGCGTGTCTTTCGAAAGTTCTGACGCACCAAGTAGCACGAGCCGCTTTTTGCTCTTTATAGAGCGAATGCGGTATCCATCGGGAAAACAAATATTTTACACCTAATTGTTTATGCAAGATTATTTGTATTTGACTCATCTCAATGTCTAAAGTTGCCTGAATTTCGTGGTATATCACATGTCGATCTTCTTCAATCAGCTTACGCTCAGCATCGACGTTTTCTTGGGTGACTGCAGTTTTTGGACGACCTTGACGAGGATCATCACTGAACTTGATACGTCCACGTTGAAATTCAGCAAACCGGCGATGAATTGTGGTTTTGGATGGGGCTTCATCACCAAATGCAGAAATCATCCGGTCAACACACTGTTTTTGTGTTAAACCACTTCGAAGGTCTTCGTCTCGTTCTTGAATTTTCTCGAGTCCATTTTCTCAACGACTAAACAAGTTTGACAAAACCTTGTGACAAGACCGAGAATCGTTTTTCAAATAAATAAACGGTATTCGATTTTTAAAACCAAAGAGCTTTCAATTTAAAAGATTTTAATATGACAGGAATTGTGGAAATATTCCATTCCCATACTTTTAGTGCAGCCCTCGTAGATATTGGCTCGTCATCATCGTCATTGTCATGATCTTTGTGTTTATTGTGTGTGATGCTCATTTAGAATGGATATGTCCGGAAATGTCCGGATAGCCGTGGTGGCTCAGTTGGGAGCGCACCGACTCACGATCACGAGGGTGCCGGTTCAAATCCCTCGCCCGTACCTCTGAGTTTATAAAAAAAACTTACATACGGATTCACACCACTGGCTTTCGGTGAAGGAAAACATCGTGAGGAAACCTGCATGCCCCAGATGTCACAATTAAAGGCATGTGAAATCCGCCAATCCGCACTAGGCCCGCGTGATGGACTATGGCCTACACCCCTTCGGTGTTAGGGGAGGGTCGAGCTCCTCGGTGGAGACGTATATAAGCTGTTGATGATGATGATGATGTCCGGAAATGCAAAATTAAATGTGGACTTAATACCTTTGAAGGCCATATAAACTTCATTTATAAGTATTTCACTGCCTTCGAGTTTGAAAATAGTATCTGTTATAGGTTCCAGTAGTTTTATACAATTTTGTACTATTTACAGATCTAATTCTCCGAAATAATTGTTAAATGTGGTCGTTTAATGAGGTATGTCGTCAATAGCAATGTCGGAAAAAGGAATGTTTTTATTAGGCGGTCATATAGCATTCAGCCGGGACCTTTGTTCTAAGTTAATATAACAGGTATATTGTTCTAAAAGATGTCGCAGTAAACGGCTTAGACTGTATAACGTAATTATTGAATTATGGAAATAAACAAAGTTAAATTAGCTCAAACAAGTAGTAATAGTACTTAAATAGTACGTACTATTTGATATATACATGTATCTACACATATACACATTTGTTACATTGCTAAAAATGAAAAAACCCGAATACTTTCCCATTTGGGAATCTTCCTCGGGTTCTTTCCCTCAATCTTCCCATTTTGGGTTCTTTCCCGGGAAGAATCCCATCACTAGTTCTGACCCAAATAACGGGGTTTTATAACATCACTCGAGCGATAATTGAAATATAAATAAATATAGTAGGAAGAAGGATGAAATAATAGTAACAATTTAAAACATAACGTCACGTTACGTGAGCGGAGCGTAACGCAGTTTCTTGAAGTGTCACCCGGCAAACCAATTTATAAGACGTTGTCACGTCAAAATATTATTTATTACATTAAACTTCGACTACTTAGCTCTGATATTGCTGAATGTACTGACACACATTTTAATATAGTTTATTTGATATTAACTATACGCAGAATTCTCTCAGATAATGTGATTTTTCCTGACTGCTTTTAACACTTCACATCTATTATTATTAACAACTAAATAGGTTTTTTTGACGTGACAACGTCTTATAAATTGGTTTGCCGGGTGACACTTCAAGAAACTGCGTTACGCTCCGCTCACGTAACGTGACGTTATGTTTTAAATTGTTACTATTATTTCATCCTTCTTCCTACTATACGAATGAATATTCACATTAAAATTATTTTACCACTCAAAGTCGTTGTCACGTAAAACTTTCGCCCGTATACCGACTTTACAGGCAACCAATTTTTTTTATTAGAGCAGCAAATCCAATCAATCCACTCATTTATAAGGGAAAAGTGAGTTCACAGCATGACCTTAATCATTTAATTTAATCTATTGTTGTGAAAATGCCTAGACTTTCAGAATAACGAAGCGTGGCTAATGTACTTTAGTTAGACTCACGATCATTCGCCAGTTGTAACTGTCATTAGGATAATGATCTATGAAATCATATTATTTACATTGTCTTCGCATGATATTGTATTCACGAGTTATTCCTTAATGTTAATGAGAAAAGTGTAGCTTATCTGAATTCCTATATTATACCTACTTACCATAGAGTTCAGAACTACCAAAATTTAAATTTAGTATAATCTTCTTCATTTTCATATTTATAATCAAATAACTTTGGATTAAGATATTTTCATAGGTACACAATAAATAAAGTACCTACTCAAATGAAATTTATACATAGCCTTATTTCAATATCGAATACATAACAATTTTACAGTTAATTCTATGACTGACAAACATTTGTGTAACACGCGCATTATTCATCTTGAAACAGTTAAGCTTTCCAATTAATTTTATGTTCAGTTTTTTTGACAGCATCACAATACCTAAATATTAATCAACTACCTATTATCTAGAATATTTTGTCATAACCTCATATTAAAATAACAAAAAAAAAAACCGACTTCAAAAAACGAAACTATTCCTAAACAAACTAATACGCACTAAAAAGAAAAAAATAATTGCAAATTAAAATGTTTTCGTTAATAAAAAAATAAAATGAAAAATATTAGACTACTTTAAAGTCAATCAAATTATTACGATAAATATATTGTAGTTACAATTAATGCTATTTTTGGAGTCGGTGTCAGCCAACATAGGCTTGTATGTATGTCTCTACTCAGAACTGGAGAAGGGCAAACGGAATCATGGCGGTCCTTTTCTCCGGTACAAAGATGTCTAAAAGCGACACATGAAGAGATGCAATATAGGTCCCTCTCGTTGAGAACGTTTGGCAGCACAGCGGCCAGAATGGCGCAGGATGGTGAACAGCCAAGTACACGAGTTCGAGGTTCAGCGTAAAGCTGACCTTGATACCAAACGCGACCAGTTAAAGGCTCGCCCGCCTGCTGCCATATCATATCATTATGAGAACTGCGTACTCACGTGCCCTCAGTGTGCACGGAGTTTCGTCGCGAAGATTATACTTTACGAAGAATTTACTATAGTATTCTCGTATATTGTAGTGTTTCCTTGGCTGACACCGACTCCAAAAATAACAATAATTGTAACTACAATATATTTATCGTAATAATTTGATTGACTTTAAAGTAGTCTAATATTTTTCATTTTATTTTTTTATTAACGAAAACATTTTAATTTGCAATTATTTTTTTCTTTTTAGTGCGTATTAGTTTGTTTAGGAATAGTTTCGTTTTTTGAAGTCGGTTTTTTTTTTTGTTAAAATTTTTGTTTATTTTTTGATTTTTATCTGAATATGGGTAAGGAAAAACGCCTATCTCAACAGAAGCAATCTACTTCGAGGACAATTTCAAACAAAAGAGACTTGCGATAAGCGTACAAATAGACTCTCGAAAATGCGGCTTTACATGAAAATAGTTTTGAACAGAGTGCTATGGTTTATTTATCTATACCTACTAACATCATAAAGCGGAAGAGTTTGCTTGTTTGTTGGTTTGTTTCTTTGGTTGAACGCGCTAATCTTAGGAACTTCTATAAAGTATACTACCTACTATACTAATCTAATATATAAAATTCTCGTGTCGCGGTGTTTGTGATTAAACTCCTCCGATACGGCTTTACCGATTCTCATGAAATTTTGTGTGCATATTGGGTAGGTCTGAGAATCGGGCAACATCTACCTACTTTTCATACCCCTGTGATCACGGGAACAACTACGCAGGTAAAACCGCGGGGCGGCAGCTAGTAAGTATATAAAATTTGCATTAAGTATGTGTGTGTGACAAATGAGCGAGTAAGTAAGTCAATATAGCCGATTCGATTTATTTATAAACTAGCTGCCTCCGCGCGGTTTTACCCGCGTAGTTCCCGTTCCCGTGGGAATACAGGGATAAAATATAGCCTATGTTACTCGGGGATAATGTAGCTTTCCAAAGGTGAAAGAATTTTTGAAATCGGTCCAGTAGTTTCGGAGCCTATTCATTACAAACAAACAAATATTTCCTCTTTATAATATTAGTATAGACTAGCTTCTGCCCGCGACTTCGTTCACGTGGAATACATAGTTACTTTGGGCTAACGCTAACTTTCAACCTGTGTCTTTGTTTACGTAGAAGTATGGTCTCGCAGAGCGAACCGATGACTGCACAAGCGCTGGGCCGGCAGCGCTTAAAGGCGCGCGAAGTACTTGATCATTATTTTGCTGCGATGTTATTTAAAATTTGCGATATCTCCTAAGATATTCATTGAAATCGAATGCTGTAAATGGCAATTTTGTTTTAAATTAAATGCTTGTGGTGAATAACGTATTTATTGGGATAAGGATTAATATCATCTTCATAAAAACACCATCACAAATAATGCTTTATTTTAGAACAAATTGAGTTAGTATAAAAATGGTTATAGTTAACCAACCTTAACAGATAGACATATGCTGTCGTGGACTTTTTTTTAGATCTTTTAAAGGAGAACAATTCTGTCATACATTATTTTAGCGTAACTTTAACCGTTTACGCAGCGTACGCAGCGGAACCTCTAAACAGGAAAAGAAATCTCCTGATTTTGAAACATTCTTCATTGGTGCTCCGCTCCTATTGGACGTAGCGTGATGATAATGAAATGGGACCAATCGGGAAGCACCAGCTTTCAAATAAAAAAATAATAATTTAAATCGCTTCGCCCAGTCGAAAGTTCTGAGGTAACAAACATAAAAAAAAAAAAAAAAAAAAAAAAACATACCGGTCGAATTGAGAACCTCCTCCTTTTTGAAGTCGTTTAATAAGACATATTTAGGCCGGAACTTAATCTTTAAAGCTGAATCGTATGACTTATCATTTTATGTAATCCACAAACGTCGGCGAAATACTTTACTGAGTGTCCTTGATAAGTCCCGTGACTCAGTTTCGTGACCGATCCTGAGTGGATAGACGAGCTCGACTCGTGACAAATTGTTAACGTCGGCATTGCTTTATAAATCTTAAGTTAGTGCATACATATTACTTGCCTGATTAAAGTGTTTCGCGATCTGAAACGTAATTTTGTAATACTAAACGTTCGCAAAATGGGACGTTGAATCGATAATTAGTGGGAGCTTTGTCTGAAGTCACGTTCTAGGAGTTTGCGAGATCTTTTGACTGATGCGTTGATTGTTTGTTTGTTGCAGAAATAATGTAAATTTCTTTTAACTATCACTTTATTAACACATCTCTATGGAGTTTACTTACAGTTAGTTAATGCCGTCAAAAGTTGACAATCTAAATAATTAAATTAAACAGCAAATGCAGTAAAAAAAGTTGATGCCTAACAGTAGTATTTAATTGATGGAAATTGATTTAAAGAAAGTAATTGTAACATTTGTAACTAATTACAAACTACTTCAGTAATTAATAAAACTGTCGCTCTTAACTATTAGGTGCTTAAAGTAAGTAGATACCTACTTAGATGGCCATTTCCTATTCTCGTTTTCATTCCTAGGTATTTACCAGACTGTTCGATCATCTCACTGTTCATTATGATGCGACAGTATCTGCATCACTTCATTAAATCGGTCACGTGCCTCATGTTATCGAAGACACATCCTCAATCGTGATTGGATTAATTTCAATCCATTGCTTCCAATCCAAACACCGAACCGTTTGAATTTTCTATATAATACGGATATTTATTATTTTATTATGATAGGCTTTTGTCTAGCTTTTGTACTGATGGCACTGGTCTCACCTTGATATAATGTTCACAACATATGACTCCATTAGTGGTACACAATATTAAAACCTCTATTTATATGTTAGTAAGGTCACGGACATAAATATGAGTTTCACAACATATTTGATACAGTTATATTTCATTGTTGTATGAAAAAATTAGAACATCTGCAACAATAGCAGGTTAATGTAAAAAATGGCATGTACATACAATTGACACACGACATTGGTATCAAGAGTACACCACCTCCTTCTACCTCCATACACCATAGGTGTTAATTTACATGCATATTATTCTTTTGCAACGCCCTACCCGCATTGATAGTTTCCATTCAACTTAGAGATATCGATTTAATAACGGTGATAGATACTTAATAGTCCTTAATTTTTTTTTCCGTCAGACAGTCCGTGTAATGGTGAAATGCCCACCATACATAATTTCTCATTTTCATTGACATTTCACATTTAATCAAATACTTACAATCGGGAATTCCCTTTCAGTTACTTTTTACGAGTCTATTTCACATGACCGTGTGGCCTAATGGATAAGGCGTCGGACTTCGGATCCGAAGATTGCAGGTTCGAGTCCTGTCACGGTCGAAGTGCTTTGATACGTAGTATCCGTGGGTTCAATGTTTTGTTTGAATCCATACTATTTTTAACAAACACATATTTATGTTAAAAGATTGGGTATCTAGTATAAATAGTATCTAAGTGGCTAACGATTCTAATAATGTTGAAGTTAGGATATAGGTATATAATGAGGATCTTGCTATAACCTTCCTTCTATACATTCATAAGAGGTATGATGATGCTATACATTATTTTATTAACCATACAATGGGTATACTTATACTTACATATTTGCGAATGTGCGTTCCTTAATGACACGACCGATCGTGACGAAATTTGGCACGCATATTACCTATGTAAAGGAGTTTAGTGCGTGAAGAGTAATATAGGAAACATTCATTAATCCCAGAAGAAAACATTACATCCTTCAAACACATGGGCCATAAGAGTTTTAATCAGACAATATTAAATTTTTTGGAGGAAACAACTGATAAGGGAATTATATAGTAAGTATAATTTAATTTATAGTAATAAGGAAAATAGTGTTTGTTCGGCTACAACTCTACTACCACTATGGCCCGCCCACTACTACCGGTTTGTTGAGGCAGTTTCACTTTAAAGTAAATTTCCATATGGGTTACCGCATTAAAATTTATTAAACACATGTTAGGGTTAGAGCTTCACAATTAAAAGAGTTGTTTAAGATTTAATTTTTTATTACAAATTAAAAACTAGTTTAATAATTTATTAACATTCAAACACATTTAGCTTAAGTAGGTACATATTTATCTATTTAGTTACACAAATGGCTATGGACAGCATAGACTAATCATTTACCGAGTCTTTCTGCATCTTCTATTGTGTCAGGTACTGTAAGGCCTCTAGTCTCTGGTTGCGTGAGGACCAAACCGGCTGAAAGCAAAGCCATCCCAGCGAACATCATAGATGGTATCCCATGCCAGTACACCATAAGCGCAGGTGTTAACGGCGATACTATAGAGCCAATACGACCAAGCATTGATGAAAAACCCAAAAACGAGTGTCGATGCCGCGTCGGATACAACTCAGCAGTGTAAAGATACAAAGTTGTCATGACCATACCGATACAGTACTTTCCAGTCAAGTAAAAAAATAAAGACAAACCATCTAAATTTTCAGGCGTAAAAACAAACGCTATGCAACAACAAGCACATATAGTGTATCCCGCAAACAAAACGGTCTTACGTCCAATATTGTTAAGAAGAAGGACCGCAGTCCAATATCCGGGAATCTCTATTGCAGCTACTGCTATGTAATTTGCGTACATGTTGCCTGATAAACTAACAGAGTTAATGGACAAACCATAGTAGATAAATGTTGTAGATATCCACATTACGGGTGTAGTACAACACCTACGCAACAAGACACGAGACTTAACTACCCTTAAAAACAAATTCTCATTGTTAATGACTTTGTTCTCTTCTATTTGAAGTGGAATTTCATTGAGCAGGAAATTCATGCTCTGCTCAGAAATTTGCTTTCCATTCAAACGTGCTGCCTTTTCAAGAGTAGCCCTCGCTTTGTCTTGTTTATTTTTTGTAAGCAGCCAACGGTGACTTTCAGTAATGAGCCAATAATATGAAACGAGGAAAAACAAAGGAATATACAGTACTAGACTAAGTTTTCGCCATTCGGGTACAGCGTACGCTAGCAAACCTAACAACATTTGACCTAAAGCAAACATGGTAGAGACCGACACACCAGTGATTACTCGATATTTAGGACCCACCAATTCAGTAGCCAGAATATAACAAGCACTGAAAGTTCCACCACCTAAAGCAATTTGTAGAAATTGAAACGCCACAAACATACCATAATTTACGGAAAATGATCGAATCAAGCCTGTCAATGCTAAATTAAAAGAAAAAATAACTATCGATACTCTTCGTCCAAATTGATCTGATACATAACCAGCTAATGGAAGAGCGATCATTGCTCCAGCACTATTCAAAGTACCTGGTAGGGCCCGAAGCCATTCTTTACATTCTAAATTAAAGTCATAAACAACGCTATTAATTCTTTCGTAAACGTAACTTTCGCAAGGTTCTGTTGTGTTTCTGTTGAATAAGGTAGCAGGACAAACTCCGTCATTGCCAGGCAGCGGTTCTGTAACATTGGACGAGTTAGCGAATCGAAAACAGTCATCGAATCCTGTCGTAGAAGCAGGTACAGCACTTAATATCCATTCTGGTGCGTATTCTGGTGTCAAACTGTCACATTCTGGTATGGCACATCGATGCGGTAGTTTTGCCGCTGTGAATATGTAATCTCCGGCCGGCAACGCGCTTAGCATAGCTGGTACTGCCACTAACAATAAATTAATGAATTGATATTTTCCAAACTGTCCTAATTCTTCGTACAGAGTTCTCTCGAATTCCATTTTAGAGTCACTATCACTGTGAGTGTGTTTCATTTTGATGAACTTGTATTCAGTTTATTTTTATTATTTAGATTTAACAACGCCATCTATTAATTCATTTCTGTTGGTTATCTCTACAGTTTTCGATCCACGTTCACAGATTTTTGACAATACTGTAATGAGGAAAATCACTTGCCTTTTATATAAGTGTTCAGCATTTATAGTTTAATATGTTATCTCATGTATCTTATAATGCACAAATAAAATATCTCGAACCTTATCTTGTTATCTCCCGAGTCCAAAGGTAATATCTAGTAGGTATCATGTTACTAGTTCATAAATGACTTCAGTGATTAATAAACAAGCATGAATCAATTCTGGCGCATTTTCGCGCGTTTGCCATTTTGCTGTCTGTCTGTGCTCTTTGATGACTATTGTTAAGGATGAGGTGATTTATTGAGTCTTGGTTTCAAATTTATTTCAGAGCGCGAACTGAATACCCGGCGTTACGTATACGAGCAATAGCTTATCTTGGCAGCAATCTAGTTCTGTCGCCCGAAGTCCTATTTATAGGCATCGAATCCACTAACCATGGCCGAAAAAGACACGCCGGTTACTGCCAGAGTTTTGTTTCGTTAGTGTAGGTAGAGCATAAAGAAATGTATGTTATTAGTAGTTAAACGTATTGATTATGATGTCACAACGTAGCAGAAGCTGTCAAACATATCTTTGCGCATGCGTGATGTATTCGACAATCCTACTAACAAATTAGGTAACCTTATACAAAGTTTATTTAGGTTTTAGTTATTGTAGAAACCTATTCAAGGTTTCTTCATTTTTTATTATGTACCTACTTAGATGCCTACTAAGAATCTTTTAGTGTAGGTAATTATTATCATATCAGTAAGAAATCTAATCTATATTGTAAATACATTTTTTTACAATACGCATAGGCAGATTCAGATTAAACAGCTCGGGTGTTAAGATCGTTAAATATTTTCCCAATAATATATTTTTATGTGAGGCGATTACAGTATCATTCATTTGTCGAGTACCAAATACCTACTTCCTGCGTGAAAATAGCGTATCACAAAATTGTAATAAAATTATCATTTATTAACGTTTAAAATCTACCTTGTCTGGGACTGGAAGGTAATTACCTCCCTGTGTTTTCCGATTCGATAGCTGCTCTTGAGAGAAAGAGTTTGTAATAGGCATCGATATATATGTACTACGTACTAGATAGGGCGTTCCGAACACTCGCTTTTATCAACTCAACTGAACTGCAGTCCCCACACCCGACTTTAGTGTGGCTTCGACATTCATTCAGTGCGGGTGCGCACGGAGCAGCGTTAATAACAACGATAATCCGAATCAAAGTAGACCCTGGACGAAAATAACTAGTCAGTAGTCAACTAAGTAAAATTACTACCTGTTTAAGTGAATTAATAGGTGATAATTCCGTAATTCCAGAGTAGAAAAACAATTTATCTATTTAAATACCACGCCATTCTACAATCATATACTAAAACGTGCAGATGTTCCCTTAAAACTGGTTGTAGGTAAAAATATGTAACTGAACACAGACTTGATATGTTTTTTTAGAATGGTTTTAATTTGATTAATTGTTAATGAGTTTTTAATTAGTAGTGATAGTTTGATATTTTGAATAATTGTTTTATGTTAATTCAAGCCCTGGCCCGTACCTCTGAGTACTCATTTAAGCCATGTGAAGTCCGCCAATCCGCACTAGGCCCCCCTAATATTAATATAATACATTTTGAAATCGAGTTTTATTCTAATGAAGTTTAGAAGGTAAAAAAGATGTGTCACATCTGCGGTGTGAACTCTATAGGGACGACATCTTAGTGTAGTTAACTGAACGAAACGCGTAAGCGCCATGAAATTTGCGGCGCTTACGACGTTTTGGTCGCGAGAAAACTATACTCTAAGCAATCTAGCGCTGTATCTTTTAAAATAGTTTGGTTAGTTGACACAGCTTTATACAGCGCTGCAGCGAACTTTAGTTCTAACTCTTACCAGTTTTTAAACAAATGTTTTACATGAACGTTCTTGTCTATCGCTATACGTCGATGGTAATAGGTATGTACTAGTAGCTGGTATCTTGTATTAGTAGGCATCTACTTACCATTACCACTTTTAGCCACACCATCACGTAGGTAGGGATTACGGTTTGTTTGTGGTAAAACAAAAATCTGTTATAAGGAATATATAAGCAGGTGTTTATTTATATTCATTATTCTTGAAATAATCTTACTTAGAATAATTTCAAATAGGTATTTAGTTATCTTTTAATTTCCGTGTCTAGGAGAAATACAGAGCCGGTTACATTATTTAATGTAAGGTATATTACCTTGTATGTGTAAATGTAAGGTTTTAAACGTTATATGGCCACGCAACTAAGAAGATCCTAGTTTTATTCTATCGTCGATGTTAGTTTAGTTTCGCCACCACTTGGCAGCATGGCTGGTCCGAGATGACAGCATTGTGTTGCAACTTCGCCCACCGTGAGAGTACTAAGCGCTAGGCAGGTCTAAACTGGCGGCTGTAACCTGCCTTAACAATCTATTCTATTGTTTTATAGTTCTTTGGGATATGAATGTGAACCGATAAAATAATATCTTTAGAAAGTACTAAAAATCCCGACACGTCACTAAACACTTTGGTCAATGAAAGTGTAGGTAGGTACCTGGAGATTTCAATAGATTTGTTTTTACCAAAGAAACACATTAGGTGCCTATATAATAGTAAAATAATAAGTATATTACCTACTCTACCGTAGTAGATACTCAGCTGACAGCGATGGAGAGACACCGGTGGGGTCCTGTGAATAAGTAAAGGAGTCTCATATACCCTACACATCCATTCGCCGGAAGCCTTCATTAGGATTCCCCCATACCTACTGGTATATCCTCGTACCTATATACCAACCTATTTAAAATTATGTTATGGCAGCCATATCTTACTTTCCAGCTTTGTTTTACCAGTAATGGGACATCAAATAAATAGTTAGGTACATGATGTTATTGCGATGAAACAAACTAAAGATAATAACTGTATTTCAGGTGCCAACGAGATCGTTCGAGAGTTTACTCAGCCTGTTGCTATGTCTGCTACAGTCGGCAGCACATGTTGCAGCAGGAACACAATTCGCTTCTCACGTCAGCGTGAACACACCTGCGCGGAGCTTCACCCATGGCGTCGGTGATCCACTGCCGGTGCTGGCGCGGCGCGTTGCTCATCGACAATCCCAACATGCTGCATTTAAAAGCTTTCGACGTAAATAAATTCAATAATTTTATTAGGGCAGCCCACTCTTTTTCAAAAATTTTACCTACCATCAGAATAACAAAACTGCTACCATTGTTCATTGTGTTGCTTTATTACAGATCCTCCGGTATCAACACATACCCGAGGAGGTTACCCCCGCGTAAAACCAACTGTGCCATTCAACAACGAAGAAGTAACCCGCGACAACTCTCGCAACATTTCGCCTTGGCGATATAATAACTATAGGGGTAGGTTATTATTAGCTGCATTGCATACTAGCATGTACCCAGGTAAAGATACTCAATATGGGACGGATACCTACTTATAGTATGGCGAGGTAGAATCAAGCATCTCGTCATAGAAGCGAAAAAGGTATCTCCCATGGACATGGCGTTTATAAGTCCCAAGGAGGTTGTAAAAGTTTAAGATTCATTGATTCAAGTTCCAAATTTAATCTAAAATTACTTATGTATTTAGTTACAGACGTAAATATTCCACTTCTGCCACCTTCGCCGTATAAAGTGGATTCACCTGATCCAGAGTCCCTCTGGCCTGAAGGGCTTTTCTTGCCTCCAATCACTCCACCTCGCTTCGGATCCGCCATCGGTCGTCGCTCTGATAATGGTAAGAAGTGATGCCTGAATTTTCACCAAGACATGCTATTAAAATATATTTTTTAATCCCAAGCCTTGATTTCAATCACTCTTTTTCAAGATATAAAAAGCTCTCCAATTTGAAATCAATTAGGTTTCAATGTATGGAACCCTATAAACAACAACACGCCATAACAATTTAATTCAAATGCTTTCAGAGCCAGAGTATATGGACCCGTATTTACTGCAAGGTTCAGAGGCAATAGCAGCTGTTGCAAAGGCGAAACGTCACGGGGAACTGTACTTCCACGATATTCCTCACATCAAATCCTTACTCGCCAATCAGGAGCTCCGAGTCAAGAACAATCTGAAACCGCATCGTTTAGGCAGCATACGTCACACCTGGCCTTACAACCGCCCTTAGCATCGAAACATACGAATAAAACAATTTCTACAAAAAAATTATGATATATTTATATATACAAAACAGTTGTAAAAATACTCATTCATAATTTATAGTCATTATTATAATTCGTTTCGAGAATAAAAATACCTTAATTTGTTTTATTAAAGGTAAAACTAAGTACTTGTAAGTTGCAATGGAAGATTCAAAATAGTGATTTCTATATACTACAAAAATGTATAAAAATAAATATTTATACTTAGGTAGGTACACATAGTTCTATCTTAGAACACCAGATACTAAATTCAATATATTATGCTAAACAGGTACTAAAAGATGCATTTGTCAGGTTATTTAGAATTCCATAGAACACATAGCAACCTACCTAACATTACCTAACAATTCATTTTAAAATTATTCACATAGTAATAAAATATATATACCTATATAAATTGTCGTTGTATCAAATACACTTTCTATTATGAATTACTTAGAGCAAAAATTGTACTTAAAATGTGTAATTAAGTACCTATTGATATGAAATAAATCGCAAGTGTCAAAATATAGACAAACTTATGAACATTTTCTTTTTAACATGAAAATAGACTAACAAACTAATTAGGTTTAAGAACTATAAACTTCAATTTATTAAACCACAATATAAAAAAGATATCAAAAATTAGTTCTACAATTTGAGATTCAATATGTTTCTGATAAGTAATCTATCACAGTCATAATTGAGTAATGAGATTTTAACGACTCATTCAGTTTAAAAATTCCCAAGTGTTGAGACTATCTGATAGTGAGAGAATTCTCAATAATATTATAAAGATAGGCAGTGCTATAGCTTAATATACAAAAATATGTTACAATGACATTATTTATACATTTATGCCTCATAAAATATAATACAAATCATATCAGAATAATATTCTTTACATGCTACCACAAGTAGTTTGACAGAATCATAAGAATATAATTAAGAATCAACATGTTGAACAGAACTAGATATTTTATGACTAAATACTTTAAATAGAATCAGATATGAGCAGTTCTTCACAATGTTTACTTAAGTTATAGTTTACTATATCTCATGATTTCATATATGACATTCTTTAGAATTTTATAAGGATTTCATATTTTTATTATCTACTACCTATCATCATCTTTAAAGGTCCTGATGAAAATACTCTAACATACAGCACACCCACATTGCCCGACCAATCATAATATAAAATCTGTTTTACATTATAGCAAAATGTTAAGCTTACAAAAATATGGAATGTTTTATCTTATAAACAAAAGTTTTAGTCAGAATCATATTTTAAAACAAATTATAGAATACAGTTATGAAACAAGTTACTAAAATCACAATTGGATATGTTGATATACCAATGGCAGAGTTACATAGATCGCCATTGCAAAAGCACATGTATACTTTCTTACGATTCCACATTGTATATGCACATCTCTCCTCATAGTCACTCGGAGGTCTCTGTAAGCACATCCTTTCAGTGGCAGCTCCGTAATCTGTAAAAGTCCAAGTTTTTCTATCACTATTCTGTCTTTCATAAAGAGTAGCCAATTGACATTTTAATAAAATTTCATATATAAAAGAAAATCCATTGAAACTGAGTTTTTTGAGATTGTTTATCAAATGATATTGGTGTAGTTAATTACTGTTGATATTATTAATGGCAAACTACCAACATTTTATTATTATTTTATGTTATAATATTAATAAGAGCACTCCCTTATATGGATTTTAATCTTTTTTTAAATATGAGTTTGACCATCAATATTCACCATTCACAATTTAATCCATTAAATAAAACTACAATAAAAGATTTATTTAACATAGGTAGAAGTACATTATTTCACTATGAGAACCTAATGAATGAAAAATTTCCATAGGCTTCTTTAGCATAATAGATAATAGTCTTACCATCAGCTCTGAAAGTGCCTGTGGAACCTTCTATCAATTTGCCACACCAACCAGATGGGCATGCAATCACATGGATACCAACTTCTGCTTCTGGCTCTGTCACATTGAATGGAAATGGATCTGCACATGTCCCAAGTTCACCTCGGGACCTGCATCTTATGCAACGCTTGCTCAAACCTGTAAAATAAATATATGCATGAATTAACCCTTGAAAGTTATGAATCAATGACATTCCAGAATTTCCAGATAACTTTTATTTTTCCGCGTTCATAACACTTGCACTTTCTACAAGATAAAGGTTTCAATTTTAAGCTATAAGATTATTTTAATTAGTGGACAAGTTTATTAACGACCGATAATTGCATACCCTATTGTTTAAGCCACATACAACATCAAAATTTATAAAACAATAATCTCTTCTGTTAACTCTCACTTTACCTTGAATAACTTTATTCGTGTCAAAAATAAATAAAAACACTTACAATTCGCGTCTTTCACCAAAAGAAAGAGCGTGGTACACAACAATAGAAAAGTGGACTTCATTTTTACGCTCTAAACTAACTTGGAATGATTACGAAATACTTTAGAAACTTTTAAAACTTATCATTTTGACTCATTCACGCCAACCAACACCGTTCTATTTCCTATTTCGCTAAACTGACGGACGGACGGACGAAGTACAAACTATAGACAAAATACCAAAGACAAAGCATTATGTGTATGGTGTTACCAGATTTTAATTAACGATTCATAAGATAGCTGGGTCACATCTAAACTCCAACCAAAGAGATTATATTAAATTACAATTTCTAAGTTTATGTACTGCAACCGTGTACAAGTTGTAAGTTGTAAGTTTATAAACACTGTGCAATTTCGTATTGCCCTATCAATCCTAATCCATATAGTTCTTTTAAAACACCAAAAAGCAAGTAGTAATTGTAATCAATCTATAGAAGAAACAAAATAACTGGCCTGACTTTAAAACCCCTCATAGTGTTTGGACTCCATTCAAAATAATCATTTGGATGCATGAACATGTTAGTAACTATTGTATTTAATTTTGTAGATAATTACTTGAATTAACCCTCACCTACTTAGTTAATTGAAACCTTTTTCGCCTGGTTCACTAACTCAAGAATAATCACATAATAAATTAATAATAATCACTTTAACATTATTTAACAGCTCGAATATAAGTAGACTAGATTGAAAGGTTCCAGTTACCAAATAAGTACATATTTGATTTTAGACGCATTTGAAACTCACATGGTTGTGTGTAATAAGGGAAATTTGACATTTGAAAAGATTTTTGAGTTCTTTTTTGTTTATTTTTTATTTATAGTTTAATACATTAGCAATGATTTTGTTGTAAATAGCACTAAGAAACCCCTCTCGGGTTTCCTCTCAAGAAGTGCTATTAATTTTAAATAAATATTAGTATTATTAGTTACCAGGCGATTTTGATTACAATACTCTTTGGAGAGTTTGTATATACTGTACAACTATCCGAATGTAGCTAACTTGGCGCTCTCATCTTCAAACTGAAACAAATTTTACGACACCAACATGGCGGATAAATCAGAAAGTAAGTTTCGTAAAATTTATCATAAACAAAATAATTATGGTATAATTTATCTTATTTAACACAATTAGAATGTATGAATGTATTTACACACAGTTATCGAGTCTACATGACCGTACTACGTACTCCTGTAACTGCATTCGAGTGTTAGGTTTCGCTCAATTCAAAATTTGAAAAAATTCAAATTTTCGACTTGAATTGTCATTCCATATTTACGAAATTTGGATTTTTTTGTTGTTGTACTGTGATTTTGGCATTTCGTGAGTGCTTGTTGAAGTGAATAAATACCATAATATTTGACATAAAACTAAAATCGTGTGCTACATTAATATTGTTCTTGTTCAGGGGATCATGAGGAAGATGATATATCACCCAGATATAGAGTTAAAGATGAGCCCATGGAAATGGATTTCCCGGATGAAGATGAAGAGCCTCCAGCCTTTGGTCCCGCTGCGCTCGGACTACACAGAGTGGGCACTAAACTACCGCCAAAACCTACACCTAGTCAACCTGTGCAGAAACTCAACGCTAGAGGTATGCCTGCGCGAATAAGGAAGAAAAACAGATTTATCTTTGTTGATGACTTTGTAAACACATCTCCACCTCGCCAATCGCCAAAAAGAACTCCAAAGAGTCTTTCTAATACACCTAATAAGCAGTCAAGTGCTAAGAAACAGAAATCCCCGTCAAAAGTACAGAGAAATCATGACAGATATGATGAAAAGTCCGATATATTAGGAGGCCATTCACCAGATCCCAAATCAGGACAGCGAATTGGTATGCGGTTGAGAAATTTACTTAAACTGCCCAAAGCTCACAAATGGGTTTGCTTTGAATATTTTTATAGCAATATTGATAAAGCATTATTTGATGGTGAAAACGATTTTATGATATGTCTTAAAGAATCATTTCCACAGCTATCTAACCGTAAGCTGACACAAGTGCAATGGTCTAAAATAAGAAGAATGATGGGTAAGCCACGTAGATGTTCTCAAGCATTTTTTGCTGAAGAACGGAAAGAGCTAGAAAGAAAAAGAAAACTTATACGATATATTCAACAGAGGAAAACTGCAGATATAAATGTTAAAGATTTGCCCAATGAGATCCCAATGCAGTTAGTTGTGGGTACTAAAGTAACAGCAAGATTACGCAAGCCACAAGACGGTTTATTCACTGGGTGCATTGATGCAGTTGATACATCAAATAATACTTATAGGATATCATTTGAACGACCAAAGTTAGGAACACATTCGGTCCCTGATTATGAGGTGTTATCAAATGATCCACCAGATACTATCAGCCTATCTAGCATAACTCAGAAATTCAGGCCCAGATATGTCATGCAAGAGATATTTAAATTGTATCAACCCTCAATGAAATCGAATAATATGCAGGGTGATCCAATGATAGGATGTACAGATATAACCCAAAATGCAGATTCAGGAATGCCTACCTATCCAGTACAATTCCTTGAGCTGATTGTAAAATTAGAAAAAGTTTTGAATGCAAAAAAACTGAAAGTCAATCGCCTCAAGGAATACAATTGTGAAGCTGAAAAACGAAAATCATTTGGACAAAGAATGCCTGAAGACTTTGAGAGAAAGTATGCTGCTGTAGTAATAGATTTAGAAAAAATGAATATGGACCTGCAGGATTATATAAATGAGGTTCAACAATATTGTCAACAGATTGCACCGGGTCCAAGTCTAGCGGCTATGCTAATACCTTCACATCTTAGAGAAAAATGTCATGATGAGGCTTCATTACTTGTAGAAAAGAATAATAATGGGACTGTAAAGGATCCAAATTTAATTCATCTTATTACCAATCTTACAGCTCTTATGTTACAAGTGAAAAGTTTATCTGACTCCGACCAAAATGCATATGAATTAAGTATTTTGCAAGGTACAATGGAGCAAATTAAAATGAAATTACAACCAAACCATCAGCAATTATTTCAAAATAATGTGGAAATACATATGCACAGAATTCAAATGGGCTTAGGACAAATGATGTCTAATAGTTGTGTCACAGGTACATGAAAAAAATATATATGCCTGGAGATTTTTACATTATTGACATTACATATTACTGTAGGTAACTTGGTTTGACATCTTTGTTACTAATAACTATCATAGCAATATACATTTCTAGTTAATGTAAATAAATTGTTTCTTTTGAACAGCATTCTTATGCTCGGTGCAATGATAAATATGCTTTCAATGTGTATATATAATTAATTATAATGTTATTTAAATATTGTAAAATAAAAGTTATAATATAGAGGAATTGATTTTTTAGTCAGCTTTTAGGTGTTTACATTTGTTCCACATGTCCCTTCACTCTAGATGTGCCCGAAACCAGTGCTTTAAAAACATATACAATTGATTAACCAACAGCCTTTCGCTATAGGAACTATTTTGTCTTCTAAATGGCCTCAATTCCTTGGTGTCACAAACTTAACTAAAACATACCAATATTGACTTCGTGTTGTGTGTCCGTTTCAACCGCGCGGCCACCTCATAGTTTTTGATGAAACTTTGCCAGGAATGTAGGTACAACAGTAAAAAATAATAATTTCGATTGACATAATAAGTACTGAAGTAAGTAAATAAATAATTCAATGTGTTCTAGAAGGTGGGGAAATGCCGACAGCATTTCTTCAGATTCGGTTTAGACATACGGTGCATAACCGCCCTAACCCATTTAAAATTTTGAACTACAGCAAATGGATTGTTGTTAATAAGTCTTTGAAAATGAGGTATCTCCATGACTTATATTGGAATTAGTAACTGAGATAAGTCCATTGAAGTCTCCATTCCCCGCATCTAATAGTGAGACGAAAATTGAGGCGGTAGTAGTAGAAAGGTACTAATAGCAGAATAAAAACAAAGCGAAAATTGAATTTTATTTATTAAACATCTTGGCACATCCATACACACGGCCAATCCTGATTCTAAGCTATGCTGAGCGTATCCTACGGCAACTAGCATAAGCTCAGCTTAATTGCTAGGTACCGATTTAGTATTTATCCCCTTATTTTCAGTTGGTGGGATTAATAGTGTAGGTAGGTACCATTCCGAGATTGGGATCTTATACCTTCTATCTAAACACAAAAAACCGAAACACGCTGTAGAACTCGGCATTTGGCCGGTTATATTACGATTATATTAGAAACCTACAAATAATTGTAGAAGTCTTATATATACTTGTAGTTATCTATGATCAACAAGGAAATCGGTGCAATAGCTCGATTGTAGCATTTATGTAAATCTATAGAGATAGAACATTTATAGCCATTATCAAAATCTGTAAAATCATCCAGAAAATATACTTTAAGTCTATACAATTTACGATTATTCTACTTACATACCTGTGCGTTACTAAGCGCTGTGACAGTAATTTTAGAAGTAGATATGACAAAAATATTACCTACTTAACTAACACCACAACTATTACATACCTGCAATGTGTGCAAAATTTATTTGGAGGGCCATACATGGCCAATGATCTTAATGTAGCACCTACTTTGGCATACCAAAGTCGTGGCGTACCAATCATAATTGAAGTGTTGCATAGGTACAGATGAATTTCATAATTTATACATATAATGCAGTGATTGTAAGTTACAAAAAATGAACTGCACAAAAACAAATATTATGGAAATTTATGATTATATTTAATTCATAGAACAGTTATTACTTCATGTCTACTACATTAATAAAAAACCAATTACCATATTATTTCATGGCTATGTATGTATGCAGTAAAACTGAACCAATTTATGTTTTGTATTTATCCAATGTCTCCAATAATGAATTTGCTTCTTCTGAAGTTTTTACCCTGATCAAGACAGGTGTTGGAGGAGGTTTAGAATCTGGAGTGGGAATGCAAACCATCATTACATTATTTTTACCCATGCGTTGTGTAGGTATAGCTGAAGATAATATCAAATTAAGCATTATGTTGCCAAGGCTAGTGTTTGCCCTTACTAATAATTGATGTTTGCCACTCTCTACAATTTTCTTTATATACAGTGTACCAATACCTTTATCTGCAAAATTACCATCTTTTTTAACAAATAACTTGCAACGCTTTTCAAAAACAGAGTTCTCTTCCACAACTGGCGTAAATTCTACTTTGGGAGGTTCTTCTTCATCTTCATTTTCATTGTTATCCTTTTCAGTATTACTTTGAACATTAGAGTTAAATGTGAATGGTTTACCAACACCAAATGAAAATGGTGTTCCACCATTAGTATTTGTTGTACTTGTATTAGTGCCAAAAGCAAAGGATGTCGAGGTAGTAGCTGTGGTTGGTTGGGTGGATGTAGTAATACCAAAAGAAAATCCTGTGCTAGTGGTTGAAGTATTAGTTGAAGAGCTTGTAGAAGTATTGATTCCAAATGAAAAAGTTGGCTTATCAGCAGTGTTTTGTGAACCCAAAATAGAAGGTTTAGATGTAGGTGGTGATGTAGATGCAAATGCATTAAATGTGGGTTTCCCATTATTATTAGGAAATAATGATGTATTTTTTGAAGAAGTTACATTTCCTAAGCTAATAGATTCTGATGGAATGGTTTTAGTGTCTAAAACTTTGTCAGTTTCTCC
This sequence comes from Thyatira batis, assembly GCA_905147785.2. Taxonomy (NCBI): domain Eukaryota; kingdom Metazoa; phylum Arthropoda; class Insecta; order Lepidoptera; family Drepanidae; genus Thyatira; species Thyatira batis. The sequence goes on from LR990490.1 coordinate 4,417,066, forward strand.
TTTCTCTGGACTATGGAACTCATCTTGTATTTCTTTTAAATACTTGTCATAATCTTTAAATATTGGTGACAAAATACAGAGAGGAGTTTGTTCTACATGCTTCTTGATCCAGTCTGATACAGATTCATTAAGTCCTTTCAGTTTTGTGTAATATTTTATTTTTTTGCTGTTACCTTTATCTTCCACTTTATTTTCTAAACTGATAGTGTTAGTTGCAGCTTTTGTCATAATACCAAAACCAGTTGGTACAGTAGTGGTAGTACTAGACACTGGTTGAATTTTAAATGGAGTTGTATTAGTATTAGTTGAAAATAAAGATTTATTAGCATTTGCACTGGTTGAAGGAACACCAAATATGGTTGAAGATACTTGAGATGCGGATGTATTTGAATTCGCATTGGTAGTTTTTGTGTCAGCTGAGCTTGATACAGGTTGAATTTTGAATGGAGAATCTCCAACAGTAGAATCAGCCTTTGATGCTGTGAATCCAGACAGTGGTGTACTTGTAGCTAAGGTTCCTCCAAATAGGGACGGTGCTTGTGACATTGGTATTCCAAAATTTGGCTTAACTGCTGCTGTGGTATCCTGTGTGCCGAAAACATTACTAACTGGACTGCTTGTGGGTGCTTTACTTGAAAATAAACTCGAAGTTACTGACGCCTCATTCTTGTTTGATGTTCCGTTAGCATTTGTGCTACCATTTGTCAGGTTAGCCAAAAAGTCAAAGGATGATGGCTGTGTTTTATTGAAGCCTCCGAAACCGCTGAATACACCCTTTTTTGGCTGAAAAGTTAAAATCAAATTGTTTTAATTTGGACTTTAAACCATATTTAATTCCCTAACATCTCAAGATAAATAATAGTAAAATAAAATATATATCCTCAAACAATTCAAACAAGAAATCTAATAAAAATAATAATTATGTAGCAGATCAGCTGATATGCTACAGAATCTGACTTAATATTACAAATGAGAAGATTTGGATAGATGTTTGTTACTTAATCACACCAAAATGTCTAAAGGGAGCAGCATGAAACTTGGCACTGAGTTAGAATATGCTCTGGCTGGGGAAGCACATTTTATTTTCCATACGCTACTATATATCTCAAGAGAACGCGTGTGAAGCCGTTAGCATAATACATAGGTAGGTGCTTATATAGATAATGACACCGAGCCCCCGTTGTCTCATACTAAAACTTGGAAGGAAATATCAAAATCTGACTGAAGCATGAGCAGGATACACTTATTGAATCTACTGAAGATAAATTAATATCAGTTACCTCGCCACCTGAGATTTGAGATCGCCTTTTGGCAGTTCGTATTACACGCTTTTCAAGAATGTCCTTAGTTGCACTTTTAAAACTTCCCATCTCCTCATGTTCTGATGGATCTTCTTGATCCCAATTATCATGGTTTAATTCAGTAGTAGCTTGTCGTTTTGCAGACATTTTTCAAGTTTTGCCAGATGCCGTGTTACACGTTTTTGGATGGCGCCAGTCCACTCTTTCTAGCGTATCATTATCAACCGGATACACTCCGTAAATTATTCTTATGATTTAGAAGATACTGATAAGTTTGGGCGCACAATTAAAATCAAGGTATTTTAACCCAAAACTACAGAATGTATCGCATATTGTACTAACACCCCTCGCTTATCGTTGGGGGCTAAAAATGACAGAATATATTTTTTACACTGGCCATAGTGGCCATAAATGTGAAGTCATTTAAGGACAGGCTAATTTATCACATCACATTTAAATCATAGCAAATAGGAAATGTCAAAAATATCTATTGAAATATTCAGATAAGAATAAAAAAAAAGTGCTAATATTTTATGTATTTAGTTCTCTTTTACACTTACGTTAACTTGAAGAATATTGGTTAAAATCCAATGCAAAAAATTTCAATAATAACAATTTTACTTACATAAATACCCGCGTTCCCAGAAGACCTTCAACGGCTTCAACATCCCCAGAATAAAAGGTAACATGTCCTTCCTCAAGCTCAAGTTTATCTCTGTACCAAATTTTATCTAAATCGGTTCAGTGGTTTAGGCGTGAAAGTGTACATACATACCGACAGAATTACTTTCGCATTTATATTATGATATTAGTTGAGATTGAATTGAAGGCTTTATAAGTAATTATAGCCCCACGGTTTCGTATACGTTTCGTTTATGGGGTACCGCAGCCAAATGGCAAAACGGAACCGTTATAGATTCGTCATCTCGTCTGTCCGTCCGTATGTCATAGCCATTTTTTCCAAACTTCCACCGAAAATTTGTTGAGACAATGAGATCTACTAAATAGTTTCTTTTTTATAAGTCATAAAACGTAAACCGCAATAACCTTTCATTCTATCAACTGAAATATAATAATAAATAAAAAAACCATTTATAGATCTTGCTGCTACGGAACCCTTCATAGGCGAGTCCGACTAGCACTTGGCCGCTTTTTATCATATATTACCGTAAAATTGGTGATAAAAATATGTATTATATCAATTAAATTTATTATATTAAACATTAGAAAAGTAACATAGCAGCTTTAAAGAAATAAAAGTAACAGTTAAGTTTTATAACAGCTACGTTCTGGCAATACTTAAAGATTCTGCTTTGAGCTTTCTTCCTTGTTTATCTGTGAATCAAATAAAATTGTCAGATTTATTATATATCGTGTGTAGCGGCTTTTACTTTTCATAGGAAATTGTAAATTCGTCTTAGGCTTGTCTTTGGTTTTAGTTTATAGATTATGATATTTTGTATGGTTCGGTTCAGTAGGCAGTAAAGACTTCCGTTCGTTCGTTCGCTCATTCATTCAGTTATATTCGGTAATTCTCAATTCATTGCGACTTTGTAACAATTATCAAACAAAAAGTAGTTTTATTTTAATTTCTGAAAAGTACAAAGGAAGCACCAAACTAGTTGAGAGAAATATGTAAACTGTAGTGATACGTGTGCTTTTATTAATCCCATTAAAAGTACACGTTAAACGAGATATTCAAAGATATTTTTTCCTGCTGAACAACAGTTTCTTGAAAACATAGTATCGACCAACGAAAGCAAATTAAATTTACTGTTTAAAATCATGGAAGTGTCTAATGAAATAAAGGAAGACATTCGCAAAACACAATCGGAATTAAAAAATGCAATTCGAGTTCATCAAGTTAGTACCTGTACATTCCCAATACTTAATTTATGAGAGTTTATGTACTCACGAATTATAATAAATCATAAGTATACTAACAATTTATTTTTTAATGGGTTTCCAGGTTTGGGTGTCTCGTCTGCAAGATGATGAAAATGTAAAGATTTTTTTGACGATTAATTACGATAATAAGCTTTAACTGTTATTTTTATTAACACCTACTAATTTGTTTTAGAATACACACCTGAAGTCTAAAGTTAAAGAAGCTGAAAAGGAAATAATTGCAATAGGTCAAACACAAGTAAGTTGTGAATTTTCTTTAGTTTGGCGTCTTTTCTGCTACGAATTATAATTAAAAAAGAAAATGTTTTACTACATCAAAACTTCAATAAATAATTGTGGCTTGGTGTGAAACGGGTCATAGTACGAGAATTGTGATTTTGGCCCTATTAGTGCCAGACCACAGAATTTATTTAAAAATATAATTACACTGTCCTTTTGAAAAACTGTTGAATGTACCTGTTCTTCTTTTATAATAAATGCTTTTATATCTCTAACAAAACTTATGTTTTACAAATCTTAATAGGTGTTCTCATAAACAATAATGCAATAATTCTATTTAAAAATATATTTTCTTGTGATAGTAAATATGTTTTTTTATTCATTATTTATTTCTGTTTAGTACCTCTCCTTTATATTTTTTTCACAGAAACTGGTAGTGGAAAGATTAAGAAGGGAATTGGAATTGTATCAGCAGCGATTAAAAACAAGAAATAAACAGATCAACATTGAGAATGACAACCGCTATGTGGCACAACAATTGAGGGAGCACCAATTATTATATCGCAGTCGAAACAGAACTGTCTCACTGTTAAAACCCTCTGTCCTTAATGAGATTCACATAAAAACAGAGAATCACCATGATGATGTCAAAGAAAACATATCAGATTCAGAAAATGATGTTAAGTCATCAAATGAAAAGGAGAACTCAAATCACAGTGATAGTGAGGAAAAAGACAAGTATCAAAGACATTATACACAAATGCCTAATACGGTTCATGATAGTAGAAGTAACTTTACTAATGCTCTCAATAAAGTAAAGGAGTCTCTGATGTAAGTATGTCTTATACTCATGCATGTTTATTTTTAAATCTTCTACTCTTATCTGTGTTCTCTAATATATAATTTTATTAGGAAAGCTAACAGTGATTACACTATTGACAACATATAAAATATTATATAAACTATAGTAAATGTAAATAAAACATTTAGTAAGAAACTATTGGAATAACAAAAGAAAGTGTATAAGGAAACTAGAAATTTTTTTGGCTTCATAATATTAAGATATATTTCATTCATAGAATCTGCTCTTTAATAATCCAGCCTTATGTATAATATTAGTGTATTAAATTTTCCAGTGGAACTCATCATCACACTGAGTGGCAGGTGCATAGATCAGATTCGGAATCTTCAAACGGTGCAGAAGCATCATCAACACCTTCGCCTCTATCACTCCCTGAGCCTGGGGAGCCTGTATCCCAAGAGATGTTTATGAGGTTTTTTTTATTGATTTTCCTTTGTTGTTTCTGTTACTTTTATTGTTACTGGTAATAGTGTAATTATTTAACTGGTGCTGATTATTTCAGTAAACACAATGCTATTGGTCTTCAGTTGTTTAACTGACCTTGGATCAAGGACTGTCCTTGGTTATGGAGAAACGTCACTAAGTGGAGTAGAGATTTCGACATGCAACATCTAATATACTATCATAATAACAATTAGTAATTTAATAATATTTTCAGACTCATTGGTTTGGTGACACCATTACAAAAAGAAATATTGGAGAAGAAGCGTAATGAGCGTCGCAAAAGGTCAACAACAAGCACCAATCGAAATGAATTTCTATATGGGAATTTTGACATGTTACCTGTAAGTATTGTATTGTTTTTTATTGTATGATGATTAAAATTTCAGGACATTCTCATTAGAAACTTTTTGTATGATTGCTTGGATGGCTATTACATTATGGTTAATGTGATATGCCTAGAACTTGCTCCTTAAGCCCTGACTCAATAGGCGGCGACATGATAAACAAAAATGCTGCACTAAACAATACATTTATGAGATTCATAAATGAAAAGTCCTAAAATGTACTATAGAAATTAATTTTGTCGTATATTTAATTTCAGAAACGTAAGAAGTACAACCAGTATCCATATCTGCAAACACATAACGATCCACCACAAACGCGATCAGCCAAGTTAAGAAAACAACAAGTATGTCTACTTATTTTGATACTTCTTAACGCCTGATAACACCTAATAATATTTATCTATGTATTGTTAATATATTTCCAGTCTCAAAACAAATCATCGCGTGAGGGATCTCCTTCGGGTTCGTCGACTGAAAATAAAGGTAAAATCTTTATATATATTCATTAATATTAACGACATCATTACAGATTTATTTTTTATTACCTCTCAGTTTTTTTCTCTCAGTGAAATATATTTTTTTTGCAATAAATAAGTATCCTCTGTGTTAAACCAAAACATATTCTTTTAGTTTCTTCTAAATTACCGATCGTTTCTGCGTAAAAGACCAACAAACATGAATACATACACTCATCCTCACAACCGTTTATAATATTTGTAGGATAACCTAAAATCAGTAGCTATATATTTTTTCTATTTTATTTCAAACAGCAGGTTGGAGTAACAACAAGCCGGCTTGGGCAGCTTCTCTACCAGCCAGTCTATCTGTGGAGCCTGTGTATCCTTCTACGAAGAAAGTGTGCCATGAATGTGGCAGAAATGGTAACAGTATACTGCACTTTAATTTCACGAGTCGTTATTTTCGTATGATATTCGTTTCCTATGACGTATTCGTTTCCTATTCAATTCAATTATATACAAGAAAAAAATTGATTTATACTCCAAAAGTCGTCGGAAAAGTCACTTTAAATTGAATTTTGTGTCGCTGATACCTAAACGAGTCGCTAAATTGGCAACACTGATTCGACAATTTTTTTTACAATGTCCTAAACGTTAATGAAACAGACAGCGGGACCATTCTGGACATTTGTGGCCGAGACTATTATTGTTATTATAAACGTGAATAGAATAGTAGCCGCAGTGGCTTAGTTGGGAACACACCGACTCACGATCATGAGGGATGGACCGCTCCGGGCGCCACCAAAAAGGGCAACCAAGAAGGCGGGCAAAATTATCTTAGACAATACTTTTTACAAGAAGTTTGCATTCACCCAGTTGCACATGTTAAATGTTTCCCCCCTCGCTATATTCTCACTAACAGTTACTAAAAAAGCAACAATACTATTTTTACGTCGATTTGAGAAAGAACGGCAAATTGTAGCGTGTAGCCGTCCCACTCGCAACACTTGGGGTGTGCTCCCTCTTCGCTACTCATAGTGCGCGCGGTTGGCAACACTCGAACGAGAGAGATCGAGCGAGCCGCGCGCGAGTAAGATAAGTTAAGTTCGGCGCAGTTTGAATTTATATAAAACGCTCAGAGTTTTGTAAAAGCATGTTAAAGGTTTCATTAAAGGTATATTCAACTCAATGTTAGTGATGAAAATCCTGTTACGAGGAAAGTTATGAATGTGCAGGTGGATGATCGTAAAAGTAGAGGAAGACCGAAGAAAGTATGGATGGATTGTGTGAAAGGCGATATGTCTAAGAGGGTGATGACTGAAATGACGGCTGACAGAGAGGAATGGAAGAAAAACACATGTTGGGCCGACTCTGCTTAGGCGGGATAAGGGCAGGAAGAAGAAGAGTTAGTCGGGCAGAATTCTACCCCCTAAATAATTATAATATTCATAAATGTCTGTGCCTATTTGAATAAAATATTTTGACGTGACAACGTCTTATAATTCGATAGAGCCGGCTGCACGCACGAAAAAACATGACTCATGCGGCGTTACCTCGCTCTAAGGCGTCCCATGCAAGCGAGAGCGCGGAACGAGCGACAAAGAAGCACAATCGGCCTTTGCGTTCGGCAGCGTTCGACATCCGTCTCTCTCCTATTTGAGTGAGCGATGCAAGACGTTGTCACGTTCAACTATCGGCAGTAAACCGACTTTACAGACAACCAATTTTTTTTGATTTTGATTTATGACGGCACTAGAGTTGTTGATGTATAATCGTGTATGGTCGCGTCACAACGTCAACTTTGCTTCGTTTGTGGTGCGGGTTCCTGCTCAGTTTTTCGAAACCTTCACGAAGGAGGAGTTTTGGCCGAAGGGTGTGGTGTTCCGTCGTTTTCGCGGGACAATACCCACCGCGCAGGCGAGCACGTCGCCGTCTCTACGTGCCCTAGTTTACAGAAAACATGTTTATATTTTTGACGTGACAACGTCTTATAAATTGGTTTGCCGGGTGACACTTCAAGAAACTGCGTTACGCTCCGCTCACGTAACGTGACGTTATGTTTTAAATTGTTACTATTATTTCATCCTTCTTCCTACTATACGAATGAATATTCACATTAAAATTATTTTACCACTCAAAGTCGTTGTCACGTAAAACTTTCGCCCGTATACCGACTTTACAGGCAACCAATTTTTATATGTATTTTTAGTTTTAAGGTATATATACTATGGGCCTTGTAGCCTGCAATAAAGATTTATTATTATTATTATTACAGATGTGCCGTCGCTGCTAGTGTGGTGCGGCGCGTGCGGCGTGTGGCAGCACACGGGCTGCGCGGGCGAGCGCTGCGCCGCGTGTCGCGCGCCCCTCCCCGAGCCGCACCCTGCCCACATCACACACCCTACACACGCCGACCATCCCATGGACCATGACGATGATGCCGACCCCATCGTTTATAGAGGTACTAGTAACTCCCAGCGATCTTCTATATGGAATGGATAAGCAATAATGTGTCAACCCACAAAAATTCAAAAACAAAAGTTTTGATATATTTTTAAAATGCATCGCGTATTTAACATTCTACAAAAGTGTTTACAAGTACATAAAAATTGGTTTATATCATACAAAAAGTTGTTTCAAATAATAATATCAAGACGCCATTTCATCAAAACCAAGTTAATAAGAATTGACAGATTATTGCTTATCAGCATCCATATGTTAATCTAGTATCATAAACTATCCGTGTTCCAAATACACACGTCGCACACCCCGACCACCCCATGGACCACGACGATGATGCCGACCCCATCGTTTATAGAGGTACTAGTCGATACCGGGGATCTTCAATTTTCCCGAAAAAAAAGTAGCCTGTGTTCAATCACTGGATTTAACACAGGCTACTTTTTATCATAAACTATACATGTTCCAAATTTCACCCAAATCCTGTAATTTTTGCGTGAAAGTGTAAAAAAATTTAATATTCAACCATACTCACAAACTTTCGCATTTATTATACTTATTATATTAGTAGGTTCTGTGACTTTTGAAGTAACGGCTGTGTTCAGAATAAATAACAATCTTATTATAATTATGAATTAGCTTCCGTCCCGTCGTTTCACCCTCAAGCTCAGAAGACCTATGGATCTATGAGTTTATATGCCTGAATTAAAGGTAGCTTGTGTCCTTTCCCAAGTTCAATTTACTATATCAAATTTCATTTAAATTGGTTTAATAGTTTAGGGATGAAAGTGTAACAGACAAAGACAGAGAGTAACTTTCCCATTTATATAATATTAGTAGGGATTTAACACCCCAAGATTGATGTATAAGATATATATTACAAAATATCTGACCAATCCGCGTCAGTTAAGACTAAATTTTATTCTCAAATTCGCAGATAAAATAGCTGAACGGAAAAGTTTACAAGAGAAAAATATTAAACTATGCGTAGAATTGCGAAAATTGGAAGTTAGAGCGGCCTCCCTAAAGGCCAACTTAGACGAGCATAATGCGGAAAAGAGACAACTGCTAGCAGATCAGATCAAGACCCAAAGAAACCTCCAGAAACTTCTAGACTTCATAAGCCAATTCAAGGAGACTTCCATTAGTATACGATCCACGTCGATAAGTGAATCTGGTAGTGAAATGAGCAAAAGCAACGAGGAATGAAGTGGTATGTATTAATTCTTATATCTATACGAATATTTTAAAGCTGAGGAGCTTGTTTGTTTTGAACGCTCTAATCTCGGAATGTACTGGCGCGAATCGAAAAGTTTTTAGTGTTGAATAGTTCATTTATCGAGGAAGGCTTGTAGGCTATTATAATATCACGCTACGTCCAATAGGCGCGGAGCATTATTGGAAATAGTTCCAATACGGGGTAGACGTGGTACTGACGAAGTTACGCGTGTCAGCTAGTACTTAATAAAATATTTTATATAATAGTACTTAATAAATACTTATGAAGATGGGAAATGACTATGTATGTGTAATTTGGAAATTTAAACGGGTAACATAGGTTATTTTATTTAACCCATTTTTTCATTAGTAGCCAAGTAAGAAGCAGTATTCAACTATATATTTGTCATGTCATACTTTAATTATATAGAAATAAATCTAAGATTTTGCTCTTGTTTCAGGTTGCAAGGTCTGTGAGAGTATCTTTGCGGTTTTGGCGTGACCTGACCAATGTTAGTACACAGAATGTTACGGAATGCAAGTAGTCCAAATTATTATTAGTATGTTTAGATATAAGATTGTCCGATGAACTGTATTTTTGAATCACTAAATATTTTTTACATAAAAATGGTATAGCAAAATTACGTTCGGTTAGATTTTGTAGGCATTATCGGTCGATCTGAGAGAACTGGCGAAATGTCATTATCATTAGCTATATGGCAAATAAAAGCCTCGATTCTACTGTGTATTAAGTAACTTAATCCATTTAGAGGAGAGTTGGGTATATCGTACCACTTTTGAGCCTTGCCCGGGTATAATAAAACTTTAATATTGGGTATCAAGCAGTAAAATATTATTTCCGGAGGTCATCCGTCGATACAATATAGCTCACGAGTTGCCTATATCGTACTATAGACAATCGAATTATAGAGTGGTTAAACTCACTCAAAATACCTGTTTAGTTTTATATTTAAATATACTTACATATTACATAATATTTACTTGTCTTCTCCACCACTTAAATACATATGAATCAATATTCTAATATATACCAAAGTTACCGGAGCATTGTTTGGTACAAGGAATGTAGCTAATCTACCTGACCTATTTTTTGAGAAATGTAGAAAAGGAAAGATTTAAATAGAGGTGCGATTTCCCAACTCTTCTCTACGTGATGAAATTAAAGAGAAGGAAAGGTTTTTGTTTAATATAATTTTGTATAACAGTTTAATCTTTGATTTAATCCTGACTTGGGTGCTTTTTTTGTGAGTTATCCTACAATCGAATAAACTAATTATTGTCATGTGTTTGTATAAATTTTCAGGTCGTGCTCGAATTTAAGAGGTAGGATTATAAAATTTCCAACTGAATATCATATTTTAATGTGAAAAAATGTTAAATTTCATGATATTTTGTGATTGTTGTTTATTTTGTCGATAGTTAAAAGCTCTGTGAGTGTCCAATGCCTTTGACGGTTATATGATGATTATCCATTGTAAATAATCAGTTTTTTTTTGTAAATAATTATATTATGATTGTTCAATTAAGTATAAGAAGGTTTTGTTTTTAAATCAATTTTGTATTGAATGAAATCAAATGGATAGCCAAATGTGAAGTGTTCAGTATTTGATTCCTAATTAAATGTAGGTAATGTGACGGTTATTAATTAACTTTTACTTTATAGTTACAAATAATGATTTACCTCTAATATTGGCGAATAGCCTTATTAGTTAAATTTACTATTTGTAATACTCGCCCGTCCTGTCCAATTGAAATGGTACTTTTAATTATTTTGTCTTAATGAATTATAATTATAAGGCGGTTACTGCGAAAGTATAATTATAGGATTTGTTACTTAAAATTTGGTTAAGTTGTTGCCCAAAACTTTTTAGATAAAAAATAAATAAAGTTGCCAGCACCGAAAATTTGACCGGACTTCAGCTCGCATTTGTGACAAATTCTATAATTTTTAATTGTTCTCTGTGATATGATTAGTTAATCCTAAATTGTTGATAAGTACAGTTAGTATTTTGTGTAAACAAACTGGGGTTGTATGTAAATAAATATTCATAAAATAAAGATTTTTTTATTAACCAATTCTGAATCTTGAATTGACCTAGACCTAGTACCTACCTAGATACAGATGAGTGTTTTATCAGAAATGAAGTATATCGTTTTTATCTTTACTTTAAAAGTATCATTTACTAGGTATTAAGTTCTCTTTTTGGAATGTAATAAGGCATTTACTTGTGATGTCATGTTATGCTAGTTCTAATACCTTCTTTCCCTTTTGAATGTCTCTCCGCAGTTGTACAATACAACGCTCTAATAAATGACATTCGTATTGCGACAGATTAGTGTACCTTTGCATTTCTCCAGCGCCATTCTGGTCTACTGACACTAATCCAGAGAAGTACGACGTACCAAAGTCGTTATTATCAACGAAAGCATTTACTCTAGTGGGACACCCGCTTAAAGCATCTAAAATACATCTAGTAAACAATAGAGCGCTGTACGCGACAGACAGAGTCGGGGACCATCCTTTTTTTCCTCTGACCACGATCTCATCGCAAACGCGAACTTTAGAAATGAATCCTTGAATAACTCTATCGTCCAGTCTTATGTTTGGTCTCGCTTGGGAAAGAAGTGGTATAAGAGTTTTTGCAGAATGCCCTCCTATTACAGGAATGAAACAGTCTCGTGGATAGAAGTTATTTTCGGCGGCGAATATTGTTTGAGCTCGGAGCATATCTACGCCTGTGACACCGAAAAGTTTCTTCGGATCGTATTCTCCATTATTTCTCATTACTTCCGCTGCCAATGGAACGAGGCGATTGATGGGCTCGGTCACGATGCCCACGAAAGGCATAGGACTTAATTTTGCTATTCTAGCCGTGACTATTTTCATAAATTCAGTATTGGAAGCCAAATAGGCTTTTTTCGACAGTCCAGGCTTGCATATTACTCCGCCGGTCACTAATACGAGATCGGAATTTTTCAAAGCTCTGTCTATCGTTTCTATTCCATGATAACCTTGTACGAATGTTTCCGCGGGTATATGTGATAGATCTAGTATAACTCCGGGTGTTTGTGGTTCAGTGTCGTGGACGACGAGTTTAGTTATCGAAGGTTGAGCTCGTAGCAGAAGACAAAGCGTTTGCCCAACTTCATTTGCACCCCCTAAAACCGTCACTTGATAATTTCGTATGGTTGAAATTAAACATTTGAATTGCACTGGAGCAATGACTTTCTTTAAAAGTAACATGTTAAATCATGACATCCAACTTGGTGCTATTTTAATTTAATATTATCATGTTAACTTATTACAGAAAATTTCGACAATTCTATGGTCTTGACAGATACAAAACGAAATAATCACTGGTCGAAGTCGCTGGTCATTCGATAAAGTCATAAAGAACAAATTGGAATTAAAAAGAAAAAAATATCAATATTACAAACTAAGGTAGATAAATGAATAATCCTTTACCCATCTAATTTCTAATCATGCAAGACTTTTACAATGGTATTGACCGGATAGCTGTATAATATTAAGTCAGTGTATTAGGTAATATTCAATAAACACAGAACGTACTGCATATTTTTTTTTCCTGACCGAGAAGCGAACCAACGACCAGTTGCTTTTAGTCAGGATCTTTAACCACCAATCCAAAAAAGTTTTAGATTTTAGAAACTACCTTGCTAGGTATTTATTAGTTACCTATGAGTGTATTGAAAGTATAGTCTACTCACACTTTCAGTGACCTATCACTAAGACTATCAGCTCCATGAGTGAAGTAGGTGTTAACATTTGGACATCCTCATTTAACCTTCGTAAGATATGTTGGATTTTTTTAAGGTAAAGAGAATGTAGAAAAAAACAGAAAATTATATTGTTCTGTCAATGTCATATAATTTGCAATAAAATTACTATGTTGACCGATTTACATTAAAATTCTGTAAAATATTTAAATAAATTTTAATCATGATCACTCGGAGGTTAGTTAATTATGAATATTTGATTAAAAGGACTCGCAAGACAACCTTTGTTCCGCAGCGACATGTTCAAATTTCAGTGATAGGGGCAGCAAGTGACATAGGATCTAATTTAGCCATGTTGTTAAAGAGTAATTATAAAATTCAAAGATTAAATTTATACGATGACGACGAAAAGGTCCAAGGCATCGGAATAGAGCTGTGTCACATACCAGGAGGCCCGATTGTTTCAACATTTAATGGACATTGCGGCTTAGCACCTTGTGTGAGATCATCGAACTTAGTCGTTATGGTTGCCAGGTATCCCCGCAAACCTGGCTATACAAGAGAGCAAATGATATCCGCTAACGCACCAGCTGTTCAACAAGTGTGTAGAGCCATCGCTGATCAAAACCCTGGGGTCATATTTGCAACTTCTACCAACCCCATTAATTCTATCATTCCATTTGCAAGTACCCTGTTGTATCAATACCGTTGTTACAATCCATTTAAAGTATTAGGCATCACTCATATAGACACAGCAAGAAGCAGAGCTTTCGCTGGAAATGCTTTACAAATAAATCCTAATGACCTGAGCCTGCCAGTCATCGGTGGACATTCGGAAGAAACCATTATACCTTTGTTTTCTAATTTGTCGCCATCTTGCCATAATGTGGATTCTTGTCAAGCTGATATGTTAACTCGTCTTGTAAGAAAAGCCGGTGTTGATATAGTGAATAATAAGCAAGGATACGGATCTGCAACTTTAACGATGGCGTGGTCAATTAATGAGTTTATTGATAAAATGATAGACGCCATATTGGGAAATGAACAGGTAGTGCATTGTTACTCTGCCAATCCACATTTTGGAACGAGATTCTTCGCAGGTCCTGCTTTAGTAGGTGCGAATGGTATAATAAAAACATGTTGTGATTTCCCAATGAGTGATTACGAACGTTTTCTGCTGAATTCTGTCGCACCTATGATAAACCAAGACGTCTCGAACGGAGAAAAGTATGTTCAATACATGGATCGTGCAGGAAAACATTAAGTTTTCGATTAATAACTTCCCTATATTTTACAGAGTTTTAATAAATTTGTAACAGACACATTTCTTTATTTGATTACAAATAGCCTTTAGGTATTCTAAAGCAGCCATTTATTAACATTTGTTTAAAATGTTCTTACCTACACTAGGAATCTAACATTTTTATTATTGTTTCCGTTGAACATTGGAAACAATGTCGGTTATAACTTTCATTGTAGCAGTGGAGGACTTAATCGAAGCTGACGTGTGCGGTGGCGATTGTAACGAGCCAATATCGGACAAATGGCTAGGTGGGGACTCAAAGCGGCCATCCGAGTCGCATCTCATTCTGCAAACACTGTCTTCTCTGCGTTCCGCGTACTGCTCGAGTCATATAAGGATAGGTTCATACTTCATATCATTGCGAACCCGCGAATAATGATGGTTGGTAAAACCCTTTTATTATATTCGGTAGGTACTTACATAGGTTAACTACTCGATTACCTAATTTTTTTGACAAACCTACCAATATGATATTTCTTTTTCAGTCAAATAATATGTATATTGATTTGAATATTGCTCGAACATAAACATTAACAAAGATATAACCACAATACACACTCCAGTTAAAGATCAAACATTACGTAAGAAACTTGACTCCGTGTGTGTGATCCTTACTTAACAGGGAACATTGTCAGCCGGGTGCAACCGCAAATAAGGATCGTAACCGGATGGTAACGACAGGGTTAACTTTTAGATAATCGCCAAGCGGCTATACGAGGTCCACCGCGCCGGCACCGCGGCGTTACATTGAGTTTAATGTCTTTCGGTCTTCACGACCGACGACTGGTGTTAACTTGAGGGTTAAAGGTTCGAAAACCGGTGATTATCCACCAACCATTTATTGGCGTTAAACAGTTTGAGATTGCGTGTTTGTAATCATAATACCTACTCATTATAGTGTTTGTTATGCATTTTGATTAAGTACATGCGATTTATCTGCTCTGTAAATATAATTTTGTTGTTATTGAATTATGTTGTACATGAATAACTTTATTGCTGGAGCTATTGTTTGTTACCTTCGACTTATTAACTTTTAGTCGGATTTTAATTATACCTTATACACCTTAGATAATGTTCATTTTTAATAGTATCATCAGTGAAAGTCTGAAATAAGGATTCTGTCAGTAAAACTGATTCAAAGTAACATACAACCGGAGACGGAGGCAAGTCGCTGAGGTGTCCCACGGGAGTCGTCTGTCGGCGCCTCTAGCTATTGGACCACTTTCGAATGTGTAGGGAGACCATCAGACTATTTTATTTAGGATAGTATTCAGGCTATTTAAGTATGAGGCTACACTACATTATGTAGTAAGCGAAGTAATGTTCATAATTTTTATTATTATTTACAATCCCAAAAAAATACAAAGACAGACTTGCATACTATGGTTGAATCCTACTTCGACTCACTCTTATGTCAAATTGGATAGGGTCATTCAACCTTTATATATTGGTTCTTAATAGTAGGTATATATAGTCGGATTAATAATTCGAGTCAGAGAAGTGACAAGTGCAACTGTCACTGATACAAAAAAGGGTGACCCGCTACAATAGTGATGTTCGGCAGTTTTGTTCTTTCAGTATCCGATACATAAATCTAGTCGAAAATCCCAAAATTTCATTTTTTTTAAACTAAATTTGAATTTAATTGAAACCAAAATTAAATAAATAAAATCGAATAAATGTTATTAATTTAATTAACCTAACATAGGCTAATCATCCAATTCATGCCTAATTAAAAAAAAATTAATAAATGTACGAATAAATATAATTTATTTGTCCAGTACCCGTACAAATAGTCACTTCCAAAACAAAATGAGGTCCATAGCGTGACGAGTGATGACTATAGTTCTTCCAATAGCCCAAAACAAATAATATACATAAGAGTTTTTTATGTAATATTTAATTACCTACCGTGTATGTCTTCTGTTTTATTACCATACAATACATATTTTTATTTATATAAAGGCAATTTGACATTGAATAAAAAAAAAAAAGGAAACTCTAGTCGAGTTTCCTTTGTCCTTAGCCGACTTTTAGTTGTAAAAATTTGAATCTACCACAACACTATTTATTTGGGACTAAAAAACTGCAACACTGGAAACTTCATTTCTCTGCCTACAATGAATAATCTGATTATAGTTAATACGTAGTTATTTTAACCACCGAAATGATGTCATCAAATATTTCAGTATGTTATGATAAAAATATTGATTTAAAAAACTAAAGTGTAGGTTTTGTGGAGCGCCGCCCCGCCGCGCCGCGCCGCGCGCCCACAAGTCGTTATCTTACCAAGTTGTTTGCTAAGTCGCCGCGGCAAGAATTGCAAATGGTGATAATTCTAACTACGCCGATAAATCACCTACACCCCGTTCAACTTTTTTCCCCCCGGGTGAACCTTCTTTCTGCCATTGTTAGTGATTGATCGCGTATTTCCTGTACTTCCGCTTCTTTTCAGGATCTTACACGAACATGTGTTACTAAAGTTTCAACAACTTTGACGTATTTAGATTTGGTAACGATTATATTGACGTTGTTCGAGATTTGTCTTGAGCTACAATTTAATAAAAAAATGCCAAATCTGTTATAATCTGAAGAGATGTAATCCAGTGATCTGAGTATATTTTCTTTTTTCCACATGACTATGTAGGTCACTGCACGAAATTAAAGATATTTACCTAAATACCTACTTAGATTTGCTAACTTTAAAATACAATAAGGTGATAAACAGGAATACTGACCCAGTTAGTACAGATAACTAATTTGCGAACCTTGCTTTTCAACGCATTAATTACAATGCGAACAATGTAGGTATCTAAATCTATCTAATTGCTGATTGGTTTTTGACTTTATAAGTGCCTGTTTGTCGCCCGGAGACAAAATATTATGTTTGGTTTTTTAAGTCTTAACGAAGTAGGTACATCTTTAATTACGGCCATGCGTAAGAAAAGCAATAAATAAGACATCGATGACGCCCCTGGGAGCTGGCCAGGGGCTGAAGGCTGATGTTACAGCAATTTATAGCCACGACTAATTGCCTTCAATTTATACCACTCACAATATGTTATACAATTATAGATTAGTTTGATATTACCTAACTATAAAACTCCTTGCCGAAGTGTGGGCGAGTAGACGAGTACTTATTCAATTTCAATTAACTGAAATTATAAATAAATCATCTATCATCTATTATAAATATTTCGTAAATTATATAAATTTCATATACTTAATATGAATTTCATTTCATATCCTTGTTTAACTAGTTTATGTACCTATACGTAGTAACATGTCAATGCTTATACATTTGTGTTTAAGAATCAGTGTCCAATACAACGTTAAGCGAATCACACGCATTTTTATTTAAAATCAAAGTTCCAAGCAAAAGTCGACCGTAACACATCAACATATGATGTTGGAATGCGACAGTGCCTTACAGAGTGTCCAGGTGCAAGGCAGTTGAAGCAACGATTGTTTGTTTTGATGTTATAATTAAGTATATTCTAAGTTGTTACTAATAGCATACCTATTTTGTTAGTGTATTTACATTTGTGTTAATTTAAAAGGCCTTATAGCCCTTTGGTGGGCGGTAACTTGTATATGTTTCAGTAATGACGCAGCTTCCCCCGTTAGGCTTGTTTTTAAATAATGCAATTTTTGTACATTATTTAGTGATCGATTGTTGTGCACAAGCGTGTTAAATAGGTCATGAAAGGACATCCATTCTTCATATTGTCCACTGTAGGTAGGTAGTTGTATTTTGGGTAACATCAGATCATGAAGAAATATATATTAGTCTCCAAAGTCGACCGTAGTACATCAACATCCTAAGTAGGGAACGATTTAATGTTTGTAATGATTTTTTACTACATTTTTGGAACATGGTTGCCCGATTTATTTTGCTTGAGGGTGATACTTAGCTAAATCTCTAATCCTTTAAATCTCAACACTACGCTCTTTATGCCCGTTAGATACAAAACAATAACTTGGCGACTGTGGGCGGGTAATTATTGTAATAAAAATATAAGGATTTAATGTAACATCGATAATTTATCAATTCTATTATAATAGAATAAACGGTATAATTATGTACTATGTAGGTTCTATTATTTCATCATGTAAACTATCTGCGCTTATACCTATCCTACGATAGGTATAAGCGCGCGAGACTACAGTCTTCTGAATATTATTATGTAAAGTTCTCATTGTCTGCATACAATATTTTCAGGAAAAGGCCTTTTTAGTTGGTAACTAATAATATTTGTGAAGCTCGCGACGCCGACGGCAGCTCTAATTTCATTTCTCGAAGGTAATTAGCTGGTCGAATAACCAGTATTCTGGTTCCTCTCCCAGTACACTTCCTGTATTTCCAAGTAAACTGTATTACAACAATGTATACTTAATAGTATTTCTTTACCACTCTTTTCAAAGAAATATTGAGGCTAGCATGTTTTCTGTTCTGAATTCTAATAGCTGTTTCAACGAGTAGTTTTTGTTGAAACTTTGATTTGCTTGAATAAATATGACTGTTTATTTCCACAAGATACTTATTTACATGTAACGGTATCATGGAATGAATTATTTCCGATAATAATTTAACGACTTCGGTGGAATCAGTGGAATATCATATAAATCACAATAAAAGGTATTTATTAATAAGCAAATACCAGTAGGCAAGTACACAAATAGGAAGCTACGTCATATTCCGATGAATTCATCTGGTAAAGGGGAAAATACAACAATTCAGTAAGTAATAACAGAGGTAATATGGAGCAATGGCAACATTTCACCCCTCTCGCGACGGGCGAAGCTTTTAATAATCGATTTAATTGAGCCAATGAACAATTTAATTAAAATTCTAAAGATACGGTTCACTCACGGCCCGTAGGATGTAGCGCGACGTGTGGTGCAGTTACTGTTGGAGTATAGATATTTCTTGTAATGTCTGCCTGATCGGCTTGAATAAATAAATCCTTAGCACTTACTAGTTATTTTTATGAGACGAAATATCGATTTGTATGTTTGTGTGTGTTCGTATTCTACAATATGGTAATATTGCAATATTTCTATGTTTTATTAGTAACATACGAGTAATAAATGAATTTAGTTTTTTTTTTTATATTTACGAACCGTGTTATTTCTTTATTCATAAACAAACCTTGCCATTTTTCATGTCGTTTCTTTCCAGTAGGTACCTAATAAGAATGTGGTAATTTTAGAAGAGACAAAACTAAATAAATTTTCCATTCTGTAACAAAAATCTGGTTATCATTTATATGTTTGTAAAATTTAAATCTCCGAGTTAAACCTTCAAGCTTTGAGCTTCATCCCTCGTTTTTAAATTAAATATTTGTTTTTCCAAGTGCCTGCTACTTACATAAAAATATGCGATTATTAAAATGTCGGCAGTACAAATGAGCGGTGTGGCGCGCGCGCTATGCAGGTATTTACGGTACGGGTTATTAGAGATCAGCTGAATTATGTCTCTGTTCTATCTCTTTTACCCTGTTTCTTTTATTAATTCCTCAAGTGTTTATCCATACTTTGTAACTTCATAAATAAACTCCAAAAGCTTTCAGTTTGCTGGACTTCTGTCATTGAAAAAAATTGTGGAAATTATAAGAGTAGGTAAATGATATATCTATATCGGGTCTATTTGCTCTTACATGTTATCCGCTGACTTTTACATCACCATATAAAATACCAACATGTTGTGATGATAATGTCATGGAATAGTTTTTGGAATTAAATTATCATAACTATATGAAAAGCGTATCATTGCTCACCGCCTTTATATGGGCTGATGGTTTTTACTACATAAATCGTGTATTCAGGAAGTGCGGTCGTTAGGACCCCCACGCCACACCACACCACACTACACAACGCAAGAAGTGTCACACGCACGCGCACTGATCTAAGCGAAGATAAACTTAGGAGTCGCGTGCGCGGCGCGTGGTGCCATTTCACTGTCGGAGCTGGGGCTCATCGAATACTAGAACAGGACAATTGTAATTATGGTCAGTGGAGTCGAAAATAATGAATATTTTAAGTAATTTTAATCATTGTTTCTAATTGACAAAAAATGCTATTTGTAGGTACTTAAGTTATTTGTGAGGAAAGCCATGAGCGTTGAAGGCATTAAGATGGTGTAGATACCGAATATAAAATAATCAAGTATGTATTGTGATGGGATGGAAGCAGATACTTTAATTTGTACCAATTACATATGTGAAATTCACCAATTACATATGTCAAAAAAACATCGTGTATTTGGACATCTTCATTAAACGATAAAACAAATTTAAATTCATTATCCATAATAAGCTTCTCAATAGCTGACATAAAACTATAGCATAATGTGACTTATGTACCTACGATTAAAGTAACGACATATTATTAAGCTTATATACAGCTCCGGTCTATCATAATTTGTAACTCTACATTGTTCTTATTGGTGTGGCCGCGAATGTCATAGCGGGATCATTTAGCACGCGTCACGTTATCAGACATCTGCGGGCACGGGGTACAATCGACCCACAAACAGGCACAAACCAGCGCAAATCCCCGATAATGTGCCTAATGACGATCGGGACTGAAATGCGTTTGCGATCGGCGAACATTCGAGTGCTGCACAAACAGAGCTCAATAGACGTGTTGATTTAATGCCCTATTGATTTCATATGGGGTCAAAGCTTACAATTAATTAAATGTAAGCTTATTTACTGTAGACTTTTTATAGGTAAAAACTTTAGTCATTGAATACCAACATATGATGAAAAAAATAACTTACCTTAGTAGTAAAAAGCTTATTGAAAAGCTTAACTTATCAATTCGAATTTCTTTACAAAGCGTGGGTATCAAAACATTAGATTTTTTAAACTCTATATTGTTAGCGCTTTAGTTAACATATGAATGGGAACCGGTATAATACTTTCGATCTTACTAACGAGTGAACTGTACTTAATGGCTACCACAATAATGATATGACGTGGTCGTTTGGACCCCTAATCTTTATTTTAGTGTTAATACGTAGTCGGGATTACACTCCATTAAGTTTGGCGTTTGGTGCTGGCTGTACCACAAAATAAATAGAGATTATTTTAACTGTCGGCTAAGTGCCGTGTGAAAGACATTCATGATTTTTGTTGTCACGGCATTACTGGTTCGAAGGGTGAATAGGATAAATATAATCTCATTAAACTGTACTTAGTATTTAGCTTAAATGCTTTAATGAAACGAAAATAACCATAAAGGTTATTTGATTGTTAAAAAGTGTATTCCCAATTTAAAGTTTAAAGAGAAGATGACTTCTTATTCCTAAAGACTGTTCCTAAGAATGAGGTCTCAAAATGCACGTGGCTAAAATTAAGGTATATTCGTTTTCCACAATAGGTGAGCTTAATAAGCCAGTAATTAATTTAATACCAACAATTGAATGCAAAACATTTGTAAGTACACTTTGCCCGTGATCTCTTCAGTACCTACAGAACATTAATCTTAGATCGCACTTATCATTTAATTAGATCCGTGTTGAGCGCCCTTGTGGCTTCAATTTTATTTTATAACGTCATACACACGTCCCGCCCTAGCTAACTATTCAACGCAAAAATATATATTCACGGTAGAAATTAAAAATAAATGCAGATAATCTTTATGTTTAGGGTAATATGGAGCAAAATGGGGTGACGGTTTCGCTGTAGGCCAGCAAAATGCTGCGGTCCGATATATGCTGTGCTACCCTAGTCCCTACTGTTACGGTGGTTGTATTCTATCCGCTACTGGCCAGTTGATATGGCAAATTAATAGGGTTGTCTCTAGAATCTGCTCTTTCATTGAATTAACTTAACATTATAAAACTATTGTTTACAATATTATTAGTAAATTTTTATTCTACCATATCCTGTTTATAGTTATACCTACGGCTATATATATATATATTAAAAATATTAAAATATACAGGTATGAATCTGTTACTATCTTCATTCGTGATTAGACAAAAAATAACATAATAATATTTTTTTGTTAAAACTCTACAGTTATTCGTTTAAGTAGCTATATGTGTAAGTAATAACTTCAGAGAGTCAGCCCTGGTAAAAGTGCATTATGTCTTGCGCATCCCCGCCGGATATTAAGCCCTAAACTTAATCACGTCCCTCTTCTCTTACAATGTTAAACAGTCGACTTTTTTCCTACATCTCATTACACACCGTTAAATTCCCACGAATGTGATCATTTTATATTTTTTTTTTACAATTAGTCTCGTGAAATAATGCGTTCACGCTGAATAATTTCTTCATTGAATTCGTCCGGATAGTTCCATTTTTAATCGCGAATGAATGAAACCAGTGTCGTGGGGTATTGTATAAGGTGTAGCGTGCATTTAATATATATGGGATTATTAATTTATAGGTTCCGTAGCATGCATTCAATAAAGAAATTGGTTTATGCTTAGGGATCATACCTTCAATGGACAACTTTTTAATAGGGTACTAACGATTACGACCAACCAACCAACCAACCAACTATTTACTATACTAAATAGTTGACTGTAAAATTTTACTTTTTCATCAATGCGTTTTACTTTATTTATAGCAAAAACAAAATTAATCTCATAATTATAATATTAATTATAAAAAAATACCTACATGCAAATAGAAAGCACTTACATACTACATTATTATTTTGTCATACAGCGCAAACAGCGGACGAGCAAAAACGGAAAAAACAGGAAAAGTAAAAATGCGAGCTTAAACTGTATTTAAATTTGCATCAAGGGTGGTTGGGATGCAGATGAGTGACGTCACATGTTCAGGGGTGGTACACTCGTCTCCCGAAGCCTAATTGTCACCCACCACCCACGAATTTTAAAACTGTGCTTATTTTTTATTTGTTTTAGCTTGATAACATGTAATTTATATGGTATGTATTAAGTAAATTTTCACTTAATTTCTACTTATTTATTAAATATCTCTAGCCGTGTTAATAACGCGTTAGGGAAGTATATAAAAGAAACTAAACGTGTACGATTTGATTCGTGCGGCCGTCATACATCACGGAGTGAAGTTAATACGTGGGATATGGAGCTAAGGCTGTATTATTTGTCAACGCTCGCACTGGTCCAACGCAATCTTAAAATCAATTTTCATTTATTCCCAGCTTAGCTTTACTAGCTTAGTGTGTGCCTTATTCCATACACTGTGGAATGTATTAGATCGGACTGTTTTTATTCTTATGAATAAAATGTCTAATGTAGAATTACATTTGTAAATATAAAAGATAAAATAATGCAAGGCTTTTTCGTTACTGTTGTGATTATTAATCTATAAATTATTTTCTCTATAGATATCTTTAACCAAGTGAGTCAATAAAAAAAACATCACCTAATATAATAGTATTAACCAGTATTTCTTTAAATGTTCTGTATTCAGAAAAAAACGTATGCAAACGTGTATAATATAAAATTGATCAATACAATATTGCCCCTCTTTAAGTCGTTGGTACCTATATGATGATAGTATATTTGGATCCTACAGACTGTTCTATACTTAAATAAAAAAGTATCCATAATAATATAAAGTCATCTCTATAAACATTCAAAGCTCTATGTAAACGTATGGCCACTACTGCGTCGAATAGTCTTGGGCGGCGTGGGCCGGCAAAATCTTTACAAATGTGTGCCGTTATCGCGCGGCCCGATTGACCGGCGCGGCTCTCCACCGACCGGCGACCGTACATTTCTCAGCCTGAAAAATAACGGATTTATTTAATTTTATGGCCACGCCGCGTGCTGAATGGACGATTGGGCAGCGGCTGCGGGAGGGTTAGTCGACTTCATTTGTTGTTTTTTTTTATGTTTTTGTTGTATTTGATTCTACGTTTATTTAACCTATTGGATGAAAAACTGGAACACGTCCGTCCATTGATTATATTATTGACCATTAACAAATTTAAAATGACTGGCACATTGGGATCTTTTATTTTGTTGGTATAATCTAAATATAACCGAACTTAATTAGAGTATATATACCTACCTTTTCTGCGATGTATTAGTCATGGATTGTAAAACTGTGGCATTGGTTAGATGTCCTTTATATAATATGGGGACTGTATTTTTTATCGGTTGACTGTTTACTGACTAATTTGCGAATTTACTATGAGCATAATACCCCATCTTCCCCAATGTTTACATTTCCCATGGCTCCACGGGCACGGCTCAGACGTGGGGACAACTGATCTCATTATTTAAATCCGCGTATATAATGTTGCGATTTGTCACGTTTGGTAACATCAATTTGATGTGCACGAATTTTAAAATTTTGACTTTTTTTTGTTCTATCGAAAAAAAGGTTTCCGGTTCTTTTCAACATAGTAAAAAGATTCTTAGTAATTTATAACTAATTTTAAACGAGCTGACAGATAAAGTATTATTTAAACCTACACAAGAAACTAAAAAACGTAGCTTTAAAATTCAGAATGTCATGTCAAACCATTGAAGATAAGTATAATGGTATCGGTTTTTCTATTTTATTGATTCAAACATCACGAATTACAAATTCTGAATTCATGGTCATGTTTGACAATTATATTTAGGTACGTAAAGCCTAAATTTTGTATTGTTGTAAACGTGCTTCCGTCCTGCTTCTTTACCCACGTTTCCGAGGAACCTAATGCTTTCCTGGGATAAAAGTGTCTTTTGTCCCTCTCCGTACCGAGAAGTTTGTGAAGAAATTGTTTTTCATCACGACTGATTTATACCGAGGTAAAACATATTAAAAATATCAAATAACTAAGATTTGCATTAATTAAGTACAGTAGGTATATTAAAAATAACAAATGGAATAAAAATACGTCCAAATAAAATGCTCGCATATTCTGTATTTTTTTGTCTCATTGAGTTTTAGATTTCACTTCTCAATGAATTAGGTAGGTAGGTAGGTACCTATGTCTTGTTCTAGTTAATAATACGAAAAAACATCGTGTGACAAATTATCCGATTAATGGATAAATCAATTTATGTTTTTTTGGCTTTGAAACAAAAAAAGGTTTATTACAAAATCTGAAGTTATGATTGCTCATTCGAGTGCGACTGTGGCATGCCATAGGCGACTGGCACAATGGGTTCACGGTTGTTGCGCCTGCGCACTATTGAAATGCTGATGCGTTTTTTACTCAACTACCGCAATACTAAATTGGAATTTATTTTACACTTAAGTAATTGCGTCGTTTTATCAATCTAAGGTTAACTGATAATTATGACTGACCTAGTTATATCATTTTTTGTGGTATAGTTATCAATGATTTCTTGTTAATTAAAAACACCAATATCATTGCATAATATTAAACTTGTAATTTTATTGCTATTAAAGATATGGGTATAATTTTAGAGCAAACCGGTTAAAACTTAATATATCTTACCTATATTATCTGCTCGTAAACAATTACATTTGATAGCAACAGTAGAGTTTTACTATTAAAACTATGCAATTACTATTCTAGGAAGTCGTTATTATTTCCAATTGCTAAAAACAGTGGTTAAATGTTGAAATTTCATCTCTTTTGCTTTTTTTCCAGTTGATTATGTAACTTCCGGAAATAAATCATTACAATGTCATGTTTTTCATAATAACAAAACGTTGCATATTTGCATTTGTTTGAAAACACTCCCAAATTATTTCAGAATTAAAATCAGTTTAATTCCCCGGAAGGCAGTTATTAAACAGTTCAAGTAAACAAAATTCAAATAAGTATCGCAAAGTTGCTTCGCGGGGGTAGACTGTTTTACATACCATCATTTGAGTATTAAGGAAATGTGCAACGGTTTTCTGGTATGCTTAATAAAACTTGGATTATTATTTTTTACTGAAGGTAAAATATATAACATAATTTAATATGGCTCTTATATTTTGATGGCTATTGTAAATGAGGTATTTCAATGTCTAATGTAGATAGTTACAAGTTATTTTTAATATAAGAAAATAAATATTTAAGTAAGAAGGTATTACATATTACATGCATTACATGTTTATACATATATCCATTTAAAAAATAGTTAAGAAAAATGATTATTTTAACAATCAGCGCTAAGTCTGCGTCGCGCGTCGCGTCGTAGGCTCGTCACGTGATACCGAATCGGTTCGCGTGAGAGCCTTAAGCCGTCATTAGCACACTTTGTAAACTGGCTAAAGGTGCCTCCGTTTAATTTATGCAAATTCCAGTTTCGTTGTTTTCTTTGCTGGGTCTTAAGCGGTGGGAGGTGAATTAACGCCGGGAGGGATGAGCGAGGGAGTCATTGTGAAGTCGTTAGAATTATCATTTTACTTTAACTCGTAAACGTGTTGTAGCGTACTTTTGATGCTGATGTGTTTAGGCAGGTACTCTTGACCAACTAATATGACTACCTTTGAAGGTAATCATAGTGAACTAATGACGAATGAAGAAGAAGATGTTGAATAAAATGACAAAATATGGTTTAACTAGCTATTTGAAAAATAAAGCACAAATTTTTTGTGGACATTATTCGAATACTTTACTACGTTACTGGAATTACGAAATTATTATTCTGTTATTTAAAATCCTACTCATCTCAACTATCCTAACGATATTATGGCAGTAGCCTAATGTACTTACTCAGACGTTGGCGAAGACTAATCGTCCGATTACACAGAGCGGTCGAAGGCGTCATCAGTTCACAGCACAATGGGTCGCAACAATGGTCCAAAAATGGCTCACAATAGTCCCGTTTACCCCACAACAACGACTCAATGGTCAGCCGTCGATCCCTCCGCCTAAAATCTCGAAGGAAACAACCTGATAAGAGTGATTAATTGGTTAAGTCGAATTCAATGAAAGCCGACTCGGAAACGCTGAGGCGATTTCTTTCGTGGTTTTTTGGATAAGCCGCCTAAGCTTTTGAAGGTGATAAATTTTATTTTACACAAAGAACTGTTTGCTGTTTTCTAAGCGTTTAATTAAACTGCAAGATATAGGGGTTGGTGAAACTTAATGTTATATTTTATATGAAAAATATATTGCAAAGAGTGGTTCTTTGCAAACATTCAGCAAATAAAAAGGAACTCCTCCAGACCAGAATAGTTTTAATACTTATGATCACTTGACTATCGCTGAATCACATTGATCACAAAGAACGGCCTATATTATACATCCTTTCAATGGCAAGTAATTCTTTCATTGAAACTGTAATGTAAGGTCTGACACTCAATAAAGAAGCGAGTGTTGAAATAAAAGAGCGCAATAAAATACAAACTGGTTATGTTTGTATTCTAGAAGAAAATGGAAATTAAATGCCATTCACAAAAGCAAGTAAAGGGGTTCGAATTTGTATTAAGAAGTAAATGGCCTAGAATTATAATCTTTAGAAAGGTTAATTTTGTAAGAGGCCTATTTTCCAACACTTCACCTACAATAGGTATACATTTATAATGTTGTGATATAAAAGTTCTTTATAGTTACCCTTCCAAGATTGCTAGAGCGGGGCTTGTTACTGAATGAGCGTCTAACAAATGGCGCTGAAAACGTTGTAAAGCGTTGATTTGTGATCGTTTATGACTCGGGTTACTTGGTAATAAATTAAACGCATGTTGCGTCGATATCAGTAAACACGCTCAAGGATCGCTCCTTCGTAACACAAATTTGGAAGCTCGCATACAACAGCTGTTTTTCCCGTACAACAATAAGTCATATGAAGTTTGATGCGCGTATTTCTTTTTCAATTATTCAAGTATTGACTTACATGTGCCTACACACATACGTAATTCGTATTCATATTACTGAGTTCGCTTCAGCATCGGTGGTCGTACTCATAGTGATGTTCGTTTGATTTATCGATGACTTATGTATCAGGCTAGTCTCATACTTGCTGGTTTGACAGCAACAAGATTTAATTGACTTATGTTACGATATACATGTCCATAAATTCTAATGTAAGTTCAGAGTGATAAATTATACTCATATTTAAGTTAAAGTAAATAGAACTAAATCAATGGTAAGCAGGTTCTTAGATTGTATAGATACGGTTGTGAACTCTGTATATAGAGTATATAGAGTTTTCAATTAGGCTTTAAATATTTCGCTTTCATGGATTATGTTTTAAGAAAATATTTGTATTAGTTTGCGTAACTAGTAGCTAGCAGGAAGCAAGTTAGTTCCTGAAAATATAATAACACAGAATAAAGCTAAATGAAACAGCCCACTTCATGTAAAACGTTGTCTATTTTAATGTTTCTATTTTATCTTTAGATGGACTAACGACACTAATTATAATTTATGATGCAATAAGTATTATGTTATAATTAAGATTAATTTTGTATCTACATAAACTGTAGTTTACGACAGACGCTCTAACGAGCTATTAAAATAATATCTGTGTATTTACGTAATAAAAACTTAAAATAAGTAAATATTTTATGATTAAAATGATTACTAAAGAAAATTTATGATATGACGATATACCTACATTGAACGTATATTTTTCTAAACCGTCCGTAGAGTCCGTGAGATTAAAAAGCTAACAAAAATTTTTATTCAATTGCTCATCGCGTGTCAACTGCTGATTTTCTTTTTAAATATCAACTTTAACATTAGTGCAGCTACGTATGTATCATCATAATTCACAAACAAAAAGTCTTGCATCGTTTTTATATTCTTCTTAATACCTGTTTCTTGTACTTACTCCAATGAAATTTTATTATACCAGTTCCTCGTATTATGTACCCTCTTGAAATTATAATTAAAAACTATTATGGTCGCCATCATAAATCATGGTTTATTGCACCCCTTTTACGTTGGCTTAATTGATTCAATACAGTAGTGCCACCATTAAAGATAACAAGGCTGCAATGTAAAGTAGTCTATAACAATATGATATTTTTCACTTTGCTTTTGTTGGTATGATTCTAATAATTTTTAATATTAATAGTTAAAAAATATACTTACCAAATCTGTAGGTAAGATTTACGCCCATTAAAATAAACATAGAAATTGACAAAATAATTGTTTAAGCGTATAAATAAATAAATATTATGCACTACCTTAATTACCTTAATTAATCAAATCTAAAGATAAATTCAGTTAGAGGTATTTGAACTAAGCATATATTAAGTATTAAAAAAAACATTCTATTCGTTTAAATATATTTTGTTGTATAATTAAGCTCATTAAAACACATTTGAGCCGTTGCCATTTATCCTTGTGTAATCTTATAGTATTTTTAAATAAAATAAAAAATGTCTATGAAATCATTTATAGCGTATTCCGAAGTGGATTAATTAAATTTAGACTCAAAAACGCTGTCATTTTAGACTAGCGTTTTCATTAAAACTGCATTCAATATTGTAACATGAGCTTGGAAGTATTAAAGGGATGTTCCCCTTTGAAGACGGCGGTAGGCCAGCACAATGCAATGAATGAGGTGTCGCCAACTAGTTTTATCAATGATGAATGGCCAGCATTCTGCATTCGTTATCAATTTATTTGCAAAGACTTCTCTCTTCTTTTTAAACTTGAATGGGGACTACAATTTTAATATAATTCACTTTATTCCTTTCAAATCAATAACTGAAGCGTAATAAAAGATAAATAAAAAATAGTAGGTATATGTGCCCGCTGCATCTAAGAAGTGTTTCTGAAAATATGCGTAGTAGGATAGATATTTGTATTAACTAATACTAATACAAGTACTTATTAATATTTTTTATGTAGCTGAGTATTAATAATAATGTGTAAACCTAATTTATTTTAGAAGTTTTCCGTATAAAGAGCAGAATTCAATGAATTACCTTAAAACGGTCAACGCTGAATGTAATAGTTAAAGTGCAATGGTCCGATAGTAATATGATTCAGTATCGTTTTTATTTAGGCCTAAATGCAATACCGCACAAAATCTGTCCACTTACAGAGTTAAGCGTCCGTCCAACGCAGAAGGGCGTAACTGTATTACCGGTGTCACGGGAGACTCTACCGACTGTAGAGCTTTCGTAGGCGACGGAAGGGTAACACAACACACCCCGCCTAGGCTGTCGGTCTGCGAGGCCTCCTCCCGCCACGAACCGCTCATTCGCTCACCGGCGGTCGTAGCGCGTGCACGTCCCTACGACCGATAACATTCGCTCCGCAAACGCGCGATCGCGAAAAAACTTTTCAGTGCGGTGAATAAGCTATCATACAGAACACATGAAAATGAACT
This sequence comes from Thyatira batis, assembly GCA_905147785.2. NCBI lineage: Eukaryota > Metazoa > Arthropoda > Insecta > Lepidoptera > Drepanidae > Thyatira > Thyatira batis. Next base: position 4,447,537 of record LR990490.1, read on the forward strand.
GATTTTTCCGTGTTGTGAATTTTTTTTCAACTGTGTTAAGAGGACTTATCGCCCGTAAGAGTGTTCCGAAGAGGCTAATTACGAGTTGCTAGGCTAATTGGCTGGGCCGGCGTTTCATGAAGGTGAGCCGACTTTTATTTCCGTTCGGCAATCCCTCTAATTGCGTCAATTAGTGTAATGCGGCGACAGGTTTGAAGAGTCGCTTAATGATCTCTACATCGGACTTGTACGCCCATTGAAAAACTATTAAACGTCTGAGGGCACGTAGGGACTATTGTTTTCAAATAATTAGTTTTTTATTGCACCTATAAAGATCTTATGCGAGGGCATATAGTTAACTTCATCCTATATTTATGATTTAAAACATGTTTGATCAACTTTTTATGATGGATAAGTAACTTTTTAACACTGTCTTCTAGAATAAAATTAATAATGAATTTACTTTATAATACCATTAAAATGTAAGCAATGATACGGTAACCGTAGTAACTTAGTTACATCAAGTTGAGATAACACGCTTGTCATTATTTTTGTGACGGATAGCCGAAGATAAGGTTTCCGGTGTTTATGGTGCTCACAATTAGCGCTAATGATATTTTTAAACTTTTATCACATTATATATGTTTTTAAATGACTTTTAGACTGTAACAATTATGCTAACGAAGTCTTCCAAGTTTCAAGCTTAAACTAAATAATTAATTAGTTGTAAGTATGTATAAATCCATTTTCTTGTAGAATGCTAATGTGCACGCAAAAAAATCTCATCAGGCATTTAGTTCGTATATATAAAGTTTATTAAAGAATTTACATACATTTTAATTGTAGTACTCAGAAATTAATTGTTAAGACAACTTTTACTTACATTGTGCGTTGTTATAAGCTAATTACTTTCTGTTACTCCGTATTCGTAACTGTAGGAAGATACCTACGTTTACAATTCAAGAAACAACATCATTAAAATAATATATGCGCGAGAATAATTTCATCTAAATCTGAGAAGGAAATAAAAAGCAATAGGCACGAACTTGAAAAAATATTCAGTACAACCCTAGTTACGAACAAGCTACGAAAAGGTAGAGTCAACAATTAGTTATGATCTCTTAAACAATAAAAATAAGCTACTAATATTTTTTATCTAACTAATATGAAAGTAAAGAAATGTGTGTGTATGTTTATTATGAGGCAAAATATATTTCTATTAACTTTGTCACCTAAAAGTGTTTAAAAAAATAATTTTCAAAAATTGTTTAACATACCATTAATGTACTTTTTAAATTACGTAAAACAATATATAAATAAAAGAGTAATTATCCTAATAATAAACATGTGTGTGAGATGCATTGTGATCCTTCTCACAATCAGTGATTGTTTGCTACGCCCATGAATGGGTCAATTTAACAAAATATCAAAGTAGACAAGTGTGCAGTTATCAAAGTCAACAAAGAAGAAAAATAATTTTATTATTACAAAGGTTCATCGCAAAGCGGGCTTCTAAAAACAAGACAGTAACTTTTTTTTATATAAAAAACAACTGGCAGCTACCTTGCTCCGCGCGACATGGTTGTCCCAAAAGCCAATTAGAATTCCCGTATCCGGCTTGTTTATTCACTAATTAGCAACTTGCTCATTAGAGCTACATCACTAGACCAGAGAGTAGCAATGCTTCATTCGTTTTAATTATAAACACTGGCTCCTTCTGTTCTTATAATTACCGTACACAATTAATGGACAACATTTTATTGCTTATCTTACGCGCAAAGGATGTTTATTTATACCTTCATGTAATGGATTAACGATGCTCTACTTTATCCGATTGCCATGACAACGCTTTTAAGTGTAGATATTTTTTCGACGCGTTTTTTTTAATGAAGATTGACTGATCTGTCTGTTGACATAAAGTGACAAGGAAATGTTGAATTATTTGGATGCTTTTAAAAAAACATCATATAGACGTGTCCTGAAGTCATCACTAATTACAACGTGGGTATGTCAACTTGAAAAGTAAAAAAAATATCCAAATCGGTTTTATCAAACCTTTATATTTAGTGGCCTATTGTTAGTTAGTCTTAATAAAAAATAAGGTCAACAATTTCCTTGCAAGAAATCACTTCGATCCACTTTATTTGCAATATGTATTATTCTGACGGTATTCCTGAAAGTCATGATTATTTACTTTGACTTTTTTTTATTTTACTTTTCTCTGACGGAAAATAAGTGACACAGTTCATGATAATTGCTTTCCCTTGTATAGTTAAGAAAATAATAAAGGCGTAGGTATATAGTAATAGTTCATTGTTATGTTCCTAGCCATCAAAAACTAATAACAAAACATGTTATTGTAATTTTCAATTAATTAGTACCCACGGTAAAATAATATTTTAGTACAATATGATACTGCATTTTCATTAATTAACTTTGGCTAATTAATTAACAGGTTTTAACTAACGAGGGTGTTACTAAATTAATCAGCGTTGATTGGTCCAACCGGGTATGAACGCTGACCGCTCCTCCAAATGTTATTAGATTTCACATCATTAGGTTAGATAAATATTTTTTATCTAATTAGGTAGATAAACACAGCCCGTATATATTTTTTTTATTTACAATAATTAACTTCTTTTTAAGAAAGTATCATCGATAAGGTTCATAGAAGTACGAGTTCTACATGTAATAATAAGCAGTTGTGATAGACGCAACAGTGTCACAGCCATAATGTTGTTCCATTTTTGTATTTGTTACAGAACCCTAAAAAATTGTTTTCTAAACAGAGCAACTACTATTTAAATCTAGGTTCGTGCTTCGTTTTATTTGGTCCGCCAACTCTCCAATAAAATAACGAGGTCACAAAAAAATAAAAAGTAAGCGTTTATAAAAACCATTAGCTTTTTATTTGTTTCATTAAAAATAATTATAGTGACATGTGACCGTCGCATGGTTGCCGCAGGGTTGTCATTAGAAGCATGGCACTCTAGGCGGCGCGGGCGCGTGGGGCTCGTGGGGCGCGTGGGGCGCGGGGACCACTGGGCGCAAGGGGCGCGGGGTCACCCGGCGCACTAATTGGTCTGGCTGCAGCAAGCCTTCTCTTCTCCGTACTACAAACAAATTAGCCCGAGAAACGGATGTTGATGCTATGTTAGGGTTATCGCTATTAAAAAAATATCACCCAACTTCCTGGCTCAGTATCGATTCAAACGGAAAACTGATAGGTTACTACATATAATATAACATTTTTGAATGACCATATTCGTAGTAAGGCAATTGAATAAGTGATTCATAGGGTAAAGCCGGACAGTGAAAATCGATTACATTGCAAACGAATTAATCTATCGACATGAAAACCTAATCAAATTATGAACACAGCTCAAATCAACAAAAACGTGTTCTATGCAAACGATATAATTGACAAAAAAATATTAAAACTGTGTTCCACTCACCGAAACGGCTTAATTTGCAAATCCAATTTGTTTCCAATAACGTAGCCGTCAGTGAAATCTATTGAATTTGGGATTTTGTTATTTTTAAAGAGGAAGACAAAAATGAATGAGAAAAAAACAAATCCTTTATAGTGGGGTACTCGAATGCGTAGGGTAACCCTATCGGGTGAAGGTCACTAGTAATTAGGTTGTTAGTGAGGCTCATGTTTTTCAGCAGCGGAGCCGCCGCGCCGCACCGTGGCGATGGCGGTGCCGCTTCCTCTAGTTACTTATTTAATTAGGGCCGCGAGTGTCGCCGTCTGCGGTCTTGTGCTTGGGTGGGTGTTCAGTTTCCTTATACGGGCTCATTATGTTTCATACTTCTCTGCATGTGTAGTTTCCAATACGATTATCGATTCATTTGTTATCGTCTCCTACTTCCTATTTTTTTATTTATTTTGATACTTATTTTCATCTAAAACAACATATATTTTAGCAAGAAAATGCCTATTGCCGCTGCGATAACACAAAACATTAGCCAATTTCATAGTAGTTTATTTTTTGTATCAATTCGATACGGAACCATTAAAACAATAAATTGAACTCGACCAAGAACATTATACAGAATCAGATAGTTCATTAGTGTGCGTGCAATTAGAAAGTCATGTTAACCTCGTCTCCCTCATTAGGGCATCCTGTGTGACAATATGGGCACTACACGAGCAGATAACCCCGGGTGGCGTGACAATTGACGTTCGCTGACGTACATTCTGTTTGTGGACATATGAAAGTAATTATGTTGTCGTACGCAACTCATAGACTCTTAAATTACCAACAAATTAATAGTCTATAATAAGACGCCGATAAAAACGGCCAATTATACTTCGCACGCAGTTTCTTACGCGTTGAGACTTACCCAAGATAACAATAATCGTGTGTAATAAACAGATAATGTTTGAGACATTATTATTAAACACATGTAACAAATATTAGACATAGTAATGTAGAGTCTAAATTTGTATATGAAATATTTATAGATAGGTACTATGTTACGAAATGAGTCTTCCTTCAATTCTCTTTCCTGCTTAAGGCATTTTTTTTATTCAGTCAAATGTGAATTTAATTATAGCATTAGGTAATATATTTTTGAGAGTCTTCTCTTTGAGCTTATTTATCTATGACACTGTCTTATATTTGTGTTAATTTGACTTATTTTTCGAACACGGATAAAACCGCGGGGCATAGGTTGTATAGAAAATACAAGTCAAACGTTAGAACATCACGTGATATAATTAATATAAAGGTTTACTCAGATAATTAGTGGTATTCATGTAATATGTAGTTAACTATTAAATTATCTTGTCATAATAATTAAGAGTTCAGAGATTTATTGATTTTGACGTGCGCAAAGCTCACTACGTCATTGTAATAATTAACTTGTTTATTTCATTGACCTTGTTTTTGTTACATTATATTTAATTTAAGCTATGAGTATATTTTAGTAAATGCTTATTTTGTTTCCCGTGTCCTACAATTAGAACCCTAAGGTTTTGATATTTGTTCAGTAAATAAAACGGAAACAATAATCTAGTACGTGGAACTAGTTAGCGCTAACTCGAATGCTCCTACTCAACAATATAACCAGAACGGTGTAGTTCAAAATAATATTTTCAATCGATCCCGTCGACTCCCTAATTGGCTCGAATGCAAATACTCTGTTATTAGGCAGGTTAATTAAAGAGTTATCGGTCGTAATTAACCCGTTTCGGTACACTACGTGTGCCTATGGCTGGTTCGAAACACTACTAATTAAGAAATTCCTCCTTCATTAGCTCAATTAGATTTATTCACGTCAGAAACTCACAATACATACAGCCGCGGCTTGTACACACGCATACAACTTTGTTTTGAATGTTTTCATACATGAAAACCGAAATACATAGGTAGCTTCTGTGTACAATTCAGTTTTCCAATAATATTTAAAAACATTTTTCTTGGAAATAAGGCTTTGATCATTGCAATATTCATTGGGATTTTAATAGGAATTATAAAATATAACCAAATACATATAGCTTACTTGTTATTTTATTACACACCATTTTTTTACATGTAGGTAAGCGAGCTTTGCATCGTACCAATAAATTTGCTGAAAAAAAAAACCAGTCAAACTCATAAACATATCTTTTTTATTATTATTTTAGTATAGGTAAGTATAAAATCTGTGATAGGTAATAAATATAGAGTTGCTTTATTTATTTGAATTTAAAAACCAATAGTAGAAAAATAATATTTTGAAATGATTTTTAATTTAACCGTCTTCAATATTATTTTCTTAATGAAATAGGATGGATCGCTTTGGAGTCCATTGTGAAGCACTAGTGAGACGGCGATAGGAAGTCGCGACCCTTGGTAGGTTATCGATAATTATGAAGATACTTGCTTGACGTCAAGTGGGTGGAACCGTCATTATCTGAAAGTGAGTGAGTATTTGTTGGCCCTAAATTTGTTGTTTTTTTATCATTTCACGTTTGGAAAAACGAGTCACAAAACATATTTAAGTTGCAATATGAAACAACTATAAATGACTATCTTCTCAGAACCAAGCAATAAAAATCAGGGGTGAGCCAATATTTAGGCGATACCAATGAAACGTTTTCCTGCACATCACGCAGGTATATCCGGCATACTTGCTTCAATTACTGATTGACCGCTCTATCTGAAATTATTTAAATCTATGGTTTCGATGTAGGGGAGCGGAGCCTAAAGCGGGCACCGGGCCTAAAGCGGGCACCCTTCATTAAAGTCGAAATTTCTATAACAAATGCGGCGCGACTGCACGTGAACATGCCCCCCGCCATGCGCATCCCGCGGCAGTCACCCGGTGCGCCTGCGACCGAAAGCACGCGTGTTGGGTCGCGCCAAAAAAAAACGGTGGTTTTTGAAAAAAAATACAAGGTATGTTGATTGTGTTTTCATTTTTATTATGTCAGTTATCTTAATTTCAAAATGTTCATACTCTTTTCTATGTATCTGGTAGTGTTTTGGGTAGTTTAGCTTGACTCTAATCCATCAGTTAGAGGTTAGCGTTTGGTGACGAAAAATAACCGTCCCAAAGGGCAAAGCGGGCCGGGCATAGTGGGCATGCCCACTTTGCCCGAATTAGAAAGTTTTATCAGATATAACTTTTTTGTTTTAGATGGTAAACAAGTACAAAAGAAAAACATTACAAGCTGCCTGGGAAGAAACAACTATGAAAAAAGCCCTTGGGGAAGTTAGAGAACTGCATAATTCAGTAAAAAGTACTGCCAAAAAATATGGTATTCCCAGATCCACCCTCCAAAGACACCTTCAATCGGGATCTGCCAAAAAGAAGCTAGGACGGTACACTACAGTTTTTACTCCTGAGGAAGAAAAGGAGTTAATAGAGTACGTCTTTCACATGGACGCTCTATTTTATGGCTTATCAAAGAAAGAGTTTCTAGAGCTCGTGTATCAATACGCAGATATGAATGGTATTCCACATCAATTTAAAAATGGTACTGCTGGCAGTGATTGGTACAAAGGCTTCGTCGTGCGGCACCCTGATCTTACTCTTCGGAAACCAGAGCCAACCTCGATAGCCCGAGCTCGAGGATTTAATAGGCCCCAAGTTTACAGATTCTTTGATTTGCTTGAGGCTGAAATAGAGAAACATGATATCGATGCTACTCGTTTATATAACATGGACGAGACAGGAATCCAAACTTCTTCCAACAAACCACCGAGAGTTTTGACTTGAAGTTGGAAAACGACAAGTTTGTCTTATCGCAAGCACTGAAAGAGGAAGAACAACGACTGTGGTCTGTTGCTGCAATGCTGCCGGTTCTTTCGTGCCTCCATTCCTGATTTTCGCACGAAAAAAAATGAATTCTCGCCTTCTCGATGGAGCTCCACCATGTGCCAAAGTCAAAGCTGCAAAAAAGAAATTAGAAGGAAACTTGTCCAAACAGAAAAAGGAAAAATCCAAGCAAAATAAGACTAAAAATAAAGAAAACGAACAATCTAACTGCATATGCATTATTGCGAGACTGATTAAAGACTTAGACGTAGGTATAATGATTAAGAAGAAATAACAAAAGAAGATATGTCTGATTAAAAAGTTCCTGCCATTAATATTAAAAACATACGATACCAAATTATTACATAATAGAAATAAGTATAGATATTAAGAGATAATTTGTGATTTTATACCGTTTATAAATAAACGATAACTTATGAATAATAACTGTATTATTTTAGCTTTATATTAGATAAACATAGTAATATTTTAGATATTTAACACGCTTTTATGCGACACAATTTGCATGCCCGCTTTGCCCAAAGCACATGCCCGCTTTAGGCTCACTCCTTGGGCAAAGCGGTCATCAGTAAGGGTTATGTTTTTATTCTCCACGCCTTGTAATTTCAAGAGTTATGATTAATTTGACCATGCAACATTAATGTATATAAAATATAGTCCACGCGAGGATAAAATTTTAACTTAAAATCTTGTTTTTACCTATTATATTATCAATTTTACCTTAAGGTGCCTGCTTTAGGCCCCCCTCCCCTACATGTATTTTGTTTAAATAAATTTGGTGGTCAGTCAGATTTGATATCAGTGCAGTGTGATATTTGACTTTTGTAGTTTCAGATTAAAATAAGTTATATGTGAAGTTATACATGACTAATTAATGTGGCCGACTGCACGTAACTCTGCTAATGACGAGTGTTTGTATCTTTGTTTTCTTATTAATAGTTTATAGTTTGATAAACTTTTGAGCCCATAAAAATTCGATACAATTATTGCTCACATTATCATTCTAATGAGAATTTGTTTTCATTGTCTTATCTTCAACTTATTAATTATGAATAGGCATTGGAGGCGCTACATAGTTATTTTTACACATGAAATAATATTATTTTGTCTCTTTATAAAAAACTAATTTTTTTTATATTGTTTTATTTCATTGAAAAAATCCACATTATATTTCGGACATTTTGGCTATGACAATATAATTAAGTTTGCCGGAAGTCATTGACATAAAAGTATAAGGAAGATGATCATTCAACTAGTTCTCATGTGTAGCTGCAACAAAAATGTTATGATAGTCCAATAAAAAATGTGGTAGAACAAAGTCTTCAAAACATTTAGGGTACCGCCAACCTTTAAAGGGTAGTTATATAGAAATCTTTCATTAACGATATCTTATTCGTAGGCCCAATAATGATCTCCTTATCGCATGTCAAGTTACAAGTGTTTGTCGGCTGCACTCTTCACTTTTTGTCTCCACACAGATAATGAAAAAAGTTACGACACTCCTTATGACTATAAAAAGAATGGACGCTGTGAGATGTTGTCGGAAAGATGATCAAATAATGTGATCTATATATTATGTATTTTTATATTGCATCTAGCTTTTTCAATTCTGATATAGTGTCTGTACCTACATGTAAAAAAATACTTACAAGAAAAGTAGTTAAGTTAAAATTAAGTCGATCGAAAATCTGTCTCCCTAATAAGGGTCGCCTCATTTATAGCTCATTTCGATCTTTAGTACTTTCCAAGAACAGTCAAAAGTTCTGCAACGGTCGGGCTGCCCACCAGATTTTATGTAAATTTCGACATGATGACATTAAGTAACTGTTCACTTTTTACTACTTTTTGAAGAGGCTTTGTGTTAGGCCTTGTTTTAATAATGTTATTAAAAGCTTGATCTTTTTATTTTTTGTATTCTATACCTGACTTTAGGTACAAAGATTTACGTAAAATTTTAACAGGTTTTCATGATGTAGGTAAATTGATCGGAAATAAATCATTTTAGACTATATTTACATTAATTTAATTATTAATAATGGCTCTTAATAGTTTCTTTTTTATTTCTACGTACAATATATCATCCACTTTATATGAACTCACGAGTTGGACCATTTTGAGGGATTTGTGCGTAATTCGAATGAGAATATCGACGTTAACTGGCCGGATTTCAGTTGTATTGAAAGAGTAGGGTAAGTGCTCAATTAGGCGTTTTTGTTTGCCCAGGTAGTAAGTAATACCCGACTGAGCTCTCTATGACCGTTGAACTGGATTTATTGTTGCATTTTTCACAATTGTTTTTACGAACAATCTGGTAATTGTCAGTCAAGAACGAAATAAATGTGCCAGGCAAAAAGAGGTAAAGTTATAAACGTAATGTTTCAACGTTTTATAACTTAACCTCTTCCTAGTGCATAGGTACTGTCACGCTCAAACCTAATCACAGGTTTAGGCTAAGGCTTTACCTATCATCAGATAGACCTACAAACTTGATTTGATGGAATAGCCAAATCCTAAACAAAAACTACAATTTTTTCCATATAAATCTCCCTAATAGGTGTTCTAATTCGGGCAAAGGCTCGTCAATAGAAATAGTTCATTTCCTAATGGCACTGCCTGCGGGCAGTACTTGATTCGTGGAGTAGCAAACATGGGGCAGCGGTAATGAACGTGCGGGAATGACGATGGCGCGTGGTATGGCGTCCAGCTACGGCAATTTGAACGCTCAGTGGGGCGGCGCGCACGGGCAACAGTCCTCGAAATTACTGCTCGATACTTAGCTGCAACCCGATGTCGACGTTGTTTTGATTACCACCTGATTAAGACTGCGCAGGATATCCATTGTTAAACATTGATCAAAGTTCGTTCAGGCAACTAGAAGAGGTTTAAGATAATAACGTACCTATTTAACAAAATATTATACGTATCTAATGACAATGAATTCTAATGGCTAGAGGACAACATTTTTTCAATATGTTTCATAAAGTTATCACTTATACTCATCTGTTTAGCCTCATAAGCTCCTGACTACATAACAAGTAGATTTTTAGTTTTTAAACATTGTTAAAGCAATGACCTATTATTCAATGAGACAACTGAGTATCCATAAAAGTAGCGGTAAGTTATGAAATGGAAAGTATGATATAATATAAGCGTTAATAAAAAAACTCAGCTTGTGTCAAATTCACAAAGGTATTTACATGATAGAATTTCAAAGCGTCACACGGTGCAATTTAAAGTCCACTAAATCGCTGCCCTGACTCGGACGCTGGCCAGCCGGGATCGGCTTTCAATTTAGCGGAATTAATAACAGCACAAATACGGGTCGGGTCCACTAGCAAGAGGCGAGTTGGTGATCACTCATTCGCGGACATGGCAGCCGGTGTCGTATTTGTAACTTGGTATCGTTTGTGACACTGTATCTGCATTTATACGTTGCTGTGCGAGCTGTGGGCTTAGATTTATGAAGATTAAAATTGGAATCCACTTAGGCAGGTACCTACTGCCGAATATAATAACCATCCTTATCTAAAGTTTTTTCAGATTGTTGACAATATTGTAAGAAGCATCAATGCAAATAGTATCTTAACGATTTTAGATTGGAATATGGTAGTAATTTAAAATGTTAAGCGATGTAGAATCGCAACCCTATACAAGAGTATAAGTAAGACACTTTGAAGCTTTCCGTTTGAAATACAGACCTAATTGGACCGACATATTTTATACTAATTGGAGACCATAAACTTCATCAAATCGGTGATAAAGGATTTTCGCATAATGTTTGTAGTCTCTGTGCAATATCAGAGTACTCCTAATACCAAATGTTGTTTGACAACGCTTGGACCATTCGTCAAACATCGTGAGGTGGTCTCGGTGCCCAATTAGAACGCTAAGCTGAGCGTAGCCGACTACCAACTTGCTTCGACTAAAAGCACCTCTAATTATTATTGATACGAGTGAGCTCCACGTTGATTCCTCTGGAGTTTAGTACGGTTGCAAATTGACGTTGTTTTAATCATTCTGCATTAGGTTATGTTTTTGTTTATACTGTGCTATTTTTCCAAATCTCTTGAAACATCTCATGAAATCGTAAGTAGAATCCACTAGAAATATTTAGATGTGAATATGATACGGTATAAAATTTTTAAGAAGGTAGATAGGTTTAAAACATCTAGCCTAGTAAAATATCGTATCATTAGATAATGGCATCAATGACCTTTTCGAATATTACAGCAAACGTTTCCAAGAATCGGAGAATTGCGTTTGTCGTAAATCGAATTTCCCGGTAAGTATTTACAGAAAGCATTGGTTTAGCAGAATGCATAATGGGCGGAAAAATGTCAAGCGTAAGTGTATTAAAGTTGGGGCTGTTCTGTTGCCGCTGCGTGCCGCCACTGATGTATGGTTGCGACCGACAAATTGAAAACAGTAGCAAATGGCCCGATCGCGGCCCGCTAGCCCCTCTACAATGACCGCAGGCTGACTTCTGTTTTTTCTATACTTAATAATAATATAATAATAATAATAATATTATAAAGAGGAAAGATTTGTTTGTTTGTTTGTTTGTTTGTTTGTTTGTTTGTAATGAATAGGCTCCGAAACTACTGGACCGATTTCAAAAATTCTTTCACCTTTGGAAAGCTACATGATCCCCGAGTAACATAGGCTATATTTTATCCCTGTATTCCCACGGGAACGGGAACTACGCGGGTAAAACCGCGGGGAGGCAGCTAGTATTTAATATAAAGTTTAAATATCTTGTATTTTATACAGGAAAAAATGTTTGACTCGTTTTATCCTTTTTGGGTACCGTACTTTAAACTTTATTCTCTTCATACAAATTGATTCCTTGTTACGCATAGTACCTAATAGAAAACTTCAAACATTAAAATATTATGAAACTCGTACTTACTTATATAAGCAATAGTAAATTAAATAGTTTAATATAATTTGTATTGTATGCAATCATGATCGAATGGGGCATGACCTGGCTTTTTAATATTACATTGTATAACAATATGTAGGTAGGCATATCAATAATTAGCTTGATTAGCAGTATAATCAATTAAGCATTGTTCTTTTGTTATAACTTTCTATTAGGGAGTCGATAGGTAACACTTTATCTAAATACACTAATAAAATAATTATTTAATACATGTTACCATATTAATCACAGATATTTCTAAACGCGACCACTGTAGAACGCATTTTCTATTAGAATTGTATTCAATATAGAGTTTCGTTCGCGCAGAAAATGGTTGCGGGACGCGTGAGCGGCGCCCCTGACTCGTACCCTCGTGCCCCTTCCCCTTGCGCCCCTTATAAAATTATATTTTTAGATGTATTATATCATACAACATTGTTTTCTACGCCCTACTTAAACTATAGGTACTAAAATTCTTGACAGTTATTTTATAGTCTAACTACAATTCCTATAAATTTGGACGCACATTAATATGGAGTTCCCTGCAAATAGACGTGATCCTATATAGGCGATACGATAATGGTATTAATTGGAATTCCATATAATATGCTGCTGGTGTGAGCCAATGCGTCTACTGTGTTAATTAGCTAGAGAATTCGCATCGACGTCATTTTGAAAAAGGTATAGGTACCTTACTATGAGTTCGTCCTCAGTAGAAGATGTGTTTAACTGACTAATTATATTTTGCCACACAATATCGATTTTTCTTATTATGCGTGATCAACATCGTATCTACGTTTCAGTAATAAATCATCTGAGCAATATACCTAAATGATTTCAATTGTTATATACATAGGTACATAAATCTTTAAAGTTCTATATAAACGAAAATAACTGAGGGTTGTTTGTCCCTCACTAATAGTTAGATTATATAAATAAGGCGCTCAGAATAGTTTAACCGATAGCGATCTGCGGCCGGACGCGGACGGCCCGGACCGGTCGGGCAATACCGTCTCCACTCAAATTGAGCCGGTTTTACATAGATTTTATTTGCGTTATTATATTACGTAAACGTTTACGTTCTATGCCTTGTAAAAAGAATTGATATTTAATAGTTACTTTAAAATATATCAGTAAACTGATTGACGTCAATGGAAACCGTTGCGTGAAAGTAATATAAAAAGCACTTTCTAGGAAGTCGACCGTTGACTTTAATGGCAATTAGAAAAACTGTTATAAGCGTTCAACGAAAGTATTAACATAGTTATAGCTAATAGTTAGTTAAAGTTTATGATAATTACCTATACTGAAATATGGTAGCAGTCTGTTTTTTTATGGTCACACCATCATTTTAGCCGCAAGTGGGTGTTCATTCATTCGCATCATATATATAAAAAATATAATTTATTCTATCCATAATCCTCATGAAATATTAACCTCAATATGGACTTAGATGCTTTACAATTTTTTTTGTCTTTAAAAAAAAATCTAGAGATTATATTGTAAGTTTAATTCGCACATGAGAATATGCAAGCTGCAATAAATTACATGGTTTGAGTAATGTATATTTTGCGGTTTGGTTTAGTCTACAAGGTGGCGATGGCGCGATGGCGGTAAGGCGATAGGGCCGAGACGCGTCGCCACCCACCAGCTCACTGGCTCAAGTTACCCTAGCCAACTATCCTGTTTAGTTACATTACAAATTGATCTGTTGACACCCGATACGTTTTATAACATCAATGTTGACTCTAATGCTATTGCCTCAATGGAAATTCTGATTTTTGCCCATACATAATACGGTCGAATACAATATTTACCAAATTTGGTTGCAGAATTGGCTTCCACAGGCCGTATAATAGTAAGAGTACAGAGCCGGTTTCTTTATCTTCGGTTGCATATTTATTTATTGTTGAATAATATATTTTGATACATATAAAGTGTGTTATTGACATTTGTTTTATAATAAGAATGTGGATCTAAGTCAAGAGTGTTTTTTTCGATAACTTTGTACATGACATTCATTCATAGGTATGGTAGATATATGATAGTACCTACCTATCAGCTACTGAGATCTAGGTCTTCAAAATCTTTCAAAAAGGATTAATCATAACTGTAGGTATATCTTGTAAGGTTTGAATGCAAACCAGTAAGTAGATATGTAATTTACCCAATCGATTCAAACGTATCATAGTAGAACACAGTAAGACGAAAATTCGGTTCAGAAAATAAGAAATGCAATCTTGTAGTAGAATCAGACAAATAGCGGAGTATCTGCAGTGACCAATTCAAATTGTAGGAACGATCGGGCTCGCGTATATGCCGGGGGATGGAATCCAATCAGCGAAACTAGTTCCACTGATGCCTATCACTAAACTTTCACATTCAAAGATTTGTTTCTTGAGATTAAATCAAAGGCGAATTACAGTAGCGGCGAAAAAGAAATATGTCGAGTCCGGCCCCGCGCGAGGGCGGGGGTGTCCTGGTGAAATTGCTTTTCAATCCCTCGGACTTTGGACTTGTAAAGAAGTTATTACCTTCCGAGGAGATAGCGGCGGGTCCGGCGATACGGATATATGTCTTTTTCATATGTAATATTCCTTTTTCGCGTTTTATTAATGGAAAATGTTTCGTGGGACACTGCGGCCGGCTCTCGCCTCCCGATATTAAAAAAGCTACAGTCTACTTAGTGCGACTTATTTTATGAGATTGTCATAAAGTAGTTTATGTTTCTGTAGGGCTATTTGGATGTGATGATGCTTTCATCTAATGCGTCTTCCATCCGAAGCCTTTTATTGATTTAGTACTGAACATGAATTTTAGAGTTCGCTGTCCAATATTGATGTTAAAATAATGAGATTAATAATGTTATCAAATACATCCAATTGCGTTTATCTATAGTGTGCATATACCTGTGTAGCTATACCTAGTGTTCGTTTGATAATGTTGCCTACCCTAATTAAGTCCACTACACCAATGTTTGGAATTAATTAGTGTATTGTTTAATTGGCATCTCTTGTTATCTGCTTGTTTGGTTTATTTATTCATTAGTGGTGTTTGTGACAGCAGCTGCTGAGGCAACGCTATTACGATGGACTGTGCTCATAGCACATGTTGTTAGTTTCCTTTAAAAATACATTCACTTTCTATAGAGGGACACGATGTGTTACACCTTAATCGTTACGTTTTAGTATTATTTTGAAAGTAAACCTTTTAAAAAGTATTGTGTATTATCTATAAATTTGAGACGATAAGGAAAATCTTTGTTATATTATAATGTCTAATTTTGTGTAAGTGAGTATCTACCTATATGTATTCTTTATTACCCAACTTAGTATTATTCTGACACTCGGTAATACAATTTGGAATCATAATATCGCACAATGTAATGAGGGCTAATTGACAGATCACCAGATTTGTACAAGTGGCCGAGTGCAAAGCGAGGCGAGGCGAGGCGTAGCGTGGCGTGGCGGTGGCGCGGCCGCGGCTCGCCAGTCACCGTCAGATGTATCACACGCAGGCCCGCAGGACAATGCGACCCGCAACAAGCTCGCAATGGGCCGCAATAGCTCGTATATGGATTGATTACACCTGTCCGTCACGATTAATAGAATATTGTGTGTGATTCAAATTGAATTAGCCCGCCATTGTCGAATTACCCGTGTATGTTTCGTACGGACTATTGGTATTGAATATTTAGTAGGCAATTTAGATTGTGTTAGTATTGTGATTTTCCGATGGGATTAGATATATGAGAATGTGTCACTGTCTCTCAAAGTTATTTTGATAATTAAAAATCGATTTTTTGAATTTTCCTAGTAGGGTAATTAATTGTAGTAGGTACCTATTTATTTACCTACATAAAAATTGCCATTGAAAAAAGGAGGCTTCCGGCGACTGGGACCACAATAAACTGGGACCGCGGTCCCACTTGCCGGATCCTTTTAATTCAAATATTTTTCTTCCGGCGACTGGGACCACTCAAAAATTAATAGTACAATCTATTGTTCAAGTCAAATCAGTACAGTCAAACAAAAACATGCTTAATGTAAGAAAATAAAGAATAATTTTTTTTTATTAATAAATATCATTTACTTATCCTAGACATGAATTTATTCCATGCACTTAGTAATAGATTAAACCAGCCCATTTCCGCGTAATTCAATTGTGCAGGTAGGTAAGTATAGAGGGATAGCATTGTATATTTTTTTTATTAAAGATGGGCTTGCATTTGGTCTCTGACCCGTCCATACAAGACGCTGTCGAAACCTAGGATGGAGCATGCTTGCCCAGAAGAAACCTATTTACCCTAGACTTGAAAATTCCAAGATTGTAGAATGTAGGCGTCGATTGTACCCTTTCTAACTCTAGTCCGTTTTGCCTATCGGTCTCCAAGATAACGCAGCCCTTTTGTTGCAAAACGGGATATTGCATCGCCGATGACTCGCTCCACCAATCACTGTCAAGAAGCATATCACTTTAAGAAGTTCAAGTTTTGGTTTGGACAGTAGGTACACTTTAGATGGTTATTAAACACTGTTTGTTGCAAAATCTATACTAATATTATAAAGGAGTAGAGTTTGTTTGCTTGATCGCGCTAATCTCAGGGACTACCGGTCCGATTTGAAAAATTCTTTCAGCATTAGTAATCCATTTATCGAGAAAGGCTATAGGCTATATATCAACAAGCTATGACTAATAGGAGCGGAGCACCAAGGAAGAATATTTCAAAATCGGGAGATTTCTTTTCCTGTTGAGAGCTTCTGCTGCGTACGCTGCGTAAACGGCTAAAGTTACGCTAGAATGATGTATAACAGAATTGTTCCCCTTCAAAAGTTCTAAAAAAAAGTCCGCGATAGCATATGTCTATCTGTTAAGGTTGGCTCATTATAACCATTTTTATACTAATCAAATTTGTTCGAAAATTAAGCATTATTTGTGAAGGTGTTTTTATAAAGATGATATCAATCCTTATCCAAATAAATATCATCACCAGCATTTAATTTAAAACAAAATTGCCATTTACATCATTCGATTTCAATGAATATCTTAGGAGATATCGCAAATTTAAAATAACATCGCAGCAAAACAATAATCAAGTACTGCGCGCACCTAATGTGCCGGGCCGGCGCGGGCGTGCAGTCATCAGTTAGCTCTGCGAAACCCCTTCTTCTATGTAAACGAAGTCGCAGGTTGAAAGTTAGCGTTTGCCCAAAGTAACTATTCCACGCGGACGAAGTCGCGGGCAAAAGCTAGTTAATAATAATTAGTGAAAAGTGTTTGCAATGCGACGATAAAAACCAGCATTATTTTTAGCGTAATTTATGTGATTGTGTGTTTGTTCTTATTACCTACGTTAATTTTGAATAGTAATCGAAGGGTGTTTTTAATGTTATATAAATAAATTATATTTTTTAAACAAAAACAATTTTTTCTTTTATTACTTACTAAACATTTTTTTGTTTGACTGTACGGTTTATAGCTTAAACAATTCATTTATGGATGGTCCCAGTCGCCGGAAGAAAAACATTTAAATTAAAAGGATCCGGCAAGTGGGACCACGGTCCCAGTTTATTGTGGTCCCAGTCGCCGGAAGCCTCGAAAAAAGAAGCTTAAGTATTATTTATTGATTGATGCTTAATACGTTACCTTAAGTATAGTTAGGCATAGACATACCTAAATATTAAAATGTCATCATAATTAATTTAGTTTTGTAGGTACATTTATAAAAATAAAATAATTAAAAGTGTAATATTAATTTACCATAAATGTATTTGTGAGAATTTCTAATGTTACATTACCGGTTTCTATGCGTCTCCCGCGAAGCTATGACTGTGCCTCTCAAGTTCCGGCCCCTAGGGCTTTTCCGACCAATTGACCACGAATATGTTCCATTGACGTTTCAATATTTGCTTAGAATATTAAAAAGTACAGCTGACTGATTCCGAGTGTTTGGCCAGCTGCTGTTGTCTGTCTGTTTGTTTGCACAGAGGTTTAATAGCTTGCTTTAGAAACTTTTTTCATGTTATATGCAGTGGCTTGAAAAATTTACCCTCGTACCGTGTTTTGTTTTAATTAGTTTTAGTTTACACGGATGTTTGCGTGCTCATGACATGTACATAAATCCATTGATATTCTAATGGTAATTGTTAATGAAACCGGAATATTTTACATGTACTTGTACCAAAATTTTTTGATCAATTATTTTTGAGGCCGACTGAGAGTGTATATTGATATAAATATAGACAAGATAAAAATATAACGTGGTAAGCAATTATTAAAATTTTTCACCATGACCAATTAAGGTAGGACGTACATATAAGCTATATTAAATTTAATACAATGCGTTGGTAGGCACCTACGGCTACGGACGGATCATGTAACGGAATACGCCTGTTAGACTAATTTAGACGGAAGATCATCTTCGTAATTAATCCACTTAGTAAGAACCCACGTAGCGGGCCAAAGCTTTGAAATCTGAGCTTGGTGCTCAACTTAGTTCGCCAATCTTGGGGCTTGGTTGGCCTCTTAAGCGTCGAGTAGTTACTTAGGTTGAGGTAGCTCAATTCATGAGAACTGATCCGTCGATTTAGCTTTCCCTAGATATATGATTTAATATTTACTCCATATTATATAATTTGACAAATTAAAACATTCTCCTGCTCTCGCTGCCGGAAAAAATGTTTTTAATAAATGAGATAAATATAAATGTATTCTATGAAACCGATTCAAAGAACTCGACACAATATGAACATAATTAAATATATACAATGCAAGCTTTGTGAGGACACCTATATTCAGTAATTAACCGATTCACTAAGCTAATTAATAAAATAATTGAATTGAAATTTAAATAGTTCACTTTTGTGTTTTCAAATATTAATTAACCTTTTGTCTATCAATAGTATGAATAAACATACCTAACATATCTACATTTTTTATCCAGTTTCGCATTTAAATAATGCGTTAGAAGGACAGAGGTCATCCGCCTCCACACATTCTAAAGAATTTTTAATCAAGTTTAAATCAAAAAAGAACATATCTACTAGCTTAGGTAATATTATAATTTGAATGGATTATTCTCAATATAATGAAAAATCATCACTTAAAATAAGTTTTAACATGTGTTATCAGAATACAATTCTAATTGAATGTACATAAAGTACAAAGTCCTTAACACGTAAATATTCTATCAGCTCCCATTCACACCATAAAACGTCAATAATGCAATAGCACTGTCGCACAATGAGCTATTGTGTGAATCATTCCCTCTTCAAATAAGCGTTTAATTAAAAACATACGACAGAACCATTTTTTTATTGCGCCCCTTGAGCGAGTATTGAGTTCAAAATCGACCCATTTGGGGACACTGTGTGAATGTAGGCTGATTATATTCATTCATCTTTGCGTAGAATACAAAATTACGTGAATGCTTTCTGATGAATTGATGAAGTTCTGATGTTCACAATTGACGGAATTGCTCGTATTCAAAGAGGTTTTTATTCACTTACTTAGAAATCCAGTGCATTGATTGATATTGGTTGTACACTCGTACCTATACTATACATAGGTACATGTTCTGAATATTGATAACATTTGAGAGGTATTCCACGTAGCCCACCTAAACGAAGCCCACCCACGGGAAGCCCACCTAAAGTATTCCACGATGCCCACCCGTAGGTGGGCTACAAATAAAAATTAAAAATAATAAATTTTCTATTCCACGAAGCCCACCTAAGAATATCACTCGCATAGTGTGGGGACAAGAAATAAAAATGTCGTTAGAAAAAAATATTTATTATTTAAAAGACTAACTTAAATTTCTATAATCGTTCAGTTTCATTATGTGAGACATTATTTATAATTTTTTGTAATCTTAGGTACTATTTAAAATCACAGATTGTTTCATAATTATCAATCCAAAAAATATTTTTCCTATTATTTTCCTTTTTTGTGCTCTTAATAAAATCACCGATTGTTTCAAAATTAAAAAAAATTGACAAGTATCAAAAACATTGCAAATATAGCTTTCCATAGAGATCTATGTTGAAGTTTTCTTATAGATAACTGTTTGGTCAATAATAAAAATACTCTACTGTAATCAACATGGATCTCTATGTAAAGCTATAATAAATAAATAAATATCCTGGGATGTTTTTCACACGGCCAATCTGATTCCGAAGTAAGCTTCAAATGAAACTTGTGTTATGGTAACCAGATAGCTAATATACTACATATAATACTTTTTAATACATACTTATGTAGATATTTACATCCAGACACAGAACAAACAGACATATTTATGCATACAAATGTTTGTCCTGGGTGGGATTCGAATCCACGACTCGCGGCTTGAAAGTCAGGGTCACTAATCACAAAGCCAACCGGGCTGTCAAACTATATTTACAATGTTTTTGATATTTGTCCAAGTATTTATTGTAATTATGAAACAATCTATGATTTTTTATGTTACAGTAAAGTATTTTTATTATTCACTAATTAAACAGGTAGCTATATGAAAACTTCAACATAGATCTCTATGAAAAGCTATATTTACAATGTTTTTGATACTTGTCCATTTTTTTTATTTTGAAACAATCGGTGATTTTATTAAGAGCACAAAAAAGGAAAATAATAGAAAATATTTTTTTTGGAATGATAATTATGAAACAATCTGTGATATTAAAACTTGTACCTAAGATTACAAAAAATGATAAATAATGTCTCACATAATGAAACTGAACGATTATAGAAATTTAAGTTAGTCTTTTAAATAATAAATATTTTTTTCTAACGACATTTTTATTTCTTGTCCCCACACTATGCGAGTGATATTCTTAGGTGGGCTTCGTGGAATAGAAAATTTATTATTTTTAATTTTTATTTGAAGCCCACCTACGGGTGGGCATCGTGGAATACTTTAGGTGGGCTTCCCGTGGGTGGGCTTCGTTTAGGTGGGCTACGTGGAATACCTCGATGAGTAAGTAATTGCTTATGATTTCCTGGTCGATATCCAAACTGTCGCGTCAACCGCAGGTCGTTTGATTTAATTCCAGAGAAAATCAGGTCGCCTTCATATGGGATCAAATGGATAAAAAAAATTGCATCACTGTTTATAATTACGGCAAGATGAATTAATGAACATCATAAATATTAATTATTTACTTTAAAATGACACAAAAAGATAACTCACAGAGAACCGATAAAATGTTTACTATGAAAAAGAAGAATGGTAAATAGTATTATTATTTTATAAAGGAAGTATTATTAAATTAGTAGCTAATTGAGGCGATCAAATCTGGCTGGTTAACATACCTTCACGAACGTGACACGCGTCGATATAATCAGTGTCCATCATTGATCCGATATCGAATGCAAATTATATTTTAATTACAATTATGTGGTCAATGTTAATAATGGCTTACAGTTTTCCATTAAATGTATAATAATGCTCACTTAAATACATACCTCACGTTTATACGAGTATGTTGAATTTTCTTGGAATTCAATAGATCTGCCTGAACCATACCTACAAATTAATATTTCAGATATCCAACAGTGCATTTAATTGTACATAATCTACTCTTGTTTGTGATTATTTGTAAAATATAAATCCGTATTTAAATAGTTCTAGGAAAAAAATCCAATAAACTATCAGTTCTGAGGATTTTAATAATACGATGAAATAAAAAAAGAAGCTGAAAATGATCGAAAATAACAATTGCAGTATCTGACGTCAATCGTTCATTGGTGAAACACCGACGCACTAACAGCAGCATTCCTAGTTTGGTCCATCCATCGGCGGTGATCAATAAACGTCAGGGCAGGTATGTATCAGGCGATCGCATTACAGACTGATTAGCCGTGTCAGTAGCCATGGATGTTATGCACTCAATTAATCAACAACGAGTTAACCTGCACTCAACTCGTTTGAGATTATACTCAAGGGATTTCATTCGTTTAACGTGTTTCGGTTGTTTAGTGCGGTCGGTGTTTGTGTGCTGCCCGCTCGGACGTGCTTCAATCAAGTTTTGAGTTAGTCTAGTATTTTATGTTGGTAACATTAATTAATTGATTATCTGACGGAAATTTATACCTATAATGAGTTCCGATGAGTTTTAAGTACTATATATTTATTAGTGGAAAATCATGCAACATAAAAGTACATATAAACTATTGCAAAGGTAACAGTAGTTTGATACTAGGCAATGTTGATTAAATAAATTATGATCATAAAGTAAGATAAAAATAAAATATTGCTCCATCCACCCACTGTATAAAATACCTGGAATTATTGATTGGAGCGTGCTTATTAAAAACATATCGAATGTCAATTATCAATAAGATATATAATACCCTATTAGATTGACTTATCAATCGCCCACTGAAGTCTTTTTATTAGTAAACAGGATACACGACTAAAATAGTACAAAAAATAATAAACTCTTGGAAAATTCTATTTAAACAACAAGTCTGATGTGCTTTTCTATATGAATATTACTATATTATATGGATATTGACATCCAGACATGTTCATGCACATAATGTCCTTGATTGGAATCGAACCCACAATACCTATGTAGCTTGTCAGATAAAATAAAAAGTCAAGCCTTTGCCATGAAATTGCCATTCGTTCTTAAAATGTCTTTAAAAGTCATACCCAAATAGATATTTTGTTTCAGTTTTCTAGATGAGTATATTATGTGGTTTTCTAATGATGACTTCCTTAAATGTATATAAATGGTAGAGATTAATCCTTTTAGACTAACGTTTGTATGTATTTAAAATGCATAAATAAATTGGCTGCAATATTATTATGTTACTAACTCAATAATGGGGTATTATATTATTATTGAATTCAAATCAGTGCCATTGTTATTAGTATAGGAAATTGTACGCCATAGTTTAAAATAGCTACATTTTCATACATTTATAGTGTCTGGATAAAATTACGAAGAAAATAATTGGTATTTTTTATATTTAATCAATCGACAATCAGATAAACAATAGGTACAATTGTTTAAATCTCTTTAGCATTTTTTTACACTCATTTGTCAAACGTCACTCATGTTCATAAGTAGGCACAAATATTTCATTATTTAAATGTATCAATTACAATTTATTATGATAATTATGTGGTTTAAAACCGTAATTGATTCTGATATTTCCGTTTTAATGCCTCAACAGTATCTATTAAATCATATTTGTAGGTTATTAAATATCTGGTTACACAGCACATATAAAAAATAATTCATTGTAAAAAGTAGTATGTAGCTTCCAATTTGTATATAAGCAATAATAAACTTGATTTTCTGATGACTAATTTTGCGAGTTCTACGATTCCAAAAGATTTAAATTGGACTAGAAAATTTACTTGACCTGTCTTCTTGGCTAATTTACATTCTCACTTACATAAGCTGTTTAAAGGAACGTTGAACAAGCCCAACAATATAAGGTAGGCCTTACATATCGATGTACAAAAAGTTGGTACATAAAATGATATATAAACTAAACGGATGTTAAAATATTAATTAAACGAGATGAATTAATATGTGAATATGATTCATGAGTGGAATCTACGCAGCTAGTCATTGCCGTAACCACATCGGTTGGGCATTGCACCAATAATACGCTCAATTAATTAGCGTGGAGACTGACGTGTTCAGCGTACTTACCTAATTAATGTCCCAGAACCGAGCTAACAATACAAATGTTATTATAATACCACTAACTGCCACTGATTGAGTTGACTCGCATAAACAATATTATAACTAATACCACCCACACGACTGTATCGCAATATCGTAAACCACACTACAAGTTATTCCTCGTAAATGATAATAAAAACAGCGGTGGCACAGGTCTGAAATCTTAAAATTTAAATTTAATAAAGTGCATTTTAAGTTGATTTGTTTACTATATAGCTGCAACAATAGTTTTCTTTGGTAAAAAACAATATAAATTTGGTCAATGTACATTTTTTCACAATTCACGTACATTTGTAGATGTTAGCCATGCAGGTGTATACGTGGGTTTCCATACATACACGTACCTGTAAGCTGGAGTGAGGAAGGACTGAGACCGTAATATAATGACGACTCACTATATTAATTCTGGGAAAACTCTTATGAACTCATAAAATCATGACTTAAAGTACTGCAACAATATTCCGTCATAAAGCTAAACTCACATTTGCAATAATGGTCAATTAAATTTATTTCGACATCGTGTCACAATGGCAAATTAATATTATTACGAGCAATATATCCAGCGTCGATAAGTCACCTTCGACCCACGAAATCCGAGGGGCGAGGGGAACAATTTAGCAGCAATTTTAATAATAAGTCCCTGGTATTTCTATTATAGCTGGCAGGCGTTCAGGTGGGTTGCCGCGAGGGGTTTAATAACTCACGATTAGCCTATTGGAATCGCTATGAATGTTTGCTATTTTTTCTATATTGCATCAACGCACGCTTTAAATGAATGGAAAATTAAAAATTGTTTGCAGTTGTTAGGAGTTCCTTCGGTATTGCCCTGATGGTTTAATAATGCTAATTAATGATTGCTTGTGTTTGTATATTTTTTTATCGTTGTTTCAATTTTATGCCTTTGTATAAATAAAATGTAGTTACACACTTTTTACAATTTATTATTTATTGAGTTAGGTACACATTTTATGTACTCAATTATTTTAGTATCATTAAACTTTTTCGTTATTATTATTACGATTTTAAATGTATAAAGATTAGATACTTTATAAATTTATTTCTACATGATAAAATAGTCGCTTCGAAGAAAAATATCAATCAATTTGAAGTAGTGACAGTAAAGGTAGTATTATTTATCAAATTAAGTTACATAGTGATGGCTGAGAATTTTAATTAAAAAATTTATAGCGGTAATGTGCAGTGTGTTTGTGGAGTCCCTTCATGGTTGGGGTGATTTTTAATTATTAAAATTCTACGCCCCTGGCGTCTGCCAATATTGCTTTGACATGGGGCCAGGCGAAATATACCGGCATATTACTTAGATGCAATGCATGTAATGCATTTTATTACATATTGAAATTGCGAAGATACTTATAATTTCAAAAACCCCTCCAACTTACTATGTAAAAAAAAATTGTGGTGAGCATAAAGTGAAAGAACATAAAGTTTTTTTAAATGTTTTCTTTTTAATTACCACATGTGATCTAAATGTAAGTGTATAAATTTATTTGCAAAGTTGTTCGGTTTATTTAACCCGTTAATGCATCCTTTAAACACTTAAGCAGTTTATTATTTGTGTTTAAAATTTTAATGTCCTTACATTTAAGTGACTACTATAAAGTAATTTATGTTTGTATTCTGGTAATAAAGTTTAAATTCAAATATAAAATTTAATATTGTTGCCTCTCACGTGGCGTGGGTATCGCGATCTTAAGTATTGTGAACACAAACGATTGTTATTAAATTCTCATAAAATAAAATAACTCCGCGAACGTAGTCTTCTTTGCTTACAAATGCAGAATTAGGGTAATCACCACTGATTTGTGCTTGTTTAATTTATTATTCAGGAAGTATTATCGTAATCTAAAATGTGCTTTCGATGGGATTTAATGCAGAATTCATGAGAATATAGACATTTTCTTAAGTATATTTCATATGCACTATAAAAATATTAATCCGCTAACTATGAAATGAGAATGTTAAAACCATGCATCCGACAAGTATCGTTCGTTCACCGTGAACGTGACAATGTGATACAAATATTTTTTTTCTGTCTAGACAACCCTAGTTCTGACTAAATTGCGCCCCGTACGTATAGTCCGCGAAATGAAAATAATAACGGAATGTTTTAATTTCCCTGCGAGTGACGGGTCACGTGCCCCCCCCCATGCTCCTGCTAAACCCCCCCCCCCCACCCCTGTACAACTGTCATCGTCACTGCCGGTGGACAATTAGCCTGCTCATGAGATTAAACAAGTAGAGTGCGCATGTTTGTCGGATTTTTTTTATGCAACCGGTTCACATAGCCCGCAGCGCGTGTTGCCTTGTCAGCCTTGTACGTAATGGCTGGCTTGGATTGAATAGTACAATGATAGATATGACAAGCATGAGTAACATGTAGATGCATCGTTCACATGACTAATTAATATAAATAATATATGATAAACATTAATTTTATTCGAATGAATACTATTAGAATGGTATGATATGATGGCTGCCAGTATTAAAGTTAAATGTCCCATACAGTTTTACTTTCACGAATTACGATTATAAAGAAGTAAATTTCATTTTATTGATTATAAAAAATCAATAAACCATTAAAAGAAATGAGGGTAACAACGTATAAGTGTAATTTATGTTTGCATAATTATCATTTTATAACGAATAGGTATAGGTATCTCTTTGTAATCGTAAATAAAGTTTATAATGTATGTGCTGTTACAATTCCTATTTGAGATAGTGAATTTAATTAAATCATAACCAATATTCAATGATTTCTTCACGTTTCTATTTGAGCGATTACAAATTAAGGCGCACGAGCGGAAAATTAAATGCGATTGTTACAAGTGGCATGAACTCGCGAGTGACAACCCTGTGCGTAATGCGAGGATTAAGAGTACATTCGGCGTCGAGTGTTGATACTGATCTCATTTCTCTTCTATTGTGTCATGTAACTTGTATTTAATTTTGCTATAACATAACGTCTCACGAGCTTATTTAGATTTAGCTTTTGTTAGCACTGATCGGCAATTTTTTTTATTTTTTTTATTGACTAGTGCTAGCCTCAGATGGCTTTTACACCATTACGCGGACTGACTGATTGGCAATCAGAACATCGTATATAAATACTTTTTTAATATTAAGTTTTAAAACATTTTATATTTTATTTTATTTCCAGTTTATGTCATAGGCTATCAAATACATCGATATTTATTTTGATTTTAAATTATGCAAATATATGGACGCCATCGCGGTTTGAACATCGCCGCTAATATGAACACCTAAATGCGAATAAAATCTATAGATATAGAATATTCGATGCCATTTATGATGTAAATATCTATATAAGTATGTATTTAAAAAAGTAGTATATGTAGTATATCAGCTATCTGGTTACCATAACACAAGCTCACTTTGATGCTTAATTTGGAATCAGATTGGCCGTGTGTGAAAAATGTCCCAGGATTTATTTATATTTATTTATTGATGTGATAGGAATTAAATTCTAGTCAATGCATTTAAGGGTACCCGTAGGACGTAGATTCTCTGAACTGACACCTAAAGCTCGTCGAGTGAGCACCTAAAGCGAACGGACCTAAAGTCTCATATAATAGACGCGTTGCAATTCAGTCCAATTAAAATTAATTAGCTTCAGAACACACTCGGCAAACCGTAGCAACAAATCAACGAAAGATACAACCTCGGATAGCGGCGTTCGTGGATAAGGACTCGCCTGTCGGAATCGACATGTTCTGCTGAAAATTATGTTCTAAATTATAACGCATAATGTTGCAATTCCCCCGCATGCTACCATGTTTTTAATGTTGTTTTGCGTTTATGGGTATTAACTTTCTTTATCTCAAGTTATTGTATGTTGAATTTATTATAACATGTTTATGTCTTTTGTTTTGCGAATTGTTTGCTTTATGTAACGTGTTATTGAATTTAAACGTTTCTTATTTTATTTTATGAAGGCAATTTATTGGCCAATAAATTGACATTAACTGTTATTCATCTCATTTTAATTACATACTTACTATCTTAATTTTTTTTGATTTACATATAATTAATGTTAATAGAAATTAGACAATCATCATGTCCGTGACTAATTTAATATAAATACCTAACTAGGTATAAAAATAAACACTGAATAGATACCTACATATGTCATAATTATTTTACTCAGTATTGAGATATCATTGTTCGGTTGACGTTGCGAATTGCTTTGTCATCTTCTTCTTATACTTATATAAAATTCTCGTGTCACAATGTACCATACTCCTCCGAAACGGCTTGACCGATTTTTATGAAATTTTAAATGCATATTCAGTAGGTCTGAGAATTGGCTACTATCTATTTTTGATACCCCTGCAGCCCTGTGATCACGGGAACGGGAACTACGCGCGTGAAACCGCGGAGCGGCAGATCGTATTCGAATATTTAATAGATGCCGTCTTTGAGAAAAAAATAACATGCACGTATCTATGTATGGCTGTACCGTTATATTTTTTTGTCCTTTTATATTTTCGATGGTCACAAATACTTTGATTGTATTTCAGTTGACTAATTGGCAGTCGCACACGAGATGCCGTGACATCATTGTCAGAAACGAACACATTTCACATGTAACGAATCGACTAGTTAGTGCCTAGTGCCCTGTGAATTGTAACTGTTATAAAATAACAGTTATTTTCGTTGTCAATTTATCATTGTGCCGTGCGGGCGGAGACGTTGTTAATCATAAACGGAACGATTGCCAAAATAACTCGTATTCCTTGTGAAAGATGATTTATAATGTTTATGTTAATTAAAATGTTAGCTACGTCGTGTCCAACTAGTGGAGTGAGTCATCGAAATAATAGTAATAAATAATGGTAGGTCAATACCGAGGTATGTGAAAAATATTTAATTAAAATTAAGGCTGTCATAATAATAAGGCTGTGATTGCCGTACTATAAATGCAGGAAAAATCAGTTTCATCTTCTATTCCGAGAGCGTAACACAATATTAGTAATATGGACTGTTGGGTGCTCCAGTGTAGTGATGTCCCGTTCCACCGATGTCATTATTCACATTTCATTCAAACACTTGTATGAATTTTAAGCATATAATTGTAAGCTGAAAATTGTCTCCTAGCAATGTCGTAAGTAAAAACATTACTCACCTATTTATTATTATTGTATTTGAATCGCAGTTCGAATAGTGATAAAATTGTAAGATATTGAACATCAATATATTCTCAATAAGGGCTATTATAGAAATATGGAACAAGTAGGTATATAATAGTCGATCTAGAAGAACACTGACTCATTAAAACGGTTGTTTAAGTACGTTTAAGTTACCTATTAAATTACTTGAAATGTGTAGGTCTTATTGGGTTTTCTTAGTTGCTCAGAGGACAATGTAATCCCCTCGTTAATTCTAAGAAACAACGTAATTTTCTAACAAAAGTAAGGAGTGATTAGTTTCAACTGCTTCAAGGAAAAAAGTTAAGATCGCTTTTATTATTTTATATAAGTAAAATTTTAAAACTGTATCATGTTTTTGTTTCTGAATAGCTTAATTAGCGAACTTTTTTTTTTCAAGTTATTTTCCATGAAGGAACCATAGTGACAGTCAAAACAAAAATTATGTCAGACGAAAAAAGGTCGCGTCATCATACCACGTATGGCTCATAATAAACTCCTCAGGTGCTGTTACGTATAAAAAATCCCGGCAATTCAATTAGCGGGAAAGCAAGTCGCAGGGCGCGGAGGGCGGGGCCTAATAAACATAATATAAATAATCTGTGGCGATAAATCTGCAGCGCTTTATGGCAGGAGTGGGTTGTCACTCTGTCTAATTAGCGCTAGTGCTGCTGTACACGTGGGGTAATTCAGCAGTGAAGCGCTTCACACCGAGTGTGCTGAGACGAGATGAGTGGTAGAGTGTTTGTTATTAGTGTTTCTATGGGACTCCTAGTCTCGGTTATTCAATGGATGGATTCACACTCCGAATTCCCTAAAATGTAGTACCTAAATATGAACTTTTTAAATATTATAGTGATTTAAATTAAATTGTTTAATATAGTTAAAATTCAACTAACAATGATCTACAGTTGCATACGACATCTTTTCTAGTATATTCTGAATGTACAAAACATTCATAACGGATTTTACTGAAGTCTACAAACAAAAATGTTATCATTTTATTTTTAAACGCTATATAGCCGCGCACACCTTTTCTCATCAAAGCACTCTTCATCAGGCTTACTTAATTATGAGGACATATCAGCTTTATTATAATTACTCATTTTTAATGTCACTGCGCCTAGCGCCGCGCCGCGCCGCCTCCCGTGTGTCGTGTCGGCCCCATGTCGGCCCGCTCCCCATACACACAATGTCACATTCTAATGAAGCTTTTTGCCGCAAGATTTACATTTTACAAGTTTGTTGTTCAAACGGTTACATATAATTTCCCTAATAAAATTATATTAATAATATTCAACGTATTTAGTGATTCTATTCCAATTACAGGATATTCATTTATGTTCTTTAAACCACAACTGTCACTATCTTTGTGGGCATACGGCGTACCCATATTACTTATACCTACAACACTGGTTAACATCCTGTACAAATACTAGGTATATTGTGTTTTGAAAGTTTTCATTATGCCTAGTGTCACTTCCTAACTGCCTAACTTCACTAACGTTATTTAACAATCTAATCAGCCTGTTTAAATCCACTGCTGAGCATGGTCGTTCTACTGAAATGACTATAATTTTGGGAATCAGTCCCGATTTTATCAGATTTCAGTTGGAGCTGATCCATACCGTAGGTGTTACATTACGCAGAGTAGTTGTCGGAACCGTCCCGCGGCGCGGCCGGTATCACCAGCACGCACCATTACCTCCATAATTTAATTAGTTTCGAGTGATCATTTCATTAATAGAGGCGATATTTGGCGAGCGCTCTCGTTCGCTCGCGGCTTTGTCAATTTTAATTAAGCTCCGATAGGTGGACCGAAATGTTGGAATTCTTCGTTAATTAGTCCGGCTCGAGATTTCTAATAATTTAATTAATGGAGGGAGTTAATAAGCCCGCGGCCGTCCCGTCGGTATTCCTGTAACGCGTCGGCATTCGCACGTGGTTGTCGACACCAGAGACACAATTTAATTTGTGCTATGTACGTACATACCTGGGCTCGCCGTACGGTAGGTACCTACGTAGCTACCGTTCTATTATCGTGGAATTTGTTGATGAAATTACACGGAAGTAATCATTTATTAAAAAAATATTAACATTTGACAGTTAGCATACCTAGTATATAATCGATTAATTGCTGATAATTATAATATTATTAGCTTTTCATGATTAGGTAGGTACTTATTTGTTTGTACGTGAGTTAAATATATTGACATAGGTATAAGTACTTCATTTAAGTATATTTACTAAGACGCTAGATATGGATATGTGGACTAAGTGTGTTGACTTTTTACTTACAAAGGCGCAGCTAAATTGCTGATAAATAAAAAATGTATTATTTCTTCCGTATCGGTTATGACAATTATGTAAAACTTTTTCTAACTAGATTAGTTTTGCCATACTACAGCCTTACCGTTGTTATATGTTTTATAGAATTCAATGGACTGACATATTTTTGATTTTCAGTAATTGAAGTCAGAGGTGGAAGGAAAACCTAACAATGAAACTACGTACATGAAATTACAGTATGTTACGAAATTATACACTGTTTTGATTACATACGGCATTATTGACGGTGTTTAGTGTGCACCCGCCTTTTTCCTGACGTAAATGACATGCAATTGTCGAGGAACCCTTTTCAAATAGAATGTCAAGTAAATTACCGACGTTTGTTGTATAATCTTCGTAAATATCGCATACGGCTTACATGCGAACTTGCGGTTCCTATGAGTTTAAAGTGGCCATTATTTACCTTCCACTGTTTAGTAGATGGTTACATAAATATCACAAATTCCTATTAAATAAAGTATTATTATAATCTATTTCGAAGCAAGTTCATGTTTTTTTCGGATAATCTTAAATCTTTATTAATAAACGTAGTTGCTGTCCTTTATTGCTTCAAATCTAAAAAATATCTAATTTTGTTTCAGGTAATTATTAGAAGACATATGGACATCGAGTGGTCTTTAAGACAGCAGTCAAACAACCATTTAGTGAGTTTGGCAAACGTTTTGTTAACTATACATACATCCTATGTCATCAAGGATCACAGGAAGTAGTGCTTAGTTATAGCTATGATGTACTGTGGCCGTCGCTCCTAACCCTTTATCTAGGAGACTGCCGCCGGCGACGTCAAAGTAGTTGTTCAAAGGAAGTTCTAACCAAACATTGGATAATAAAATGTGCTAATATTTGAAATTCATGCCACCAACGAAGGATACTTTGAACCCACAATTAAGGTCCTTTTTTTGTTCAACTCTACAATTTGTAATGGTATTTTTAAAGACGAGACATATATAAAGTAAAATGGCTATAGTTTTCTCTGGAAACAAGTCGGATTGGACTCAGTAGGGTACATATTTGTATTTGATTTTTTGTGCGCAGGTTAGATAATTATGCTTCAATTTATAATTATGAATAATCAAAACATTATCCACCTACCTTTTAAAATGATAATTAATAGGAAATGTTACTAATATTATCAACATTAAGATAAGTCATATAAATATTTATTAAATTAATAAAACTAATTTAATTTATTCATTGTGTTCAAATTAAATTACTATATGCACTTATCTATGTAAATATTTTCGATTCGTACATAGAATACATTTTATTAATTTCCTGTTATTTGGTATAATTTTAATGTTATCACATTTTTATCTGCGACCGGACACTGCTCGGGTTAGTTGGGAAATAAATATACTTTTTTTTATTGAATGTCTACCTACTTACTAACATCCTGATTAGATACTTGTTTTTAATGTACTTAGATGCAATTAGGCATAGTATTTTTTTTATGAAAATATATATATATAAATATATTATAAAAATAATAATCTTTGTTGGAACAAAAATGTGTTTACAAAAAGTATGCGGGCCCGATTCCCAGGCCAGTTTCTAAAATCAATGGACCAAATTTTTTTTCATCATGTTTCTGTACTTATAACTGTGGTATAGTTTTCATAATGTGATTTGCAACAAACGAGGCATAGATTCTTAATGGTAGTACGATTGCAACTAGAGGTCGCGACTTGTGAATTGAAAACGTGCACCACGGCTTTTAGTTACCGATTATGCACAATTACACACCTAAAGAAGTACTTCCAGGCTGATTCTTGTTGCTACAGTATTTGCTTCAAATCAGAGTCTCCTTGCATTACTGAGTTGGTTCGATTTCTCGAAATATTATCAAACTGGAGAAATCTCGTGCTAACAGAGAGTTGACGGTTTTGTGTCAACGTTTGTAACTAAAAGCAAAGTGAGCTTCGTTTGGATTGTCGGGGATCTCAGATGCACGTTAATTTTGAATTTCTCTTTATTAGTTGGGGTTAAAAATAAAGTAATAATGATTGGATTTTGGTTTTAGATTATTTTATTACTATTCTCACACCAAAAATGCTGAGTTAATAATCGAAGGTTTTAATCAAAAGTTGAGATGAAACAGTGAAATTGATGGAGACAAATTATTGTTTTATATTCTGAAAACAATGAAATTGTTTAAAAACAAAACCACGGAGCATAAGCTAGTCATGAATCAACAATATATATTTTATTTTACCATTGTAAATTAATGCCTTAGTTATGGGGAAATGACATGCATTCCTTAAATTTTCATTATCCCACCGATACCAAGTAATATTCATTATTGAAAATAATTCTGTGCGTAGTATTTAACAGAATTTAATATGTAATAAAACAAGATATGTTTCACAATTTTAATTACATACATTGCAATGTTCGTTCATTCTTGTTCCCCGTTGACGGATTTATTCGTTTGAAATTACACGATTAGTCGTGGCTTGTCAGTGTTCGCAGACACATAGCTATTTCTAATACAACTATTAATGGCAAAGGTATGCTTCCTTGTATGTAAATTTTTATCCATTCGTAATATTGTTATTAGTCAGATATGGAATTTAATTCCCTTGTGTACAACAATAAAGCAAAATAGCTACCGTTTTTTAACATTTACTATTGATCAAATATTACTGCTTAACAATTATGTATTATTTGTATAATATCTAAGCACCCAATTAAGTTTTTTATGTAGGCAGTACGTTTAATATGGGGACTTTTACGTCTTCCAATTGAGGATAAGTTCAACCCAATCATATAGTACGTACATGTTTCTACAAAACATTTGAAAATCATTTATAGTTTTATAAAAACTATCGTGGGCATAGTGTCGTTGTTTCGCATCCTAATCCTGCGGCTGGCGCGGCGGGAAAATGGCGGAAATTGAAAATAAACATTTCATCTGCGCCCCGGCACGCACTGCCCAAATTGACAATACAACCAATTTGCCGCCGCACACCGACCACCTTTGTATGGGAATTGAAAAATAATATTACTCTTTTTTCTACCACTGCACGTGGGCAATCTCGAAAATAAACTACGATTCTTCAACTGTTCTCATTTAGATTCACCTAGGCGATACTAAACTATAAAACCTTGGTGATATATTAGTTTGGTTAATTTATTGAAGATTACATAGCTAATTGCTTGTGATTTTAATAGAAAATAGCAATGAATACAAACTTTCTTATTTAGTTTGATCATCTATAATGAAATTATAGGATAAAAATAGTACACATTACATTATTAAAACACGTACATTATGTTTGTTTATAAGATGAAACTTTTATTTAAATGAATTAGAAGATACGAAAACATCTACAGTCACTGTCGCGATGTTAAAAATAAGCAATTTAATATATTTCCACTATCATCAAAAACTCACTAAAGTCTCAAACAGTATACGTAATAAAACGTTCATAATAATTAGCTAAAGTGGTCACAACGGCAACAGACATCTCATTAAGCCGTGAAGGGTGTTATCACTGCAGGCAGGAAGCTCGATACACTCGCGTTCATTCATTCAGTTTTTACAAGGAAACCGTTTTGTTAGCACGTACCGCGCTGTTGTGAAGCAAGCTCTCCGCTTGAAACTTTATTCGTGAATTAAATCTGTGTGGACTTTATATTTATTATATTCTTGATCGTTTTGAAGCAGTGATTTCCCTTAATTGGATTAAGCTGTTATATTTTCTATAAGGTGAGTGGCTTAAATTGATTTTTGTTTTAATGAGACGAGGCCTAAAATATCTCCGATTATATCAGGCAATTATATTGTTTTTGTTTCGATAGTAAGCCTGGTTTACGAAGAGCTTAGAGCCCACTCGCTTAGTGTTTAAAAAATAGGTTGGATATTTCTTTACATTGGTTTTATTACGTTTTAATTGGTGTGAAGAAATAAAATAAATGTAGGTTTAGTAAATGGCTTTTATTTAATCATGCTAATAATAATGATTCTAAGTCAAACAATGAACTCAATTAACCTTTTTTTGTTTTGTAACTACATTTATTTATAGGTTTAGCAGTAGATAGATTATTTTTATTGTTAACAACTCAATTTCTTATAAGATTTAGATCTATCGCGTTTCATAATAGAATAATAGCAATTAGCTTGTAAACTAAGCGAATGTAATTAATTAAGATAGAGTTTTTTAATAACCCTAATTGTTAAATTTAATTATGCGTTATGTATAAGAAGTTTTACGTTTTATAATTACCTACATACATAAATTTACCATTAATTAATGAAATTACTTATTTAATACACTCGTGTTTACAAATGTTACAATATCGGATCGAATCGACGCGGGGTTTTTATGTTAGGTATACCTATTAAAAAGGTACTATTTAATAAATAATTATAATTTACTATTTCATACGTTTATTTGTATGTATGTTCCCCCTAGGGTTTCTTAAAATTTTTCGAAGTTTGGCAAATTTCGCCCAAAGCACCGTGAAATTGCGATTGCACTAAACTACTGACACAAGAAAATGAAAAAAGTTAAATATAAATTTATTATTTATAGTTATTAATAGGTATTTTATTTATATGACAGGCTGGAAGAACTTTGATGCCGCGTTTTGTGGGTTCAAATCTCAGCCGTATTAGTATTTGAGAGCCATATCGGAATAAGTACAAGATATCATAATATATATCCTGAGACATCATTTACACACGGCCATACAGAGTAGTTATGTAAATAACGAGAATTCACTCATACACTGTAGTTATATTAATTAAGAAATTAAAAATATTGCTAGA
The DNA here is from genome assembly GCA_905147785.2 of Thyatira batis. Taxonomy (NCBI): domain Eukaryota; kingdom Metazoa; phylum Arthropoda; class Insecta; order Lepidoptera; family Drepanidae; genus Thyatira; species Thyatira batis. The sequence continues at coordinate 4,483,720 of LR990490.1, forward strand.
CAGGATTAAAATAATCTTCAGGGTTGTGCAGAATGTTTATTTTCAGGTATTAAAATTAAAACGACGCTTTAAATTACATTAACATTCATACATCGTAATTAATTTGTAAATTTTATTGTGACATTGTTTACTTTTGGTCGATACGGCGCGGAGCGAGGCGGCTCTCGGTCGGCAGGCGCACACGCACCGATTATCGCAATAAATTCCATTTAATCATTAAGGAGACGGACTAAATTATAATTAAATGTAATGGACGCCGCTCAATGGGCCGCAAATGAATGAATATTTAATTGAATGATTCCCCATAAATAAAAGCAATTTTCTTATAGCCCTGCCCCATAGCAAACGTAATTAAATTAATGGGACGCATAACTCTGATTAAAGTAGATATATCTGGCATTGAATTTCGTATATAAGCTATAACCAATTAAGCTATAAATTTACACGACTTATTACAATAACATATTGGTAAAACATATTTTGTATCTAACGTGTTATAAATTCTTATAAATTTTATTTCATCTGACAGAGTTGAAGTAAGGAGTTAAAAATAAAAATTAATTTTGTGAGTAGTCTTTATCTGTAACACAACTCCAATACTTTGAAAGCTTCCTTTCTAACAACATCACAGACATTTATCAGATTGCTTAAAACATAACAGAGAGAAAATAGCAATCGAATAAGAGGTCATAAATAAAACATTGAGTCCGATACCTTCCGATAGCTTTTGTCTAATCTAATAAATGTTTAATAAGAATTAGGTAAAAGTGGCACTCCTTGGGTAGGCAGTAGGCAGTAGGCGGTAGGCAGCGGGGATGTTCATTGCATTAGAGAGGGCTGCATAATGTCAGAATTGACACTCTATTGTTCGCCGCCATCCCATCGCCATTCGACTAATAAGTTATTCCATTATGGAACTTACTTTAATCAACTTAATACTTATTGGGTACTTTGACTTTATTAATAATTGAAATGTCAGTTGAACTACAGAATGAATATGTATAGTGTGGGTTTAAGTGATACCGAGGCAGTAACGAGAACTACTCGATAATAGAAACGTACAGCGGTGCAATTATGAATAGATAAATGTGTAATATCGATACGCGAAGCGAAGCGTTAGCGGTACTTATCGAGTATACAATTTTATTCGATTGTATATGCTAGAAAAACTCGTTCTTTAATAGTAGATTTACATCTCGATTGAATTTTAATTGAGTCAACGAGCGAGTGCACTCCAATAACGGAGTAAGTTAATTATAAAAGGCAATTGATTTAAAAGGAGCCGTGTCGTGGTCGCGGTATGAGTAACAGAAAAAGTTTTCAATTTCACTAAAAGGGACTGGTTTGTGTCTCAGAAGTCTCGTCTGGTTATCGGCTTGTAATGTATGAAGTTACTCGCCGCGGCTTTATTTTATAACTCACTTCACGTAATAGGCTCCAAGTTGCTTTAATTCACTTTGCCCCTCGTCGCGCGAGTCGTTTACTAATTTGCCTTTACAACTCATCGTCTAAAACAATTCTTTTTCCTTAGCTGTTTTGTCAGTTAAAATTATATTATAATGCTATTTCTGTATATTATAAAATTGTAGAGGACAGACAGATATCCTCATAAATTCATCCATAAACATGCTTCATAAATTATCACGACAACGATTTGGGAACATTTTACAACAGCTATCAAAGATTCTTTACGATCAATAGGGATGTGACTGCATCGCGTCTCATAATTAATACGAGACGTTTGTTTTATAATGCAATAAAACATCAGCAGAATCGACTATCGGTAACGTTACATCGTTAAGCCTTGTTATTATGTTAGCACGCATTATGAATTTTAGTAATCGTAAAAACGTTTTCGATTTTATTAGATATCGATACAAAGTGGACACAACCGGTACCGCGCCGTAATCTACTACCCGCTAATAGAATTAAACATTTAAATTGTAACTTGGTCAAAGCTATTAAGAGACAACTTTTAATGAATACGTCAATGAATGTTTAAGTAATTGCCATTCCATTAAGTGGCCAGCTTTAATTAAAGCCCATTGCCTTAATTAGAAAAGAATTTTGAACAAGTAAAGTCTGATTCACAAGCGATATCATATAAAATGCACTGTTTTGAAAGACAGTATAGGAACTAGTGCAAGTTATAAAAGAAGAGTTCTCCGATCTAAATTGAGTTCGACATCTCAAATAGATGAAGCGATATCTAGCCGTTATAAAGCAAACTTTATAGTTTTGTTTTTGGCAGTTTTGACACTGCTTCTATCTACTTATTTGTTCCTTCAGTTGCATCTAACCCGGGAGAAACTTTTAACTTCCCGACGTATATTCCACCTGAGTATCACTTACTTCAATGCCACGGGACTTTGTTTATTGTCTGCTACCGCGTTGTTATTCTTCGGTTATCCGGTCATAGTTTTCTTGAATGGCAATCGAAATATTATGGTTTTAGCCAAACATTTGATTTTGACATAACGATTGCGATACTCGATTTCGGGCTTAGCGATAAACGTTGAGAGTAACATTTTACGAGATGGTCTCGGTGCCGGCGGCGAGATAACGCCGGGCGGGTATTGTGCCGCTCCTTCAGGACGTCGCCGGGCGACAGCAGACACCTGAAAACAATAAACATGAAATTGCCACAATAATCGGCCCTCATGATCAGCGCAACGACTGTCAGACAATGGGGCAGATTACGCGATAGGGGCTTAACCGAATAGCAGCTAACTCGATTATGCGGCCATCCGTGATTGTGTTTGAGCCTATTAATGTTTGAATTTCGTTATATTATTGCGGCGGGCGGGTGCCGCCAGTAATCCAATATGGGTTGGTATTAACGAAATTTCGCGTCGAGTTCGCGGTTTCCATTCCGTGGCGACCGAGTGATAATGCTAGTGACATTATCGTTCTAATTACCTGCCGTCTACGGTTTCGCTTTTTGATGGCGATTATACGGTTTGCTTATTGTATTTTACGCTCGTAACAATCTTAGCTAAGGCACTAACATATTTGCTGATTTCCACAATATGTAAGATCATAAAAGTACTCGTAGTCGGTTTAATGTAGGTATACCTGCCTGTGGGTTATTTGTAAGTAAAAACTTTAAAAGCGACACATATATTATAAATATTATTTGACTGCGGTAAAATTATATTTTTTGGCGCTTTACATAATAATTATTTTAAAAGTCCAAGTTATCACTTTAAACGTTAAAGTTATAACTCTATATTTAAAGCCCCGATTGTAAAACTTGAAAGCTCTAAAGGGTGTGAAGACTAAGCTCGAAACCACTGCTAGATTAAAGAACAACTTAAAGGAAAGCAATCTGTTAAATAAGTACCGCTGCAGTTAAGTTGCTACGAATATTGCTCTACTTTGAATATGAAGAATATGCGAATTTTGTCGGTAAACTTTTGCGAGTATCAACTTTATTTCTTCTAGAAAACAAGATTGCGTCGAACTGCAGTCAAGTAGTTAAAATGTTAAGACTAAACGAGTTTAAATAAGAAGGTAAAGTTGGGTCATTAGGGAATAATTTAAATTGCTGTTCATAAAAAAACGCCATTAGTTGAATGTACCAAATTAATTGAACTTTTAGTCCAAAAACAACCGGCTTAATAAAAGCCAATTTTAGTAGATTAAATGAAAGTCATAAAACTTAATTAAAATATTTTTTTTTATATCAAGGTGTACACTTAATTATGTGTTTAGAATGAAACTAATAGCCAATTAACGTTTGTTCCGGACATTAGATCCCAGAAAAGAAGTGGAGCAATATTCAACGGAGTAGTGGTTTGAATTATTTAGCTTCCCGTCTTGTTACTTTGCCGCCGTTTCCGCAGGTGTGGCAATCATATTGTCTCTCCATCTCACCCACTCACTAGGGATCATCCGCAGACAACGCAGTTTAGTTAAAGGCTGTTAATTTAAAAGCCGAATTGAACTACTTGCGGTCATTTGGGACATACATTCATTTCGAATATTATAATCTAAAAAGTAAAGTTTTTTTTATATATCTAAGGTTGTGGTCGATTAACCCTCAATCAATTAAGATAATTTACATTACATTAAGATGTACTTGCATATTTTTACATTTTTTGAATCTAATTAATAGCCACACTACGGCAATGTTGTGTTACAAACATAAGATAACGTTTATAACGGCTTGATATCTAGGTTTGATTCTTGAAATATTTATTTGAAACTGAACATGACACTTGAAACTTAGGTAAGGAAATAAACATAGTTTATGGTCGAGCCATTTATTTGGGGAGGCGCGTGCGCTACACGGTACGTACCCGCGACAGAGATCCCCCTCATCGCGCTGCTTATTCTTTAATCTCGCTGATGAATTATGATTAGCAGAGTGCACTCAATCCTATTAGTGTTGCCTGCCTCGTAGATTTGCTTTGTTTATTCTAAATGGCCTTCACTTGAATTCGCCGTAACTTTATCAATCGTCTGGTCAGCTCACAGAGATATAACAATAATAAAAAGCAAGCTAAATGTTTTCAGCAAAATTACAAATTATTACGGTCGCAAAGGATTTTTCATTATATTTTAATGCAGTCGGCTAAACTGAAATGCATCAGGAACGTACATTAAAATTCGCCAGCAGCCCAACAAAAACCTTTATGACCCGTACAGCACCACGTAATAGCTCGCCGTGGGACCACAAACTCCGATTATCCAAACAGAGAGCTCCCGAAACAGCGCTGTGAAATTTTAACGTGTAATTGATTATGAAGTTGGCCACTAATGGGCGAAAATAGTTTCTAATTTGGAGTGTGGTGGCAGCGCATAATTGGTCTCGGACCGCGCCTGTGTTAATCATTAACGTTGGCAGTGAGCACCGGATGCAGGGTCCCTGGCGGCCCAGCGGACTGGAGTCCTTCAATTTGAGCCCACTCTAGCTGCATACTGCCGACTGCTCCGCGTCCTGCGTCCTGCGTCCATCCCGCCGCGTTTTATTTCCTTTAATAACCTGCCAATTAAGCACTGACAGTGACGTGAAATTACTTTTGCATAGTTTCGTTTTCCCGTTTCGACGGTCGGCGCTCGTTAAATCCTAATTCGTGCGTATTGACGTTTCGAAAGTCAGTGCTAATGGAAGGCGTGAGCTTTTTTGCTTCGACTGCGTCTAATCTCGGTTGGTTGCATTCGCCACGGGTTGTTTTCCGAGTGGCGTGGCATGTCGCTGTCACCGATTGGTAATTATTCACGAAGGCTCGCTTCACGGGCTGTCTACTTGCTAAAAAAATGTCGCACCGAAAGTACGAACGTGCCATACTGTCGTCGCCGGGTCGCGTCGCGTCGTGTCGTGTTGACTTCAATCCGAATATTTATTACGATTTCGATCCGGTTCTACTACTTAACGGATTTCAGTTAAGTATGATGGCGTATAGATAAAACACCTCTTTAGAACGATTTATCTATAGGTTATTGATAATATTGCAACACTATCACTAAAGAGAATTTAAATATCTATATAGAAAATAATGTATGCGCCTATATTAACTCTAAATTGCTTTTTATATCGTTGACTAACTTGACTTATAAGTTCAGATAAAACTAATTTATTACATATAAATCGTTTTTGGAGGAAGTATCATTGTATTAAGTAGGCTTTGTGTGATAAATTATGAGTAGGAATGTTTAAAAACGTAACAGTTCATGAGACTCTCAAATTACATGTATTTATTTATATTGCACCATACATTATATTATATAAGCTTATGTTACTATTATAAATAAAAGTCCGTTAATAATCATTTACTAATTTATACGACAGAAATAAAAAATATTTCCAGGGTTGCAATGCAATAATTTATTATACTCATTTAAGCAGTATTACTACTAATTAGTAGTTACATGCATGCGGTGCGGTGAAACATGAGTCCCGACGCGAGCACTTTATTTTTGTAAAAGTACTCCACGGCAATAAAGCATTGTTATTATAAAATGTGTAATTAAACGATTCGTCACAGTAGGTTAGGTGCACGTATTTACTGCTATTCTTAGTCACAACACAGTTGATTAGCTTCCTCTGTAGATTAAACAAACAGTCATTGACACAATTTGTGGCGCAGTGTGCATGCTTCCGGTCAATATCCGTATCCTATTATTTATGGCCGCCCGATCGGACGCACTCTCGAAAACACACAAAAATAAGAGACGCGAGCCATTCGTCACGGGGCTCACAATAGCCATTGTTTCAGGCAAGTTAGCCCCTAACACCCGAAGCCGTTGTACCAGAAAACAAGTTTGGGCGCAAGTGTACCTACACTATAGAAAAAAGAAGTAGAAAGGTCTGATTATCGTAATCGGCGCGTGATCGCAAACGACAAAATAGAGGCTGGAGCGGTTGCCAAATTTAGGCAATTGAAAATTGTTCATATTAATTAACCATGACGGGCTGGCACTGCGCTTGAGTTTATTGCTTGCAAGCTACTTTTTACGTCGACACGATCTCAATTACTCAGTTTTTTTTTTGGTAGTTTATTCGATATTTTAAGGTACATAATTTGCTGTAGTTCAGAAACGGTCAGTCGTATTTCACGTTCTCATTAATCGGTTGAGTAGTTGTGCTAATTTTTTCGAGAAATATTACAGGCGATAAATTTCATGGTTCTGTATTTTATGCTGTAGCATAATGTGGCCTCTTTGAATTATACTGTTCCGAGTTGATTACTGGAACTTATGGATTCCATTCAATAAATGCCGATACGATCGGGCTCGAGTTATTGCTTAGGCATATTAAGTACGTAGGTACTTCTAGAAAACTAACTTAATACATAATGTTTCATATGTGCCTGTGAATGCCTATTTCAATAAATCCGATCTGATTGTACAAAAAGTTCTATCTAATCTAAGCAAGCACAATTTTATCAATGTTTCTCTATGTATTGTAAATGTTGGTGTCTGAACTAGACATTCCTAGTCAATACAGATGCTTATGGTATAAATATATACTAAATACGAATTTTATTTTGTATGCAGTGTGAGAGGCGAACACCGCAGCAGGCGGGCGGTGGTAGTCCAGGTCTCGGTTCAACCATGTTGGCCATGGACGTGACCAAAGAGGCCCGGGCGTCGCCACTTCCGGCGTCTGCGCAACAGAACTCCTCCACTACACCGCAGCAACCACCACAGCCACAGGTAAGGAGTACTAAGTTTTAATTTAATTTACATTTATTCTCAAATGAAAATACGTTACACTTTGTAAAACTATTAGGTTAATATTAATTATAATATAATTAATTTCTTGAATCTAAACAGTGACAAAATATAAGTAGACAATAAATAGATCGTATATTATAGTAACTAATGATTATGTTTTTAAATTAAATCTCAGAACAAATTCTACTGCAGCAAGAACCGTAAATAAAGGAGTGCCATTGAGAACTTTGAAAGGTTGCCGATAATAGTAAATGTCACTGTTTTTGTGGAAGACTTTAAGTCAAGCAGGTTTTATCACAATGTACTCTTATGTGGCCAGTGGACTATACGTAATTTCTCGTTGGTTTCAGATTTGCGCTGGGTGCAGTAAAGTGATAACAGAGAGATATCTTCTTAAAGCGTTGGATCAGCTTTGGCATGAAGATTGTCTCAAATGCGGCTGCTGTGATTGCAGACTCGGGGAAGTCGGCCACACTTTGTACACCCGAGCTAATCTTATCCTCTGCAAAAGAGATTACTTGAGGTATCTTTGGTAACATGATTATGTAAATAAAAGGACATTAACATTTAAACGTATCTATCTAAAAAATATACAAAAAAAAATACGATTGCCATTTAATTATATAAAAAAAACATGTAACTCGTACCAATAGATATATTTTTTCTATTAATTCATTCTCAGGTTACATGTTTAAAAAGAAAATTTTATTATCGATTTTATGACTTTTTAGTTTGAAAACAACATTTTGCTTTTGCATTAATTTGATTGCATTATAATAAAATTATAGAATTAGATTGATAGAACCATTTTTGAGTTAAATGTTATAGGAAAAACATTTAGATAAAAGACCTATGTTTGTAACTGTTGTTGTTTTTTTTAGGTTATTTGGTAACACCGGTTACTGCGCGGCGTGCAATAAAGTGATTCCTGCTTTTGAGATGGTGATGCGCGCACGAAGCAATGTCTACCATCTTGAATGCTTCGCCTGTCAACAGTGTAACCATAGGTGAGAATTTATTGATATTTTTTTATTTCGTTTTGATAATGACTATCATCAGTTCATTATATGTATATTAATAGAATTGTATATTCATTATTTTTTTATTCCGTTTAGTTGGAACGAAACTGATTTTATTGAGTATCCAAAAGCCTTTGAAAAAAAATATGCATGATAAATATAAATAAATATCCTGGGACATTTTTCACACACGGCCAATCTGATTCCAAATTAAGCATCAAAGTGAGCTTGTGTTATGGTAACCAGATAGCTGATATACTACATATACTACTTTTTAAATACATACTTATATAGATATTTACATCCAGACACAGATGACACAGAATGATGGCGTGAAAGATATGAATACCTGTAGTATGTCTAAAAAGATAAATATAATATGTTCAGTGTGATCTCGATATAAAACCAATTAACGCTTTATATCTCCTTATATGATGAGAAAGATAAACTATTGCGTAAATTTGTAGATATAGATAAAAGGGACAGAGTGAATGTTTAGATTATTTATTCATCTCACATACTTTCGCCAGACAAAGAGCGCCATTAAATTTTCCGCTACGTAGGAAATCCACTCCTAGAAGATTTAAATAAGCTCCACAAGTTCACGATTTTAATGGGCTTTTGTGTTTATAAATAAAACATCATTGAACTAATTATTGAGATTATATTTTATTTATTAGATATTGAATAAAAAATCAGATACAAAAAACATATTAAGTATAGGATCTAAAGACCGATTATTCCAACTTATTTAGAATGCAGTCGTATAAGCTACTTTAAAATGTTTATTACAGAAAATGTTGTTTATATAATTACAGAAAATGTTGTTTAATATTTTAAAGTGTATTAGTAGGTATTTGTTTTTTTTTTGGTTCAGTAGGTATGCACCTAACAGGACAATATCTTATCTTACTACAGATACATATATCGAAAGAATCACACCGTTATAGGTATGCTGTAGATATTTATAAAAGAACTAGTGGCTCCCCGCGGTTTCACCCGCGTACCCGGGAGGTCTTCCATTTTCCCGGGATAAAAAGTAGCCTATATGTTAATCCAGGTTATAAGCTATCTTTATTCCAAATTTCATTCAAATCCATTCAGTAGTTTTTACGTGAAAGAGTAACAAACATCCATACATACATACAAACTTTCGCCTTTATAATATACTAGTGGCTCCCCGCGGTTTCACCCGCGTACCCGGGAGGTCTTCCATTTTCCCGGGATAAAAAGTAGCCTATATGTTAATCCAGGTTATAAGCTATCTTTATTCCAAATTTCATTCAAATCCATTCAGTAGTTTTTACGTGAAAGAGTAACAAACATCCATACATCCATACATCCATACTTACAAACTTTCGCCTTTATAATATTAGTATAGACTAGTGGCTCCCCGCGGTTTCACCCGCGTACCCGGGAGGTCTTCCATTTTCCCGGGATAAAAAGTAGCCTATATGTTAATCCAGGTTATAAGCTATCTTTATTCCAAATTTCATTCAAATCCATTCAGTAGTTTTTACGTGAAAGAGTAACAAACATCCATACATCCATACATACAAACTTTCGCCTTTATAATATTAGTAGGAAGTAGGATACAATTTCTAGCAATGTAGGTAGGTACCTAGATATCATTTAATATGTTATGAGTCGTACTGAGTTGAATTCTAGAGCTCTGAAATTACGAATTCCATCGTTATCGTCTCGGAGGTCCATTTAACACATGCGAGTCGGTGCAAACAATAGGTAAATGGTACTTGATTTCCCCAACGCATACTGAATCTCGCCCTATGTTAATACCGATATTTATTGTGCGCTTCAGCGTTCAAATTGAATACGTAAGCTTATTGAACCATATTAGCAAAGTCTACCTGTCCTTCATTCCACAGCAAGTGCTTAAAACCTTATTATTTGTAATTAGTAGGTCCTTATACATTAATAATATTAAGATATTTCTTCTTTATAGACGACGTCAGCGTTGGGTCACCTTGATAATATGTAATAGTCTTTTGTCATATACCTACCACCAAGTAGATCCTTAGCTATGTTAATATATGTGCCATTTAGCTTTTTACGTATTAATCTAATAACAAGTACCTACCTACAAACTTTACGTAGGATAAAATGGGACAGGTACTGTCATTTTCCGATTATTTATCCGTCCTCAAAAATCATACACCAGCACTGAATTTTTAAGCCAGTCAAAACAATATGGAACAATTTAACTGTTTTATTTAATTCAATTTGGCGTCGAGATTGTCGACCGGTTCACATGTAGCTGTCCCTATTCTGACATTTGTTTCGATTCTCATGACTAAAGCTTAATATTGTTTGTGTGTTAAGCTTGGAAATGTAAATGTATCTACTTAGTTAAGTAATATTTTGCACTTTATCTAGATAAGCCGTAGATACGTTTAAAATTATAGAACCTTGAATTAATATTTAGAACTTGACTCGAAAGTCAAGTTTCACATCGCCAGGCTATTGTAGGCGAGTACACGATTCAAAGTAGTTCACAGTAGGGGTTCAGGCGCGAAAACGGCAATTTTCGCCGGACTGCGTCCGTTTAAATAATAGAAAGGTCGCGAAGATTGGAGCCACTCCGAATGGTTTATATGTCACTTGTGGACCTTTCTAGTGTTAGTAGATCTTGCGCGACATTTTCACCGAATTATATATTCATTCGACTGCTTTTGAATACAAATTCAACACTTGGATTCAATTTTTACTGTATCATACTCACGTTGAATTTTTAGTTTTTATTATTTAATTTTTTTATGTGTTATATTCATATCTACGAACAATTTGGTATAAGGTATGCTGAAATTTGTCAAAATTATTATTAGGTAGGTCCAATTATTTGCAAATATCAAATTGAACTTGAGTAGTATTACATTCGACGTATATTCCTTTACTTGTAACATGACGTGCATGTTTACTTAACAATATGGAGCGCAAACTATTAAATATCACGTACAAATCAATTTCCACGCCCGGCAGAAATCTGAATCCAATTTGCGGGCTGTCCGATCGGAGCGGACGGCAGATATCACGGGTGAATATCACTAAACGGCTAAATAATTTAGTAGCAATCTGGCGGGCGAGCGGCGGCGGCGGTGCGGCGCAGTGGAGGCGCGCCCGCGGCGGCGGCGGAAGCCGCGTGCTGCGGGTCGCACGCCGCCCGCCGCCCGCCGTCCGACCGACACTCGTCCGTCGCCAGACAGACGTACTCTGATATGTCTTCCTTCACGTTGTTGTATTCATCTGACACACGATTAAAATTAATAAACCTACACCCAATATACATAACCGTTTTGATAATAGCTTGCTGCTTCCAAACAAATCGGTAGATACGTTTGAAACAATGAATCAATGTAACAGAAATTTGTATGGATAGTCGTATATGCTAATCAAGTTATGTAGAAAACACGATCAATGCGCATTAGACTCCTCACCCTCTCACTTCTCGTTCCCGATCTGAACAGCATCTGAATGCTATTGTCTCAGAGCTGAGGGAAAACAGTCAATAGACGCGTCCGTTTAACGTAAAACGTCAAACTTCGTCGCAGTCGCCGCGAAACAATGGCGCGTCGCACAAAGCTTAACGTGCACCCAGTCATTAAAATTTCATTCTACATCTTTTCCATTACGCGGCTACAGACAAAAATAGCGAAATAAAAAACGACAAGCCCCAAAACAAAAGTCGGGAACGAAGAGAACAGGAAATAAAGTTAATTAAGAGCGGCGAAATCGACTGAGTTGCGGTGGAAATTGGTCCCTTAAAAAAGAGACATTTGTAGCGGAGCTATTGCGCTTAATTTTTGTGACAAGTGAAACAAAAGAGTTGGCAGGGTGGTCTGAGACTCGGGGGTGCAGCGGGAAGACGAGGGGGAAGGAGGGGAGATAAGGCCGGTGTTATCACCGACGGTTCCGTTCCGGGCGGCCAGTGGCGAGTCGAAGGCGATACCTTTGTTTTGCCACATTGAGGGATGCGCGCTCGCGTGACGTTATCGCGAAACCTCGCTTCGCGCTGACCTTTCCACTCATGATAGTAAATTTTATTCCTTACGACGTTTTATGGTAGCTCCTTCTGGGCCTTATTTCCATCAAAGTAATGATATCCTCGATTAAATCTACAGATGCCTGTAAACTGTAATACTATAATTAGATTTACATGGCAGCCTTAATAACGCGTGATGGCGTAGTAGGGGAAGGTAGCTTAGCCGTAGCTCCGTGCCGTGGAGAATTACTAATTGGATCTTCCTGTCCGCTGCTCACTTGATAATAGCAGCTAACTTGGACAATTAGTATTTTGAACATTCGTATGTCATATAAGCAGGTACCTCGTATTTAATTTGCTAGAGTCTAGAAGTAGTAAGGCATGTTGTTTACAATAGTAAACTATGTGTTTGTGTATATTTTCTTCTATACCAATATAATGTATGAAATCATGTTTGAGAAAATCATTATTTAATGATAAAAAATGCGACAGCTACACTTAATGTAACATACATAGATAGTTTAAAGCCCCTATGTACATATATAAATCTAAATTAATTAAATCTTTTTTTCCGTAGATTCTGCGTCGGTGATCGGTTCTACCTGTGCGAGAACAAGATCCTGTGTGAGTACGACTATGAAGAGCGCCTAGTCTTCGCCAACATGGCGTACAACCCACCGCCGCTTGCGCATCTCAAGCGACAGACAACGCACTTGCCGCCGCCACCAGTAAGTTATCTTAATGTAATAAAGTTCTCATGTGGCGTACCTAAAACCGAAACGTATAATTTTATACGTTACTAGGGGCTGCCCGCGGTTTTTAAAATAAATTTTTAAATGTTCCCGTTATATAAAAAAGCCTATGTGTTACTCCAGGTTATAAACTATCTGTGTTCTAAATATCATCCAAATCCTTTCTGTAATTTTTGCGTGAGAGAGTAATAAACATCCATCCATCTATACTCACTTTCGCATTTATAGTAGGATAACATCGTATTTTATATTATTAGCAACCTAGTTTCGAAATAAAATTAATGTATAACTATCACTGATCTGATTAAATTAAAACAATATTTTTCTAACAGACAAGCAATGCCATGGGTGGTTTGATGAACGGCTCCAGCCGCTCCGGGGACCTCAACAACAACATGTCTGGCTCGTCGCCGGCTCCGTTCGCCGCCCCTCCGCACCTCAAACCTCTTGGGCTCTCAGCGTCCAGCTGAGACTATCGTGTGTGAGATGCAGCCCACCCGTACGCCAAGTATCAAAACTGAACAAGCGTTCTATACTGAACGCGTCGGATTGATGAACAAAAATAGTTGGATAAACTATATGAGTGTTAAAATTTATTGTTGCTCAGCGTGTTACGGACGTGAAATTAAAAACATTTCGGACTCAACTTTCAAAGTGTTTAAATAAATTAATTGTATATAGAAATAAAAAAAAGCAAAGTAAATGCCAAACTGTAGTTGAAAGTTTCAATATTTTAATTGACATAACTGATAAATAACTTATCTACATATTTTATCTTTAACTTCACAGATTACGTACGAGTGTTAGATTTATATTAAGAAAAATTAAAAAAATACGTTTTAGTTTTTAAAATCTCAGAAGATGATCTCAGACGGGCAATTTGCTAATTAGGGTAATATATAGTATATGTATGTATATGATAATAATTATATAACGGTGTTTCCATTGGAGAGAAGTTGATCTAGTGTACATAGAGAACGCTAATTGTTCTTGGAACAGTCACGTTGGAACATTGATATTGTGCGGACAGTGTGGACTCAGATGATACCTGGAATTGAACGAACGCGGGTTATAAGACTGCCAATTTGTCAAGAGCGAAGTATATGTATTGCAGCACTTAAATTATTCAATGTTAAATGTAAATAATAATAATTAATTAACGATGTTGTCTAAATGTAGTGTACCATAGTACAATGTGATGTCCCAAATATACCCTACCTTTCTAATAAATATTTTTTTTCCTAGACTGAAAATACCTACTCTTGGAGAGTAATTGCAATTCCTTCATTTATAATATTATGGCGTAATGATGTAAATAGTCACAGAAACTTAAAAATTCTCGATATAAGTAAAATAGCAGGATGTTTCCTTTGATTAGGTCCTTCTGCCCCACTGTTAGTCCCATGTTTCTATACTGTTCTGAATTTGTTTTCCGGATAAAATTCTGTTTTAATTCGAGGATGTCTGGTAAATTTCATTCGAATTCGTATATGCGAAGAATTTAGAAAGAGAATAAACAATACTAAGCTCTCTTATCTATAAAAGTGCGTGTAGATAATCTTTAATTAGTATCTACGTTGAAGGATAATGATGTTTCCAAGTAAACGATTTCTGTAATTTTTGTGAACGATGAAACGTAATTATCAATATGTTTCATTCATTTTAATCTATTTGGCTTAGCCGCGTTTACAATTCGCATTATTTTTAACAATTAAATACCTGAATTCAAATAAATAATTTGTTATTTCGTTTTGTACCTATATTGTAAATTATTGTTAAGTTTATTATAAACATTGTTACGGTGTTTGTATTATTTATGTAAATAGTCACGACTTAAGTTGTAAGTAGAATATTGTACGTAACAATTGATCTTACATCGATATTATAAAATATATTAAATAAACTAGTAAAATGTCAAAATATGTGTTGATTATAAATACTTAATAGTTCAAATTAGTTTCTTTAGCGATATTTTATCAGCCCTTGTATTGTCTACGAATGATTTCTCATTTTTGCATTTAATAGCGTACAGTCGTCAACTATCAATGTTGTGTATTTTCTGTGTCTCTTTTAATAACCATCTAGAATAGTCATTTCTGGTTATAAAATCCATAATTTCCATGTTATTATAATCTTGAAAGGCTTTCTGTTTCTACCTTTAACCGTCATTTTAAATTCCAGCGTCGCGTCGATTTGGATATTAAACTTATTTTTAAATAAAATAGTTAATACATAATAAAACAGCTTTGTAAAGGTGGTTGGAGACCCACCCTGAAAGTCGTTTTATAAATTTTAGGATGACTACTAGAAATAATTATGAATTCTTTTGTGTTGTCGACTGTACACTCACATTCCTAATCGTGACGAGATAAGCTCGATTGTTAACACATTCAATAGCACATTTGTGTAATAAATCCTATAAATGTGTCAGGTTCTCTTTTAACCAATGATATGACCAAAGATGTAGCTGAATAAAGCCTTGTTCAAAATAATAAATATGATTTTTATTCCATTTATGTACCTATCCTTAATTATAATTTACCTATAGATATGATCACCTAAGTTAGGATACTAAGAAAACACACAAGTTATTTAATACAAAAAACCGTTACAGTTCAGTTTCTTTTGGTTACTAACCGAAACACCGGCAAACACGTAAAGGGAGTCAAGATTGACACTTGAGTATCACTTGACCTATAATAAATTCACAATATTACAGTCAATTGATGAAAAAAATACGTTATCAACCGCAGTGCCAAGCGGAAATTTGAAAAGGTCCTCTTTTAGTGGGTAAGAATGGAGAGCAAAATGATCTCATATCGAGGGGCATAAAAATGTCGTCCGCCGCAGCATTGTAGTACTCTCTGATAGTACCTGAGAAGTTACCTTGGCAGTATAGAGTAGAGTCAGCAATACAGAGTTCCAAAATTAGTTTTAATATACACCTCTATGTAATTCGAAAATCGGAAAAAATCTACGAATTTGAATAATAAACAAGCATAGTTATGTGATTATTTTACTAAGTTAATATTAACTTTGTTCTGTGGTAGTAGTGTTCATGGACTATCTGACGGTACAAGTTAGGCAACGGACGTGCAAGGAGGAGAAAAATCACCCCAATTTCCCGGCACCCGCCCGCCCTCATTGTCGGCCGAGCACACCCTGATAGAATTGTTATCGATGCCATCTTTAATTTCGCCAGTACAAACATAACCACAGCCGTAGTTTACACAAAATTTTGATTACCTACATCACTGTAAGTACCGTCTAATACAGCTTTAAAGATTATATATTATTCATAGTACCAAAATAGTAATAGTTGATGCTTTCCTAAAACGATCACATTGCAGTACTTTTTCATTAGGTAGGGCCAATGATATGTAATCAAAGAAAATTAAATAAAAATAGATAGTTAGAATGGAAGAATCAAATTCGAACATACCGCCGTCATAAACAACGCATATTCAAATTGAGCGGGTTCACAAATAAAGGTGTGAGTTGTGACGGCCGAACAAACCTTCGCTGCCGGCTTCCTCGAGCGTGAACGACACAATGAGGCGCGTGAAAAATGGCACCGTCCAACGCGACGGCCCACAAATCAAAATTGTGAAACGGTTTGGCAAAAAAATGAAAATAAAAAAAAGAAACAGCGTAGGAAGCCGCGCGCACACCACTGATGGCTTCTTGCAATAATTTCCGTTTTCAATGAACGCGTTTTTCTTTTTCTTATCACCGCACGAACTAGGATGGTTGGGAATAAATTGAAATACAAAATTGATTGTTGACTTTTCCCGGGCGCTTTATTACTGTCACAAATAGGAAAGAGATTGAAAATTGCCTACAGACGGCGTCGACGGATACGATGATTCTGTTATTCTTTCATATTTTTTTCGTTATGCGTATGATTGATTGCTCCTCATTGATAGATGAACAGATGTAATTATAAGAAATTCAATTTGACAATAAAATGTAGGTATATAAAATCATTACTTACGTTGTTGATCGTTGATCTAATCCTGTTAATTTAGACTAAGAATTTCTTACAACTGTAAGCAATAAATCTATTCGGACTTGAGTATCTATTTGTACATCTGAGAAACGCGAGTTAAATAAGAGTTTAAAAGAAAATAGAATAGTAAGCGTTTGTTGCGATAGCCGCAGTCTGCTGTACGATTTATTAAGTTGTTAGCTTAGTTTTTATTAGACGGTCTAGATCGATGTTCTGATTTTGATTTTAAAATATTCAACCTTTTAGTTAAAATGCAGAAAACTCCTACCTTACATTTGACTTACAAAATCTAAATAAGTACATATATGATAAATTAGATTTTTGCTGTATTACTTATCTACATAATATTCACATCTTAAAAGATATAAACATATACCCTACCTAAGAGTTGTTCTAAATATTTAACGCAAATTAAAAATGTTTCTTTAAAAAGTTTTGTTCCAAAAGACACATTTGTTACTCTTATCATTATAAATAGACAAGCTATTATTTTTACGAGCTATTCCCTGTTTACACTGCTTAATTCCCGAACAGGATGAGTTAACGACAGTTGTCAGTTCTTTTTACCCTCTGGCTAGGGATTTATCCGGGGAAATGGTTCCTACGTGAAAACCAATTACAATAATCCGTGGAAAAAGCCCAAGTACGTCTTGATGCCTATGTTTTCGTTGATTTTCGAAGGGTGAGGAAGATCACCTTGGGCTGGTTGCATTCGTTCCCGTTGCTCCTATTTTATTTGAGTTTTAATTATTAAAAGTTTTATGAACTGCTTATTTCTTTTTATGAGGTTGTTGAATTAATTTCTTTTGTTTGTAAACTCATTCTGCACTGTTATGTTAATTGTTAAAAGTTTGGTTTCTATGTCTTTTTATGAGCCAAAAAATGTTTAAAGCGCAAGATTTTTATTCTTTTGCTTATTTATGTTCGTAACTCATAAATACTAACTTTCGCTATAACTGATATGCGATGAGTTCTATAATTAGGTATTTATTTTATACAAACGTTATGAAAAAAGTGGTTTCCCTATTGATAAAAATAAGAAGAAGCAATTAATGGATGAATTTATTAATTAAAAGAAGAATAGGTACAATATAATGAGATTATATTTACAGAAAAACATAATGAAAAAAAATTCCTATTATTTCTTGCCTATAAACATAAAACCTACCATTGCAAAAATATCTAAGGTACCTATTCGGGAAACTTTACATAACCTTAATTTTATTTAAAGTATTTTTTTTATCTATTCAGATGTTGCAAGAAAATCCATTTGAACTTCTTGCTCTTAATATTGCTCAGGCGTCGAACATACTAAGCGTTTAAACGGACGATAGAATTTCCGTGCAATAAATTCCAAACGAATACGTTTCGTATTCATTTCTATCGAGTGGATTATTCTCAAATTCACAGTTATCACGTCCGTCGAATATCATAAAACATTTTAAAGTAGTAAAGAGATATTCGCGTCTGATCTTCATTCGGCGCCGTGGATCCTCTGTAAGTAAATTTAACTTTAAAATATGCATAACAGTTTTCCAAAGCGATCCCCTTTCGGAATTTAAACATCACGTATTAAGATACATTTCGATTCACTGCATTTTGAGAGCTTTGTATGAAAATGATTAGTATTCAAACCAACTTCACCATTACCTAGTGCATCATTGTGTAACCTTTTTTTAGCATACTGTATAGATTATGAAGTACCTATCGGCCAATAAAAAAAAATTGTCTATGGTAATGCAGCGAAATGAATTAACGACAACTATACTAGTAGCAATACATATCCCTATAAATTTTAATAATCTATAGTTATCAACAAAATTTATAACAACTTTAAAGGGTTGTTAAGGTACCAAAAAACTAAGACAGCCAGTAGTCTACTAAAGTCATTAAATGAAGGTATTTAATAAGAGCCATAACGCTTCAAAACAAATTAGAAGAGGCTTGTAGACTGGGAAGTTAAGTGTACTTAGCCAAGACTTGTGAAAATGTAAATTGGTCTCCCACACCGAGACTCGGGGATTTGACTGCACCCGCCCGCCCTGCCATCCGATATGATAATTACAACCCGTCACGAATTAGTTAGGGATAATATTAACTTGTTCTATGAAACCTTGTATTTACAGCAATAGATATTGCGAGCTTAGTAACATGTTCCATTCGGAGATTTTCTAGTTTTAAAGGTAACGCGGACGATGCTATCGTTCGCGTTCACTAAATATAAAGCCCCTGGTAATTTTATAATCTTACCTACCTACAAATATTTCTATAATATATCAGAAAGTAAATTATTTATTGTGTGCATTATTTTTTGGAGAACTAAAAATTACAATAATAAAAAAGTAGTGAGTCAATTAAATTAATACTCTTGCTAAATACCTTTACCTAGAAACAAGCACCTTAATTTTATAATGGAAGCAGGCAACTAATAATGTAAGAGTACCTAAATGAACAAATATTTCCTCAATACGGTCTGGAAACTTCTTAATGCTATTAGAGCAAACTGCAGAGGCGTTAAGCTTGCAACCTTACTTAATTCTACTTATTCATCAAACTTCGACACCATCACCGCTCCGCCACATCTTTTGTAACTACTTAGTTCCCTTTAAATGCATCGTTAATACACCTACTTATACAATTTTGTTTCTGAATAGTTCAATAACCAAAACGTAGTGTTTTTGTAGTATTTGCTTTAAATTATTTATCCTATTTTGATATGAAAGCTGTAAGAGGCTTTTAAGTATATTATATAGTATTTTTTTCATAAACTGTATAATCATATATGGTTATTTCCTAAAATTACGCGATTGAAAATAAGGAATATTTACAATATTTTGAAGATTTTTTTATGAAACTGTTAGTCTAAAATAATATTTTATAATGTCACCAATAAACACAATATAGCAGAAATATTTTATAATTTCTCGAACAAGAAAATACAATTCAAATAACATTAAATCAAACATGTCAATACGAATATTCCAACGAAATCAATAAAACATACATTTCTTTTAGCAGAATTACGCTGTTTAACCTTAACGTCCTCAATTTGCTGATACTGTGCTTCAACATTAGTTTTACGTTCAACTGCTTCATCAGACGCCTTGGTACTCTGTTCTTTGTGTTTTTCATTTGGCCATGATGTGGTTGTATCATATTCCTCAACATGAGTGGTCTCGACGGATGATACGGTATTAGCCATAGGTTTAGCTGAAATATTTGTAACCACAGGGCCCGGAGTAATTGTCGTAACTGTTGGAATATGTACTATTTCTCCTTCTTCGTTGGTTATTTCTGGAGCTTGCGATGTAGTTACTGAAGGCTCCGCCGTCTGAACGTATACGAAAGTTGCTTTATTAAGTTTAGACGATTCTGACACTGCAGTATCTTTATTCACTACATCACATGTCTTGGCACAATTCTCTTCATGGCAGTTATCTTGTGTACCACATTGTATGAAATTCTCCCATCCCGACAAAAGTTGGTATAAGTGAGGAGGCTTACAGTTATTTTCTATGTAAGTTTGTAGTGCTGTTACTTGTCCATCGCATATGAGGGGTCCGCCGCTATTGCCCTACAATAATTTTGAAATAGGTTAATTTGTCACACATTGGTTTAGGAATTATAACTATTTTTACAAACTACTCACGCGACAAAAATCTGCATCAGTGATGCCCTTGTTTTCATCACTGTCAGCAGCACACGCCATCGTAGAACCACCAAAATGGCTGCCACAATTATCCATAGATGAAGGTAACATTTCAACTGATAGGTAAGTCAAAACTTTATCTTCATTCACACTTCCAAACTTCTTCTGCAAAATAACTCAAACATTAAATAAAATATATGATTTCACAAGAAAAAAAATCCAAAACAAATGACCACTTACAGCATAAACCAGAATAGAGCATATTTTATCGGTGAAGTCAGTTTTGAAACTAAGCGAAGTGGTTCCCACAGCTGATGTCATGTTGAAAGGCAGTAGGGTCTTCATGAGAGATATATCGGTAAGCCACCATTGAGTTGCACTGTTGTTGTATGGCCGTACTATTTGTATTATCTAAACAAGCAATTAAACGATCATTACTTACTTCAATTATAATAATAATATTATCTTTTAGAGGATTGATTTTCGTTATTTAAAAATAATCCTTTGAAAGATCATTATTGGCAAACTTTATTCAAATTTTCCATCCTACATACATACATTTATATATTGTTGTAGTTTGATAATGTATTTCATCACCGAGGAAATATATCGGTACCAACATTCCAATTATATAAAAAGTAGTCGGACACTAACTAATGGAATAATCGTTTTTACCTCTCTTTCCTGTTCATCTTCATCTTCATTTAGACTAAATTTTGGATCAATGGCAGTGGCACCGAGTCTTGCTAGCATGGTTTTTTGTGGGAACCCACTTGGTACATTATCGGTGACGCTAGGACCAACAGCAGATGATACCAACCAATTAGGTCTTATTAGCACTGCACCGCGAAGAAATCTGGCACCGGTCCCATCCACTACCGTCTCATCAGGGTAATATACGATGGCCTATTGAAAAAAAAAAACAATATTCATATTAGCAAACAACCCTTTATTAAATCCCTTTTGTGCAAAATCCATCAAATAGTTTTCATACCATGAACGGATAAACTCCTCTTTTAACGTCATGTTCACCTTCGGCAAATACCTGTCCTAAAAATGCTGAAATGAGAACAATACTGTTACTAGAAATTTTCGGTTTTAATTAGGGTACAGTAAGGGGATGATTTCAGATGTAACGTGTAATGAATAATACTAGTCGCTATACTCGCATCGCTACACGGGTGGGTTAGATCCAATTGCGAAAATTTTGCAAGAGGCCTAAGTTTAAAATGAACACACCTAGACTGCACTTGATGGTAAAAGTTATTGTTACATTTTTTATGAACTTACCACAACACAACAAGATCAAAATACCAGTTCTCATATTTTTTAGAAAACGGTAAAAAATATTATTAGGAATTAAACGTATGACGTTTTGACATTTATATAATTCTGCTGTCAGTACTAATGTTCAAAAGAAGAATACATTATATTTTTAAACATATATTTGCTGGCAGGTAAAGAAAAATAAGAATTTTAAGTTACATTTGAACCCTCGATAATACTTTTTTGTAAAGTACCATTACTCTTCTAATTCACGTCGTAAAATGCGAATTAGTCGAGTCACGTCCCTTTATTTTTCTCAGCTATCTATGACAAAGTTGCGTCGACTGGAGTTAAAGACATTAATCAGAATCGCATCCAAGCCAAGATATATTAGACTCTCTTATACCCAATAAAGAAAAAATAATGACTTTGCAAACTTTAAACGCGTGTTTTACAGATAAAACCATAGGATAAATCTATGAAACATCGAATTATTCATGTTGGGGTGTACTCGGCAGTATTATAAGCCTGGTGAACGTAGACTTTTGAAAAATATGCCAAGAGTATAAAAAGTACAGTTTATTTAAAATATCGCGGACGGGAACATGACTTGGGCGGGCGCGGTACGACGAACGCTCCATACGTCTTTCCTGTTTTAAAATCCGCAAATGAATAAAACATCGAATAAAGTTTTTTATAGTTTACACACAGAACAGTACCTACTGAAATGTTTCATTGATATAAAAGATTTACTATTGGGAAAAACAGTAGTACAAAATTAAGGTAAGCTAATAGAGCGACACAGTGGCATCATCCGCAAATGAGCGAAGGTATTGTACCCAAACCCGCTGATTTGGCGATGTCAGAACTACTTGCCTTGACTGTTATTACACGTCCAATTTAACAAGAACCGCTCTTTGTGCATGATTTCTCACAACCCCTATGCAATTGGAAGTCGTAGGTGTCTACAAAAGTTGGCTCCATTTTAACGACTCGACTGAACGAGCTACGTGTTTTGGCGGTTTCCCACAATTGCTTTACACATTTTCTGTTTGCAGACTTTTCTATTGACTTTAGACTTGGCTTTAATAATAATATTGTTTTATGAAAGGTTAAGAGTATCAAAATCGTTGGAAGATACGCTATTGTTAGACTAAACATTTTGACTGCGTCTCCAACGTTTTTAAGTGTATGTAATAATACCTACAATTTATGTTAACAAATATTTGTACGTATAACAGTTTCTATATGTAATTAAAAGTTACAAAATACAAATATTTATAGTAATTAAACGCCATAGATATAATTAATAATATGGAGGTAGGTGTATTTTTAATGAAAGTAAGTTCAAATTTATACCAAAATTTTATGACTGTGGGGAATCCCGTCATAACCTATTATAATATAGTTTCAACATTTTTCCAGGAAAGTTAGTCTTGTCTCTTCTTTAGTTCAAGTCTACGTACTATGCAAAAGGCTACCGGCTATCTCTCGCGGGACACATCGAACCAGAATGGTAATGGAGGTACTTTCATTCAAATTTTATTTTATCTCGTAGTTAATTCGAACGTCTGCTTCAAGTCCATGTGGTATGAAAGTTTCATTAGACAATTGAATAAAAATATATTCATGTCATGTAAAATTAATACGAATAAAACTTTCTAATAGTTTCCTGTAAATAGGTAGGTATTTAGTGCGTATTAGTATTTCAAAATGTATATAATTTGATCATAATTTATAACTTTACATTACTTCCTTATATATATTCCATGTATTTCGGGAAATATATGTCTTAAATGGTGCGAAGGTAGGTATTGTTCACGTATTCCACAGTGGAGGGAGTTGTGCGAAGTTTTCGTCGGCTTACCGAGCGCGACGCGAGAACGGTGATATGAATATTAAACGCTCGAAGAATTAGAAGATTTATACGACGATTCGGAAGTTAGGCGGACCTCGCGCACTTAAATGAATGTTTAACATTATCTGTCGAGTTTTAAGGGAGTTGAGCCTCTTAAACAACTCGCGAAGAAACTTTAATAGAGAGAGGCTCTCGGGCGATTAATTTCGAGACGTGGAAGCCGGACGGGAATTCTTAATGTGAAAGGGTGCAACTGAGGGGACTCTGATCAATTCATCTATTCGATACCTTTTAGAAATCGAATTCATTTTAAACTTCAAAACCTACTTTACTAAAACGTATGGAATACTCAGTTGAGTTTTCCCGGATAGTAAGTTGGTCTCAGTTCATATTGTTCAAGTTGAAGTGAACGTATCTACTAACTTTTGTGAATTAAAAATTTTCACAAATAGATTAACAGTGTATTTGCAACATTTAAAAAGTAAATTTCTAAGTTTAATTTGTCACACAGTGAAATACTTATAAGAGTAAAGACAAACGATACAGCTAGATTGTGAAAAAATCTAAGTCTAATTGTGACAAGTCTTGACTTATCAGCAGTGTCTCTACACTGCTGCAGAATTTAAATCGATTTCGGTCGTAGGTACATCTTCAGTGAGTATTGAAATAGGTAATATAAAGGCAATAAAAATGACACGGCTCGTGTGCAATATAAGTTGATTGGTGCCCTGTGCGAGCAGTGGCGGGCAGTCATTGTTTGCCAGCGTCATTTTCCGATGCCCCGTCCCGTTCTATTGTGCTGCACTTTATTGAATTTGATTTACGCGCCAATTTTTGTAGGCTTCGGTTTTTATTAACTGACCTCGGTGCCGATGTAAACTTAATTGAATCCGCCAACAAAAGGCATCGAATGAAAAGAGCGTCCAGCGGTGTGCGATGCAGATTATAATAGGTTTTTCCGAATTTGCATGGGCTTTAAGTTACCCGATATTCGATATTTGCACGGCGGTTGGGCTATTGTATTCATAGCATTTCGCGGCCGAATGTATGAATGCGTATAGGTACATCGGCTGGTTATCTTTAGTAAGGTTACTCGGATATTTTCAATATTTTTCCTTGTTTGTAGGTGGATTAGATTTTTATTTTTTGTTTTACATCAAAAGTACAATGGTTCAACAACAACCTTCAACATACGAAGGGTTTGTTAAGATACTTCAAATAGATATAAAAATTTATAATAACGACATTGTAGCAAAGTACTGTAATGATGATATATATATTTTTTGCAACAAAAGAGGATCATTGAGAGCCGAAAGACCGTAATCTGAGTTAATTATCTGAAATTCGGTCGTATTTAACGTCGTTTAAACGAGTTCTAACAATTGGAGCCCAGTCAAAAGAGCTTTCTAAAGGAATCGCAAACACAATTAGGAGCAAGTTGTTGTTTGTTGAAATTGTCAGGGAAAGAGTGTGCATGACACGTCCCTCGTGGAGCATTAGGACGGTACTGAATATTTGTTTCAAGTAATAATAATTGTACCTATCTAATGTCCACAAAGGAACATATAGAAAGCAATTTCAAATATTTCTGAAATTTCTCAATGTTAATTAGCAGTTGCGCTCTTGACTTATAAAATTTTGTTCAAGTCATTAATACAATTGTTTGTTTACGTTAAAACAATCTACCGTTTCGAGAAAACAAAAATATATGTAGTATTTTGCTTGCCAATAGATCATCTGGATGTCAATATCTATATAAGTATGTATTTAAAAGTAGTATATGTAGTATATCAGCTATCTGGTTACTATATTAGTTTGGAATCAGATTGGCCGTGTGTGAAAAATGTCCTAGGATATTTATTTATTTATTTATTTCACTCAGTCACTGAAACAAATATTACAACAAACAAACATTGTTAGTTAGTGAGGAAAAGTCACTACCATTTTTTTTACCAATAAATGATACCAACAAAAATACAGTTACGTGTGGCTTCAAATAGTGCGTGTCGGCCGCTAACCTCGTTATTATGATTGTGCCCTATAGAGAGATACAGAATCAAATCAGCCGGAACAATGGTGGCGCAATTAAATCCGCGAGGGGTGACGTCTTGCACTCAAAACCGCGGCTTGTTCATGATATTTTTACTATTTCACTGGCTATATGTAAAACGTTCCTGAAATAATAATAATCGTGCCATATAGGAAAACAGAGCAACGAAATCAATGACAAATTTCCAAATGTTTGTAATAGATACTAATGCGTAATGTAGGTACTGGCTAATGATCTCTATCACATAAATTATAAATTTATTTGTTAATTGATTTACATAGCTCGGTATACTTACGTTTATTCATTTATTTGATTGCACATAAGAAATTAAAAAAGGATAATATTAGTATCGTCAAATAATTAACGTCAGTTATCATATGTTTACGCCAAGTTGGTTCATATGGATCACCATAAGAACGAACTGGGCCACTCAATACTAACAGACTCAACTAAATT
This sequence comes from Thyatira batis, assembly GCA_905147785.2. Lineage (NCBI taxonomy): Eukaryota > Metazoa > Arthropoda > Insecta > Lepidoptera > Drepanidae > Thyatira > Thyatira batis. The sequence continues at coordinate 4,509,958 of LR990490.1, forward strand.
AAAGTCAAACTCTTTTCTTCATTGTAAGGGCTAATGCAAATCTACGTCTGAATACAGTCTGTTTACTTCTTTGCCCCTTTGTTTCAGTCGTAACGAGCAGAAAAAGGCCCCATTCAGAACATCCGAACCTAATTACCCCACCCTCGGTTACAAAAGAGGGTTTCTAATTAACGATATTATGTCAAATAATTTGTTTGAGCCGACGTCTTACTCTGTCGAGTCGTGGATTGGATTAAGTTTGCTTTTGGTCGGGTACGTTTGTTTTATAAAGAAAAGCTGTTCAATTGAAATAATTGTAAATGAATTGGATTGTCCTAAAACGGAAATCCAATTGTTTTGTTTTACTTTCGAGATTGAATTGTTCATGATATTTATAGAGGTTATATAATATATTCTGTAATATTATCCATCGATTTATAATAAGTAGAACAATGCGTTAAAAATATTTTAGTTGGTACTAAATTTTACTATTGCTGTGATAAACAAAATTATATGTTATAAGTTATAAGTATCCAGCCCACATAGTGTCGTAGGTATGTTGGTATATATAGGTAATGATGGATGTGTGACGTCACCGGCACTGCTTCGTCAGCCTGGTATTAGCAGCTCTCGGTGATCTGTCATTGCTAACCATGCATTTGTCATTAGGATTTGGTACTATTCATTAGATTAATGCAATTAGTTGGATTGTGCAACTATCGAGCTGTAGTACATTGTATATTGTATTGTTATATATGTGTTTTATAAAAATAAGACACTTTCAGCGTAAACGGTTTCCTATGATAAAAAGTGTCAATGTTTCACACCATGTGTACTGAAAAGGGTAGTAGGTACGCTTTTGTCTTGAATGGCAACAAGGGTACAGTTACGTCAACATTCACAATGTATATAGATTGTATGGTCAAGCTTGGTTTAATTATAGACACGGTTTTATTAACGTTTAACAAGTCATACTTCTTTAAGGCGATGATAGCTCTGTGGTAGTAAAGTATGTTAAGGCATTGCTATAGATATACATCACAATCAGCTTTTAATTCTATTTAGATATTTACATCCAGTTATATCAAACAGACATGTTCCTCCGTAATTTATTTATTATCTGTATTATGTGATGGTGTAAATCTGAAGTATCTTGTTTTCATAGGTAGTCCAATGTATCGTTAAAGTATTCGGATACACATTCTATTTCAAAACTCAACAATATCAAACCAAACTTATTAGTAGATCTATCTAAATTCCCAGTGGTGAGTGTCCATTCCTAATTCCTACAGACGGCAGCACCGAACGGGTTGGATTAGCAGACATTTGAATGCGAGGTACCGCGTCTCCGCACTAATTGAGTTAATATTTGGCTATCGGCGGCGCGCACTCGGCCTCCGCGACTAATCCCCACGAATTAATGACGCAAATTTATCATTATTAATGCCTACGTGATCCCTGGCCGCACCTGATTTTGTGCCGTCTAATGTGAGTATATAACGGACCTATCTCATGTGTGTTTTTATATAGATACCTTTTTTTTAATTAGAGATATGGTTTTGATTGACTAAAATATAACTAGCTTAAGAGATATTTTTGAAGGTACATATAATCAATTTAAATAAATAGTATAAATAACTAGTCTAAATTACTTCCCGCTGGAATTAGGAGACATTTCGTAGACTGGTTGTAGTTTTCCGAAAAACTCTGCAAGTGGACGAAGACCTTATTCCTTCTTTAAGAAGGCTGCTTAATGTTACACTAGCTTACAATTTCTCAATTGCGAAACAAAGCAATATATACTTACCTAAGTTATATAATGAAAACTATTGGAACTTTTTATTTATACAGTTGCTCTAACAAATCCAAAGAATTGATGTTGTTATAAATCAAAAATAAAGATCAGAAACGCCATTTTGCTACTATTGTTTTCACTGTAGATGGAAAATCTGTTTGTTTTCATGTTTGGAGGGCGGCGGGGCGGGGTCGGGAAGCGGGTCCGCTCCACCGTCCGTTAGTTTCGACAGCTTTACGACGCGCTCGCCGTTTATTCACACGTTCTGCCGCCGTTATAGGTTTATGACAATTTTTATGACCGAAATAGTCCATATTTTATCAGGGTTAAAGGATTAAGAGGTGAGTTTAAAGTTAATGCTCATGAGCGGGGTTATTTACCATGTTTATCCTTTTTAACTCATTAAAATATATTTCTTTTATGTCTATGCTATGACATAGGCTTATGTTATGAAAATAATAGGTAGCAAGTAAATGTTTTTGGCTTATTATAGTTCTTATTGTAAGCTGGACCCACACATTTTTACATAGGTCTATTCTACATTCATCATTGAAAATGGAATCACTTTAACTACTGTGTATGGTATCGGTGTATCTGTATAATGTTACCAAGGATAGTATAGAATTAGTCTAAGTACTAAACTATTTAAACGTTTTAAATATATCGTCTACCGTCATTCAGCTACATTAAACCCCACTTACAACCCGCTTTAACCACGATTTGTAATAAGATAGGTACTTTGTCCTAGTGGATAACACTACAGCAAACATTCGGTAACGAGTGATCAATGCGCAATCACAGCTCACTAATCACTCGCGATTGACGGCCGACGTAAATGACGCGGCATATCGGCTGACGTATGTGATGGGACGCGACGCGGCTAATGAATTAGTATGGACATTGTACATTGTATGACACTGTGACAAGGCGACGGCCGGCTGCAGGACAAACACGCGGTAGCTGTTCAGAAAATAATTGGATCATATCTGTGCCGTCCGGCTCAAATTGTATCGATACACAATCGAATTGGATTCGAATTGGTTCGCTATTCGAATAGTATTTGATGGTTTCTTCCAGCTATTTACACTAGCCGATGTGGGCATGTATGTTATCTACAGATTGACTGTTTAGATGAGGTTTTTTGTATTTAAGTATAATTTATTTCAATAGGTACCTATGTTTGAAATTCACAGGATATAAAATTCATAAGAGCATAAGGCAATGAAATAAAATGATCAAATTGACACTGAACTTCATATAAATGATATCATCACCTTCATTCAATTGGTGAACATTATTTTCTACATCAGTAGGCATTTTATCAAACTCATCGTCCTAATCAAACGCGGATACACCAAGATAGATACTTAGCTTTATCAAACGGATTCCAAGTGGATACTTGATGTAACATGATACCGGATAGTTCTAACTTCAACTATTCCGTATCATGGACACATGTGAACGTAGAACTTGTAATTAGACACACGACAAATTAGATCAAGTTGCACATGACAGTACATTATTGATTGTGCGCTAGGTGGCTGGGCCGGCATAATGACGTCACGCGTTGCCCACAATCAGTAATTAACGACTGATTAACGCACAATTAGCCCACTGGTCACTGATAACAGATGCCGTCGGAACTGACTTGAACGCCTCCATAGTTATGTAATTCGAATTGTACCTAACTGACTAATTGGTCAGTAGCGCTTTTTAGTAGCGAATCAAGTGAATGTTATGAATATTTATGTGATCTATAAGAAAAAGGCAGGTTTTGATTTGCAACACAGGAACACATGTCCAAGTATGTGCCTACTTTTAAGATTTAAAGTCTCATTATATTATTTACCGACTTAAAAACGGCAGGTTCTCAATTCGTTATTGAAAAAAAAACAAACTAAGGTTTTTTGTCTCATTATGCGAATTTTGTATCTTTGTTCAGACATCACCTTTGCAGTAGATGGAACGCGCTACGATGACGTTTGATGACATTTCCGGATGTGAGCCCCCCCCCAACCGCCCTCTCCGCAGAATTTTAAATTTTGAATATACGCAACTGATATCTTGTACAATAAACACCTATTTCTATAAATCTACGCTTATTTAAATAACCCGTTGCAACATTTGGACCTTCGAAGCCAAATAATTAGAAAAGCGACCTTTGGAGCTACGCAAGATTTTATATGCAACGAGTTTATCTATATCTACGCAAGATAAATCAGCAATCAACGGACCTCTACGCGCAGCAAGCAGGACAACCGTTGAAGACCTATTGGCGAGAGAAAATCGATTGGCTGGGAACATCGCCGACGAGCTGAACATCCTGCCATCCTCCACACGCAATTTGGTACGGCCAGCCATCCACAATATTCCCAGACCCTCGTTTCCCTTGTGTAAAACCTGTGCTTATCTGCTATTTTCAGTATTTCACGCATCGGGCTACATTCGTGTAAGTGATCAACAGCAGAGTGTCGTTGCAAATACCTGCTGCATACGCAGATCACATAAAACGTGAGTACTCCCATTTTTCCACTGATTACCAAAATGAGCACTGATAGTCTATATAGGGCACGTTCAAAATCTCCCTGTACATTGTCCGTTGAGAACGGTACATCAGATATGTCCGTTTTATTACGCGATCTAATTAAAAAGCGAGGTATCGTTAAGGGTAGATTCACTAGATTCGCAAATCACGTTAATAGCATTGAAACTATTGACAATGCTTTACCTTCAAAAGTACGCCTTGATTTAAAGCTAAGAATGCAAGGAGCTACGAGTCTATATGCTGAATATAACGATCTTCAAAGTAAAATCGAAGAAACCGTGTCAGATTCCGACTTAGAGGAACAGCTATCCCAACGTGACACGTTTGAAGATGGTTATTACAGCATATTGGCTCAGGCTGAGTACTTACTCAATAACGGACAGATTACTGACGGTTCTAGTGGTTCCAAGTGTAATAATAGTCATACATCGGTCAAATTGCCTACCATTACCATGCCTACCTTTGACGGTTCATACGAGCACTGGTTGGAGTTTAGGGATACATTCCTATCACTAGTTCACAAATCTACTGAGATAAGTGACATCCAGAAGTTCCATTATCTTAAGTCATCACTAAAGGGCAGCGCAGAATTAGTCATACATTCATTGGAATTCTCTGCCAATAACTACACTGTTGCATGGGAGCTACTTCTCAATCGGTACAATAATTCTAGGTTATTAGTGCACAACCATGTAAAAGCGTTATTCACTATCCAATCGCTAACCAAAGAGTCACCCAGTTTAATTAGAAACCTAATAGACACAATATTAAAGAATTTACGCGCTTTAAAAATCTTAGGTGAGCCCACAGACTCCTGGGATACATTAATTATATATATTGTTGTCTCACGATTAGATTCAACTACTGAACGCGAGTGGGAACAACATAAATGCACGCTAATCAATCAAACTAGTGACTCGAAGGTAGCTATTAAAACGGACGATTTACTTAAGTTCTTAAAACACCGGGCTGACATGTTAGAAACATTGTTAGTATCGCACAGTAAAAGTATTCATATCAGAAAACCGTTCACTTCACACGAAAATCCTAAAGTGCACTGCAATGTTTCTAACAACAAGTCGCACGATATTCAGACCCGAGTAAAGAACACTTGTTTTATGTGCAATGGCAACCACCCGCTTTATTCCTGCCAGAAGTTTATAGACGCTAATATTAACGTAAAACTACAATTAATCAACGATAAAAAGCTATGCACTAACTGCCTACGTTCCGGTCATTCATTAAGCGACTGTAGGTTCGGGCCGTGCCGTAAATGTAACAAAAAACATAACTCGCTAATACATAGGGACGATTTAGATACTAATCGCGCAGTGACCCTACAGTCAATGAGTGCGGCGGTTACTTATGACGAGGCGAGCGGCTCGGCGAGCACGCGCCCCGCGCTCGCGACCCCCTCAGGTATCGCGGGGTTCGACCCGATGGATAGCGAAACAGGTAAAAATTGTATTCAAATAAATAAAGTGCACACATATTCAACTCATGCGCATGATCTAAGTGTGCAACCTGTTTTGTTATCCACCGCGCTAGTTGAGGTAGCCGATAGACATGATTACTTTCATACAGTACGGGCCCTACTTGACAGTGGGAGTCAGCGATGTTTTATAACGAAATCATTATGCGAATTATTAGGCGTTCCGCGAATACAGTCCACTCACGAAATACGTGGTGTAGGGGGTTCAATATCGCACTCAACGGAAACGTGTGATATTGTACTAAAATCACGCGTTAGTACCTACTCCACACATATTAAGACGTTCGTATTGCCGCAAATTACGTCCACTTTGCCAGCTGTCAACATACAAAGCGCACAGATCGGGATTCCTGACAATGTTCAGTTGGCTAATCCACAGTTTTTAGAGACCCAAACTATCGACATACTTATAGGCGCAGATCGATTTTGGGACCTACTTATCGAAGGCACGATACGGTTACCTAAGGGGCCGTGTTTACAAAATACCCACTTCGGTTGGATAGTTTCAGGCCCTATTCACTTTAATACGCGCAGCAATAGGTCTATCCAATTTAATTACGCACAGTCTGATTTAATAGATACACAGTTACGCAAGTTCTGGGAAATTGAAGAGTTACCTAAGTCACAAATTGAATTTACTGATGATGAATTGGAATGCGAAAGGTCTTTTGTTAGCACTACAACACGCAATAGTGACGGAAGGTTCTGCGTCCGTATTCCTCTCAAAGAATCAGCTGATTCGTTAGGTATGACATTTTCTCAAGCTGAACGTCAGTTTTTGGCGTTAGAAAAAAGATTGAATCGTTCACCAGAACTTAAGACAATGTATAAAGATTTTTTAAATGAATACATTCAGTTAGGGCATATGAGTCAGGTTAAATCATACGGTATTCCTCATTTCATCATGCCCCATCATGGCGTGCACCGCGCACATAGCACTACTACTAAGCTCCGTGTAGTTTTCAATGCCAGTGCCCCTTCTACTACTGGAAAATCGCTTAATGATATCCAACGAGTAGGAGCAGCGATACAAGGTGACCTAATCGCCATTTTGCTACGTTTTAGACAGCACAAGTACACCGCCTGCGCAGACGTTGAAAAAATGTACAGGCAAGTACTTATTGCCCCTGAACAACGCGACTTGCAATTAATATTATGGCGAGACGATCCTTCGCAGCCCATTGATGTTTACCGTTTAAACACAGTCACGTATGGCACTGCCTCAGCGCCTTTTCTTAGCGTTCGTTGTTTAAAGCAGCTGGCGATCGAATCCACGGACCCTGACGTTAAAAGAATAATTAATGAGGATTTCTACGTGGATGATATGATCACTAGTGATAATGATAAGAATAGGTTGTTAGAAATATGTAAGAAAACCGCAAATGTGCTTAAAAACGGATGTTTTCCTCTACGCAAGTGGATATTTAATTTTAATCATAACGACAACGAATTATCACTTCCACATTTGCAAGTATGTAAAGAACTATCATTAGGGGAAAATAATCAATGTAAAACTTTAGGTATAGGATGGTATAACTCAACAGATGAATTTAATTTTACTACGAATTTTGAAAACAAACCCATTTCATTAACGAAACGCATTATTTTGTCGACCGTGTCACAAATATTTGATCCTTTAGGATTTCTTAGCCCAACTGTCATACTAGGTAAGGTATTATTGCAAAAGCTGTGGTTATTAAAAATTGGTTGGGACGACCCCGTTCCTCTTGACGTCATACGAACATGGAACCGGTTTGTCAACGATCTATCCGCTCTTAGCTCAATACGAGTGCCGCGACACGTTATCGGCAATGAACCTATTCGTATTGAGTTACATATTTTTACCGACGCCTCGCAAACGGCATATGGCGCATGTATATACGTACGCACAGTAAGTGTAAACAATGTCACAGTTAGGCTACTATGCTCGAAGGGTAGGGTCGCACCTTTAAATCCAGTTAGCATACCTAGGTTGGAATTATGTGGTGCGCTTTTAGGTGCTAGACTTTATGAAAAGGTACGCGAATCACTTCATATCCAATTTGATAACATTACGTTTTGGACTGATTCTACTATAGTCTTGGGCTGGTTACGCATGCCGCCTAACTTGTTGAAAACCTTTGTTCAAAACAGAGTCGCAGAAATACATGAATTGACTAAGCAACTTCCCTGGCGTCATATAAGCGGTATAATAAACCCCGCCGACCTAGTATCACGTGGTGTCGGTTTGACAGACCTTTCTTCGTCTACGCTTTGGTGGCAAGGGCCTGCATTCCTTCGCGAGCTGGACTTTGATAGTAACTCTTCAAAGCCATGCCTAGATGATCCTATATTGCCGCTAGAACTTCCTGAGACCAAACCTAGCACTATACACACACTTCTGGCAGATGAAGACTGTAAATTAAGTCTCTTTCCGTTCTCCAGGTTCTCTCAATTCAACCGTATGAATCGTGCTGCTGCCTATGCACTTCGGTTTGTTTATAACATTCGCAATAAAACCAATCGGCGGCGGTCAGGCGCGCTCACTGTCGACGAGTTAAGAGATTCTGTAACCGTGTTGGCTAGATTTTCGCAACTTGAATCATTTTCAGAAGAACACAAGTTACTTTTAAATAAAGGAAGTTTAAAATCAAAACATAATTTGTCAAAATTAAATCTGTTTGTGGATAGTGATCAAATTATTCGAGTAGGCGGGCGCATCGACTACTCTTCTGAATTTAATTATGATAAAAAGCATCCCATATTAATTTCAAGTAAACATCATTTCTCCGTATTACTTTTCCGGCATGAGCACACACAATTGCTGCACGCGGCTCCACAGGCGCTACTGTTTGCCGTGCGCGAGCGCTGGTGGCCGGTAAGAGGGCGCGACCTCGCGAAAAGGATAGTGCATCAATGTGTAACTTGTACCCGATTGAGAGGTAAAACCCTCAGCCCCATTATGGGGAATTTGCCAGCAGAGCGAATCACACCGACTCACCCATTTTTACGATGCGGGGTAGACTATGCGGGTCCTGTGTTCGTACTGAATCGCAAAGGAAGAGGTTCTAAAACTGTTAAGTCATATATCTGTTTGTTTATTTGTTTTGTTACGCGCGCAATACACTTGGAACTCGTTAGTGATCTGTCCTCCGACGCTTATCTCCTGGCATTGAAACGTTTTATCTCACGGCGTGGCAAACCAGCTGAGATTTACTCAGACAATGGCAGAAATTTTGTAGGACTAAATAACGAATTTATAAAATTTTTAACGTCATGTTCATCAGACATTGTTGAATATGCTACGAGTCAACAAATTAAATTTAAATTTATACCTCCGTATTCGCCTCATTTTGGTGGTCTTTGGGAAGCGGGAGTAAAATCATGCAAGTACCATTTACACCGCGTAATTGGTAACGCGCACTTAACATTTGAGGAGCTAAGCACGGTTCTTGCGCAAGTGGAAGCTATCCTCAACTCCCGTCCACTTAGTCCTCTTTCATCAGATCCCCAAGACCTAAATCCCTTGACTCCTGCTCACTTCCTTGTTGGCCGTCCTCTAACTGCACCCGCAGGTGGCGATGTACGTGACACACCTGAGCATCGACTCACACGATACCAGAGAGCGGAACAACTACGGCAGCACTTTTGGTCCCGCTGGAGTAAGGAGTACATCTCAGAGCTACAGACCAGAACCAAGTGGAAGGAGAATACGACGGACTTGACTCCTGATACTCTTGTTGTTGTCAAGGAAGACAACTTGCCACCGCTTAAGTGGCAATTAGGACGCGTCATGAAGACAATTCCTGGAAGAGATGGCGTCACACGAGTAGCCGAAATACGGACGACATCTGGCATAATCAAGCGCGCTGTTACCAGAATTTGCCCACTTTTCCCGGATCCATAGACGAGGTCTTCAGTTTGGAAGCTGGTGCTTCCAAGGCCGGGGGCATGTTCAGACATCACCTTTGCAGTAGATGGAACGCGCTACGATGACGTTTGATGACATTTCCGGATGTGAGCCCCCCCCCAACCGCCCTCTCCGCAGAATTTTAAATTTTGAATATACGCAACTGATATCTTGTACAATAAACACCTATTTCTATAAATCTACGCTTATTTAAATAACCCGTTGCAACAATCTTTTTAATTAAAAAAATACTAAATCAATCACAAAATTATATATATTTGTAGATATATACCTAATCAGTGTTTTAACAATGTTTTAATGATATTTATAAAATACCTATAGGTACCTAAAATGATTTTTAAGTATAGTTATTTTTCTTATTTAGTTGTTTACTAAAAGAACATTTACCAATTGTATATTATAACAATGAATAAATGACTAGAATTATTTGAAACAATGTTGGATTAAGGTTGTGAGAGAAGCAGCGTTTCAATTTGTTTATCTCCCGGCGGCAGCGTCAACGGCGTTATATGGACTGATGCACAATGTCTACCTCTTCCTGCCTTATTCATATGTCTCTAATTATCATTTTATAAGAGAATCAAGAATCATTTTATAAACCTTTTAATATATAATGTTCCATAGAAGGCGCATATTTTAATCAGTCTTTCAATTCATAATTTCTCAGAGTAAGCGTTAGAATATAAACGGTTTAGATACTAAAATCGCAACCATCTTGCCCATAGCTTACTAATATATCAAAAAGACATTGATAATCACAATTTTTTTAATGAGATATCTTCAGCAATTTTTTAGCTAGAAAGTAAACGTTTTCAGTATATCTCTTATGTAGTAGGTATGTATGTTGTATGTACGTACAAGAGAGCATTGTCCAGAAGTCAAAAAAGTTTTTTGTATAGGCAATAGAAAATATTGACAGCTAATCATACATTTTATCAATTTTAAAAAATCTATAGGTACATTAATCAATCTACTTCATTAAGATTTTAAGGACACTGAATTATCACTGTCATTACTGCAAGGTTTTAAACACCTCGTTTATTGAATTTTCCAAACTGGATTTTCACCGTTCTTGAACCGACGCGTGTGATGCAGGTTTCGTATAACGCTCGGATCGGATTAGTGTCGGATCGGCTCAGCTCGGCGCGTTCATAAATCAGCTTCAATTTGGGTAATTGTTATGCTGCAGGCCTGTATGGCCTTATTTCTCATTGATACTTAAGGTAACTATCAGTTTCATGGATTCAATTCAAAAGGTAAAATGACATTAACTCGATAAAGTTTCAGTGCAACTACTATGCTCTTTCGTTAACCAGGTTATCATAAATGAAATACCCTGTTTCGAGCGCCGGAGAGGAGTTTGTTATAAGATCTGAATATCGTTTTATTTGGTGAATAAGCATACCATCATAAGAATATGTTATTGATACATGCCTATATGTTATTGACACATGCCTATATGCTAACTTTATTTATAGACAGGTACTAAGTCAACAGTAGGTAGGTACCTACCTCCACGTCTCACACTCATCCAAGACAATCTTGTGACAGTATTATATTTTTAGGAGTAGTAGGTAAAACGAGCAATTGTTAAGTAGGTATATTAACTCTTAGTAAAAGCAAATTTTCGAATGAGTGCTTCCAAATATTTAGTTTATTAAAAAGATTTTTTCTATACTAATATTATAAAGAGGAAAGATTTGTTTGTTTGTTTGTTTGTTTGTTTGTTTGTTTGTTTGTAATGAATAGGCTCCGAAACTACTGGACCGATTTCAAAAATTCTTTCACCTTTGGAAAGCTACATTATCCCCGAGTAACATAGGCTATATTTTATCCCTGTATTCCCACGGGAACGGGAACTACGCGGGTAAAACCGCGGGGAGGCAGCTAGTATAACATAAAAACGCAGATATTTATAAATATTTATAATATACCTAAACACCGTTATTTTAGTCAAATATTAATTATTGAAGTATGGGGGAGATGCTTAAAATGCCGTCTCGAATAATTGGAGTCATCTCACTTACATCAAAGGTGCGTGGGGATGCCGCCCGCGCCGCACCGGTGCGATCTCAATTGCAATTCTTGTAAAGGGTTAGATGGAATACTTGCTTTGGGGTACATGACACCAGGTTGTTTAATGGTAAGTGTACCTCTGATATAATTAGCTATAATTTAACTCGGTTTGGATTCGGGATTGTCCTGTTTTTTTTCAAAAACAAAACAGCCTGATAAATAATTGAATTCGGAACACCTTAATTACCTATGTGGTTAGATTACTTAAATTTAATGGTCAGTCTTTCAACCAGCACAACCAAGTGAATTTGATACTTATTTCAACTAAATATCTACGTTATAATCTTTAGCCTAAATTTAAATGTTTTTGCAACTAACTACCGTATCCCTCAAACATTATACCTACTCTTCGACAGACTATGCAAAGGCAGCAAGCTTATGCTAACAATTTCCTCAAAGAGATTCTTGCCATTGTCGCTTTGCGACGCTTTGATAACTCTTTAAGATGACTTAAATTCTTGTCTAAAATACTTTAAGAGGAATTTTTAACCCTATCTGAATAATAATTTAAAATATTGCTTACCTAATAAAAATACAAAATTGGATGAAGACGTTTGACGTTGAACATTTATCTGCTTATTAAATAGGTGTGAGTAGGGTTGAGGTGTAAGTGATAATTATTTTTATTTCTATTAATGTTATGATAATTATTATACATAGGCAGGTATAGTAAGATTATTGAAATATTTGTTAAATCATTAGATTTAACGTTTCAGTCATCAGATGTAGATAACAATTAGAAAACGAACAGGGTTTAGGATATTAGACATAAATTGATTCATGATTGGTTTTTGTTATTTAGAATTGGATTTTTGGAATTGAAATCATTTTTATTTACAACAAGATAACACCTAACGCATATCACGACTCACAACTGTTGAATATATTATACTGGGAACATCAAAACGAAGATTATATAACGATCCTAAATACTCGTACCTAATTAGAATTAGAACATTTTTTCATAACTGTCTACGAGAAAAAAAACAATACCAATTAGCATATCTTGCGTATCAAAATCCAACATTATGAAGCTAGACAAATAAATTTTAAACTCGTATCGATGGTAACAAATTATTTGATAAAGTGTCCTTAACGACGATACTTTAGATACGCGCCTCCCACCTGTCACGTGTTTTTCGTTCAGACGAGGCGTGCTTGTGCGGTGGGCGGGTCCAGGCTCGGTGGGCGGAGGGACGCCCACTAAGTGCCACGCCCACCCGCTGACACTTCAGTCACCATCTGAACGCCGTCTCGGATGATACTGTCGACGTCAACTTGTCTGTTGACTACATAGTATGGTACCTATAGGATCATCGTAGCCGCTATGTCAGCGCGCTATGATTTTATTTATACCTTTGACAGACTTTACATAATGAATAAAAAAATATCCAGACATTTTTTTCTATGACTGTTTCACCTATAATTTATTAGGGGTTTTTACAGTTGGTTATCTCGAGTCGTAATTTAAGTTAATCTACGATGATTAATTAAGATTTCTGCAGGGTGCACGCCACCCGAGAATACATCAAATTATTCTTTCGTTTGCAACAGAGTCGCATTCAAGCGCTTTTTTAAGAAATATCATAATAAATGTTTATATAGGTAAAGGAAGTATAAGCTACTTCTACACTTACTAAGGTTATTTATACATAATAACAACATAATTTTTATTATTAACAATCATAATGTGCCATCTAATAAAGAAACCTTAATGCTTGAAGTCAAACATTATCATATAATATTTTTATGTAGGCAACCTGCATACTAATCTGTAAAAAAAGTTACGATATCAAGTAAGTAAGTAAGATATCATGAATAAAATTGCTTATTTGAATATTATAATAAAATTAATCTCATCTTTCCAAATACGGCCCAAGAATGAAAAATTTGCAAAGGTAATTCATTAACCGCTCGCAAAGATTGCGCTAAGTCCTTTATTTCAGAGTGGGCTCCCGACCCAAGTATTTTTTAATTCCGCAGCATTAGCATTGTCTCGTGCCTTGATTTATATTCGCGAAGCTGCCTCGTCGCAGCCGACTCACGTATATGTACAGAGATAATGGGCCTTTTTAACACCTTAATTAAAATGCGCTATAGTTAATTGATGAGAAAATGTGCTTAACTTTTTTGTGCTCTTCCTTTTATCTGGTTACACTAAATTATGGACTTCATGCGGTAGGTATTTGCTTTCAAGAATTACTTTATAATATAATTGCTGTTCTTGTTTCAGATAGATACGGTAGGTATAATGCTACTCTGCATAAACATGATTTTGATTTACATTTATTTCCAATGTGAAATGTTTTATGTTGGTGAAAGGAACTTGTACTACCTATCCGGTAGTATTTTGAACATCTTTCACTATCGCCGACACAGTATTCCGATCTGCCCTTTTTTGCCAAAGAACATTTGCGTCAAACACTATTTTAGTAGCATCGATAACCCGGCACCATAAATACACTAACCTGGTAAGTTACCGGTGCCGATAAGAGGTCGGTCAACACCCATCTCCTTCACTCTTATCTCCAAACGTTTCTCTAAGATCAAAGGAATTGTATGTACAAGCAGCATTTTAGGGTAGGTACTTGAACATAGCATGTAAAATAAAACTGAATATGTATTGGAAACATGAACAAATATCTTTTTGAATTTTAAGTAACTATTTTATTAATATATACGAAAGTTAGTGAGAATGTTTGTATGTATGCTTATTACTCTTTCACGCCTGAAAGGAGTTAGAATATGTTCTGGAATAACACATAGGTTACTTTTTATCTCGGGAAAATATAATTACCACTGGGAACGCGGGTGAAACCGCAGGGAGCTACTAGTCCTACTAATATTATAAAGGCGAAAGTTTGTAAGTATGGATGTATGGATGTTTGTTACTCTTTCACGTAAAAACTACTGAATGGATTTGAATGAAATTTGGAATAAAGATAGCTTATAACCTGGATTAACATATAGGCTACTTTTTATCCCGGGAAAATGGAAGACCTCCCGGGTACGCGGGTGAAACCGCGGGGAGCCACTAGTATACCATAAATGACTAAGAAATAAATCGGAAAGTTTGATATATAAAAAGGAAAAAGTCGGAAAGATAATTTCCAATAATAGGATGCGTAAGTACAATCCTGGGATTCAATTCATATAAAAATCGTAACATTGAAGTCACTTAAAATCGCCGTTTTAGAAATTAGTTTATTTTATCAAGATTATCAATCGGGTTCCTATAGACGTAGTGCATTTTATAAAGGAAATATTAGGATACCTCAAAATAAAAGCCTATCATAACAAATTATGTTATGTTAAAACTGTAAGTAGGTACAAAATACTGAGAAAAACTAGGCCCATGAATATAAGAAGTGCAGAGGTTTATTTATAGTTCATCAAGATTATTTGCAAATACCTATCTTCTTTGTTGGAAAATTAATACTAGTTCTAGATTCTCACTCTTCTCAAAATTGGTCGAAAATCTTCATTCAAATATGTCTTACTACTGAGACTTTAACATAACTCTTCGGATATTAGGTACGGGTCAATATATTAATATTATCTACCTATTTGTTAATTACTCATAATGAATGTTTGTACCAAGGCCGAACCTGGCTGCGTTATGCAATCATCAACATCATTGATGGAAACGCTAATTTGGCAGCAATGAATTAGCAAATAAATAAACCGCCACGGCCTTGTTTTTGAGCCAATAAATTAAATACTGTTAAGCTACTCTTTATAGTATGAATGAATTATAATAAGATACAATATAATTAAACGTTTCATTGTGTATTTTTTTCGACGCCACAAATATATATAATTTTAGCTTATGTATCTTAAGGATAAACAGCGACAATGATATTTACCTAAAGACGATTTTCAAGCGACAATTTTCGAAATAAATTACACTACACTATATGTTGATCAGCATCACAACATTCGCCTCAGTTTCATTTATATCCTAACGAATTAATTGCCATGCGAGCGCTTTCAGCTTCCCATTGACATACAGCTTAGTACAGGCACTCGACGGCTGTATGCTCTAAACTGAGCCCTAATTATGCCGCATTCAAAGTGGGCCGCCAATTTACCGCCGGTTGCGGGCACAAGCGCACTCGCGAAAAACTCTAATTAAGGTGTATAATGTTTATAATTAAAATAACACTCGTGGTTCCTCAGCCGGGAATCAAAGCGAGATTTCGAACCGCCGATGCGTGTAATGCGACCACTTCACTTTGTGAGAATTTTTTAATGTCTGTGTCTCCTAAATGCGATGATATGGTTGAAAAAAAAAATTTTTTTTAATGTTGGAATATTCAAATAATTTTAATACAAGCATCACGTTTACCCATGTAATTTATACATGTTACACCTGTATACTATACATATTACTCACAAAAAACAATACTTATTGTCTTTTGTAATCGATCTAAATTCATACAATCAAAAAACACATACCTACAAACACACATTAAGCATACCATAATAACAAGTATTATGTTATAGTAATCAACAAGTAGGTATTCTTTTTACGCAAGGTTTTCCTACTTGAACGTTCAGAATAGCCCTAACACAGCTAGGGTTGTCGCACGCACTGTTTGCACGGTTCCGTGCAGTGGGTGCACCTCAGTCGCAGGGGTCCGGAGAATGCTAATTACCGCAGCCGCTTACCCACCGCACGCGCAGCGGGCATACTGATCATGGAATTAATTAGTGATGTCATGTCGGTTACTCAATTAAACCGATTCTCAGTTTATAACCGATACCTCTGTAACATAGGTTATAGATATAGGTATATACGCAGAAGCTAGGAACTATTGGTTTTATGAAGTCTATTTTATTTAATTGCTAAGTTTTAATAAGTAAATGTGTGTGTGCGTTTGTGTGGGTTTTGGAAATTGATTCCATTTTTTACACAACAGAATTAATTCTAATCAAGTTAATTTTCTTAAGTTAACTAACATAGTGAAGTTATATGCGTATAATATCACAGTAGAAAATAAATAGGTGTATTTTTACTAGGAACTTCCTGTGAGACTGAAACGGTGATAATGAGAATATCATTAGGTACCTATATATTACCCTATTTAAATATTCTTGCTAATATTGTTTGTTGATATTTGCATACTATAAAGGCTCAGACAGTTTATCTGGCAGTTAATCTGTATTTACATTAAACATTATGGACAGCGGTAAATTTTAAAGTAAACATGTAAATACCAAAGCAACAAACTCCAAGTGAAATATATTTTAGTAGGTACGTCTGAAATCACTTAACTAGCAATAATTAACTTTATTTACATTTTGCCTCCAGGCAGTTGCGGAACCCTTTATAAGGCTGAAAGTACACTGGGCTTTAAAATTAAAAGCGGACAAAAGTCACATGTAAACCAACAGATTTTCTCAAATGCATAGACACCCATCCGATATTTTAAAATCTAAATACGCAACATTGCTTTATAATAACCGCATGTTGTGATGTCTATAGGCGGTGGTGACCGCATACCATCAGATGGACCGTTTGGCAATATGTCAGCCTATTAACAGAAAAAGTACGTATGGCATACTGTTTAAAACATATTTCTTTAAGTGTTTTACATAAAATTTTCAACGTAACCTTGCTAATCAACAAAAAAATTTTCAGTAGGTACTTACCATGCAATCATTTTTCAAAAACGTGATAATATAACTCTTTGTATATAATTAAGATGGTTCAGTGCACACCGACCTTAATCCCGAGTGGTTCCTCCGGATGTGTAATTAAAACCATCCTTTACTGATTTATCGCGTCCACAATTTATTCCTTTATCTCTGTTCGGACCACTAATATATCTTCTTTCAGTGGTTCTCTCCAGATAAAATTAGCGAATTTGTTCATTGCCTCTTGCTTTCTCTTCTTCGTGTTCTGTTTGGTTTCAAAGGGTTCGTACGCTGCGTAGATTATAATTCACACTTATTTATTACGATTTATGTCGCTTTGTAAAGTGGAAAATATGACTTATATTTTTTTTACCCTCATAAAATTGCATTATTATGGTAACTTAGAAATCGAAAAATACCACATATCAATATATTTTTTATTTAATATCATAACTAAAGCCAATAGGAAACAACTGAAAAGAGCACATATTAAAACAAAGAACTACACCACTAATAATAATCAAATCAAAAGCTCAAACTATACGTATGCCCATTATTCCGTTAATAGCACAAACCCAGCGCGCAATAAATCTAAAGAGCGATTTATTAAATTTTTCATGAAGCTGGCCATGTTTAGTACGACTCGATAAGGAGATTAATAATTCACAAGTTTACGGTGTTTAGTGAGGCTTTGTTGCATGGTGGCGCGTTATCGTTGCGATCTCGCAGCGAAATGGCACCGTATACAATGCATCTATACCACGGATTAAAAAATTCTGGAAGTCTGAAACCGAATATTTAAATATGTTAATATTTAATTATTTATCAATATAATGAATAAGTTACAACGTACTATAAAATGATAGAAGCTATAATTTATATAAATATAGTATTTAGTACATTATAAATGAAACATTACTTTTATTTACATTTTAGAATCCTATCATAGAGGCGACAAAGAAATTTCATGTAGAACGGAGCTACGTTGCTACGACGTAGCCAACGTAATAGCGCTACGGTGTATAGTCAGGTACGAAGTATGAATAAATTTTGACAAACAGTTGGTTCGATGAGGTGCTTGGTTGGTTTGCGTTTATTTAGTACAAGCTCTGCTTTGCTTGGAATTATTTTGGCTAAGAATGTTCCAGGATTTTTTACTATAATGAATTTCTAGCATATGTAAGGGCTTATCCAGAGTTGAGTAGTTCAAGGGCTAGAATGAAGGTTGCAGTCGTCCACGTTGTTATGACACCTAATATGCGTTTGGCACGCGATTCCGTGCGGTTCACTTGGCTAGTGTTTAATGGTTTGGTGAAACGGTTGAGCGTGTTGAATGGCCGATTCCAGATTGATACGATTTATGTACGGAAAAAATGTTGCAACTTACCACATTCTAAATCTTGAAGTTAAATAAAAATAACGTAACTTTGTGACGTCGTTTGTAGCGTGTTTACACACTGAGGAAATCAAACAAGGATACGTAACGAAACGGTCTTTAGTCGTTTCGTTTCACTCTTTGATTACTCCGTGCAATCTGCGATTAGTAAACCTTTTTATTGAGTATTAAAAAAGTGCATAAAAACAACGTTTCAGTTTTGAATATGTCTCATAATAAGCAAAGAATCCAAAATGTAGATGCTTTTATGAAATATGTCTTATTTGACTACTGAGCTACTCGCTCGGCTTATATAATGTTACAATTGTAAAATTGCAATTTAACATGTAATATCTATTTAATACATTGTCATAAAATCACGTACTCGTACCTACATACAGTGTCCAAGCTGTTCGTTCTACGTAGCAAGTGTTAATTAGTTTATCGTTGGTGACAATTCAAAAGTTGTTAATTTCGTTCTGTCCTGTAAATTGCCGTAGGGCTCTAGCAAACATTTCATTAAAAGCCGACTGTAATTACTACAAAACTCGCTCACAATATGTTGCACATTTTGTTTGCGGTAGAACTACTTTTGGTAGCCATTATTAATGAAAATTATATTAAATGTAGAATCTGTCTGATATAAATCAATTGGTAATACTTTTTATGCAATTGTGACTAATTCAAAGTCTCTTCAAATTTAGGGTTGTAATATTAATTTTTTGGTGACGTAACCGTCATATTGGTACCGTAATATCACTAGAATATTCAACAACAACCATTATCTATAAAACTCGTTACTACGAAAATTGTGAGGAACGTAAATTCTAGAATATTTTTACATAGTAATCAGTGAAACTACATGAAACATGTTTAAAAACTGAAACTACAATCAGATGT